>CAWUFW010009508.1:0-600000 GCA_963921515.1 Calotriton arnoldi
ACGCGTTGATCAGCAATGGACCGATCGGTGCCCCCGGCCGGCCCATTGCATTCAATGTGTGCGGGTACGCGTTGTACCCCTGTACGCAGCTGTACCGCAATGGACCGATCGGTGCCCCCGGCCGGCCCATTGCATTCAATGTGTGCGGGTACGCGTTGTACCCCTGTATCGCGTTGTACCGCAATGGACCGATCGGTGCTCCCGGCCGGCCCATTGCATTCAATGTGTCCGGGCACGCGTTGTACCCCTGTACGCGTTGTACCGCAATGGACCGATTGGTGCCCCCGGCCGGCCCATTGCATTCAATGTGTGCGGGTACGCGTTGTACCCCTGTACGTGTTGTACCGCAATGGACCGATCGGTGCCCCCGGCCGGCCCATTGCATTCAATGTGTGCGGGTACGCGTTGTACCCCTGTACGCGTTGTACCGCAATGGACCGATCGGTGCCCCCGGCCGGCCCATTGCATTCAATGTGTGCGGGTACGCGTTGTGCCCCTGTACGCGTTGTACCGCAATGGACCGATCGGTGCGCACCCATTGACAATGGCCTTGCCTGGCAACGGACGCGTTTTCGAAATTCGAACGAGTCGGTTGCTGGAAATTCAGTTGGTCACCCACAACAATGTTGCAAAATCATGTATGTCATGAAGTTGAAGATTTGAAGGATGCCGTGGGCGTGTATTGGTGCTGCTATTCCATGGATTGGCCAGATTCAGAAGATGCAAACGACTTGGACCTATCACTTTGGACACAAGGGACAGTATCTGCCTCTCCAGCACATATATATTGCTGGCTGTTCCCCTGAGAGCTCAATTGCCTGCACTACATGCTCCAGGACGACATCTGCCACTGCACTGCTGCTGTCTCTGCCCCTCTGGACCCTGCAATGGCACGTACTGTGGAGAGAGCCCCAGCCTTCAGCCTTGAGGAGAACCAGGCCCTGCTGGACAGCCTACTTCCACAGTACAGCAAGCTGTATGGGACACCAGGGGAGCAGGTGAGTGTTCTGTGCACTGCCTTTCTGAATGTGCATTTTGTCTGACTAGCAAGGCTAACAGTCTGCACGCCACTGGCTAGCAGGCTCACTGAGTAGTTGTCACCCCCCATAGTGTGTAGTGACATGCACTGGACAGGTATGGTGCAGTGACAGTGCATTTGAACAAGGTTTCACTTCCCATGCAATGATACCATGTAGTGACGTCTGGCAAACTGTCCATGGGCAGCGTTGCACTGCCTGTGTACATCATGTGCCCCTGTGAATGAGACATGTATATACAACTGTGTCATGCACGGATATGTTGCATGTGTAGTGATGGCCTTTTCACTTTGTCATCCTGACAGGTTAATCCCTATCGGAAGCAGGAGATCTGGAAGGACATCATCCGGGCTGTCCGGTCCGTGGGGGTCTACAAGCGCCGGATCCGCAACTGCCAGAAGAGGTGGCAGGACATTCGGGGCTGGACCCGGAGGATTGCACGGGTCCAGCTGAAGCTGTCACCTCCTCGCAGGAGGGGCGGAACACGGACCCTGACCCCCCACATGCTCCAGATCCTGGCGGTGGTGTTTCCAGACCTGGATGGGCAGCTGAAGGTCAGACAGCAGCAAGGAGGGGGTGAGTCAAAGACTGCACTGTGAACTCTGTATTACATGCTTTGTGCCCTCCTCTGGCCTGGTTCAACTGCCACAGTACAGCAGTCATGTTGTCCAGGAGCCATGTCCCTCTATTGTGCACTGCCCACTCCTCATCTGATACCCAGGTGTGGCCCTTACATTCAGGGAATTGTGTCACTTGGGATTGTGTCCTTGCAGTTTGCTTCACTAAAGGTGGGGGACAGCATCTGTTTCCCTAACTCTGTTGTGGGCATCATGGGTGGGTCCATTGTTCACACAACGCCTGTGTTCGGACATGTAATCTGCGTGTTGCTTTGATATGCGGTCCACTTGCTGAGCTGAGCCACCACATGTGCCTGGGGTATGTGGCACACACCCATGCAGCGGGTGGGAACAATGTTTGGGCCCCAGGAGTATGCAGATTATGTGGGTCACACATACATAGCCAGCTATCCACTGTCCAGGGCTCATCCCTCATTCATGTGGGGCAGGACAGTCATGCCTACTCCAGGCCATGCAATGCACTCTGTACTCCCACTCCCGTGTATCAGCTGACACATTGTGCGCAGTGATTTGACCCCTCAGGTGTCTGCCTCTGTGTCAGTGTGCTGTGGATTTGTTGCCAGGACTGCTGGGGTGTTTCTTGGTAGGGGCTCAGCATGCCACTGGAGATGTGACCATAGGAGACGATACTTGTGTGTCACATAGGTGTTTGATCAGCTGCCCGTGCAGACTGGGGTATGCGAATGTGAAGTTCAGGCAGCTGTTCCCCATTCACAGCAGATTGTGAGGGGCTCAGGTTCAGAGGGTAGTGTCACAGGTCTCCCATATGTCCAATCGGTATGACCTGGACAGATGAGGGTTAAGATGATGTGTTGTGTGGGGGATGTACATGTGCACTTGTGCAGCTCCAGGACTTGCATTCCCCATGACCTACTATTGTGACACAGTGCAGAGTGTTGTTGTCTGGTTGCCAAGTCATACATCACTGAGACAGTGATGTATGACTTAGCAGTAATGCCTCCGCCATGGCATGTGTCTACTTATTGGTGATCCTGCAGGGGAGTGACATGTGCTACATGCACACCATTGTGGCGATGGCTATCAGGACATGGGTGCATCATGGTGTCTGTCGCTGGTATGCATCACATGCATATCCTATTTGACTCTGGGCGTCCCTTTCATCCGGAAACCTGTACTGACTCAGTGGCAAGAGTTGTGATGTGTGCATGTCCACATGCTACACCGTGTCCTCTGCACTGTCCAACTACTGTGTAGTTGGTGCATGTGTCCACACTGGGGTGTTGCTATCCAACAGACACCAGACAGATGGGTGCAAGGCCATGTGGGATGTGAGTGCCATGGTTGGCATCAGACTGACAATTGGCTTCTCCTGTTCAGTTAGGGCACTTCTAGCAATGTACAACTAATGATGCCAGGGCTTGCTCTGTAATGTGCTGTGCACACAGTGGTGTGTGCGTTTGGTGCAGGTGACTGATGTCTGTCTGTTTCCCCATTGTTTGCAGATACATCCACGGCCACGGAAGGGGACAGCTCCACGGACCAGGAGGAGCCGGAGAGCCAGACTGGGTCAGCAGCCGAGGAGTGGTCGGAGGGACCCAGTGGCACGGAGGGCGAGGGGAGCCACACCGAGGAGTCCTCAGCACCATCCACCTCAGCTGAGGACCAGAGCAACTCGGAGGATGACTCCCTTATGGAGGCGGGTGTCAGCAGCCACCACACCCCAGCTAGTGTTGCTGTCCCCGCCACCACCAGCACCACCACCGCCCTCCCATCGGCTCCCATTCCCCAGGTCCGTGGAGGCTCCCATATTCGGGAGCGTGTCTCCTTTGGGCCAGGCACCGCACCCCTGCCCCTGTGTCCCCTGCTGCCCTGAGTGAGGAGTCTGTGTACCTCCTTCGCCAGCTCCATGTAGGGCAGACAGCCATGCTGAGTGTCCTCCATGCGCACACCGCTCTGTTGACTCAGCTGGTGTCGTTCATGGAGGCCATCTCATCGGGCATGTCTGACCTACAGAGGGGCAATAGGTCCATGGACTCCTCCCTGACGGCAGCAGTGTCCCTCCTCAGACAGTCCCTCACCCCTCCTGCCTCTGCTCCATCCACCCTCCCCAGCACCTTACCCGTCCCAAGCACACACACACCGGCACAGGCACACACCAGCACACACACATCCAGCACACAGACACACACGCCACAAACAAAACACACACGCACGCACAGTCAGGGGACTGGAAACCAGACTCACAGGGGATGGGGCCCTGGAACACACACACGCATCCACGAGCACTGCGCAGTCCTCAGTTGCCTCTCCCTCCAAAACACCCTCCCTTGCCTCACCTGCAACCCCAAAGACCCAGCGGCTCTTCCTCAGTGACCTCGGCCTCTTCCCTCCGATCCAGCTGATACAGCATTCAGGGGGAAGAGGAAGCCCACCCACACGGAGCAGAGTGCCCCTCGCCCCCGGACACCCTCTCCCCAGGCGCAGACAGACTGAGGCCCCCACCCGCAAGTCCCCCCGGAGTCGTAAGAGCAAGACCCCGCCGCCGCCCTGCAGCTCAGACACCAGGTCTCCTTCCTCCATCCCTCAGGCCCCCACTCCACAGGTGCCCCCACCACACCCTGCCCCAGGTTCCCCCACCCACAGATATACCATCCCCAAGAGGATCCGGCCTTCTCCCCTGCCACTTGCTCTCCCGGCACCACACCCCCGCTGCGCTTGTCTGTGCCACTGATGTGGTGAGGGTGTCCTCCCCTCTGTCCAGCCCACCTTGCCTGTTCCCCATTCTCCTCCCCTGGTGGTAGGCACTGCAGTGGAGTCCACTACCACCCTGTCTGACTTGGGCACTGCAGTGGCGGACCTGTCCACTCCATCTGCAGGGTCCACTGCAGTCGTGCCGGCACCCACAACATCTGAGTCATGCCCCCCAGTTGTGCCAGCACACACCATGTCAGACACCTCCACTGCAGTTGTCAGTGGCTCTCCAGCACCCACCACCCCTTCCCTGCTTCCTCCTGGTGAGCCCTGATCCTGTCCCTGCGGTGCCTGGCCTGCCCCCCCGGTTTCCCCTCCTAGTGGATTGTCCCTGGTTTTGTGCAGGCATGCGTAGGGTGACATCTGCCACTGTCACCCAGTTTGGACTTTGACAATGGACTGGCCATTGGCCTTTGTGTTTTTTCTGGACTTTGTTTTCATTACACACATATGCTGAATAAAGCAACTTTCTGTTCTCTAGTGCTTATGCTTCTGATGTACATGTTGTTGATGATGCTAACCATGCCCTTGCTGCAGTGATGGTGATATTTGGTCTCATGATAATGAAGTGTTACTGTGCAGGAACCCATGTGGTCCAGGGGGAATGTGTCCTATCCTGTGGTGTATCCATGTCATCCATAGCAGCATCTGAGGGTGTCATGTGTTCAGTATTTGGCAATGGGATTTCCTACTTAGATTAGCTATTTCACATCTGTGGCTTCCACCCCTGCACATCTGTTGTGCCTGCCATTGTTCAATTCGCTCTACTTCCCTGACCGTGTGGCCATCTCCACTGGACATGCAGGTTTGGGCATCAATGGGGAAGGACTCATCTGTGTTGTCAGTGCAACATTGCTATACAAGTGTGTTGGATCTGTGCTGATGATTACGTTGGCACTTCCATGACCAGGCTGATGTGACGGGAGCCCTCATTTGGTGCTAATTGTTGATTGTGTGACCAAGTGCTCAGCTGACATGATGGGGCCCTACTGAGGCAACATATGGCACAGCTTTCCTCACACAGGAGTGGAGTCCCCTCATGGCAGTGTGTACTCCTGTGACATTGCCTGCGCCCAAGGTGTGTGTTGTATGTGCATGTCTGTGTGTTCACTTCCGTTTAGCTGTGCATGCTGTGATCCCTAGTGTTGTACCTGTTTGTGATGCTTGCTGAGTTGACCTATGTTCCCCCAAAGTCTTCTCCCTGGGTTCTCTGTGATGTGGGTGCATGTCACATTACTGGTCATCAGGGTGTCACCCATAGGTGTGTTTGCTGTCAGGGCTGAGTTTGTGTGCAGACGCAGATGGGTCACAGTCAGGTTTCCCCTTGGCACTTGTTGTTTGCCCCTGTCATGTGATTTCCAGTTTGTGTTATCTTTCAGTGATTGTGACACATTGTGTGTGTGACTGCTGGCACTCTTCAGGGTCCGGGCTGCAATGTTGGTTGTTGTCTATGTGTGTTCTTTGTGGGTGACCTTGGCTTCTTCATTGGTGTGTGACTGTGGCTGGGATCCCATTGGTTGGTGTGGTATTGCCGTCATGTCCATGTACAGCGTAGTGTGCAGTGTGTCAGACATTCAGGAGTCTTGTTGAGTGGCCATGTGTGATGTGTTTCTGCACCTTGGTTCCCACCCACCACCCTGGAATAGTCATGGGTGCATGTGCAATGTCACCAGTGCATGTGTGCTTCACTGCTGCACATTGTTGGAGGTCGAGGGGTGTGGTGTTGAGTGTGTGCAGATGAGAGTTGTTGCCCGGCTAGGCCCCTGCCTCCATGTTGGCCTTGGCTTACTGGCCATGCTGATTGATTTGTGCTTGTGTAGGTGTGATGGTAGTTTGTTGCTCAGGACACATGACTGTGGTTCACAGTGTGAACGACATTTAGCTTTGTCATCACAGTGGGATTGTAATGCAGCCCAGGGTCACCACATTGTGGGGGCCCTGGGGGTAGTGCTGTGGTGTGTCTGTGTCTTGCTGTGTCAGTTGCTGTTCCTATGTGCCTGTGTGACATGTGTGATTTGTGCTCCCTCTCATCTGACAATGCCTGCTTGCCCACATAGGGGATTTGGATCCATGAGTTACCTTTGTGTGGCACTGTATGCACATCTGTATGATTGGTATTCAGGTCTCCTCATGTGTTGTGTGGTTGCCTGGGGACACTGGCACCCCCCCTCACCTGTTGTGTATGATGTGCACTGTGGGTCTGCCTGTTTGTGTTTGTGCATCTGCACCACTGCATTGGCATATCTTGGGTGTGCCATTGGCTGTATGTAGTTTGGTGGGTTTCCCCTGCTGTCCCTGGGACTCCTAGGTCATCGGTCAGCACAATGATCATGGTTTGTGTGTCCCATTGCTGCCATGGTATGGTATCTGTTCACCTCACATCTACAGTCTCCACAGGGTATCTGCATTTGTGTGCCCATTGGTGCAAATATGTGGGTCTGCATTCTGATGGTCACTTCTGTCATTGTGTCATTGATGAATGTTGACAGTGGCAGCCCCCATGGGTGTTGTTTGTCTGCACATGGCCAAAGGTATGTCTTATTTGCACTGCAGTATTTGGCTCCCCCAATTTATGTTGCAATGGGACACATGCACTACTTTGCCACTGATGTGTTTTTTGTTCTGTGACCAGGAATCATCCATGCAGTTTGGCAGTTGCAGCTCTTTCTTTGTCAACACTTACCTTTGGTCACTGTGATGATGGGGGTTTGGACCCCATTGCCACAATGTTCAAAATGTGCTTCAGCTATGGACCCCACACTTACCTTTTGGTCACTGTGGTGATGGGGCGTTAGACCCCATTGCCACAATGTTCAATATGTGCTTCAGCTATGGACCCCACACTTACATTTTGGTCACTGTGGTGATGGGGCGTTAGACCCCATTGCCACAATGTTCAGAATGTGCTTCAGCTATGGACCCCACACTTACCTTTTGGTCACTGTGATGATGGGGGTTTGGAACCCCATTGCCACAATGGTCATGGCCTGCTTGCATTGTGGGGGCCACACACATATATGTGTGTCACATGTGCTAGGGGGTCACATTGTATGTTCAAAGTCATGTTCAGTGTTGTAGGCATTTGACACAGTCTACACACGCTTGTCATGGTGTTGGGGGATGTCTTTTTCTTGCATTCCCTAGGTTGTGGTGTGCTGGTTGTGTCATGCATTGTCCATCCTATGAGTGGGGGTGGTAGTGGTGGTAGGCATCCAGCCCCCCCTGGCTAAGGGTGGTAGTAGTGGTAGGCATCCAGCCCCCCCTGGGTGAGGGTGGTAGTAGTGGTAGGCATCCAGCCCCCCCTGGGTGAGGGTGGTAGTAGTGGTAGGCATCCAGCCCCCCCTGGCTAAGGGTGGTAGTAGTGGTAGGCATCTGGCACCCCCATGGCTAAGGGTGGTAGTGGTGGTGGGCATCTGGCACTACCCTGGCTAAGGGTGGTAGTAGTGGTAGGCATCCAGCCCCCCTGGGTAAGGGTGGTAGTAGTGGTAGGCATCTGGCACCCCCTGGCTAAGGGTGGTAGTAGTGGTAGGCATCCAGCCCCCCTGGGTGAGGGTGGTAGTAGTGGTAGGCATCCAGCACCCCTGGGTGAGGGTGGTAGTAGTGGTAGGCATCCAGCCCCCCTGGGTAAGGGTGGTAGTAGTGGTAGGCATCCAGCCCCCATGGCTAAGGGTGGTAGTGGTGGTGGGCATCTGGCACCCCCCTGGCTAAGGGTGGTAGTAGTGGTAGGCATCCAGCCCCCCTGGGTAAGGGTGGTAGTGGTGGTGGGCATCCAGCCCCCCCTGGGTGAGGGTGGTAGTAGTGGTAGGCATCTGGCACCCCCCTGGCTAAGGGTGGTAGTAGTGGTAGGCATCCAGCCCCCCCTGGGTAAGGGTGGTAGTAGTGGTAGGCATCCAGCCCCCATGGCTAAGGGTGGTAGTAGTGGTAGGCATCTGGCACCCCCCTGGGTAAGGGTGGTAGTAGTGGTAGGCATCCAGCCCCCATGGCTAAGGGTGGTAGTAGTGGTAGGCATCCAGCCCCCATGGCTAAGGGTGGTAGTGGTGGTGGGCATCTGGCACCCCCCTGGCTAAGGGTGGTAGTAGTGGTAGGCATCCAGCCCCCCTGGGTAAGGGTGGTAGTGGTGGTGGGCATCCATCCCCCCCTGGGTGAGGGTGGTAGTAGTGGTAGGCATCTGGCACCCCCCTGGCTAAGGGTGGTAGTAGTGGTAGGCATCCATCCCCCCTGGGTAAGGGTGGTAGTAGTGGTAGGCATCCAGCCCCCATGGCTAAGGGTGGTAGTGGTGGTGGGCATCTGGCACCACCCTGGCTAAGGGTGGTAGTAGTGGTAGGCATCCAGCCCCCCTGGGTGAGGGTGGTAGTAGTGGTAGGCATCCAGCCCCCTGGGTGAGGGTGGTAGTAGTGGTAGGCATCTGGCACCCCCTGGCTAAGGGTGGTAGTAGTGGTAGGCATCCAGCCCCCCTGGGTAAGGGTGGTAGTAGTGGTAGGCATCCAGCCCCCTGGGTAAGGGTGGTAGTGGTGGTGGGCATCTGGCACCCCCTGGGTGAGGGTGGTAGTAGTGGTAGGCATCCAGCTCCCCCTGGGTGAGGGTGGTAGTAGTGGTAGGCATCTGGCACCCCCATGGCTAAGGGTGGTAGTGGTGGTGGGCGTCTGGCACCACCCTGGCTAAAGGTGGTAGTAGTGGTAGGCATCCAGCCCCCCTGGGTAAGGGTGGTAGTGGTGGTGGGCATCTGGCACCCCCTGGGTGAGGGTGGTAGTAGTGGTAGGCATCCAGCCCCCCCTGGGTGAGGGTGGTAGTAGTGGTAGGCATCTGGCACCCCCATGGCTAAGGGTGGTAGTGGTGGTGGGCATCTGGCACCACCCTGGCTAAGGGTGGTAGTAGTGGTAGGCATCTGGCACCCCCTGGGTGAGGGTGGTAGTAGTGGTAGGCATCCAGCCCCCCCTGGGTGAGGGTGGTAGTAGTGGTAGGCATCCAGCCCCCCCTGGGTGAGGGTGGTAGTAGTGGTAGGCATCCAGCCCCCCCTGGGTAAGGGTGGTAGTAGTGGTAGGCATCTGGCACCCCCATGGCTAAGGGTGGTAGTGGTGGTGGGCATCTGGCACCACCCTGGCTAAGGGTGGTAGTAGTGGTAGGCATCCAGCCCCCCCTGGGTGAGGGTGGTAGTAGTGGTAGGCATCCAGCCCCCCCTGGGTGAGGGTGGTAGTAGTGGTAGGCATCCAGCCCCCCCTGGGTAAGGGTGGTAGTAGTGGTAGGCATCTGGCACCCCCCTGGCTAAGGGTGGTAGTAGTGGTAGGCATCCAGCCCCCCTGGGTAAGGGTGGTAGTGGTGGTGGGCATCTGGCACCCCCTGGCTAAGGGTGGTTGTGGTGGTTGGCATCCGGCCCCCCTGGGTAGGGGCGGTGGTGCGCATTCAGGCCCCTGTGTGCATATGTGGCATTGGTGATGGGCATCCCGCCCCTATGGTGCTGCTGTTGCTGGTGTAAGTATATTCTGCATCCCTCTGTGTGTGTGTGATGTGTCGTGTACATGTTGTATGTGTTTTGTGGTTGGTGTCTGACTTACCGTCTGCGCCGTACGCGTCCGTGCCTGTTCCGGTAGTAAATGTAGAATATTGGTAAGATCGGGACGAAGGGATTCATGGTTGGTTCGTGTCGTTCGTCCTTCTCGTTGCTTCGCGTCGTCCTCGTCGCTTCGCGTCGTCCTCGTCGCTGGCGTGTTCGTCTCGTAGCCGTGGATTGTGTTGTGGCGCGAATCGGAGCTTATGTGCGCCTCTCCCGGATGCTTTGACGTGCCTTGCGTAGCGACGGGTTCAGCGCGTACGGGAAGCGCATCGTACTTGTTCGGCCGGACGGAGCTGCATTTTCCCTTCCGTGCGACTCGATTCTGAGTTTCCGGATTCGCCTCGGTCGGAGAACAGGACCTGGATTGGGTGAGTATGGCTCGGCCGGATTCTGTGCTGTTGTGCGCATCGTACTTACTCGTTCGGTGTGCTGTACGGATCGGTCGGGAAACAGGCATTCGCATGGCTTTTTTCCCGACCGAATGGTATTGGGTGCGCCTCCGACCGAGATCGGAATCGGCCCCTAATTATTAGAAGTGGCCTTTTAGCAAATTACCAAAAATTGGAAAGACTTCACCAAATTATCTTTCAAAGCCTGGTGGTATACAGTTTGTCATAATCATAGATTGGATACGGCCTTTGTACACCACGCTTTTCTTACAATGAAACGTCTAAATTTATGGTCACTATGTACATACATGCCAAAGCTAGGCTTTCCTTCTCCCGAACCCCGATTCAACAAGAAGTTTCTCAACCTCCATGACTTTCCTCATTCTGATGATTTATCAATTTACTTATGATAGTATCATCACTATATCCTTTTTTTAATGAAATGTAATATCTCTTTGATTGTATTAACTTAACTCTCTTTTATATTCCCCTTTCGAACCATGTTAACCTGTTATTTGCACCCAACTGTTGTATTTTTCTCTTTAACTGTTTTACCTATTTTCATGTAATTATTTACTATCTCATTACATTATGTACTTCTATTTTTTAAGCTATATCAATAAACTTATTTTGAAACTAAAAAAATATAGACAACAAAAATATCGACTCCTATACTTAAACAGGTAAGTACAAAAATATCGACTAAAAAATATTGATGTAAAAAATATAGGTGCATAAAATATGGACTTTTATGTAAATATAAAATAAAATAATATATGGTAAATATATTAAATATTAAATATAATTTTAACAAAATTAAATAAATATAATATACATTTTAATAAAATATAACAAATAAACTTAATTAAAAAAACACACAAACATAATAATGTATACATATATATTTACTTTAAAACAATTAATAAACTAATATTTTTAATTTATGTTAAAAGTTTAAAATAATATAAAAATAAAAATATATATTGATGATTTAAAAGATAAAAAAAACAAAAATCTATAACAAATTAAAACAAACTATCAAAAAATATGTAAACTTAAATTTCACAATACAATCGGTGCAACATTAGGGAAAGTGTTGGATAGCAAAGGGGTCAAAATAACTGTTCCCACTCCAGTGAGTGCAACAGTAGGGTAAGTGTTGGATAGCGGAGGAATTACATTTACTATTCCAACTCCAGTGAGTGCAACAGTAGAGAAAGTGTTGGATAGCGGAGGGGTAAAAATTACTATTCCCACTCCAAAGAGTGCAACAGTAGGGAAAGTGTTGGATAGCGGAGGGGTAAAAATTACTATTCCCACTCCAAAGAGTGCAACAGTAGGGAAAGTGTTGGATAGCAGAGGGGTAAAAATTTCTATTCCCACTCCAAAACGTGCAACAGTAGGGAAACTGTTGGATAGCGGAGGGGTAAAATGTACTATTCCCACTCCACTGAGTGCAACAGTAGGATAAGTGTTGGATAGCGGAGGGGTGAAAATGTTTATTCCCACTCCGGTGAGTGCAACAGTAGGGAAAGTGTTGGATAGCAAAGGGGTAAAAATTCCTACTCCCACTCCAAAAAGTGCAACAGAAGGGAAACTGTTGGATAGCAAGGGGTAAAAATGACTATTCCCACTCCACTGAATGCAACAGTAGGATAAGTGTTGGATAGCGGAGGGGTAAACATGTTTATTCCCACTCCGGTGAGTGCAACAGTGGGGAAAGTGTTGGATAGCGGAGGGGTAAAAATTACTATTCCAACTCCAGTGAGTGCAAAAGTACGGAAAGTGTTGGACAGCGGAGGGGTAAAAATTACTATTCCCACTCCAGTGAGTGCAACAGTAGGGAAAGTGGTGGATATCGGAGAGGTAAAAATTACTATTCCCACTCCAGTGAGTGCAACATTAGGGAAAGTGTTGGATAGAGGAGAAACAAAAATTCCTATTCTCACTCAAACAGTTACAAATAATATATATATATATATATATATATATATATATATATATATATATATATATATATATATATGGAAAACCAAAAGTCCTTAAAGCGCCAACTTCACAGCAGCACAGTAGGTACGGACCACACGGGGCAAATCCTTAGAAAAAAGTGCTTTTATTCGGTGATATCAGTGCATCAGAGATAAGTGGCAAGTGCCCAGCATAACGCGTTTCGCCTGCGCTCCCGCAAGCTTGATCACACGACCCGCTGAACCACATTGAACATTTTTAAAGTGACACAGTGCAGATTCAACTCCTCCCTCTATTAAACAGAGAAAACATACTACAATTCACATATTCCTTACATATAACAGCTCCTATAAGGTCAACATACTAAAAATAAAAGATGTGACCTCTTCATATTTTATATAACCTACTGTTTGAAATAAACAATAAATCTTAAATAATGTATTAAAACTATACACTTAAAGAGCACATGTAGACATGAATTGAACACACAGATATTTTGAGGAGGGGACTTAGAATCATAAAAAGTGCTAGTGCTTAATGATAAAACTGTGATGCCGACTATTAAACTAATAGCCGACAGTCAATTTAAAATGTCATGGAGGCCAAGATGCTTACTAATGATTATACATAAAGTGCAAGTGCAAAATACAGTACGAATTCAAGAGGGATAACCCATAGGTTTAGTACCATAGTATAATAGTTATTACTAAAATTGCATATTTTTCTGATTGGGATATAATAAAGTGCAAGTGCACTTATAATACATACACCAAAAAAAATGGTCAATGGGGATATAAGAAACTTCAATACATCCCACCTTCACAACAACCCTTAATGACTATAAATTACAGTAGACATAGGTGTAAAAAGAGAGAAATCACTAGACAAAAAGTCCAAATTGGCATTCAAACTTCTAAGGGATTTTTTAACTATTGTCAACAGTGCTAAGGATACGTCAACCAATAATCACAAAAATAGTTAAAATCCAGACCCCAACCTTCATAAGACCTCGTAAAACCCAGTAAAACCAAGTAAAACCCAGCTAAAATCCAAAAAATAGGATAAAACCAGGTAAAAACCAGGCACACTAAGTCGCACGAGTCCCATTACCGGTCAGTAAAATCCAGATAACAACTATACATCCTTGAATAAAAACTCTCACAGTAGAGACTAAAAAGCAAATCATGAAATTCCGAATAATATACTGTACCGATAGTTACATTCATAAAAAGTTGTAAAGATCCTCTCCCGTATTAAGCCCATTTGGCATCTTAGTATTGAGGATCAAAATATACTGAGATTCGAGTTGACGAAGTTTCCTTTCACGATTTCCTCCCCTAAGTGATTTGGATACAGCATCGATAACATAGTATTTTAAATCATTGAGATTGTTATTGTGCACAAGTTTAAAATGACGGGCAACAGGGTAACTAGGGTCAGAATTAACTATTGCCCGTAAATGCTGTAAAATACGATTAAATACTTGCAGCTTGGTGCTGCCTACATACCTCAGGTGGCAGGAGCATTGTAGTATGTAGACTGCATACTCTGTACGACAGGTAAATAACCCTTTAATTTTTGTAGGTTTAGAGTCAAAAGCGCTGGAATATTCGATAGTGTTAATGCCAAATTTACAAGCCCTACAAGTAGAGCACTTACGAAACCCTGTTTTACTAGATAACCAATTAGTAGTAATGCTAACCTCTGGACTTGATTTATATATTAAAAATGTAAAACTCATACAAATAAATAAACAATATTTAAAAAATCAAAAATCAAAAATCAAATATATTAAATGTATTTCTTTTATTTCCTACCCTATAACACCACACCAAAATCAAAACACTTCAACATTTTAATTTAAATGTACTTCCATAATTAACATAATCAATAATCAATTTAAAAATATGTTTAATAAAAAAATAATAAACATTAATTGACTACACACACTATAACACTATAATATCCACAACACACACCTAAATTAAACTATAAAATAATAAAACACAATTAAAACTTATTTTGAAATTAAAAACTATTACTATTAACAACTAATAATAACATAACATGTGTATTTGTAAAGCACGCATTAACCCATAGGTCTCTTGGCCCTGAATAACAGATGGTTATTGTTACCCAACTCCATGGTACTCATTTTATCGACCTTATATGGATGAAAGGCTGAGTGGACACGCCGAGATTTGAACCTGTGACCATGAAGTCGAACACAGGCCCCTGCAGTGAATGCATTAGTCCACTGAGCCACCAGATTAAAATGTATTTAACACCCACCCTTTACCCCTTTAAAAGTAAAAACAACACATGAAAAATAAACAATTACCCAAACTAAATATCAAATAATTAACATTAACTGACAACTATATATTAATTAATTAAACACAAATTACTTCCCACCCTTTACTCCTATAAACACCACAACACACACCTAAAATTAATGACACAATTACCATAATACATTTTTTAGTAATTTAATTAATATCAATTTACAAAAAATTAATAATACAAAATAAATAAACTACTTAAGACCCTTTACCCCTGTAAACCCCCAAACACACACCTAAAATTAATTACATAAATACCATAATTAATTACCAATTAATTAAAAAGAATTGATTAACAGCCAATTATTAATTAATTAATAATACATTACTTTACACATTTAAAACTATAATTAATTCATCAATTAAAAATAAATTACTTCCCACCCTTCCCACCCTTTACACCTATAAACACCACAACAAACACCTAAAAGTAATTACACAATTACCATAATTAATTACCAATTAATTAATTAAAATTAATTAACAGCCAATTATTAATTCATGAATTAAAAATATATTAATTCCCATCCTTTACACCTACAAACACCACAACACACACATAAAATTAATTACACAATTACCATAATTAATTATCAATTAATTAATTAAGATTAATTAACAGCCAATTATTAATTAATTAATAATACATTACTTTACACATTTAAAACTATAAAATCTCAATTAAACAAATATTAATAAATAAAATATAATCAATTAATTTAATATAATAAAATTACTTCCCACCCTATTCCCCTATAAACCCACAACCAGCTACGGAACTAAAAACGCAAAATTCAAATAAAACAAAATTAATAACTACTAAAAATCTAACACATATATTAAAAATACAAACAATTATTATACAAAAAAATACATCACATACGTGTAAAACATATACTAAAATACATAACATAATTAAAAAAAACAATATTTTTACAAACAATATTAAACACTTCGATATTTTTAAAATCGATATTACTCACCTTAAGTCAATATACTTGACCACGATATTCTTGCTGTCGATATTTCTGAACCACGATATTTATTACTCGATATTTGTGCAACTCGATATTTTTTACTCGATATTCTGTCTGCTATAATTCCATGTTCGGAGACTTTAGAAACATCCTTAGCTGTGTGTGTGTGTGTGTGTGTGTGTGTGGAGTTGCAGGCAGCTAATGCACCTAGGTCCTCTCCACATACTTTAGCCCGGATAGAGCAGATGAAACTCCCAGTGGCAGCTCCTCCGTTAAGGCGGAGAAGCGTCGCCCCACTGTTCTCTCAGCAGTGAAAACATGAAAAATAAAATGATGATAACACAGGTTATTATCATTTTATTTTTCTATGTTGAGCCGACTCAAGCACAGGGCAGGGAAGGACTATGCTGATGGACAGCATCTGCAACGGGGTGAGGAATGGTGGGCACTGCTGCATGTGCACGTGACTGTTGACCGGCCGTCTTAGTATGGCCAAGCCGTCATGCACACTTAGATCTCCCCAACCCGAGCTGTGCTGCCCATCCAGGTGGAGAACAGGCATAGGCTCCTGTGTCCTAACTGAGCGTTGAACCAGCCAACTCAGGCCAATCACAGTGCTGCTGTCATGAATTACTATCATAAGAGCAAAGACGTGATTGGCCTAGGGGACATGGAGCCTTTCATGGACTGCCGGGAGTTGAGAGGAGAGGTGCAGAACAGCACCGAGGTGGCGGCCAGCAGGTAAGTGCCTTTTTATTTTATTTTTTTATTCCCCTCGCCCTGCCCCTGCTTCCCCTTGCACTGCTACACCCCTTTTTGTTACAGCAGCTGCCACTGGAAGCTCCTCGGAGCTGAGGGGAAGAGGAACCTGCCCCCATGCCCCTTCCTCTCCTCCATGGGCACAAAAACCGCAACCATTCAACACTGGCTTTAACTAGGTGGTAAATGGCAACAGTTTGAGGACCATTGCTTCCCCAGAAGGCATAAAAAAATGCAAAATTGAATCCGGCAGTCCCAGGTTGGATGTTATACCCCATTCTGTGACAACAAATTGTAATCCCATTAATTCATGGGGAGATACTGACCGGAATCATTAATTCCATCCCTATTACCTCCCTGCAGAGAAAACAGGGAGTTCATAGTTGAGTCCATAGACTTTTCAACCAACTTCACTCTGACCACCTACTCATCAACATGTACTCCATTCCCACATATCACTGTGGTGATCCTTTTGACCTAATACGTCTCTATAAATACTTGTCCCTTTTCTGCATCCAGCATTGAACCTTTCCCTTTTGTTATCCTTAAAAAATGTCAGTGACCATCTTATCATCCCACACCCCTCATACAAACACTCCCAATTACAAATGTAATATCACTCCTGACTCCGTCCCTCACTCCCTTGACCAGATGGCCTTACAATCCTAAATACCACGTGATTTTATGATTTCAACAAATTACTATGCAACGTCTTTAGTTCAACCTACCCTTTTCACACATTCACACACGGCTCTGCACACACAGTCCAGAATTACATCTTTCATCCACACCCTCAAAAGCGAAATGCATACACACCCTTGAAAATGAAGGGAATGGAGTGGCACAAATCAGACCCCATCCCTTACGCGTCATCATTGCCCAATTTGCATTTATATTTTGTCAATATATGTATTGTGTGCCTTAACAATATTAATGTATGTGAAAATGCTAACACATGAATGAAATCTATTTAATGTAGAAACTAGAGTTTTATAAATGTGTGCTCTAATGATCACTTTAACCCCTTCGATGCTCATGACGGAACCAAGCCGTCATGAGCCACGGGTGGCCTGTGCGCATGACGGCTGGGTTCCGTCACGACCACTCCCGCGATTGGAATGTCCAGCACCGGGCTGGAATTCCTGCCGCAGGAAAGGTGTTAACATGAAGACATGTATTCTGTAGTCACGTATGCATTTATTCTTGAAGTCACAGTTGCATAGATTCTAAAAGTCATATTTGAAAGTGTAATCATCTATGCCTTTACTCACGTTTGCATTTGTTCTTGAGTTACATGTGCACAAGTATAACCATGAATTTGAAATGCACATTAGGGGCCCGATTACGATCTCGCTAGGAAAGCCGTCCGTATGACTCAGAACGGGAGGGCTTTCCAAGCTAATCGCGCTCTGCGAGTCTGACCAAACGAGTACGATGCAGCCGTAGGCTGACAGACTCGGTTTGCTCGGATTCCCAGTGAACTCTATGGGAGCCATTGTACCGATGCGTACACAGGCTTCCATAGCAAAACGGGGTGGGTCGGGAAAAGCATACACCCTGTGGCGGGCACCCCATGGTGCGCACCACACTGTGCATGCTTGGATCGGGGGGGACCCATGCGCACCCCCCGTGACCGATTCGAAGGGCTCCGGGTGAAGGGGGGCCTGGCTTTATTGCGCAGCATGCTTCGTCTGCGAACGCATCGATCGGACAGGATTGGGTTCCGGACGTGATCTTCGCATTGTACTTGTTCGTTCGGAGTGGGTGACCACTCGGTCGGAAACATAGGTTCCGAATCGGATTTGCACGTTCCAGTACCCGTCTGGAGGCCTTCCTAATGAGATCATAATCGGGCCCTATATGTTTAGTTAAAGTTGGCATGGGTAAAGGCCTTGTGATTTTGAAATGTACTTTGCTTGGTCAGCATGTTATTTATTTTGCAGGTGCGTTCTCAAGGTGTCATTAGCTAGAGAAAGGAGTATTGTATGTTTTAGTTTCTTGATAGTAAGGCCTTAAAAGAGAAATCTTGGCAAGAAACGTGAAGCCCTAATGAGCAGATGAAGACTCCTGTTTATCGTGTATCAGGAACAAGGAATGCTGAAGACTCCAGTAACTGTCCAAGTTCTGTGGGGTCGGAAGGTCTGGTAATGTTGCAAATGCACAACACGAGAAGTGAAATGATTGGTTCCTGGTGGTGTGGGAAGAGATATGATTGTTGTTAAAGTTTTATTGGTTGTAATCAATGTTCACACTGTCAGAAGTTAGAGCCGATTCCCTTAGACTTTGAGGGGTAAAGACCTCCCTGCATCCTTTATGATTGCAACTGTGAAGCTTCATGCTAAACACTTATTCCAATTCTGGAAGACTTCTACTGGAGTCTTTACTATGCTGACACTTTCTCGCACTTCCGAATTTCCTTGAGACCCTATTCTATGAACCATCCTTATTCTAAACTTAGAGCCTTGGTTAGCTGAACTTTAGTTCCTATTCATGTTTAGGAGAGAGAATAGGAGTTTCTTTCAGGAACAACTTGTTCTAAATCTCAGTTTCTGTATTGCTGTGGCTGTGATTAAGTTGTATCTTATCCTATTGAGACTGAACTGATTCCAATATTTCAGCTTGCGAGCTGTAATCTTGTATCTTTTTAATATTCTACTGACATGCATATATATTCGATTTACTATTAATTAGAAATACAATTTCTTAACTTCAGTCACCGATTCTTGGTCCTTATTTTGTGGCCAAATGGGATTCACAAAGATTGAATTGTTTTATTATTGCTAACTCCCTTAGTGTCTCAGTCAACTTAAAAAGATCCATCAGATGAGAGATTGTATGAGACGCAACTGCACGCTCTCAGGAATCACATACTCCTGAGAACCTTCAGACCCAGTCATGCCTATAAGGTGCTCACAACGGCCCTTGCCCCAGCCATGTGTGACTTTTACATTAACTTCATCTCCTCCCCAAACTTCATCCTTAACCTCTATCTCATGCTATCCAATCATTTTTGCATCATCCTCACTCCACTACCATTTAATCCAAACTCACTGCTGGTGACAGTGCTTGCACAATACTTATATTCAAAAGTTAGCTCACTAGCGGCACATATACTGTATATATTCAACTAAATTATTTTACAATTTTTGTCCCACCGCCACCTCAGATTGTATTATGATCACCGGTGTCCATCTGTGTGTCGGTTCATTATTATATTTATATATTTAGATGTTTCGTAGAGTGATGGATAGTCGCTTCATAGCAACGAGGGGTACCATTTCGTAGTTTTATGATGAATATACAGCGCTTTTGATAGGAAAGTCAAACATGAAATATATACAAGGGAATATATATGCAAATAATACTCCAAGGTTCTGAAGCAGCCATTAATGTACTGGATTAGTACATGCATGTCCCCACAGTTCTGCCTGTAAAAATATAAATGTATATGCAAAACGATTGGGTAAATATGCTTTAAAATACATTTTGGTAAACTGCCCTGTGGCTAATCATTTCTTAAAGGCTGTTCTTGGCTCCTAATGTAGCCTATCTGTGAGCAATACAAAATTTAGTACATTGACTATTGGACATATTGACATAAATTCCAATGTGTTTTTTTAGCGCAGTGCATTGCCTTCCTGGTGGAGAACCAATAGGATCCAAAAGGTTTTGTCTAGACAAACATATATGTGTGGAAATACCATTATTTACCTCCAATGTTCACAGTCTGGGGTATGCCTCTGCTTGGAGAACTAAAACCAGGATATAAGGATGTTTTTCATAATTTCAAGACTGGTATTTCAATAACTTACTTTTCATATGGAGCTTTACAGCACGTATATCAGGTATTGCACTACCTATTTTAACAGTGTTCAAAATACCAGCCTCCAAAGGATGAAAGGCTTAAGTGGCTCTGTGAGAATTGACTCACTAGCTACATTGCTGGCTGAAATAGCACACATGGTAGGTTTACTAACATTTTGCGCCACGTTTGCATCATGAAAGTGACTCAAACTAGCACAAAGTGTAGGTTAGGGATTTATTCTCCCGAACAAAACTTGCTTTGCACTGGAAAGTAGCCCCAAAGTATAGTACAGTAGCACTACGCACTCGTTTGCGCTACTTTGCGCCAAGTGGACATATCATAGACGTACCCATGGGTTTTAGCAAAAAGCCCTAGCTAATAGAAAGGGTAAACGGGACTTTGCTCTAAAAAATAACACATATATACGAAGTAAGCATTAAAAAGGAGAAATGTTTTCATTGCTCTTAACTTTTTCAAAATTGCAGTGCAGCACACAGCCAATGTGAGAAAGGTTTTAAACTATGTCTAAACATAGTATTTTATACTTGAAAGCAGTGCTTAATTTGAGCAGGTGCTTTCCGGTGCTCAGCACCGGCACCTAATTCTCAGCACCGGTGCTTATAGCACCAGTTAAGGACATACTCATTTGGAAGGCACGTGATTTTCCACAGAATCACAGGATATGGAGCCACGCTGAGACTCAAACCCCGTTCCCCAGCTCCAAAATCGGCAGCTCTAGCCATAAGGCCAAGTCCTCTACGGAATAATAAGTGTCGGGGCTCTAGTCAGGAGGCAGTTTGTACCAGCACATTTCTCCTGTTAGCACTGCCTCCTGAGTAGAGCCCCGGCACTTTTTGTTTTACAAATTAACCACTGCTTGAAAGGGTATTCTTCCAAAACCTATGATAGATATCAGGCACACACTCTTGTTCTATGGTGCAAGGGCGTGTGCTTGACGCATGGCAAGCTCAAAAAGCGCTAACACAGGTTGGAGAGAGAAACAGCGCCACATCTTAGTAGAAATTGCACTTTTCTGCTCTCTCTGTTTCACACAATGCAGCACAGCAATGTGTTGCATGAAATGTTAGTAAATCTACCCCTTGGTGTCAAGAGGAGAACACATGACATTTTATCATTTGTTAAAAACATCCTTAAAAAGCAGGAGTCCCCTAGCAACATTTTTTCCCATACAGACAGTTGTCATCAGCAAGGTGCTTGACTAAGGAAGGCTCCCAGCTGCAACTTTTACAGATGATTTAGCTTTACAACTTCTGTCTCCATTCTAAAATGGGTGAAAAAGAATTTATGCTTATAAAAATGAGGTGGAGTATACGTGTTGCATAATTGCAGATGGCGAAATACCAATGCATTTTGCACACATTGTTATTTTTTTTCTCCATGGGAAAATATTTTTCAAGTGAAGAAGGCCCTCCTCTACATCACTGTGAATTTTGGGGGTGCACAAATTCCCTTCCTTCCATGGAAAGGTGTTTGTTGCTGTCTTTGGCAGGAGAAAATTACTAACAATGTTCAGGGTGAGAAGGGGCAGAGAGGAGTCAGTCAGTCAATCTTTATTGTTTCAGCTTATCATATATAAGCCATTTAATATTACATAAAATAAAAACATAAAAACAAGCAGGCATAAATCTGATACAAGGTTTGCACATATAAAATCATAGTGGAGCTTAGCAGATGGTTTAAACATGGCGGAAGCTACCCAGCTATATTTGCGAGTGTAATTCATGAATCCTTAATATGCATAAAAAGGCACAATAAAAAAAAAAACACACCTCCAGCTTGACATAGTTCACTGACAGACCTGCCAGTATAAAACCTGGACCAAAATTGCCCTTTAGAACGACATTCTGGCGGTAACGCACGTTGTGGCGCGGGCCTGGACTAACAGGTAAATTAAAAAAACAAAAGAAAATAATTAACTTAGCAATGTATGTGCAAAGAGCAGTCGGCCAGTAGCGTTGGTATGTGTGCAAAATTACAAAAAGAGGACAAAAACATGGGGTTGCCAAGGATTATACTTCGAACTTCTTCCAGTAAACAGTGACCCTGTGAATACAGTGACTGGATGACTTTGGCCCTGGGAGAAGGATAGGCCTTTCAAGTGATACCCCTTGTTGATCTCCATGCAGCGTAGATGTATGAGGCTACTGGCCTACAGGGTCAGACTGGCGATAGCGGGAATCGGGCGTTTCCCCGGGAGGCTGGAGGGGTGGGGCCGGTTTTGGAGCTGTGGGGGCCAGTTTTGTTACTGAGGGCCAGTTTTGCAGCAGTGCTGCAATATCTGCCCCCTGTAACAAAAGAAGCAATGCTGGGGGCTGGTTTAGTTAAGCAGGGCTGCTTTGTGTTCTCAGTCTGGCCCTGCTGGCTTGTAAAGGGCCTCAGTGTCATCGTGGAGGCAGAATGTCAAGGCTGCATTGCAGTGCCATATATAGTGCTTGATAAATAATGGTCTGGGGTCAGGGTTCCTTACCCGTCTTGTTTGAAGTCATAAATGGCTGAGGCTATCCTAGATCTTTGGCATTTTTTTGTGAATGTTTTGACTGGTAAGATGCCCAATCTAAATTTGATAAAAAGTGACGTTCTGACAACTGGGAAGAGATTATCCATGTAAGGTTCAAATAATGCAGTTGAATGAATGAATGAATGAAGCACCTCTAGAGCGCACGGCTACTCAAGAGTGTCCCAGCGCTAAACATACCAAATCAGGTATAGGGAAGCATTCATTGCTGAATAAATGAGTTTTTAACACTTTCCTGAAAGCAGTCTCATTCGTAGTATTTCTTAATTGGAGTAGGAGCTGATGCCTCAGGGAGGCTACTTGTAATGAGAAGGAAGAGCCCCCTTCCTTCTTTTTCTTAAAGGGCAGGAAAAACAGCAGACAGGCATTCATGGAGCTCAGAGATCTCGGAGGACAATACTCACGAATCCTTGAATTCAGGTATTTCGGACCAGTAACAAGGAGCGCGCGATGAGCAATCAGTAAAGCTTTCAAGATGGCTCTTTTATTAATAGGGACCAAGTGCAGTTGTTTGCAAAAAATTGTTACCGACGACCGTTATGACAGTTTGAACAATAGTCGAACCGCTGTATTTTGAAACACTTGGAGACGGTGTGTCACGTAATCAGGAAGGCCGAGATAAAGGGCGTTGGCGTAGTCCAGACGGGATAAGATCAAAGCCTGGACTACGGATTTCTGCGCATCCCAAGGAAGAAAGAACAGGAACTTTTTCAGTGTTCTTAGAATCCAGAGACATGACTTGACTACAGAGGTAATCTGCCTCTTTATAGTCAGGCAGACCTCAAATAATACCCCCAAGTTCTTGGCTACGTTTGCCGGGGGCGGGAGAGGTGGGCAGTCCGCAGGCCAGCAGCCCATCCATCCAGAGGATCAGGGCCAAACGACAGAATTTCGTTTTTGAAGGGTTTTAAACACTGAGCCAGCCCATGAGTGCTTTTATACAAGCTGTGAACCCATCTTAGCTTCTCTTGAAGCTCCTGTAACAACAACTGTGTGTCGTCTGCATATGAAATGATTTTGATTTGGTTTAATAGTCAGAAATTGGATTGTCAGAGGACCTCCTACTTCCGGTCTTAAAAGCGCGTCATTGGCAGGAATAAATGCCTGGCAATTTTCAGGTCGGGAAGGGGCAGAGAGGACTCAGAGAATTCCCACAGATTCTCTTCCTTTTGTGGGAGTTTCTAACTTACCAGGGAAGGGCTGGAAATCTGTGCCAGTTGCAGCTTTCCAACCGTAATCCTCAAAAAGTTTGATGTACTCCTGTGTTTTTTTGACGTTGCCATTTCCCCAACACAAGATGCGCACATTGAAAAGTTATACATTGTGGAAAAAGCCAAAGCCTTTTTACAATGGCATAATTAAAAAAAGAAAAAATTCTCCATGGAAATATAGTGTTCCTCATTGGAAAACCCTTTCCCTAACATCCCGACGAAATTTGGAATTTTCTGAACACCTTCCCGTCCTGGAAACGGATTTTCCCTTGACATTTCCAGGATGAGAAGGGTTCACAAACATACGTGTTTGATCTTAAACATCACTTTTCCACCCCTTGCAGTTGCATGTCGTAATATTGTGGACAACAGTACTGTCTAATGTAGACATCATGTCCTAAATATCATTAGCAAAAATATCTTGCTATTGGGAATAGATTTTCTGTTATTAACTCCTATGGGGTGATATATTTGTAAGCTATATTTAGGACAAGCTACTTTTTAAGACAATATATATTGTCCATGATGTGGGATTTACTCCCCCTGTAATACTACACTGTTGTGGGTAGTATTACACATGTGTTAAAGGGTTTGAAACTCCAATGTTACTTTTTGCGAAAACCGTGCCGTTGGATGCCACAAATGCCTTTACCATGCATGCCTTTACCACACATGCCTTTACAACTCATCGCAAGTATAAGGTAAGTGTATATCTATATATATATATATATATATACTTGCCGTGGTGTGGCTTCATCTTTGGAGGCAACTCTTGTTTTTTATATATAGTATCAAGCCCACACCGGCGCAACACCAGGGCACAGACTCCACAGGCAGTGATATAGTTGTATTTATTCACATATCAAGGTCCAAATGACGCGTTTCGGCCGCCAGACATTCGGCCTTGATCACATATCGCGTTATTGAAATGAGAGTGACTTTTATACACACGTGACAAATAGGCAGTAGTGTTTTTACTATGTTGTTTGCTGGCATGAGGAAGCAAATTTACTACACTGTGACCAGAATGACATGGACGATTGCTTCACTGTAGGCAGTAAGTTAGGTGAGTTATGTCGACATAGTGAAAAGACTCACCTATTATGGATGTGGTCAGACGAGGTGTATATTATGTGAGCAATCTCAACAGCGAAAATCCACGATAAATAAAATGTGGATCCTAATATTATGTGGTGGATCTCATGTGTGTAATGCAGCATGTGGCTTAAACCACGCTTGATAAATGAAGGCCTAAGTGACCCTAATACGTAAGCCTACACTGTTGCCTGCGTGTTCAGTATAGAAATCTCTCGTGTTTCCGGAGCATGGCAGTCACATGTGATTAATGCCAGGAGCTCCGATCGGCCTCCCCCATCAGCCGTGAGAGTTGCACGATACCCGTCGTGTCTGAAGGTTGGTAAAATCAAGAATTCGTCAGTGTCTCTGGTCGATGTGACAATGTGCATTAAAATCTGAAGTGGATGCTGCCTAATGTGTGTGTATGTCAACAAGTGGTGAGAGGAGGGGCGGGAAGTGAAGGTAGGTGAGTGAAGCGTGGTGACTACGGCAAAGTGAAATGACGAAGTGTGTGCCCAATGAAAAGACATTTCGGACGAAGTGTGTCTTTAAGTGGCGTGTCTAAAAATAATCTGATAGCTACCAGATTGATATGCTTGTAAGAACGTGTGGTTTGGTCGAACCTCCAGCCGGAGGATACTGGGCATGCATACCGGACTTTCAAGTTAAAGTCACTTGGGAAATCAGAAGACTGCCATTAGTGCATGGATCACTGGGTGACAATTAAGGACCCTCAAGAACAGCACTCACTGGTTTTGTGCTTACGTTTTGTACATTGAGGTGGTCCCGCAAATGGCATACATGAAAAACATTATAAGCATGAGTGCGCAAACCACGAGAAGTGCAAATAATAACATATTGTATGGCTTGACATTATTTGGTTTGAGTTTCTTTGTTACAAATTGCTTGCCATTGTGACAGAAAAACAATAATTCAAAAAATCAATCAAAAAATCACATGATCGAATATGCACGCATGCTCCTGTTGCTCAGTTGTCCGCCTAATGTAGACATTTGGAAAAGTGATGTGGATCCAATATTGTCAGAAGTGGTTATTTACAAGAAGTTATGCAAATCTTCGCTTGTGTTAAGACCCACAGGTGCCTTAGTGTTGAGTTCTATTATGTACCTGCTCTCTAGTTGATGAAGTAACCAGTCCCAGTTACCTCCTCTTCTTAGGGGGGGATGCAATCAATCACATAGTATTGTAAGTGGTCGAGATTGTTGCTATGTACCTCCTTAAAATGTCTGGCTACTGGGTAGGTGGGATCACTATTGACAATCGCCCTTAGGTGTTGGAGGATGCGTAGGTGTACTGGTAGTTTTGTGCTACCGATGTAACGTAGGCAACATTTACATTCCAGTATGTACACCGCAAACTCCGTTCTACAAGTTAGCCTTTTTTGATGATAAGGGGTTCTTTTCTGAATGTCGCTTCCACCTGCGTGGTGTTTCTGACAAACTTGCAGGCCCTGCAGCTATTACACTTAAAGAAGCCTTTGATATCAGTCAGCCAGTTGGATCTGGTGGTGATTTCAGGGCTATTTCTTACGAGGGCGTCATGCATTGAAAAAGCTCGTCTGTAGGTGATATCTGGACGTTGGGCAACCATAGGGCCTAGGATGGGGTCAGATTTAATGATCCCCCAATGTTTGTTGATCATTGAGCGGATGGTGCGTTCTTCAGTGTTGTATGTGATGATGAGCCTAGTGCTCACTGTGTTAGGTCCGCCTGCTTCTACACTGGTCTCAACTGTGGTGTCTGGCGTGTCCTGCGTTGGCCTCCCTGTTAGTAATTCAGCCCTGGGTAAAGTGTTGGCTCTCTCAGTGGCTTTCCTGATGGTGTGTGCAGAGTAACCTCGTGCCCTGAACCTTTGAAAGGCCTCCTTCTGGCTGGCTTCTAAATCTACTGGGGAGTTACATATTCTCCGCAGGTGCAGCATTTCACCATATGGGATGCTGGTGATTAGGTGTCTGGGATGGAAACTTGAGGCATGCAAGGTGGAATTGCCTGCAGTAGCTTTCCTATGCAGTTTGGATTGTAGTGTCCCATTGGAGACATAGAGGGTAACATCAAGGAACTCTATCGTGTTCTCGCTGATGTTGGCATTGAACTCCAAATTGAGATCGTTGGCGTTGATCTCTCTGACAAAGGACTGTGCACTCTCAATGCTCCCTTTCCAGACCACAAAGACGTCGTCAATGTATCTGAGCCAGGTGATCATCTTGTCATGTGAGAAGTCAGAGAGACCAGCCATGAGAACCCGCTCCTCCCACCAACCCACTTGTAAGCATGCGTAGCTGGGAGAGAAGCAGGCTCCCATGGCCACCCCCTGAGTTACTGGTATACAGTTTTGTTAAACATAAAGAAGTTATGATTCAAGCACCATTCAATTAGAAAAAGAACAAACTCATTATGTTTAAAACAATGTATGGGTCTTTTGTTAAGGAAGTACTTGCAGGCCTCTAGACCATCTTTGTGGCGGATGCTGGTGTAAAGTGCGGTGATGTCAAGAGACAACAGGATATAGTCATCACGCCATATTATGTCATTGATTTTCGAAAGAAAGTCACTGGTGTCCTTCAGGTATGTTGGTAAACTGGTGACAAGAACCTGTAGGAAAAAGTCAACATATTTGGATATGTTCTCACAGATGTTTTTTCTTGCCGATATGATGGGGCGGCCTGGGATTGGAGTAGAGTTCTTGTGCACCTTCGGCAGAAAGTAGAGGATTGGTAATACTGGATATTCTGTGCTCAGAAATGCATGTTCGTCCCTGCTGATGATTCCTTCAGATTTGTAGGTATTCAAATGCTTTTTGAGCTTTTTGTTGCTGGATGCTACCTTCTTCTGGCTAGAGATTCTGTAGCAGGCTGCGTCATTGAGGTGTCTTCCCGCTTCCTCAAGATATAGATGTTTAGGCCAGAGCACGATGTTACCGCTCTTGTCAGACTTGTTAATGATGACCTCGTTTTCTTTCTGTAATTTCTTCATGAGGTTGTGATATTGGTTTTTCTGATGACTGTGGTTGGACGGATTGCGTGACTTTTTGAGGTGTAGGGATTTGAGTTCATCAGTGATTACATCATTGAAAACATCTATTGCGTCCTTAGGCATCATTGGGGTGAATGTTGAATGTGGTCTGAAAGGGCTGGGTACTCTTACAGGTCTGGAGATGCCTGCATCCTGCAAGAATTGCTGGGTAGATGTGATTTCATGGAGGATTCGAGTTCCACAAGAGTGCGGACCATGGGGATGTCAGCGATTTGTAAGTTGATGCCAACTGCCGAACTGCTGCCTGGGGTGTGCTGAATGTCAATGTTGGAGTGTTTTAATTTGAAGAACTTGATCAACTTGAGCTTTCTGATAAACTTATAGATGTCGATGCGAGTGTTGGCATAGTTGAAACTGCTCTCGGGGCAGAAAGTCAGACCTAAGGAGAGGAGTTGTTTTTCAGCTTTTGACGGGTTGATGTTGCTGATATATATATATATATATATATATATATATATTATCTACTGGCGGTCGCCAGTAGATAGTTATAGTTAGGACCTATTTTCCATAGGAAATCCGCAACATTCTATTTGAAATAACGTTGGCGCCGGTTGATGAATCTTCGCGAAAGCTTCAAACTTGTTGGGGCGCTCCGGTCCGCTCCTATCCTGAAAGTCTCGGGGTGATTCATCAAGCGGGGGCCGAGAAAAAAGGGGGGGTCCCAAAACGCGTTTTCCCCATTCATTTTTCCATAGGAACCGTTCATCGCGGCTACAGCCCGAACTGCTGAACGGAATTACACCAAATTTGGCAAAGAGGTAGCCCTTGGTTCAGTGTCGTGCCTTTTGCTTAAATGGTGTAAATCCGTTCAGATGTTTAACATAATATCAGCTTTGCTCAAAATTTGTGTCAAATATAGCTCTGGAATGGTACCTTAGCCCTTACTCAGAATACTAAGAATCTACAAGTCTAGGTCGATACAGTGATTGACAGTAATATAGGGTGGATTTACCTTGGTATGTTACATCAACTTCTAAGTACTACTTGATTTTTATCCATGAGCATTCTTGGTTCTTTTCGTTTGTCGGCTGCATACAACTGTCATGTGATTTTGGTATGAAAATTTGCGTGATTTTTTTAATGAAATTTTGATAAGAGGTTTTTTTTTTTAAAAAGAAAGAATTCTTTGACAGCATTAATATAGCTAGTTTTACTAAAAGCCCTCCTTTTATTGCATGGTTTTAGGATAAGTGAATTGTATTTATATGACTATAAAGGTATTTATTTAATATTTATTTATATATTTATAGGTACATATTTATAATTGTGGGAATCATTTATCTTAGTACTGTAAAATCTCAGGGAATTTTTCCAAAACGCATTTTTTGCACATGCTGTCATTTGCACAAGTGTTTTTCCTCGGCCAAAATAGTTAATTAAGAGATAACACAGAAATATTGTATTATTCTTGGCAAAAAATATGACGATTTTAATTGCACTAGCACTTTACACATTACACATGGGTGAAATATTATTTTGTTATATTTTAGGTATACTATGCACTTTTTTTCATTTATCATTCAAATTGGTACTGACATAGACTATTAAGGAAGGATATAAAACTTTGCATTTAAGCGAGAAATTTCTAGAATAGTATTGGATAAACGAATTAATGATGGAATACAGTTTTTTCTAGCATTATACTAGTTTGTTTGAAATATTTATCCACTCTGATACATAACTGTATTTTTAATAATGTTAATGATAGGCATTTATGAATGAAATGAACAGTATTTTTTCTATGTTTAGTACTAATTAATTGCACTAGCACTTTAAAAAGAGGTCTCACGCAATTCAATGCTGTCATGTGATCAAGGCAGGGATCTGCCGAAACGCGTCATGGCGACTTGATGGTGTGCTGATCAAATAAACTATTAGCACCAAACCTGGGTCTACACTCGTTTTGTTTTTTGCGAAGAAGGCTGGAAGCGAAGGTTCGTGGCATATATATATATAGTTGTGATCAAGGCTGCATGTCTGGCAGCCGAAACGCGTCATGTTGGACCTTTTCTGATGTGTGAATAAACTACCATCCTGTTTCCACACCAACTGTTGGAGTCTGTGCCCGTGTGTTGCGCCGGAGTGCTTGTCGCAACATTGGGATTTCTTCGCGATATATATATATATATATATATATATATATATATATATATTATCTACTGGCGGTCGCCAGTAGATAGTTATAGTTAGGACCTATTTTCCATAGGAAATCCGCAACATTCTATTTGAAATAACGTTGGCGCCGGTTGACGAATCTTCGCGAAAGCTTCAAACTTGTTGGGGCGCTCCGGTCCGCTCCTATCCTGAAAGTCTCGGGGTGATTCATCAAGCGGGGGCCGAGAAAAAAGGGGGGTCCCAAAACGCGTTTTCCCCATTCATTTTTCCATAGGAACCGTTCATCGCGGCTACAGCCCGAACTGCTGAACGGAATTACACCAAATTTGGCAAAGAGGTAGCCCTTGGTTCAGTGTCGTGCCTTTTGCTTAAATGGTGTAAATCCGTTCGGTAGTTCCTGAGAAAATCAAAAGTAAAGTCACATATATATCTATGGCCGAGTAGGGTCCGCGTACCCTCCCGATCACGAGCTGCATGCTAATTGGCTGTCAAGTGGCTGTCAACACTCCAAATCAGGAAGTGTTGGCAGCCATTTTGTCCCTCGGTAGAACCGAGGGACAGAAACAAGTGCGCAAAGCGCAAAAGGGGGCAGGGTAGAAACACCCTGACCCCTAGGTCTGCTCAGGGGGTCCCACAAGGACCCCCTGGGCAGAAAAGCATTTTTTTTTTAAATGGCGGGATGCGCTTAGGGTGCGCGGATCCCGCCGATTAAAAAAAAAAAGCACAAGAAACAAGTGCGCAAAACGCACAAATGGGGCAGGGTAGAAACACCCTGACCCCCTAGGTCTGCTCAGGGGGTCCCACAAGGACCCCCTGGGCAGAAAAAAGCATTTTTTTTTTAAAAATCGGCGGGATGCGGTTAGGCTGCGCGGATCCCGCCGATTAAAAAAAAAAACACAAGAAACAAGTGCGCAAAACGCACAAAGGGGGCAGGGTAGAAACACCCTGACCCCCTAGGTCTGCTCAGGGGGTCCCACAAGGAACCCCTAGGCAGAAAAAAGCACACACAAAAAAAAAAAACGGCATCGTGCCGGAGGCCCCGCCCCCTCCCTGCAGCAGTCTGCAAACGCGACCCCTGGCGCGTTTTAAGAAGGGGAAGTAATTCCCGTTGAATACTGGGGTCCCTGGAGGCCAACTAGCCCACCAGGAACCTCCGGTATGCGCCAGGGGCTGCGTTGCAGAGAGGTGTACAGAGGCCACGCCCCTTTTACACCTCTCTGCAACGAAGCTCTGTGGTGCTTTTGGGGGTACATGGTGGGCTAGTTGGACTCCAGGGACCCTCAGTATTCAAGGGGACTTAATCCCCCAACTTAAAACGCGCCACGGGGCGCGTTTGCACAGTGGTGAAGGGAGGGGGCGTGGCTTCAGGAGACATGTGTGCAAACAGGCCCCGTGGCGTGTTTTAAGATGGGGAATTAAATCCTCTTCAATCCTGAGGGTCCCTGGGGGCCAACTAGCCCACCAGGTACCTCCAGTAAGCGCCACGGAGCTGCGTTGCAGAGTGTTGTAAAAAGGGCGTGGCCTCTGAACACCTCTCTGCAACGCAGCTCTCTGGCGCATACTGGAGGTATCTGGTGGGCCAGTTGGCCCCTAGGGACCCTCGGGATTGAGGAGGAATTAATTCTCCAACTTAAAACGCGCCACAGGGCGTGTTTGCAGACATGTCACTTCAGGCCCCACCCCCTTCCTTCACCATTGTGCAAATATTCCTCTAAAATCAGCCGAACTACGAATTCTGATTTACTCACCTGTTATCAGGAGAGACCTCAGTGCTGCATCTTTGAGCCCAGTACTGATCCTGAAAAGTAATTTTAACCGTACTTACCAGTAACTTGAATTTCCTTCCATAGGCTAACATTGACTGGTTTCACTTGGAAATTCTTCTAAGTGTGGAGTTTTGGAACTTTATAATATTCCTCTAAAATCAGCCGAACTACGAATTCCGATTTACTCACCTGTTATCAGGAGAGACCTCAGTGCTGCATCTTTGAGCCCAGTACTGATCCTGAAAAGTAATTTTAACCGTACTTACCAGTATCTTGAATTTCCTTCCATAGGATATCATTGCCTGCTTTTTGCTGAAAAAGTTTCTAAGTGTCGATTTTTGAAACATACAAATATTCCTCTAAAATCAGCCGAACTACGAATTCTGATTTACTCACCGGTTATCAGGAGAGACCTCAGTGCTGCATCTTTGAGCCCAGTACTGATCCTGAAAAGTAATTTTAACCGTACTTACCAGTAACTTGAATTTCCTTCCATAGGCTAACATTGACTGGTTTCACTTGGAAATTCTTCTAAGTGTGGAGTTTTGGAACTTTATAATATTCTTCTAAAATCAGCCGAACTACGAATTCCGATTTACTCACCTGTTATCAGGAGAGACCTCAGTGCTGCATCTTTGAGCCCAGTACTGATCCTGAAAAGTAATTTTAACCGTACTTACCAGTAACTTGAATTTCCTTCCATAGGATATCATTGCCTGCTTTTTGCTGAAAAAGTTTCTGTGTCGATTTTTGAAACATACAAATATTCCTCTAAAATCAGCCGAACTACGAATTCCGATTTACTCACCGGTTATCAGGAGAGACCTCAGTGCTGCATCTTTGAGCCCAGTACTGATCCTGAAAAGTAATTTTAACCGTACTTACCAGTAACTTGAATTTCCTTCCATAGGCTAACATTGCTTGGTTTCACTTGGAAATTCTTCTGTGTGTGGAGTTTTGAAACTTTATAATATTCCTCTAAAATCAGCCGAACTACGAATTCCGATTTACTCACCTGTTATCAGGAGAGAACCCAGTGCTGCATCTTTTAGCCCAGCACTGACCCTGAAAAGTAATTCTAACCGTACTTACCAGTAACTTGTATTTCCTTCCAAAGGAATCCATTGTCTGGTTTTCAGCAGAAAAGTTTCAAAGTGTCGATTTTCACAAACTACAAATATTCCTTAAAAATCGCCTGTATGACTTAAACGCATTCTTTCAACTGTTTAAAGGAGATGCACCAGTGCTGGATCCAGGATCCACCACTGAGTAAGAAAAAGTAACGATAACACCACTTACCTGCTAAGTGAATTTCCTCCCATAGGATAACATTGGTGATTCTATGTGAAAAAGTTTCTAAGTGTCAACTTTTAAAATACAATAATATTCCTTAAAAATCACTACTCTAACCAAAACGCTTTTACTCAACTGTTTACAGGAGATGTCCCAGGACTGAATCTAGGATCCAGTCCTGTGGTTAGAAAAGTAATCCATAAAGTAACTAATTGCATTTAACTTGAAATTCACATTGAGCTCAATGTTGCATTGTGTTTGAAATTGTGTTGCCCATTGCAACAACTGTAACTACTGTACTTAAAAGTTTTTTTGCCTATTTGCAAAGTATTTAAACTAAAGTAATTCATTCTGAGAAAGTATATTTTGTAATGTAATGTATAATGTAATTACAATGTATTTAAAAAATAAAATATCTAAAAATAAATAGTTTAAACAAATGTAGTAAATCAGTATCCAAAAAATAAATATAACAATTAATACATTTAAAAATTGTCATTTACAAAACCTTTGAAATTCACTGAAAAAAACCATAGGTTTCAGACATGTTATAGTTAGGAATTAGCATTTAAAAACCTTTGAAATTCACTGAAAAAACCATAGGTTTCAGGCACGTTATAGTTAGAAATTAGCATTTAAAAAACCTTACAAATTCACTGAAAAAACCATAGGTTTTAGGGACAGTTATAGTTAGTTGGACATTGCACTCGTACAAAACCCGTGAAATTCCCCGTTATAGTTAGTTCAGGTAACTATAACTCGCGCCCCTGCAATGCACTGCTGATGACGTCACATATTACATCACTCATGACATGATCAGTGACATCACTGATGACATCACTGATGACATCTCAAATGACATCACTGATGACATCACTGATGACATCATCCATGTGATAATTTGATGCATCTTCTCACACCCTAATATAACTTTTGATACACCCACTGTAAATTTCAGACTGCCATTGTCAAAACCATAGACACTCCAACACCAATTACTATATACACACTCACTGATTCTTAGGTCTACACACACACATCTACTCACTCACCCGTACAGTCACTCATACTTATAGTCACTCAGTACAGGACTATTATATGCACTCATACACCTATATAAACACTCACACACCGCCACTCATCCATAGAGGTACTCACACACCTAGTCAGTCATGCAAAAAATTAAGCACACACCCATTTACTCACCTATACAGTTATACACACACCAGCTCACTTACTCATACAAATACTAGCACATTCTTACGCTCTTATACAATCTCTGATACAAGCACACACTCATCCATACAGTCACTCTCACAATCACACACTCTCGCTTATAGCTATTTATATACTCCAACACACATATATACTGCCTTTCACATATGTAGTTACTCACACATGTACCACTGGGACATACATTCACTCACTAACACACTCTTACACACACTTACCCACCCATACCGTCTATCACAGATGCACTCTTGAAACCATCCACCCAGTGAATCACCCACTCACACATCTATGCACAGAGTCGCACACACCCCACCCACACAAACACTCAGGCACCCATACAGATACTCAGACAACCAATCAATAACTCATATAGACACTCATGTAGCTATTCACAAACCCATGCAGCCATTTACACAGCAACAGACAGATGGATACAGACATTCACCCAGTTTAGTCACTAACCCATGCATTCAGTAAGATACGTTCAATCACTCACTTATAGAGTTAGTCACGCACCTACTAAATCATCCATTCAGACACTTATACACCCACTCATTCTTCAATACACCTTTCCCTATGTATATTAAACATATTTAAACTTTACAGAAACAGACAGTCACTGGATGATGTCATCAGTGATGTCATTTAAGATGTCATCAGTGATGTCATCAGTGATGTCACTGACCATGTCATGAGTGATGTAATATGTGACGTCATCAGCAGTGCATTGCGGGGGCGTGAGTTATAGTTACCTGAACTAACTATAACGGGGGAATTTCACGGGTTTTGTACGAGTGCAATGTCCAACTAACTATAACTGTCCCTAAAACCTATGGTTTTTTCAGTGAATATATATATATATATATATATATATATATATATATATATATATATATATATATATATATATATATATATAAAGCAGCTGGATGAAGGGACAAAAGAAACCTGTTAGATTTTAAAAACAAATGGATTTCCAGGCAAAATTCAATTGAGTTATTAAACTCAAAGTACAGGACTAAATGGAACAACTCGCTTTGAACAAAGAGCACAAAAGCGTCTCCAGGATTCAACTTTTCCAACATGTGGAATGCTGGGAATTGCAGTCCTAATGCACCTCATCCAATGACAGAGAGGCAGCATGATTTAAAACAGGTGGGAGAAGAAAACCTGGGAACCATGCATCTGAGGAAAGCACTTTTGCTGAAACGCTTCATGCTTGTTTTTAATGAGTAAAAGGAACTTTCTGAAGCCCCGCTGTGTGCTCTGGTTTGTTGCCAAAGAAGAACAAATGCTGTTTTATATATATATATATATATATATATATATATATATATATATATATATATATATATATATATATTCACTGAAAAAACCATAGGTTTCAGACACGTTATAGTTACAAATTAGCATTTAAAAAACCTTTGAAATTCACTGAAAAAACCATTGGTTTTAGGGACAGTTATAGTTACTTGGACATTGCACTCGTAGAAAACCCGTGAAATTCCCCCGTTATAGTTAGTTCAGCTAACTATAACTCGCGCCACCGCAATGCACTGCTGATGACGTCACATATTACATCACTCATGACATGGTCAGTGACATCACTGATGACATCACTGATGACATCTCAAATGACATCACTGATGACATCATCCAGTGACTGTGTGTTTCTGTAAAGTTTAAATATTTTTAAAATATATAGGAAAAGACGTATTGAAGAATGAGTGGGTGTGTAAGTGTCTGTATGGATGATTTAGTAGGTGCGTGACTGACTCTATAAGTGAGTGATTTAACGTATCTTACTGAATGCATGGGTTAGTGACTAAACTGGGTGAATGTCTGTATCCGTCTGTCTGTTGCTGTGAAAGTGGCTGCATGTGTTTGTGAATAGCTAAATGAGTGTCTATATGAGTTATTGAATGCTTGTCTGAGTATCTGTATGGGTGCCTGAGTGTTTGTGTGGGAGAGGTGTGTGCAACTCTGTGCATAGATGTGGGAGTGGGTGATTCACTGGGTGGATGGTTTCAAGAGTGCATCTGTGATAGACTGTATGGGTGGGTAAGTGTGTGTAAGAGTGTGTTAGTGAGTGAATGTATGTCCCAGTGGTACATGTGTGAGTAACTACATATGTGAAAGGCAGTATATATGTGTGTTGGAGTATATAAATAGCTATAAGCAAGAGTGAGTGATTGTGATAGTGGCTGTATGGATGATTGTGTGCTTGTATCAGTGATTGTATAAGAGCGTAACAATGTGCTACTATTTGTATGAGTAAGTGAGCTGGTGTGTGTATAACTGTATAGGTGAGTAAATGGCAGTGTGTTTAATTATTTGCATGACTGACTAGGTGTGTGAGTATCTCTATGGATGAGTGGCATTGTTTGAGTGTCTATATAGGAGTAAGAGTGCATATGATAGTCCTGTACTGAGTGACCGTAAGTATGAGTGACTGTACGGGTGAGTGAGTGGATGTGTGTGTGTAGACCTAAGAATCAGTGAGTGGGTATTTAGTTATTGGTGCTGGAGTGTCTATGGTTTTGCGAATGGCAGTCTGTAATTTAGAGTGGGTGTATCAAAGGTTATATTAGGGTGTGAGGAGGTGCATCAGATTATCACGTGGATGATGTAATCAGTGATGTCATTTGAGATGTCATCAGTGATGTCATCAGTGATGTCACTGACCATGTCATGAGTGATGTAATATGTGACGTCATCAGCAGTGCATTGTGGGCGCGAGTTATAGTTAGCTGAACTAACTATAACGGGGAATTTCACGGGTTTTGTACGAGTGCAATGTCCAAGTAACTATAACTGTCCCTAAAACCTATGGTTTTTTCAGTGAATTTCAAAGGTTTTTTAAATGCTAATTTGTAACTATAACGTGTCTGAAACCTATGTTTTTTTCAGTGAATTTCAAAGGTTTTTTAAATGCTAATTTCTAACTATAACGTGCCTGAAACCTACGGTTTTTTCAGTGAATTTCAAAGGTTTTGTAAATGACAATTTTTAAATGTATTAATTGTTATATTAATTTTTTTCATACTGATTTACTACATTTTTAGAAACAATTTTTTTTACATATTTTATTTTTTAAATTACATTGTAATTACATTATACATTACATTACAAAAATACTTTCTCAGAATGAATTACTTTAGTTTAAATACTTTGCAGATAGGCAATAGACTTTTAAGTACAGTAGTTACAGTTGTTGCAATGGGCAACACATTTTCAAACACAATGCAACATTCAGCTCAATGTGAATTTCTAGTTAAATGCAATTAGTTACTTTATGGATTACTTTTGTAACCACAGGACTGGATCCTAGATTCAGTCCTGGTACATCTCCTGTAAACAGTTGAGTAAAAGCGTTTTGGTTACAGTCGTGATTTTTAAGGAATATTATTGTATTTTAAAAGTTGACACTTAGAAACTTTTTCTCATAGAATCACCAATGTTATCCTATGGAAGGAAATTCACTTAGCAGGTAAAAACTGTTATCGTTACTTTTTCTTACTCAGTGTTGGATCCTGGATCCAGCACTGGTGCATCTCCTGTAAACAGTTGAAAGAATGCGTTTAAGTCATACAGGCGATTTTTAAGGAATATTTGTAGTTTGTGAAAATCAACACTTTGAAACTTTTTTGCTGAAAACCAGTCAATCTTAGCCTATGAAGGAAATTCAAGTTACCGGTAAGTACGGTTAAAATTACTTTTGAGGATCAGTACTGGGCTGAAAGATGCAGCACTGAGGTCTCTCCTGATAACAGGTGAGTAAATCGGAATTCGTATTTCGGCTGATTTTAGAGGAATATTTTAAAGTTCCAAAACTCCACACTTAGAAGAATTTCCAAGTGAAACCAGTCAATGTTAGCCTATGGAAGGAAATTCAAGTTACTGGTAAGTACGGTTAAAATTACTTTTCAGGACCAGTACTGGGCTGAAAGATGCAGCACTGAGGTCTCTCCTGATAACAGGTGAGTAAATCGGAATTCGTATTTCGGCTGATTTTAGAGGAATATTTTAAAGTTCCAAAACTCCACACTTAGAAGAATTTCCAAGTGAAACCAGTCAATGTTAGCCTATGAAGGAAATTCAAGTTACCGGTAAGTACGGTTAAAATTACTTTTCAGGACCAGTACTGGGCTGAAAGATGCAGCACTGAGGTCTCTCCTGATAACAGGTGAGTAAATCGGAATTCGTATTTCGGCTGATTTTAGAGGAATATTTTAAAGTTCCAAAACTCCACACTTTGAAGAATTTCCAAGTGAAACCAGTCAATGTTAGCCTATGAAGGAAATTCAAGTTACCGGTAAGTACGGTTAAAATTACTTTTCAGGATCAGTACTGGGCTGAAAGATGCAGCACTGAGGTCTCTCCTGATAACAGGTGAGTAAATCGGAATTCGTATTTCGGCTGATTTTAGAGGAATATTTTAAAGTTCCAAAACTCCACACTTAGAAGAATTTCCAAGTGAAACCAGTCAATGTTAGCCTATGAAGGAAATTCAAGTTACCGGTAAGTACGGTTAAAATTACTTTTCAGGACCAGTACTGGGCTGAAAGATGCAGCACTGAGGTCTCTCCTGATAACAGGTGAGTAAATCGGAATTCGTATTTCGGCTGATTTTAGAGGAATATTTGCACAATGGTGAAGGGAGGGGCGGGGCCTGAGGTGACATCTGTGCAAACGCGCCCGTTGCGCGTTTTAAGTTGGGGGATTAAGTCCCCTTGAATCCTGAGGGTCCCTGGGGGCCAACTTGCCCACCAGGAACCTCCAATATGCGCCAGGGGCTGCGTTGCAGAGACGTGTAGAGAGGCCACACCCCTTTTACACCTCTCTGCAACGCAGCTCTGTGGCGCTTTCTGGATGTACCTGTTGGGCTAGTTGGCCCCCAGGGACCCTCAGGATTGAAGGGATTTAATTCCCCATCTTAAACGCGCCACGGGGCCTGTTTGCACACATGTCACCTGAAGCCCCGCCCCTCCCTTCACCACTGTGCAAACGCGCCCGTGGCACGTTTTAAGTTGGGGGATTAAGTCCCCTTGAATCCTGAGGGTCCCCGGAGTCCAACTAGCCCACCATATACCTCCAAAAGCGCCACAGAGCTGCGTTGCAGAGAGATGTAAAAGGGGTGTGGCCTCTCTACACGTCTCTGCAACGCAGCCCCTGGCGCATATTGGAGGTTCCTGGTGGGCTAGTTGGCCCCCAGGGACCCCCAGTATTCAAGGGGAATTCGTTCCCTCTGCAAACGCGCCAGGGGCGCGTTTGCAGAGTGGTGAAGGAAGGGGCGGGGCCTGCGGGCCCGATCGTTTTTTTTTTTTTTTTTTTTGTCCCTGAAGGGGGCTGTGTGGCCCCCTTCCTTTTTCTCTTTTTGGGCCCTGGGGACCCCATCCCCCAGGGCCTTACCCCTTTTCTAAATTACAAAAACAAAAAAAACGGGAAGGGGGCCGCGTGGCCCCCTTCCCTGGGCCTGTATTGGCCCCGGGGACCCCATCCCCGGGGCATGGCCTCTATATTTATTATTTTGAGGGGGCAGCGTGGCCCCCTCCTCTGGCCATTTTAAGGCCCCGGGGACCCCATCCCCCGGGGCCGGCCTTTCCATTTTTTTTTCTCCATTTTTTTGTCACTTTTTTGGAGAGGGGGGCCGCGTGGCCCCCCTCCCGGGCCACTACTTGCCCCGGGGACCCCATCCCCCGGGGCTGGCCCTCTCCGTTGGGGACTGTGGGGGTCCCCAATCCCCCACAGTCCCGCCGGCTCCCCACGTCCCTTGGGAGCCGGCATTGCTGTTCCACATGGGGAGCAGCTGACATGCTGCTCCCCATGTGGAAAGCAATCGCTTTGGATATTGGAAGAGAGAGCAGGTTTCCCTGCTCTCTCTTCCAATATCCAAAGCAGTTTGCTATGGCAGGACGGGAGCCGCGAGGCTCCCGTCCTGCCATAGCAAACTACAGTGTCCCGGGGTAGGCACCCCGGGACACTGCAGGAGCCGGCCCTGGGGGTGGTGGTCCCCAGGGCCATCAAGGGTCTCCAGGAGGGGGGCCGCGCGGCCCCCTCCCATTCAGTACACAGCCCCGGGGAGGTGGTGGTCCCCGGGGCTCTGGGAGTCCGTAACGGACCCCCATATTGAAATGTTTAGTGCCCCGGGGAGGTGGCGGTCCCCGGGCGTGTGGGGGTCTGGAGCCCCCACACTGGTTTTATTTTTAATTAAAAAAAGCCCCGGGGAGGTGGTGGTCCTCGGGGCTGCGGGAGGGCTCAGAGCCCTCCCGCACCATTTTTAAAAAGCCCCGGGGGGTGGCGGTCCCCGGGGCTTGGGGGCCCTTTGAGGCCCCCACACATTAAATTATCCCCCCCACCATGCCCCCGGGACTTGGGCCACCCTGGGGCCAACTAACATCGAAGCGCGGGAGACCGCGCTTCGATTTTTTCGGCAGGATTCGCGCACCCTGAGCGCATCCTGCCGATTTTGTTTTTTAAAAAATGCTTTTTTGCCCAGGGGGTCCTTGTGGGACCCCTGAGCAGGCCTAGGGGTTAGGGTGTTTCTACCCTGCCCCCTTTGTGCGTTTTGCGCACTTGTTTCTTTTTTTCTCGGCGGGATACGCGCACCCTAAGCGCATCCCGCCGATTTAAAAAAAAATATATCTTTTTCTGCCCAGGGGGTCCTTGTGGGACCCCTGAGCAGACCTAGGGGGTCAGGGTGTTTCTACCCTGCCCCCTTTTGCGCTTTGCGCACTTGTTTCTGTCCCTCGGTTCTACCGAGGGACAAAATGGCTGCCAACACTTCTTGATTTGGAGTGTTGACAGCCAATTAGCATGCAGCTCGTGATCGGGAGGGTACGCGGATCCGACGCACCCATAGATATATATGTGATTTTAATTGTGAATTTCTCAGGAACTACTGAACGGATTTACACCATTTTAGCAAAAGGCACCAGTCTGAACCAAGGGCTACCTCTTTGCCAAATTTGGGGTAATTCCGTTCAGCAGTTCGGGCTGTAGATGCGACTAAAGGTTCCTATGGAAAAATGAATGGGGAAAACGCGTTTTGGGACCCCCTTTCTTCTCGGCCCCCGCTTGACGTATCACCCCGAGACTTTCAGGGTAGGAGCGGACCGGAGCGCCCCAACAAGTTGGAAGCTTTCGCGAAGATTCGTCAACCGGCGGCAACGTTATTGCAAATAGAATGTCACGGATTTCCTATGGATAATAGGTTGTAACTATAACTATCTACTGGCGACCGCCAGTAGATAATATATATATATATATATATATATATATATATATATATATATATATATATATATTCACTGGAAAAACCACAGGTTTCAGGGACGTTATAGTAAGTTGGACATTTCGCTAGTACAGAACGAGAGAAAATCAGCCATTATAGTTAGTTCAGCTAACTATAACTCGCGCCCCCGCAATGCACTGCTGATGATGTCACATATTACATCATTCATGACATGGTCAGTGACATCAATGATGACATCACTGATGACATCTCAAATGACATCAATGATGACATCACTAATGACATCATCCAGTGACTGTGTGTTTCTGTAAAGTTTAACTATGTTTTGTACATATATATATGCCAAGGTGTATTGAAGAATGAATGGGTGTATAAGTGTCTGAACGGATGATTTAGTAGGTGTGTGACTGACTGTATAAGTGAGTGATTAAACGTGTTTTACTGAATGCATGGGTTACTGACTAAACTGTGTAAATGTCTGTATCAGTCTGTCAGTTGGTGTGTAAGCGGTTGCATGGGTTGGTGAGTAGCTAAATGAGTGTCTATATGGGTTATTCATTGGTTGTCTGAGTATCTGTATGGGTGTGAGAGTGTCTGTGAGGGTGGGTGGGGGGTGTGTGACTTTGTGCATAGATGTGTGAGTGGGTGATTCACTGGGTGTATGGGTTCAAGAGTATATCTGTGAAGGGCTGTATGGGTGGGTGAGTGTATGTATGGGTGTGTTGGTGAGTGTTTAGATGTCTCAGTGGTACATGTGTGAGTAACTGCATATGTGAAAGGCAGTATATGTGAGTGTTGGAGTATATAAATGACTATAAGTGAGAGTGAGTGATTGTGAGAGTGGCTGTATGGATGGATGAGTGTGTGCTTGTATTAGTTATTGTATAAGAGTGTAAGTATGTGTTAGTATATGTTTGAATAAGTGAGGTCGTGTATGTATAACTGTATAGGTAAGTAAATGGGGGTGTGATTGATTCTTTGCATGACTGACTAGGTGTGTGAGTAACTCTATGGATGAGTCGCGGTGTGTGAGTGTCTATATAGGTATATGAGTGCATATGATAGTGCCGTATTGATGGTTGACTGCATGTATGAGTGACTGTATGGGTGAAGGAGTGGATGTGTGTGTAGACCTAGGAATCAGTGAGTGGGTATGTAGTAACTGGTATTGGTGTGTCTATGGTTTCGAAAATGGTAGTCTGTATTTTAGAGTGGGTGTATCTAAGGTTATTTTAGGGTATAAGGAGGTGCATCCGATTAGTGGATGATGTCATCAGTGATGTCATCAGTGATGTCATTTGAGATGTCATCAGAGATGTCACTGACCATGTCATGAATGATGTAATATGTGACGTCATCAGCAGTGCATTGCGGGGGCACGAGTTATAGTTAGCTGAACTAACTATAACGGCCGAATTTCTCTGGTTTTGTACGAGTGAAATGTCCAACTAACTATAACGTCCCTGAAACCTGTGGTTTTTTCAGTGAATTTCTAAGGTTTTTTAAATGCTAATTTCTAACTATAACGTCCCTGAAACCTATGTTTTTTTCAGTAAATATATATATATATAGAGAGAGAGAGAGAGAGAGAGAGATAGATAGATAGATAGATAGAGAGAGAGGTAATTTTAGGGTTCAAGGGTGGGTGGGTGGGTAGTGATAAAGGGAGTTAGGGTTTGGGGTGGATTATGGCAGTGTTAGGAGTTATATAAAAAGGAGGGTTTGTGGCTTTCCCCCAAGAAAGTAAACAGTAAGTATATGCTTCCTCGCGGCCTCACTCCATTAACGAGTAACACAGAGGCACCAAGCACCACAACCCTCCACAGCAGGTGCTAACACAAGTTTATTCCTGTGCAGAGATGGAGCTCCTTAAGGCGTCTCCAAACGGTGCTTTTATAAATGTAAAAAACAAAAAACATGCGTTTCACTTTTAGGCATTTTACTTACCTTAAATAAACTTAAATATACTGACCATGCATGGTAAATGCATGCATAGTAAAGGCATCAATGTGGTAAAGGCATATGTTGTATTGTCATATCCCCTGTGAACACACATCTCTGAAAAGAGAACATTAGCCCACTGAACTGAACAAGTAAAACAGGCACAACAAGAGCTTCTAAAAAGTGTTTTCGGTATATGCAACTTTTTGGGCGTCACCATGTTGTGAATTTAAGCACAGAACAGGCCATTACGTGGATACAGTTGTGCCATGAGTGCGCCCAATAAGGCAGTTGATGTGTTTCCACACCTGCATCACTAGCCTGCTTCCACTGCGCGGTCCCCCACAAAGCCTCCCTGCATAGTTTACGTAATAAGGGATCCGCCCTGGTCCCTCGGCTATCCTTCCTTTCACCATCTTTAACGACAAACCTGCATCCGAGCTCCCAGAGTTCTGGCGCACATTTTAGTGACCATGATTGGTCGCAGTTAAACCAAGACTCATCATTCTAGAACTTTCATAAGGAGTAACAGCAACTAAAGGCGCGAGCGCACCAGAACATTCATTTTATGGGTTGCAAACTAATGACACTTACCCCAAAACAGCAAGAAAGTCCTATTCCCCATTGTGCTCAAAGTTCTTCTGACACAGAAGAGGAACTTAAAGGTGGTAAATAGTTGAGACAAGACCAGCCCCTCCTTATTGCTACAGGGCTCACTGTGGGTGTGGGGCTGCCAGTGGTTTTCAAGTGTCAGATAATAAAAGATAAGAATGACAGGGGCCCAGCGACATCATTTTGCAAGAAGCCCAGCGCGTCTTAGGTTACTGTGTCAGCACAATGTTTAAGGGTGAGCTGGCGCTAATGAAGCCCTTTGCACAGTAAGATGATCGGGTGGCAGACTGGCTGTCAAGATGTCCCAGTCCTCGTTAACTCACTCTGGTCGATCTAGGAGAGATAAAAAGGGGTTAGATAGGTTCTAGAACGACCCCGAGGCAAGTAAAAAAGGATTAAAAACAGTTTAGTCTGCATCATTGGTGCCAAGAGGGACTCGGCTGTCTGCAGGACTTTAATACAGACAGCTCTGTGCGCCCCACCGAAGATTGGCGCTCCCGTGGGGGAGCTGGGCCTGAGCCCAGCTCCCCCACACCAAAAGCCGGCCCTGGCAACATCTGTGGTTAAGTGCCATAGTTTCATTGAGAGGTGAGACGCACACTGGTCTGCACCTGGCAGCTGGATCGCTGGCACGTGGCACAAAATGGGGGAACAGCTTTTTGAAAGTTTAAAATGACGTCAAGATCATCACACAATAAAAGTAGTAGTCAGACAACACTAAAGGTGGGCGAGCCCCTGATGGCTCGAGCCTGCAGCTTGGCTCTGACTCAGCTCGCAGTCCTGTTGGAACCTTGAGCCCATAACGAGCCGAGTGTTCCTTTGGCTTCTGCCTGCCACCCTCCTTCTAGGCAGGATGAAGCGTCACGGCCAAGGCTGGCAACTTTGGAACTGGAGAATCACGTTCGAGTCTCAGGGTGGCCTCGACAACATCCTGTGATTCTGAACAATTCACTTAATCTACTCATGCCTATAAACATTGAATGCGATCATGTGTGATGTAAGTGGTGCTTCTTATGTAAAGCACACCAATACCTTAGGGTCGAGTTCGCGCTAAATAAAAACTGCAGAAAATGGACAAAGAAGTAAAAACAAAGCCTTAACATAAGAATGATAAATATATACTCATTTACTGGCTGATATGTACAAAGTGAAACCAGAAAACCTGGATTCCCTTCCCTGAGCAGGTTAAATTGGTTTAATAGACTATATTGTCGCTCTATATTAATCTGGGCCATGTAAAGGGTTTACATGACAAAAGTCTTGTCTCTTAGTTCACTGACGTTCATGTTTAAAAACTATCACTTTTAATAAGTACTTCTCAGTGCAGTGCTATAATGTGACGTATTAATGTTCAGGCTTTCACGTGTTAAAGAAATATACTTTTTTTGAATTTTGAAAAGACTTTATCATATTTACATGGTGTTTGTGGTATTACTTACATAGCAAAAAATTTCAGGGCATGGATCATGCACGGGCTATAAGAGCCGAGCCAGACCCTTGGCTCGGCTCTGGCTTGGCTCTCCCTGTTAATTTGTTGGCTCGCCCACCTCTAAACGACACAGAACCAAGGGCACTAACTTTCAATGGCTAGCAAAACACTGAGGGGCATATTTATGAAAGGGGTTGTGTCGCGCTTGCACCACACAACACGGTGCAAGCGCAATGCAAGCCCAAAATGTGATTTATGAAGGCCTTGCGTTGCCCTGAGTGGCTTAAAAAATCTTGAGTAATGCAATACAGCGCAAATCGCAGTGATGCGTTATTCTGCCCAGAGAAGGCATTTCATGGGGGTTGAGTGGGTCTTCCAACGCAACTGCCATGATTTTTTATGCATTCCCAGATTTACCAAAAGTGATAGACCTGGGAACGTGCCAAAAGATACTCCTCCTCAGGGGAGGTGTAACAAGGATGTGTGATGCATTCTGCACCATTCATAGAAAGAGAAATATGCCTTTCAGGATTGTTTTTGTGCAGGAAGGAGCCCCATTCTGCAAGTAAACAATCCGGCATGCAACACGGGCACCCTTGCACCATAGAATATTTTTGATTATGGGCTAAATGCACCAGGAATCGCCGCAGCTACATCAAGGCTACTTACAAAGAAGCCACTTCTGTTATTAATGCGATCTGATTACTTTGACAAAGGGACTGTTCATTTCTGTTCCTGCATATTAGGCTTTTTTATTTAAGCTAAAATGGACGCCTTTTCCTTTGCTGTAGTTTGACAAAACCTGTACATGAGAAGTAACATGCCCTGTTGTGATACAAGGCATAAAACCTTACAAGTTACCCCTGTGTTATGGAAAATACATCTGTTAATTTCCCTAATAAGACAGTTGGTAGTAAAAAAGCAAAGAAGGCAGGGACAGTGAGCGTGCTGGAGTAAAAGCACAACACCCTAGTTTACACATACCTGGTGTGCATAAAGAGGGCTTTGGGAACTTGAATTCAGAGTGAAGTGTGGAAGCTGTAATGCTTGGAGTTAGGGTGCAGCTACCATTATCTCCCCAACCATGTACCTAGACTTCAGAGGTGCATCAAGGGGTTATGCGAAGATGCCTGTAGCCATGTCTTTAACTCCAACTGGTGGAAGGCAGGTGCTGCCCCCCTCAAAGGAATGTTCAATGAAGAGAGCAGTTCTCAAACTGAAATCACTAATAGAAACCACTGCCCACCTTTGACGCGTATTTTCTCCAAATATAATATCCAATTTCACTCAATATTAGGGCTCAGAATATGTTTTTTTATGATTGTAGCCTGGAATATTGAGTACAAGAATATTGTGCAACACTTATATTGCAACAAACAACAAAAGACAAAGGGACAGATGCACATAGGGTAGGGTTTGTCATTACCAATAGCAAATTTTGCGATTCCCAGTGGGTCGCAAATAGATCTACCTCATTAATATTCATGAGGTACTTCTCGGTTTGCAACCTATTGGAAATTGCAAAAATCACAGGGATGGTGACCTGCTGGGGTCAGCAGACCACCATGTCCATAAATGCTTTTCAATATAGCAATTAATGTTTTTGAAATGCACCCCATTTTCCTTTAAGGAAAACGGGATGCACTTTAAAAAGAAAAATTAACATTTTTCTATTCATGTTTTAAGAGTAGGCAGTGGTCCGTGGAACCACTGCCTGCTCTTAAAAAAGATTTCACATACATTCACAAAGGAGAAGGGGTCCCCTGGGGACCCCTTCCCGTTTGTGAATGGGTTACCACCTACTTGAAGTAGGTGGCAAAATGCAAATGATTTGCGACCGTATTCTGGTCGCAAAACATTCAAACAGACCACTGCAGTCGCCATTCGGAAGGGTGCTCTAAACATGCTCCTTCCTAATACCGAATCACTAACCCATTTTGCGATTCATTAATAGGTTACCAAACCACAAAACAGGGTATACTACATGGGAAAAGGCTTTTTTGAGGTCGCAAATTGTCATAATCTTGCATAAAATATTGAAAGGTCAGTGCAAATAGGGAAGTATAGATTTACTTCTCTCTCTCAAATACCTTGAAGTCATATACATCGTCAAGGGACATATATGTTGAGTTAGATATAGAAAATGTATATATACTTACTGTTTGATATTTTGTCCTTGATATTGCTGTCCCGCGATATCCAGTACTCAATATTTAGGATCCACACCATTTTGATGTTTTTTTTTTATTTGTAGTTGTTATGTGCTGGATTGAGGCCCTAACATAGGTGCGCCGTTTCAGAGGCACAAATCCTTCGTGCCACAAAGACAGGCAGGCCCTTTCACCCACTAAAGGCCCTTTCACCTACATTAGCCCTCCCTTCACAATAACGAGCAACAGAGGCTGTCCCTTATCTGACGTGTGCTCTGGGTGCAGAAGACGGTCCATCCTAAATACGTCATCTCCATGTCCAACAGTGACTAACCTACGTCACAACGAGTTCTTAGAAACAGACCCTTAAGCTCTTGGGATTTTCCCTAGCACAGGATTATTGATTTCTCCAAGAACTCATTAAATATGCATGAACCACTATTCCCTAAGGGTTCATTCCTGACGTCTTCCTCTGACCGACTTTACGTCAATACTAACATTCCAAGGCACCTATCAGGTATAAATATACCTCCCTTTGCCCAAGCAAACCAGAGGGGACCGAGACTTCCATGCCGACACTCTGACCTGAGACGCTGCAACCTGCGTCATGCCACAGCTCCAGCTGGCAGAGGTCCATCCACCCATCCTGGGGTGTCCAGCTCGAGATCAGGATGAAGTCCCACTAAGGTAATGGGGTTAGACTAAATCCTAGGGGGATTCTGGGCTCTCTAAGACCTACACACATGCTAGGTACACTTAGGTATATCTAGTTAGGCATCATAGGGGTATAGGCTTTATCTTAAATGCATTCTGTATTTCATGTATGTGTTCATTACTATTGCACAATGGTAAAACTGTACCATGCATTTTTATTTAACTGCACTGCTGGCCATATTTCTCTGCTACTGTCCAACAGTTGTTGCAGCACATATTACCAGTACTAGAATAACAACTGTGCAATAAATGTTATTGTAAAAACACCCGACTGTTTCTTCTATGTACTTCTCTGAGATGAGTGACTGAATGAAAAGTAGTATATTGTTTCCACGATCCTGAGGGATCAGGGTTTTATGTTATGTGGTTGTCAGAAGCTATTCCCTTCTTGTTGTCAAGAAGTTTCTAGTGGCCTCTGAGCTAGCTGGTACACAGTAATTAAGTTTAATATACGCGATAGGGGCATACCGACCTCAGTCCTATGCCAAGCCTATAGTGTATGTTATTCCAATGCGCAGAACCTATCAGGGAAATAAGAACTCCACTACATAGTGTCACTTAATACAAATGTAAATGTAATCTTTTCTTTAAAAGAGAGGAACAAAGAGCAGATCACCTCTTCACTTACATCAGCCCTTGCCCTCCGCAAAAACAAGAGTATTAAAGTACTGGAATGTTTCATCTGTGCCCTTTCAGTGCCCAAGTCTTTCATTTAAATGGAAATAGGGCTGTAAAATGCACTATTGGAACCCATCATTTCAAACACTTCTCGTAGAGGAATATCCCCCAAATTCCTCTTTAAGAAGATGGGCTCACTCGCTTTGTTCACTGTCATACCCAGTTCAGGGGGGCACAGGGAAGATATGGTCTTCGGGCCTCAACCTTTAGGGTTGAGGTATTTTGCCTTTAAAGTCCTGGGGTCCAACCTACTATGGCTCTGCAAACTGAGCCAACTGCAACCCTTTTAGCAATTTCCTGCCAGGGTAGAGAGGGAGAACAGTCACAGGTTTTAATGGAGGTAATGTAGGTGTGTTCAAGCGCAGAGCTCAACAATCACCCAACAGGCCCAATAAAGTGGCTCTCTAGCCCAGTGCTTATCTTTACAAGAATGAAAGTAGTTTAATCACATTTGTGTTAAATATTTTACACCACAATATTCATATACAAACCTGTGTCTCTGGGCACTTTGTTTTATAGTTGCTGCACCCTAAACACTCCCTTACTGTCCACCCCCCCATCCTCTCTCCCCTGGTTCTGGGGTTCCTCCCTCTGTACGGCCTATCAGGAGCGGTGTACCCCTGAATATCGAATCAACAATATCGATGAGACAGAAATTTAGGACAGAATATCTAAAATAAAATATCAACAGGCAAGTAAGTCTGGATTTTCTACACCTAACTCCACATATATGTACCTACATGGTACACATATTTTCAAGGTACGTAGATGTGGAGTTAGGAACAGTAAATCTATACCTCCCTATATGCACTTACCTTTTGAAATTTTGTCCCTTGATATTCTATCCTCAATATTAGCATTCCACGATATTGTTGGTGTCGACATTCACAACCTCAGGAGCAGTTCAATTACCCACTATTTGCTAATGTGCTCAGTCTCTTGTCTTACCCCTTCATGAGATGAAAAAAGTTCTGTCAAGGACTTTGAGGCCCGTCTTGTACTCTGGCAGTGCCCCAGCACATTCACAAAAGCTGTGTTGCACCGGAAGTCTTTAGTGGAATTTCCTAGAAGCCAGGTGCAGGGCTGCAATTGGAGGTGTGCCCACCCAGCCTTTCCTTCGCGGACACTGCAGCCTGAATGGAGCAACTCTGGTGTGACCAGTGCAATCATTTGTCTGATGATCCTAAGTCCTGAATAAGATGTGACCCCGACCAGATCATCGGTACATACTGATCAAAGGGTCATTCTTCTATATGCACTTGTAGCCCAGGCTGACTTGATAGGAGGTGTAGCCCCCAACTAGGCCCTCAGCATGTCTATAGATTTAGCCCCACACAGGCCTTCAGGAATTTGGTAGATGTAACCCTGCACATCTTGTCAGCAATTAGGCAGATGCAGCCCTGCACAGGGCCATCAGCAATTCGGCAGATGCTGCCGCACACCAGCCATCAGCAATTCTGAAGATGCAGCCTTGCAAAGGCTGTCAGAAAACATGCAATAATAGCCCTGACCAGGCTTTCAGCAAGTTTGGAATTATGAAATCACAATTCCTGCCAAGAACCAGCAATAGAGTCTGTGGGGTTCCTCTGTCACTAGGCTCCTCCAAGATCACTCTCACTTAGTCTTCTTTTTGGGCACTACACACACTCCTGAGACTCACTGGACCTCAGTCCTTCTTGGACACTCTGTCCTGCAGGACAAAGTCTCTCTCAACAGGAAGGCAGGCTTCTATATGCTTCTAGGCTAGCATGCTGCTCCTCCAGAAAGAGATCCAGAATTCAAGTAATGTGCCCTCACCTCTGGGAGACTGGCTATCAGTCAGAAACCAACCCTGGTTGCACAGCAACCCTCTGAGTAGCCTTCTGAGCACTCTATGGAGTCAGGAGATGTAGAGTCACTGTCTCAAAATGTAGAACCAGTGTGGGGTGGTTCTTCTTTCAAGCGTCCTTTCCAGGATGTTCTCCAGACAAAACCTTTGTCTAAAGAGATGATTCTCACAGCAGGGTTGTCTTCATCCTGGCGCACCCACAACAGAGGCACAAAAAGTTGTGAGGTTTCTGCACCTGACTGCCATCTGGCCAAATGAAGGAGCAATCAGAGAATGCCAACAGGGCAGGCCCCGCCTAACGGGTTTCACACCTTTCACAACAGAGTCTGCAGTCCCACCCTTCATTCTACCAAACGCCCAATGGCAGTGCTCAGGAACACTTATCATCAGTTTTTTACTAACCAAAATGCTTCATATAATATCTAGAGGAGGTTGTCTCCACTGTCATCACTCCAGTGTCTGGGTTTCCTCCACCCGGCTGCAGGAATGTAAGCAATACACCTCCACTGTCTGGGAGCCCAGTCCACAGGCTCCATTTTGTGCAAGACCAGGCCAATTGGCATCAATTACCCTGGTTCACTCACACACTGTAAGAAATTGGGTTACTGGTTGAGGGGTTGAAACCCTTCTCAAGCAATAACCACAATTCTTCTCAGGGTGAAGTCACAAGCAAACTCTAAATTAACCTGTGCTCAACCCTCGGGTAGCTTGGCACAGAGCAGTCAGGCTTAACTCATAGGCAATGTGTAAAGTATTTGTGCAACACTCCAAACAATAACACTGAGCAAACACACCACAAACGGACCCCATAACAGTTTTAGAAACATAGAGTAATTCTTAATAAATAAAACAAGACCAAAATAACAAAAATTCAATCAGTAAAACCGGCGATATTCAAGATTTTTGTGAAATTAGTGCCAAAAGGCATAAAGTGCCACCTGTGACTATCTGGTTGCGCCAGACTGGGACAATGTCACAAGGTCAGGCCAACCACGATGGAGCATGGTTAGACTAGAGGGACCCAGTAAGGCCTGCCAAACAAAGTTAATTAAATCCTGGTTTGTGGAGCATTGCGAGGATCCACGCTGAAGATGCATCATGCAGCCGAAGGGCTGCGTCAGTTCCAGGATGTGGCCAGGCTGTGGTGCGATCTCCTACATAGTCAAGACTAACTTGGGACCAGGGGATTGTACATTGTTCTTTGGTGATAATAGGCGCTGGGGTTTCTTGAGTACTTGTTATCTGGCAGGAAGGACACTGTCGGAGACCTTGCTGGTTGTTGCATGATGGCGATGTCCATTGCTGTTGCCCTGGCATTGGACAGGTCATGAGACCGTGCTAGGATAAGGATGTCTTCCAAAGCTATGTCAGGTTGGATTAGGATGAGGCCTCTCAATGTTTTGTTTCGGCAGCCTTGTATGATTTGTGCTCTCACCTCTTTAGATTGATCGTCAGCAGTGCATGTGCTGGCCAGTTCACGCAACCGTGCCTAGAAGGTGTCCATGGACTCCCCTTCCCTTTGGTGTGCTTGGCAGAGCTTGAACCGCTCGTAGTCCGGGTTGAGTTGCCGGTCGAAGTGCGCATTGAGTGCTCTGAGGGCCGTATCGTAGTCATTTGCTGCACCTGTGTTGGGTAGGTGCGTGAAGAGTTTGTAGATTTCTTCCCCAGCATAATTGAGGAAAAGGGACCTCTTCACTGTGCCGTCGGTCTCCCTGGTCACAACAAAGTCGTTTCCAGCCACCCAATACAGGTTTTCCAGCGAGGGGACGAGGGGAGGCGGTGGCAGGGTCTGCGAGTTCACTGAACTGTGGCAGCGCACTGACTTGTGTGTGCTGGGTTGTAGGTGGGGCGGGAGGCTGTACCTGCTCGGGGCCAGCAACACATGCTTTATCAGCCATGGTGGAAACGTAATGGGGCAACCCAGTGTCCCTCAGAACCTGGGTATAAGTATTAAAGTAAAAAATGGTTCTGTCGGGGTTTACAATTACTTAGGGCAAGTAGCAACAGCTTACTTATAACACATATCAATGATTTGTAAGGAAGAATATATAACACACACCAAAATTAGAATTCATTAATGTATTCAGAAAAAATCAGATAATCATGGCTGTCGCAATTTACAATTTTAATTGCAATATGAAATACGTGACTGTGGTGAAAAAAGTGACATGTGGTGGTTGGTGATAAAGACAGTACACTATATACAGAAACAATTGAGCGTGCAATAAAAGGAGGGAGAAATATTTTTTCGTATGTCCTAATTATTTTAGCACATATGCTTCACGATCCAATGACAAATAAGACTGTGATCATGAGCGCTGTGTAGACATATTTCTCCCCTCCTTTTATTGCACGCTCAATTGTTTCTGTATATAGTGTACTGTCTTTATCACCAACCACCACATGTCACTTTTTTCACCACAGTCACGTATTTCATATTGCAATTGAAATTGTAAATTGCGACAGCCATGATTATCTGATTTTTTCTGAACACATTATTGAATTCTAATTTTGGTGTGTGTTATATATTCTTCCTTATCAGCCATGGTTGCAGGATTGTGTGGGCGCAGAAGGTTTTGTCGCAGCTAGTGCTTGATGAAGATCACATCCAATGTTGGTTGTATTAGCTTGTGCTTGTTTGCACACTCAAGGGGTGCCGGGCTTCTGGTGCTTATTGTGTGGAAATTGCCTATTTTTCCAGGAGGATGGCTGGCAGGTAAGTAGACAGATTTCTCCTTTTTGTATTTATATTTTTCCCCAGATTTGATGCAGTTTCAATGGGGACCTATGGCATCTTGTCTTCTGTTTTTCCTTTTGTTTTTTATTCCTTTATTATTTTTTCTCTGGGCCTGCATGCGCTGGTTGTTAAGCACGACAGGGCGTGGTGCCGGCAGCAGGCTCACAGAGCTCCAGGGGTCTGGCCGGAGACGCTCGCCTGAGCGCGAGGGAGGGGCCACCACACAGGACAGCTCCCGATGTGAGTCGGCTGCACGCGTGCGTCTGTCCACTTACTTCGGGCGAATGCAGCGGAGCTCCGTGTGGCAGATGTATCTGCCCCCAGGTAGGAATGTGCCTGCGTTCGGAGCCGACTTGCAGTGTGGGCAGCCGCTGGCAGGACCGGTGCTGATGGTTGGCGGGGTTGATGGAGTGCCCACCCTTGTAGCCAGTGTAAGAATTTAGGCCTAATTATTGCATGCCGCAGCAGCAGGCAGTGAGTCACGGACACTCTGCAGTCTGGTTATAGGCGGAAGACCCCGAGCGGTCTTCGCCCTTTATTTTATAACCTCTGGCCATGCCTGGCCAGAGGGTGCTACAGGGTGTGGTTTTCTGGGTCATCCCAGCATTCGTGATTTCTTTGACCCCCTCCAGCTTGTAGGGCTAAACGCCTTGCAGCGGGCTGAACTGGAAGAGCTGCTGCAACGGGAGGAGATTCGCATGGCTGTAGCTGTAATCGTGCACGGGAAAATCCTGGGCACCGATGGACTGGCGATTGAGTACTACGCCACCTTTGTCACCCAAACCTCCCAGCACCTTTTAGACGTATTTGTGGAGGCCAGGGAGCAGGGTAACATTCCGGACTCACTTCGCGATGCCCTGATTGTGGTTCTACCCAAACCCTGCAGGAACCCGCTGGATTTGCGCTCCTACCATCCCCTCTCCCTACTTAACCTGAATTGTAAGATTCTGGGAAGGGTGTTGGCATGCCGTCTTGTCCCTCTTACCCGCTTGTTGGTTCACACTGATCAATCCGGTTTCATACCGGAATGATGCACTCGAACAAGTAGGGGTGTCGCTGGACGTGGAGAATGCGTTCGACACCTTGAGTTGGGACTATCGTTTGCTGGTCCTCGCTGAGATTGGGTTCAGACTGGGTTTTCTGGGATGGATTTGCACCCTTTATGCCAATCCCACTGCATGAGTGAAGACAGGGCAGGTCATCTCGGACGGGTTTGATATCCGTAGGGGAACGAGACAGGGATGCCCGCTCTCCCCCCCTTCTTTTTGCACTGGCCATGGAACCCCTGGCTTGCCAACTTCATCGGCGGGCGGAGGAGTAGGGCATCCAAGAATGTGACGTGCACCACATTGTATCGCCATACCCTGATGATGCCGTAATCTTCCTCCGTGATGTGGATGCGTCACTCCCGGGCCTCATGCGGATATTAGATGCCTTTGGTGAGATCTCTGGGCTGCGCAAGAGCTGGCTTAAGTCCTGTTTATTCCCTCTGGTGCGCAGACCGACTGAGGATTGGACAAATCCCTGGGGCCCCACCTGCGATGGTGCTATGACACATTTAAATATCTAGGTATACAAATATACCACTCTGAGAAAGACCTCAAGGAGGGAAATCTGGTTAAGGCTGTGAGTTCCATACACCAATCCCTGCCTTTCTGGTGCTCGCTCTCTCTATCCCCACTGGGTTGAGGGGCAATATCTATAATGTTGGTTCTCCCCCGACTGCTGTACTTCTTTGTAGCCCTCGCTGTAATGCTCCCTAGGAGCTTCTTTCAGGAGCTGAACGGGTTGTTGCTCGGACTGATATGATGCTCGGGACGTCGTCAGGTTGCCCTGAACACAATGCAACACCTACTCAATGAGGGCTATTAAGGGGCTCCCCATTTTGAGCTCTATTACACCGCTGTGCAACTGCAGTGGCCGATGGCCTGGTTGTGCACTCCGCATCATTCCGAGGCTGTCCTGGTGCACGCAGTGCTGAGGGATGCAAGCACCTACACCTGGCTGTCTGCTTCCGCAAGGTGGTGGCTCATATCTGCTGGCGTAGATATGTACACTCCAAGGGCTCCATGCTTCCATATTCCCTGGTGATTATCATTTGGGATTTACCATTACTTCGCAGGGCGGCACAACGCCCTGACCTGGCTCCTTGGAGCGACGTGGAGCTCACACTGCTGGGCGACCTCTATAACGAGGGCATGCTCATGTCATTCCAAGACCTAGTGGAGTCACATTTTGTTTGAACAATGGACAGTTCCTACCGCACCGGGTTCTTCAGAATGAGCCATGGAATGCAGACGACTCCGAGCCCCCCATTTCTGCCACATGCACCGCCATGCCATCACGACCTTGTATACGGCGCTCCACACTCCCCCAGCTGATCGCGCTGTGATGGCACGTGCCCAGTGGGATGAAGTGCTCCAACAACCATTAACTGATGAGGCTTGGACTTGTGCCCTCCAGATGATGAAGGGTGTGTCCCGCAACCCTAGGTTCCGCTACACACAATTTAATTTCATTCACCACACATCTCTCCACACACCATATCCAACGCATGTTTCCGGCACTGTCCCAGGAATGTCCCAGATGCAAACAGCGAAATGTGGATTTCTTCCATATGGTCTGGGCATGCCCCTCACTACAACCTTCATGGATGAAGATAGCTGAAATGGTGGCTGACATGATGGCACGCACTCTCATCCCTACACCCGAATCATGCCTCCTGGGGCTGCGTCCCCAAGGAAAAGGCGATAAACATGTACACCATTTTATAGACCTGGCTTTTGTTTTATTTAAGCCCAGTATCGCCATGGCATGGAAATCTCCCGCCCCCCCAGACACTCAACAGTGGTTAAGTGGTTTGTTGACTTGGACTAGGGCCAAAATACATGCACTCAGGTTGCTTCGCATGAGTGGCGACTCCCGAACAGGAGGTGAGTACTGGGACACCTTCCTACTCACAGTGGAAGCCAAAACCGACGATCGTCCCCCATGAATGACAATCGTGTCACCCACATCTGTCGGTAGTGGCTCGACGAGCTCTACTGTGACCGCTCTGCCGTTGCTAGAATGGTGACTATTGCTTCATAAGCACACATTACGCCCATGCCCCAACTCTGCATGACGGCCCCGGAGAGTATCCTCCCAACCATTGGCCACAATCGGACACATAATCTGAACTCCTACAAGACACCTATTCCTCCTACCACCTCCTGTGACGTACTCTCTGGGTATAGACCCACCCGCCCCCCCCCCCACCCACACACTCCTTTCCTGAACCGTGGAACTTTAACATAAAGCCAGGGACTCACCTGGCATGGTGTGGTGGCAGGAGGGACACCCACACACCATGGATAACTGGTTAGGAGCCTGAGAGATCTCGCAATGATCTACTGTTTATAGTTTATTACTTATTGTTTTCATGGCCTGCTTCTTCTGCGCACTGATGTAACCCGAGCAGGGGCCATTGATGTTGTTGCTTCAGCCACTTGCTTAACGATTGAGATGTGCTTTCCTGACAATACCCTTATCCTAATATTGTAGCACTGGATTATGTGACAGGAGTAACACTAACGATCATTGTATTACAATAAAAAAGCTGTCAATAAAAATATTTGAATAAAAAAATCATACAGATTTTGGTGTTTAATACACCAAAATCCGCATGGTGTGATAAAAATGGAAATGTAATATTGCTCCTATTAATTTTCAGCAGGTCGAAATGTAACGATGCTTGGGGTATTTAAGACATCCGATAGTTATTGAATACATTAAATTCCTTCTAACTCATAATTCTGACCTATGCATAAACAGGAGTTTACGCACAGATCAGAATTAATCGACTCACTCATAATCCGCCTGTCGGTCGGCAATCAGCAATATACATGTTTGAGTCGGAATGGAAAAAAACATCTAAAATTCATTGCACTATTGTCTTGACAATCAAATCTCCACTAAAGAGAATTGCCTTCGGGGAACAAGTTGCAATAGATTGAGATTCCCATTTTCTCAGGGATTAAAGTGATTGGAAGTGTCTTCCACAAATTTTCGCTCTGCAAGAGAGATGTTTGGTCTCCAATTGACAGAAGAAATTGCCTCTCTGGAGGTAATACCAGATCCCATTCTTCTTCTCCTAGAAGTGAGGTCCTCTGTGTTAAGTTCTGCATGCATGTCTCACGGCTTGTATTTTCATAGGACTTATGATTTCCTCAATAATTATAAATCAGGGTGACTCAAATGAGTTGACTGCTGCATGGAAAGCAATTTCAGTCCCACACCTTCATCTGTAGGAGACACTACATTTGAATGAGCAACTGCATCTGGTATGCGTTACTGAACAAATGATTTTATGAAGTTGCAAATGTCTGCAGGTCCCTTCTGATCACCTAGGGCCGTATTATAGATAGTGCCTTGAGGGCGTAATGGGCGTATTAGCCCGCCTATTGCACCCCCGGGGCACTATGATAATACAGAAGGGGCTTATGTGGCCCCTTCTGTTATACAGATAGCACTGGTGCACATGTAGCAGCAACGCTATCTTCAGAGAGCGATCCCTCATTTTCATGAGGCATGGCCCCATGCAAATGGGGGAACCACTTTGACTCTGCACCCGCGCTATATTATGGATGCGGGCACTGAGGCAAACATGCCATTATGAGGTGCACTGACAGTGCACCACAAAAAGATGGAGCACTGTCAGTGCACCTCCTGAGGGTAGCCCTTTGGAGGGAGAAAGAGGATCCCATGGACTCCCTCACATCCCCTTGACGGCGGGTACAGTCACTCACAGCACCCGCCTGCAGGAGGATCTCTAACCCCTCTTTAAAGTGTAGGGGGGTTGCTGCCTGCACTGTGAAACACAAAGCAGCTTTGAAGCAGCAGCTCCATATTTCACTGAATGCGCTGCCCCAAGGGCAGAACGGGTTTGCGGCTGCCCTGATGGCAGCGCATTCATCCTGACAGGGCATACTGTCCCTGTTTGCGCCAGGTGGAGCCTCTAGACAGCAATTCAAGATGCTGCAGTCAATACCGCTTGAATTTAGGGTGGACAACGAACTGAAGAGGGATACATCTACTCATGAGTGTAAATGACTGTTTTGAAATAGATTTGGTGAATGACTGCACAGAAATCTGATTTCTGCTATATTTTCTGGCTGCGCCCATTCAAAAGACAAGATTCACTAAACTTCCTCTGCTTTATGCAGTAAAGGCACTCCAGGTACCCAGTTCTGAGGAGATCTCCTAAATTATAGGGATCGAAACCCATCAGCACACCCTGTCAGGGGTACTGGGCTTGTATGGAACCCCACGTAATAGAGTGCAATATGAAGTCTGGGTTTCCTAATGAAATGAGCTTTAGCCCCCCTAATGTTCCTTCTTAAAGAAAGAAGGAATTAAGCATGCCTTTGAAAAATTGGTTTCATTGACATCATTTGTGCTGTTTAAAAATGAGAAATGAAACATTCTATATTTTTTTAGTTGTGTATTTTTTGAGTTTTAAATTTATAACCTGGTTCACGAAATGCTGGTGATAGGTTTTGACACTTTGCATGAGCTTTTTTCACTAATTATTTATGATTTTCACCAATGATCTTTTTGAAATAAGTTTGAGGTCCCTTGTGATCTGCAAGACAGTTCTTTTGATCTACTGTGTATGATAACGATAATACATTGTTAGAATAATATGTTGCAATTTAATTAGTTGGTCATGTCATTAATTGTATTGCTCTAGATAAAAGAGCTGAACTAGCAATTTACTCAAGGGCTATATTTATGTATTGTTATTAACAGTGGCTTAAGCAAGGACAGTGCACCCTAGCAGTATTAAGGGCCCTGATGGATAGATGGAGGAACGTCCTCTGTTGAAATGTCAGGTATCAGAGCCATATTTTCCTCCTAAAGACATGTAATCATCATTACGGAATGTGAGCGTATTTCCTAATTGGTTTAAGCCTTTACCAGCGAATTTATAACTACCTTGTGGTCCCTCGCTGCTGTTTCATAAAATGTGTGAAGTCAAACATCCAGATGGTACTACTGGAGCGGGGATTTTAGTATCTCAAACACTGTGTATAATCATCATTTAAACCCCTGCCATTGGTCGTATGGACCTTTGTTAGTTGGCAAGGAGAGTGGATAAGGAGTTATTATTTACATTAATTACCATAAACAGAGAAGACTAATTGGGATTTCACAGGAAACAACAAGGAGAGTTGAAATAAGTTTAAAGGATGTATTAACAAATTAGTTCAAATCAAATCATTAATTCATTAAGCATTCATATTTTAGTAACCATTATTACAGATTCAAATAATCTAATAGTCGATATTTCAGAATAAAGTAAAAAAGCACATTAGTAAGAATTGCAAACAAAATGCAGAATATGCAGCAAGTGCTCTCCATCAAGGAAAATCATCAAATCTAAATGAAAGACAGCTTGGGAGAGAATAGCATTTAAATCAAGCAAAATAGGGTAAGGTGTCAGCTTCAGAAAACCAAATGAAGGTTTCTGTTGAGAGAATAGGAATGCATGGGCATAAAGCGTTAGCACTCAGGCAGTGGAGATTAGCAGAGGTTTGAAGAATCTTCTCAGCTTGAAGTCAGCAAGCATATCTAAGATCTGCTCTAGTCTAAGGAACACTCGCTATTATAATTTAATAAAACATTAGTTGTAACATCTCTCTTTGTTCTCACTCCCACCAATTAGTATTCACCAAACTATGGGATTAGATAAACTCCACAGTTTCGCACATCTTTACAATGGTTCATACATGGCTATGTCCTTGATTTGTTACACTGAACAGAATCTTATGGTTCAGACAGCTCTCCCCACGAGGCGTGCTTCCTGATATTCTCCTTTCCTCCTGGTAGGAACCTCACTATCAGTTGCCTAATACATGACAAGTGCCTCTTCACTAGCTAATAAAAGGCTTCTGGAAAAATGTAGCTTTTGCAGTGGAAATAAAATAAAAATATCTTGTGCAAAGCAACTGCATAAATGCATGAAAGCAGGCCTCTTTGCCTTACTTGTAAAGTTGACATTCAAAATGGCCTCAGTATTTAAGCTAACTGAATTCATTACAATAAAAAAACTTGAGTTTTTGCTTATAATGGCTAAGTGTGATTACCTACTACAAATTTAGCGGTATGTGTGCACATATTATTTAACGTTATACATTGAACTTCACTAATAAATGCGTTTAATTTAGCAAATTGAAAAATTTCACTCTATCAGTTCTCCCCTCTGATGGCTAGAATAGCCATCACATTTTAACACAAAGGAATCTTCAAGCACCTCCTCTCTCCGCTGAGTCATCCATCTTGCCCTTTGAGTTTTGCATCTCCCTGTAAATCTTGCACTTTTTCTCTGCCATATCTATTTCTTCTCTCCTTTGCCTTTTTCTTTCTTCCTTGCTAAATAACATCTAAGTCCCTTATAAAAGACAAACAAGCAAATCAAGTAATTTTTTCGCAATGTGGAGAGCACCACCAAGATGCTGTTTGAAAAATTATTGTCCATCCAGTGTAAATGTCAACAATTGGTTTCTTTATTCTTCATTGTTGCCCATAAACCAACAGCCAACGCGTTTCGTCCATAAAAATGGACTTCATCAGGGCTGCAAAGACATATAAAATACATAATACGTACTGTGACAAACAAATAGCTCTACACATACTTAACAAAATACAAAACATATTAATAACGCAATAACAAACACAGCACAGACAGTACCATAACAAATAACATTAATTAAAACACACGCAGGGCAAACTAAGTTTGCAAAGTTAAAAATATCTGCCAAGAGTGAAAGAAAAGGAATAGAACGTACATCACAAGCCAAGAGAAACAAATGTAATCACCGTGTTAAAAGAAAACGTATCAAACGCACAATTTGAAATCAAAAATAAAAATAAAGAATGAGAAAAAAATGAGAAAAAAGAGCAAGGAAAAGACGCGTAACAAACATTATAACTACGATGAATTTGAAGAAAGAGAACAGAACTGAACCCAGAAAGACCCAAAAAGATAATATGAAGGTCAAAATTAGCAATTAGTTGAGAGAAAGCACAGCCTTAAAGCCGCCTACCTTGAATGAAAAGGAAACTAGGTCATATGTTTTGACAATATATAAAGGGTCATAAATAGAATAAGACCCCACCCGAACAGGGTCAAGCACAGAATAAAATCGTTCCTTAAAGAGAAAAGAAAATGTTATTACATCAATGAGGTAAAGAGAATGGAGACGAAAAATAAATTAAAAAACAAGTAAAGAGCCTAATCAAAGGTCATTTCACGACCATACGACTCTACATACCTGAAAATAGAACCGATGGAGAAACCCTGATCGAATATTTCAGGCTAAAAATATCCAATCCATCATACAAAAGTAAATAGCATTCAAATATGAGCGTTGGACCCTCCTAGATCCAGGGTCAATGCACTATTTAACAGGCCAGTATGCCTATAAACAGAAAAGCAAAAGGAAAACAGGACAAAATCCATTGATAGAATACTAAAAGCAATGTCAAATAACAGTCAAAAAACTTATATCAAATTGGGGTCGTTGGTAATCAATCTTCCTGCTTTCCTTTCTGATAGCAAGGATATCTTGAATAAATTCGAAGATGTCACGTGGTCCGATGACCTTATTTTTGTGACATTTGACGTTACCAGTCTGTATACGTGTATCAAGAAACAGTTTGGCTTACTTGCTCTTTCCTTTTTTCTTGGAACACGGACTGCAGACTGGTACGAGCATAACGAAATGCTTTTAGATATGACTGATTTGATTTTGTCAAAAAACTTTTTTATTCACAATGGGCGCTGGTACCACCAGCTCCAAGGGACCGCGATGGGTTCTAAATTTGCACCATCGTATGCGGGACTCTTCATGGGCTGGTGGGAGAAGACACATGCATGGGGTCGACATGCCTCCCCCTGGCTGGAACATATCATCTTCTGGGGGAGGTACATCGATGATGTCATAGTAATTTGGAAGGGGTCCCTGGAACAACTTCATGATTATCACGAGTTCCTTAACAACAATCCATATAATGTGGCACTTACAATGTCGTATGGGCTGGACAGGATAGATTTTCTTGACATTACCTTTTACATCAAGGATGGGGGTATCCATAGCACATTGTATCGGAAACCCACATCCTGTAATGGTACTCTGCATGCTACAAGTGCACACCCTAGGGCAACTATCAATAATATCCCCTATGGGGAAATGGTCAGGATCCGTAGAAATTGTAGCGAGCAGGTCACCTTTATGACTAAGCTAGAACAGACTAAAGCCCGGTTTAGAAAAAGAGGCTATACAGAGAAGACACTACAACGGGCCGAGCGTAAGATTCAGCAAAGAACTAGGGTTGACACCCTTAAACAACAAAGGTCCAAGGTGGACGGACCAGACCAGAAATCTACCATATTTTTTGTCACTCAGTTTAATAGTAGTAGTCAGCAAGCTTACAAAACTTTGGCCAGATATTGGCCTCTTTTACAGGAGATACCAGGCCTGAAGGATCATATCACTCCTAGGCCTAAAATCACATATAGACGGGGCGTTACCCTTAGGGACAAACTTTGCCCTAGTTATATTGTTCCACAACAACTAGGAAGGAATTGGCTGGACAATAAACCGTTGGGCTTTTTTACATGTACTGAGTGCAGTATATGCCAATATGGGAGAAATAGGCAAAAAGAGTTTAAGCACAACACGGACCGCACCTATACCATTCGCTATTTCATTACATGTCGCTCTCAATTTGTTACTTACATAATTGGTTGTAGTTGCAATATTATTTACGTAGGAAGCACTGTAAGACCTCTAAAAATTCGCATTCAAGAACATATACGAGCAATAAGGACAGGGGACACTAGGTATCCGATGACAACACATATGACAAACCATCATGGAGGCCGACCGGAGGTTTGGTTTCATGCCATTGACCATGTCCCCCGCAGAGTTAGAGGTGGGGATAGAGAAGTGGCGTTAAGACGCAATGAGGCAGCTTGGATCTGTCGCTTGCGGTGCGTGCAGGCAGGTCATAATACTGATGATGAATTGCATTATTTTTTGTGAGCAGTTTCTTTTCCTTCCTTTTTTCTTATTTTCTTTAAATATGTGTAAATTGATGAAAATTTATTTAGTTTATTATTTTTTCCTTATTTTCTTTCTTCTTTTTATTCCTCTGTTTTGTTCTTTTCCTTTTCAATCTATTAAAATATTTATTTTGTTGAAGAACTTTGCAAGGCCTGTGCAGTATCTCTGCCTAGCCATTATTCTTTATGGTTATGCAGTCTTTGATCTGTTTCTATATTCCCGGTTATCCTTTCTTGATATTTGATGGGATTCATTTCTAATTTTATTAAAAAATTATTATTATTTTTTTTTTTTTTTTTTTTAGGTGGTTAGCACGGTATCTTTAATGCAGCATCTGTTATCTGCTCTTAAACAACTTTATATGGTCTGTGCAGTATTTCTGCCTAGCCATCATACTTTATGAATATGCAGTCTTCGATCTGTTTCCATATTTCCGTTTTTCCTTGTTTGATATTGAATGGGTTTTATTTGGAATTTTAATATTTACGAAGTTATCACAGTATTTCCAACGTAGCCATTGATATCTGCCTCTAAATAACTTTAGTGGAAGATTGCGAGTACAATTCATACTCGATTAGTGCCAGCTGGTTATATTTTACCAATCAGGTATCATGGACTTCACGGTGCAAAAGAGTTAACATAGGCAGTTTGGATTTGACTTGTTTATGTGTCTTTTTACATCAACCCTGCCTGTTCGGGAACATACTTTTTAGCTGCCCCCTGGTACGGATTCAGTTTACGCCGTTTGGGGATGCCGCTAGTATTTAAGACGACATGACGCAAAGGCACGTCCTTCTCCCATTACTGAAAGGCTCGACACTCGGGGAGGCTGTATTTCCACACGTTCGGGTAAGTTCTGCTCCATGCTTGTCGGTTGCTCCATATCTTTGTTGCTTACCGGCTATTGTCTAGGCCGGTTACATGTACATTAAGCTTGCACTGCCCCATTTCTGAGTTTTCAATGGGCCGTTAACCAGCTCGGTCTTCTGTTTACCTTCTATTGACTATCGGGACAGGCTGGGTTTCGTATTTACTTTGCTGTTTATTTTTGGTTTCCCTCTGTGTAATATTACAGCCGTGGTTTGTGTGTTTGGCCTTTAATATATATGGCTAAACTCAGCTTTGTGTTCTCTTTATCCCTTAGTCCTTATCTGAGTTCTAATTCAGATTTTATAGCGCCCGGTTTTACTCTAAAGTTGTTCTGTCCTCACTATTTGGCTTACAATGATCTATGCCTGGTTCCCAATAGCCGTTGGATGTGGGGGCAGTATTTTTCAATGAAATTTCTAAACTTTTGTATCACGCATTCGGCACGAGTTTTTTATGATAATACCATTTACAATACTTACCCCAATTTGATATAAGTTTTTTGACTGTTATTTGACATTGCTTTTAGTATTCTATCAATGGATTTTGTCCTGTTTTCCTTTTGCTTTTCTGTTTATAGGCATACTGGCCTGTTAAATAGTGCATTGACCCTGGATCTAGGAGGGTCCAACGCTCATATTTGAATGCTATTTACTTTTGTATGATGGATTGGATATTTTTAGCCTGAAATATTCGATCAGGCTTTCTCCATCGGTTCTATTTTCAGGTATGTAGAGTCGTATGGTCGTGAAATGACCTTTGATTAGGCTCTTTACTTGTTTTTTCATTTATTTTTCGTCTCCATTCTCTTTACCTCATTGATGTAATAAAATTTTCTTTTCTCTTTAAGGAACGATTTTAATCTGTGCTTGACCCTGTTCGGGTGGGGTCTTATTCTATTTATGACCCTTTATATATTTTCAAAACATATGACCTAGTTTCCTTTTCATTCAAGGTAGGCGGCTTTAAGGCTGTGCTTTCTCTCAACTAATTGCTAATTTTGACCTTCATATTATCTTTTCAGGTCTTTCTGGATTCAGTTCTGTTCTCTTTCTTCAAATTCATCGTAGTTATAATGTTTGTTACGCGTCTTTTCCTTGCTCTTTTTTCTCATTTTTTTCTCATTCTTTATTTTTATTTTTGATTTCAAATTGTGGGTTTGTTACGTTTTCTTTTAACACGGTGATTACATTTGTTTCTCTTGGCTTGTGATGTACGTTCTATTCCTTTTCTTTCACTCTTGGTAGATATTTTTAACTTTGCAAACTTAGTTTGCCCTGCGTGTGTTTTAATTAATGTTATTTGTTATGGTACTGTCTGTGCTGTGTTTGTTATTGCGTTATTAATATGTTTTGTATTTTGTTAAGTATGTGTAGAGCTATTTGTTTGTCACAGTACGTATTATGTATTTTATATGTCTTTGCAGCCCTGATGAAGTCCATTTTTATGGACGAAACGCGTTGGCTGTTGGTTTATGGGCAACAATGAAGAATAAAGAAACCAATTGTTGACATTTACACTGGATGGACAATAATTTTTCAAACAGCATCTTGGTGGTGCTCTCCACATTGCGAAAAAGTTACATTTGGCTTGGAGACTGCCACTTTGAAGCAGCGGTGGTAGTGGAGGTGCACACTTTTCCTGGGCATACTGGCCCAGCTTGCTTTCTATTTGGACTTCTAGTCGGGGTTTGGTTTTGTGTGGGGAGGTGCGTTGCCAGCGCTCCTTGGGGTGCAGGTTGGGCTTGCTGTTTCAATTTTGTTATATTAAAGCAAATCAAGTAATGTCAATAATCAAAATTGGCTTTAGTATAGCACCTAAAAATCCATTACCAAGGTTTCCAAACCAACTACCTATAACAGAAGCTCCTGTACCTAGGGTTCCCAAAATGCTAATTGCTTTTAAGTTTTCTAATTCAGGTTTTAAGTCAGAAATGTTCTTTGCAAATTCGTCTATCTCCTTGCTCTTGTCTGGTATGATCAGCAATGTTGTGTTTTCAACATCTAACAGACTCCCCCTTTCTTTCCTGATAATATGACCAGAGCTAATCGGTCTTGCAAAACCATTGCTCTAATAGCTACTAATTCTGTATTTACTGCTAACAAAGCACCAGATATACTAGTGGCTAATTTATCCACTACTGTAGAAAGCTTTCCAATTTTCTTATAATTTAGGACTACTACTGGGGGAAGAACAGCACCAAAAACGTCTCCCACTAATCGTGTCCCATCATTAGTACTACGTCTATGTCTGTGAGATGGATTCATTGTAAAAGCTTCCAACCTGTTCACATGATACATTTTTGGAACTATTGAAGCTAAATAACAAACACCTTTCCAATCAGCTAGCAATTGGAAATATGCATCTTGTTTCAATACAATGTATTCCACAGGGATGACTGGTTCTTCTCCAGTTAATATTTGAACAGGCACTCCAAGTATTTCGAATGTGTGTTCACAATTACTTATTCCCATGTGTCTAGTTCTGATGTGATTTCTTCTCTTGTAAAAGCATAATTTCCCTTTCTGTTGTCTGCCTAATTTTAATCTAGGATAAATCATTTTCCCTTTGTACTCATCTACCTCCTTTTTCCACACATTCTTCATTTTCTGTTGCCTTACGAAACACACTGGCTCTCCTTTCCTCTTGTCATGTAGTCCCTATAAACCTATATAGGATCTGCACGTTTAGACAACATACACTGCAGGATTGGTGTCCATACTGATTCTGGACACCCCCACCGGGTATGTTAGCCTGTATACCAGCTAGCTCACAGTGCCACTAGAAACCCTTCTTACCAAAGAGAGAATAGTTCTTGGCAACTATCGAACATGACAACTCTGTCCAATCAGGGATCGTGGAAACAGTACAGTACTTTTCGCTCAGTCACTCGTGCTTACTTTTGTCTCAGAGTAATACACAGAATAAACGATGGGGATGTTTTTCAATAAGCAGTTATTGAACCAGCATCATTCTACTGTAAAAGAGGTGTGCTGAAACAACCATAAGACAGAAACAGATATAAATGATTATAAGCACCAATAGGGTAAAAGGATGATAGATTCCTACCATAGTGCTAGAACAATGAATACAGGCAAGTATATAAAATACATGACAGTAATAAATGCGTACTCCTACGATGCCACTCTATCTAGGTGTACCTACGTGTACCTAACATGTATGTAGGTGTAGAGCCAAGAATCCCCCTAGGATATAGCCAACCCCATTACCTGAAGTGTGAGACTGTGGGACCCCGCCTTGGTCTCGAGATGGCACCCCACAAGGTATGTCAGACCACTGTGAGCTGGAGTGTCTGCGTGCAGGAACCTTAGCATCTCGCATTAGTGTGTCAGCGTGGAAGTCCTTCTTCTCCACTCTCCCTCAGCAAAAGATATGGTGTTTATATACCCAAAGTGGTACCCTCAGGGGATCTACCTTGTTGTGTCATGTCGGACTAGGATGACAAAGCAAGAGAAATAAAAAGTTTATTGTTTAAAATTCCAAGTTTTGGTTGTTTTGGAAAAAGCCAATTTTCTCCCAGCACAGGATGAGCCAAATGTTCATGTGTCCTGTGTGGTAGACGCAACATCACTGCTGCTTGCCATCGCAGACGACAATCCCTGCAACACCTCACAGATCAGGTCAATCGAGCACAGATGATCTTCTGTATTGCCCACAGCCGGGGCTGGGGAAGCCTGTACGACCTCCAAGGCCTGCATGCCCGTAGAGGAGCCGGTCTCCGTTCCAACAGGAGCTGAAGCATCCTTTTGTGGCTCTAAGAATGCAGACATCAACATGGGAATATGCTGAGGACACAGCAGTGCATGGGCCGTTACCGGGTCCAGTAAAGCATCCACGTCTGGTGGCGCAACCGATGGAAGTATTAGACAGAGATCCAACACGCATTCTTGTCCGCAGACCAGGCACTGGAGGACAGGCAGAACACAGGCAATCCAGACTGGTCTAAATGAAAGGAACCAAGATTCGCTCAATTCCCGAATGCGAGGTGTGCCCAGATGGAATACTATGCGGTCACGGTATTGGCGCTCCAAGAGCGTTTTTCCATCTCCTTGGTGACTTGGATGTCCATTGCGTAGCAGAAAAATTACAATCAGGATTCCTGCTATTAGGAACAGGATCAGCGGCAGTCCCCCTTAAATCTTCCAAATACGGAGTGTATAAAGGCTGGAATCACTCCGACGACTGTCTGAAAGGTTTTTAACAGTCCAGAACCTATGATCTTAATAGGTGTACTATACCCTTCATATCAGACATGTTAAAGATACGTTGTACCATTTCTGTGAAATGGAAAGGGCAGTTCATTCGTATAAGTGCCTGTATCTCAGTTGAGGACCTTGCGACCTGAAAATCAAAAGTCTCTTGGGCTGAGGTACAGGGCACGGTGTTCTGTAAAAGCATGGCTTTCATTCGGCTCAGAGTATCAAACCGTATAAAGGAAACATTCAACGAAGGCCATAACAGCGCCTGCCTGACTGTGTGGGTCGGTGGAAACAATACTTGCATACAACAAGTAACCCTGGAGCCTACAGTGACAAGATATGCCATGCTCGGAAGCATCCCACAACAACCTTGATCATTCAGCATCAAGTAACTCCCGTTTGAGAGCAACTTGAACACCGGATTTATCACGGCAGCCGGGGACCCTTTCAAATGACAGGATAAGTTTGCGAGTGAACTGTTACAGGCCCTGTGAAGCATGATATCCTGGCAGATGAGAGATCCACTTAAAGAGTTCTTGCAGTCTGTACCACTGAGAAATACTTCCATGTCCCCACTCTTGCATCGAAATCTATATGGCAGTTCCCAAGATTCCTTGATAAATTCCTTACCCAACCTTTCATATCTGCCTGCCTGTTGTTGTTCTAGGCAATACTGAAACTGGAAACTAGTGACCAGTAATGTTATATGGCCATGAATTAACCATTCTGTGGACAGTGACTCTACCACGGTAAAAGGTAATCTGTCCAGTTTTTCAAAATGCAGCATTGTATATTTTGCTCCTCTTTGTGCCATTGTTATCTGGTTCGCAGTGAGATTGTATGCAGAGAACAAGGACGTACTGTTGATAAATCGCCAAGGCACATAACCAGAATGCAATGATTGTAGCGTCCAGCTTAACAACATAATAGAACGTAACTGAGATTGTCCGTGCTGTAGTATGGACAAATCCTGTTCTAGTATATCTATAACAGAAGATACAATGTTGCCCAGTGAATAAATCCTGGATGTTAAGTTGGTCATACCATTATCAACCACTGCTAAGGCCATTTCTAGGTTAATCATATCAATTTCACAAAGTTTCTCTGCAAGTTCTTGTTGAGAGATTTTCCAAAATTCATTATAAACTGCGTATATGAAACGTTTCAGAGTGGCTTTCGGGGACCCAATAAAAAGTCCCTTAAATGCATGTCTTCTGACAGTAAGGATAAGTGTTGTTTTACTTGGGACAGAGTCGAGGTTTTTAGCCAATCAAGGCACAACTTCCCAACACTGCATGATGTCACCACCCCGGATGTTCTCGTTGTACATAGCGTGAGTCAGGCCTATGGATATTAAACCCTTCGGTTGTACCTCTGAATCTTGTCTGACACTATTTGTGTCTGTAGGGCAAACTAACCATCCCTTCCAATCAGGGTCTGATGAATTGTATGAAACTGTATGTTAGATGTCATCGTGTGTATTCCCATCATGTTTTGTAAACTTTTCCCATCCCTCAAAGTGTGCTGGTGAGGGGATCTGAGGTGTGTTCAAGCCTTTGTTCTTGGCTAGTCCAGGACAGGAAGTCTGTTGCATAGTGTCGTTGAGAAATATTATCGTCTGTGGAATAAGGCATGCTCAAAATAGTGCCTCTGTTCCCTGAACTTGCCATTCCTTTGAACCCCAGACTGATTTTATGTCTATAGTGTCCTTCCATAAGTCGAAACCCTGTTCAGACAGTTGGGAAATAAAGGATGCAGAGTAAATCTGTTTGGTGTTTGTCAGCATATTTTTCTGTGCAGATGTAGGTGCAACCTTATAGTAATATGAGGTTGGGTCTGAAGTGTTAAAGCCTGAAAAATATGAGAATTTCTCTGTAAATGTTCTCGAACTTCCTTTCGGCAGTGTTGGGCAATGCTCCCATTGATGGTATGTAAAAATATTACATGGGATCTGGATTTATGCAAAAAGTGATGACCATAATGTTGGTATCAGTACATTGTGTCATAATCAGTTGTGTCCTCTAACATTTCAATGCTTGAAAATGCAGCGGATTGTTCTAAATCAGACAACATATTAGTTACAGTTTCAAAATCCCAATCGTCAGAAAATGTACTCGAGGTAATGATATCATTTAAGGAAATTTTAAATACATGAGGTATTTTCAAAAGTTCAATGGGACCAAATACATCGTATGAAACTCTGTCCCAAACTATACCATCAGGAATTGGAACAGCTATAATGTTCACGAAGGACAGCTCTCTTTGTTCACGATTAGATGACGTATGAGGTTTCAGTACCAAGTTCACATTTGATATTGCATAGCGCTCTGAGAGATAGTTCCCATTCATGAGTAAGCAAAATACAATCACTAGGCCAATCCAGAATAGAAAAAACAATATTCCAATAATTATCCAGAGCTATAGCCATGGTGAAACTTGGTAAGTCTTTTTAAAAACAAATGTAGAAATTATGAAGTTGTTGTTTACGGGAAACTGGAACTGGCGTCATTTCAGGTTCACTGGGATCAAGAGAGAAGGTATCGAAATCGATGAAGTAGCCAGATGCAGTTCGATCTATCTTTGGTATCAGGTGTTGTTGAACTTGCAGACGTCTCTTGTAGAGGCATAATAATGTAGATATTGGTGGTAGGCCGAATTGATATTTGTCTTTCATCTGTGTTTCGATGTTCCGTTCCGATAGGAACGAGTTCCATTTCATTGTTGGTGAGCCATTATTTTGTATTGGTGATTCTTTGAATGTTATGAGTCTTTCTGTCTGAACTTCCTGTATGGTAGCTGGAAGAGAGCATCGTCTACCCAGGAGCCCACGAGGCCTACTATTCAGTATCGTCCACATAGTGTGGTTTGATCAGATCAATGGAGACGAATCTCTTTTCTTTTCTGACAGCAAGATGCGGAAGAAGTACTGTTCTTGTTCCTTCGACAGCCAAGACAGGGACTGGCTTTCAGTGTGACGGCCCAAGTTCTTTCTTGTCCGCAATCTTTTCTCTGACCAGATCCCCGACTTTTGGGATCCAGGCAGGTCTTGCAGTGACTGATTTGACTTCCCCAGTGGCGGTGCGTTTTACTTGCACGTTGCTTTGTAGTGCCCGGAATTCATTGAGATCCTGTAAAACAGCCAAACGTTTATTGATGTCAAATGGTTTTTCATCCGCCACTGTGCTTTCACAATCGAGATCAGGTACCCAGATTCTCGTCCCAAACAGGACTTCATAAGGAGTGACACCTCCTAGGGAACTTCTTGGCATATTGTTCAGTGCCCTTTGGACCCGGTATAAATGATTGACCCAACTACCCCCCGAACCTAATAGCCTTGCTGTTAAAGATTGCTTTAAGTCCTGGTTTTTCCCTCTCCACAACCGAAATTCCCTCGGGATGGTACCTAGAGGAGTACTGCAATGCTACACCCAAACTTCCCATAGCTTCTTTTTAAGCCTGAGAGCTAAACACGGGGCCACGGTCAGAATGTAATGTGCCAACTGCTTATGTCCCTATAAAGACTCGCAAATTGTAGTAATCAAATCCAGACAGAGAGATGAAGTTCAAGATGATTTATTGTAGATATGTAGATGAGCCCCACCAGGAGCAGCCAGCAAGCTGCTCAGCCCCATCTCAACTGTGGCATTTCTTCACAGAGTACCAACATTCCGAAATACATCATAAATGTAACATTCCACTGGCTGAGCATGTGATGAACAGGATACCAAGATACTACATATCCTCCTTTCTTATACATAGAAAAAACACTTTAGAAAGCTAACCAAAAGAGAGAACCAAGGAATACGGAGACAGCAAAAACGATGCAAGGAAATGTACAACGAGGAGAGAGCAGAAAGAAATGGGAGTAGAAAAAGCGGAAGCAACAAATTAAAAACATGAATAGACAGATAAATATAACCCATTCTTCTTTCTATAAATAACAACAGAAACTGAACGAAAAACACAGCGAATGACAGCAGCAAGAAAGAGAAAGAACGTGAAAGAACCAATGACTTCCCCGAGACATACCTACTGGCCAGACAGGAATGAGAGGAGCCAAAGCATTGAAGGAGAAAGAAAGAAAACAGAGAAGAAGAGGAGAGAATACAATAAGATCACTCATACTTCTCTGTTAAAAAATTGTAAAGATAATAAAAAGTAAACAACATTGCATAGGAAAATCAACAATGTAAAGTGATAAGGCATAACTTTGAGAAAAGTGGGATAGACCCATGCAAAACACCCTATGTAAAGGTAAAGATGTATCAAAATATGCGACTGTGCACTGTAGTAATGGGACTAAAACCCAAACAAAACACCCGTGTGAGGTAACAGTACAAAAAGTGTGCACAAAGACAACCTCGTATAAAGGCCCAATGTTGTGCACTGTGGTAAAGAGACTTAAACCCAAACGACACACACTATGTAGGGTAACAAAATAAAAATGTACAGACAACCTAGTGTAAAGGTCACATGCTGTGCACTGTAGCAAAGGGACATAAACCCTTACTACACACCCTATGTGGGATAATAAAATGCTAGAAGACTGAACCTGAATCTAAAACTTACCCAAAACGTGAGGGAGATTAACTGTGGTCAGGTACCGTATATGGGTCTGAACCCATGACTAAATCCAACACAAAGGAAGTAAACTAATGTTAACTAATATATATAGGTGTGAACCCATGACTTGTCTCTAAGAGTAGAGATGTGTAAGTGATGCAAATAGGACTGACACCTATGCATAAATGCCCAAAAAGTAGGAACAATAAACAGGTGAAAAGGGCAAGTGTACTGTGAGCAAATGGGACTAAAACCCATTGCCATCCCTATGAAGGGAAAAATACAAAGTAGATTGCGCAAAACCATGTGTGAGGGTGAAACATAATGTAATTTGAGAAAGACCCCCAAACAAACCCCATGTAAGGGTTATTGACACGAACTTGTGTGAATGGGACTAGTACCCATCCGCACGCCCCTCCCTAACACAAGGGAGTAGACCGTGAATGTCGTGACTGGAAGACTAGGATGTCCCTTAAGTAAGGGTATCAAAATGTGGCATAACTAAACAAATGTGCTGTAATTGTAAGTAAACAGACACTGGAACATTGCCTACCCATATGAACCATGTTAAACAAGTCACTAAAAACACCAAAAGTTCAAAGTAAGAGACAAATACGAGTGGTGAAAGCATGTGTAAGGTGAGCGCGTCACCGATCATGAGTCGTAACACGCCAAAATCTTTCTTGGTGTGCGTGTCACCGTTGATTAAATACCTAAAAAGAAAAAAAAAAAAAGCTGTGGATTACTCAAGTGGAGAGGTGTGGTGCAGCGGCCAGGGCAGCTGACTTCGGAGCACAGGGTTCACGGTTCGATCCCCGGCTCCGGCGGCAGCTCAGCTCAGCACCATGTGACTCTGGGCAATAGCTCACTTAATTTCCACGACGGCCCCCAGCGCCTTGAGACCCGTAAGAGTGAGTAGTTCGCGCTTTACAAATACGGATTTAGATTTTTTAGATTTAGATTTTTAGATTTAACTAGAAGTGAAACTAGGACCAACGAGAGGTTCAAGCAGGTAACAACCGAGAAGCTGAGTGAAGCGCACCACTGGTGCAATGCAGCATAATCACTTGAATCGTGACTCCCATGTATCACACACCGACAGTGAGATCCGTTGATGTTTGCTGGATCCAAGAAACTGAAGGATATATTCTTATGATCTCGTAATAACTCACTTCCCTCAAGAAGGAGGCACACATGTGACGTCATTCTGGGTGGCAAAAGGCGTGACAGTACACAAAGACGTATGCATACGAGGTATGAACAAATGAAATGGAGAAGACTTGCATCCCGCTACGTTGTTGGAGGACCACAATCAACGATAAACTTTATTGTCCAAACAAAATGGTTGGCAAAACGTAAGGAGCTGAGTGGAAATCGGAGGTACATAGACAACTCCAATCACAAAATGGTGGCACGCACTGGTGACGCCGCGCAGGGTGGCTCCAGGCATAATCGTGCTACCAAACACCTTCGACAGCAGGAAACCTTGTGGAGAAACATATACGTCACAGAGGGTCCGTGGCAGGCATGAAGAACAGCAGGATGCAGGTAGGTGGGCGCGCGTTGACAATGACTCGCGCTTGCGTTTTTGAATCAGCACCAACTTATAAACTGCCACTGTTAGAAAAATGGCTCAAGGAACACAAATAATAAAAGACGGCCATGAGTCAGGAGAACATTGTGCATGGTTGTCCCTTCTTGCGTAAGCTAGTGGATGCCAGTGTCAAACTATAATAAAAACAAACAAATTGGCTTACCCCTATAAGTCCATGGCATCAGTAGGAATCAGGTCAACTTTCCTTAGTACAGTGCAGGCAAAAACCATATCGTGAGAGGCAGTGTGCAGTAAGATAACAAACCAGTGCACACGCAAACTCCTTTACACAGTTGCAGTATGAGAAAGGGAGTTTGGAAACTCTTCCCCCGCAACGATGTTCATGTGGCAGAGCGTGAATTTCTCTTGGCAGAAGTACCCCTGAAACTTGCAGTAGGTAGGAAAGCCCAAAACAGGAACACTCTGGTGAGGGCGCACTGGCCCAAATCCATAAACAGCTCTTCCACGATCTGGAGTGCGAGTTTTTCACTTCTATCACTTCGAAGTGCAAGCATAACATGACTCACCAGGCTTGTGTGAAGTGGGATCTGGCACGTGCTAGTTGGGGGCGACCGGTGTAGTGGTCACTGGTGGGGCTCGGGGTGCCAGAGTCCTTGTTCCAGTCATAGTTTGTAGTTTCCTGTAGCTTTTTAAAAAAAAATCTTGGGTAAGAACCCATGACTAACATATGTGTGAGAACTATTGACTTATCTTTAGAAATAAAGACGTGTGCGAGATGCATCCTCGTCGCCATAAAAATGTAGTAATCAAATCCAGACAGAGAGATGAAGTTCAAGATGATTTATTGTAGATATGTAGATGAGCCCCACCAGGAGCAGCCAGTAAGCTGCTCAGCCCCATCTCAACTGTGGCATTTCTTCACAGAGTACCAACATTCCGAAATACATCATAAATGTAACATTCCACTGGCTGAGCATGTGATGAACAGGATACCAAGATACTACACAAATCTTTTATAGCAGTTCGAGCGTCAGCCGAGCGCTGAGGCCAAACCCACAGGAATCTAGAACATGAATCCACTGCCACCAAGATATACTTGTATGCTCCATCTGATTGTAAGGGGCCGCAATGGTCCAAATAGAAACATGCGAGAGGTCTGTCTGATATCAGTAATGGTGTTTGTGCCGGACGTGCTACGGTGGAACCCTTCATCTTCTGACAGATGTCGCACTTAAGTACAAACGCTTTTGTTTGTTTTGTTAAACCTGGCCACCAATAGCGTTGTTTCAATAGAGAAACTGTCGCAGTTATTCCTGCATGTGCGGAACCTAGACCCTCATGTGCAGCTAGTATTAACCCTAGTCTGCAATCCATGTTTAGTATAACTCTATCCCCCACTCCTGGAATTTGAGCATATGGAATGTTATTTGCATCTAACTTGTAGGAGTACTTGAGTGAAAAATCCTTTCGGCAAGGCTGAGCTGTTTTTGCGTGAAGCAATGACAGCTACCATTGTGCTTCCTTCTATTCTCGTACTAGAACGAGTGATTGCAGCTATGGCAGCAGTTCGTATTGCCCCTTTTGCGGCTTCATCAGCCAATGAATTTCCTTCAACGTGAACGCCATCACGTTGATGACTCAGCATGTGTGTCACATGAGCTCTTGGTAGTTAGTTTTTCAACTCAGCTACCTGTTCCCAAAGTAATTTATGCTTAATTGTGCAACCTTTTGAGTCTTTAAACCCATTCTGAACCCAGTAGTGAAGATATTCATTGTATGACTGGACACAGTAAAATGAATCGCAGACAATCAGTGTGGGGAATTCTCGATCTGTATTTATCAGTGCCAGTAATAGGACTTTTAAATCTGCCATCTGCGCTGTGCAGTCTCCTAGAGAGTGTGTCTTTGTATTGCCAGGAAGGAACTTGCCTTCCTGCATATGACCCTTCACAATCGCACACGCGGCACTGTATTGTTGTTTACTTCCAATGGCCGGCTGAGCAGATCCGTCAGTGTAAATGATATATTCATACTGATCTAGAGGCATTATTTCATTCAGGAGAGGATATTCTTGTTCGAATTGCAGGAATGCTTGTGTTTTAAGTGTAGACTCAAATTTGTAATCTACATCTGTTGCAGTGAGAGAATTAGCCCATTGCATCGATCTTGGATGTAAAGCTTTAGCATTTGGAAAGATTGCCTTTGTGACCGCCTCTAAGGCTGGTACTGGAGTTACGACAATTATTCGTTTCCCCTGAGCCAGTGCTCTTTCTCTCACTACTGCAGTCTGTACTGCTGTCAGAATCTTTCCTGTAGACGCAAAACGCATTTCTACATTTGTGTATAAATGTGATTTGTATGCTATATGCCTTGTTTCGCCTTCATTGAAAGTTAGGTAAGTGTACCCTGATTGACCCGCTATAACACGGCTCACCAAATTTGTGGTGTTTACACGTGTGTGTAGGTGTTTAGAAGCTATCATGTCAGCTTGTAAGGAACGAAGGATAGCTGTGTGTTCCTGTGTCCAATGCCTAACTGAAAAATCAGGTCTTATTAAGTCGTAGAAAGGTTTAACTTTTTCTGCGTAATCTAAAATGTAAATTCTGCCCAAATTTAAGAATCCCAATATGGATTGTAAATTCTTCAAAGATTTAGGAGGTTGGAGCAGCGCACACTTTTCTAAAAAGTTAGCTGCCAGGCTCTTCCCCTTACTTGAAAGCTCATAGCCCACAAATAGGACATTGAGATGGACTATTTTTTTAAATTGAATTTGTAACCCTGAGAGGTGAACCCCAGAATTAGGTTGCTCACCCTGATCAAATGATCCTTTAAATCATCATTCATCAGATAAATATCATCTACAAAGGACAATGCTTCTTCATCCAAATTCTGAAGTAACTCTGTTACCCTAGCTGAGAACAACCCAGGGCTATTCTATACCCTTGGGGAGTCGACAGAATTGACCTGAGAACCAAGCGCTGAGAATGCTGTCAAATATCTGCTTTCAGGCGCTATATTTTGGCAGAAAAATCCATTTGAGATATCCAATGTTGCTTTGTATTTTTTCCGCACAAAGATATTCATTAATGCAGCACTGTATGCGTTCTGTACGGCAAATGTCTTAGTGCATGTGTTCAGATGTCTGTAGTCTAAAACTAAACGGTATGAATTATCGGGTTTCATTACAGGAAACAAAGGATTATTCATTGAAGAGGTGCAAGTTTTAATTACACCTTGGTATTCAAGTTAATCTGAGATCTCCCTGACCTGTTTTTTCACTTCTTGTTTTATTCGGTACTGTCTCTGTGGAGTTGGAGTAGTTTTCACTCGGATTACATGGTGAGGTGACTCAGCATCCCACCCAACATGGTTGCGATATAACGCTGGAGCAAGTGCTATTACCCACTCCTGCGCGTATATGTATGTTTTAAGTATATTGGAACGAGGTCGGAAAAAGCCAGTAAAATTACTGTTTCTCCCTTTGGGCACTTGATAACAATTTAAGGCGGCCAATCTTCTTCAGCCATAAGTGAAGTTCTCCCAAAAGAGACCTTTAATTTGTCTGGGTTTGATCCCCTCCATTTGGAGTGTTATTTCATATAATCTATGTGGCACACTTACCCTCGTATCAGGTGTTTCCACCGTGATATGTTCATTCAACTCCGCTGTCAACAGAAATTCCATCAGGTTCTGGCGAGCTATTGTTACTTCTGCAGCGCTGTCTAGCATCGTCAGAGCCCATTCCCTGTTCAGAAATTGAGTCCTCAGAATTTTGGGCATGTCTAACTTTAAGACCTGCTACTTTCTTCTTTTTAAATTGAGGTTTTGATTTTTGTTTTTCTTCTTTTTGGAAGTATATTCTGAAGGGTGTTGCGTGTCTCTGGACCTTATACGCTCTTCTTGTCTGTGTTCTGACCGTTCTTTCCCTCTCAGGGTTTTTAGATGAACCCTGAAAGGAACGAGAGGAACGTGTATCAGTATCCTGATACCTGTCAGGCTTTTTAATGTTATCTCTATTCCAAAGGTTGTACCTCCTTTCGGAGGGCTCCTGTTGAGGAGATCCACCCCTAGATTGTGACCTATATTCTCTATTCTTTAGTTTTTTTATTGTTATCCCATTTCTTCTTGGAAGAATCAGGTGCTTGTTTGGTGTTATCTTTTTAAGGACCACCCATGAGTTGATGTTTTGTTGCTCTAGCTCCCAAATTATCTCTACCTAATTCGGCATAGGTATCTTCAATAATTTTAGGAAATTCATGCTACTGTTGTAAAGAAGTGAAATCCCGCAGGCATTGGCGTATTGCCACTGCTGCTGCCTCCCCTTTTATGTTTGCTAATATAATAGTTGATACCTGGGCAAAATTTCCTAACAATTTCATCCTTACGTTCAGAGCAGGTTCTGCTCCGTACTCATTCTGTATTTGTCTTAATACATCTGGTATTACTGCTATTGAAGGTATACCATGAGTTCTGGTATATAAGGCAGCGAAAACTGTATCCCCAAGAGGTACAATCCTCTATCTGGGGAACTATCCCCATTGGCAAGCAGATTGTTAGCATTCTGTGTTTTTCTTGAGGGCTTGTGTGTGGAAACACTGCCTCTAACTGTGTTATTTTTTTAGCTATTCAGAATGGCATTTATTCACGTTTAGTGGTCATTGTACCCAAAACCGCATTCAGTGTTTGTGGAGTTATTTTAGTTGTAGAACCCTGAATTTGTCCTGTAGGTGTAGCCCTTGTTGGTTGGAGTGTGAGTGTTCACATCACGAACTGTGTCAGGATCCTGTAAAGTTTTATTATTTCTTTATGAAGTGGACGTAAGTCTGCTACCGGCATAGTGTCAATGTCTGGATGTGGTGTGTAGGCTGCTGGGACTGGCCAAGTAGCTCCATCTTGTCCGAGCGGATCGAGTCTCACTTTTTCTTTTGTATGTGGGAGGGCACCTTTAAACCAGTTTATATGCTCCTGGTAAGTGAGCGGAACTTCTATGTCCTCATACGGACATTATTCATCTGGTGTTTCATCTTCAGTGTAAGAATGAAATGTGTTCGTGCATGCGTCTGCTGGTGGGAAATTAACCCATGAATAGAATACCTCTGTTCTGTATGATTTGTGTGCCTCAATCATGAACGTTACTGTCCCACCCCTAGCTGTGACTCCACATTCTGCAAGTTTTAAAGTAAGGACAGTTCTGACATTTTCTACAATGTTTATAGCACCTTCCAGTTCTTCCTCCCTTGCTGCACCCGCAAGTAGTGCTGGGGAGCATCTTCTTCTTCAGTCATTGTTGCAAAAGTTTCAAGGAAACTGAGATAAAGGTTTTATGCACAACAGGGAACTATTTGTCCTTCAAGCTTGATAAACCTACAGCTAATACATAGGATATGCCTACTCAGCTGTGACGTCTCTGAAAAAATGTGAGCAGAGGTCTCTGAGAACAGCACGACTAAACTACTCAGATTTGACCGTTAAATAAGTACCAAATCAACGTTGGTGGCGCCATGTCGTGTAGTCCCTATAAACCTATATAGGATCTGCGTGTTTAGACAACATACACTGCAGGATTGGTGTCCAAACTGATTCCGGACACCCCCACCGGGTATGTTAGCCTGTTTACCAGCTAGCTCACAGTGCCACTAAAAACCCTTCTTACCAAAGAGAGAATAGTTCTTGGCAACTATCGAACATGGCAACTCTGTCCCATCAGGGATCGTGGAAACAGTACAGTACTTTTCGCTCAGTCACTCATGCTTACTTTTGTCTCAGAGTAATACACAGAATAAACGGTGGGGACGTTTTTCAATAAGCATTTATTGAACCAGCGTCATTCTACTGTAAAAGAGGTGTGCTGAAACAACCATAAGACAGAAAGAGATATAAATGATTATAAGCACCAATAGGGTAAAAGGATGATAGATTCCTACCATAGTGCTAGAACAATGAATACAGGCAAGTATATAAAATACATGACAGTAATAAATGCCTACTCCTATGATGCCACCCTATCTAGGTGTACCTAACATGTATGTAGGTGTAAAGCCAAGAAACCCCCTAGGATATAGCCAGCCCCATTACCTTAAGTGTGAGACTGTGGGACCCCGTCTTGGTCTCGAGATGGACACCCCGCAAGGGATGTCAGACCACTGCGAGCTGGAGTGTCTGCGTGCAGGAACCTCAGCGTCTCGCGTCAGTGTGTCAGCATGGAAGTCCTTCTTTTCCTCTCTCCCTCAGCAAAAGATATGGGGCCAGATGTACGACCCTTTCATTTAGCGCCTCGCAATTTGCAACACATTGCGAGTCGCAAATTGCGAGGTGCTAAATGAAATGTACAACAGTATGTTTACACTGTTTTGCGATTCCCAATGGGGTCGCAAATTGCGAGGCTCATTAATATTAATGAGCCTCTCGCAATTTGCAAGCCCATTGTGAATGCCAGCACTCCCAGGGGTGGTAGCCTGCTGGGCTCAGCAGACCACCATATCTGGTACTGCTTTTTTAATAAAGCAGCTTTTTTTTTTTAAATGCAGCCCGTTTTCCTTAAAGGAAAACGGGCTGCATTTAAAAACAAATAAAATGAAATGTTTTCGTTTCATTTTTTAAGGGCAGGCAGTGGTCCCTGGGACCATTGCCTGCCCTTACAAAATTATTTTGCATGCATTTGCAAAGGGGAACGGATCCCCTGGGGACCCCTTCCCATTTGCAAATGCATTACCACCTACTTGAAGTAGGTGGTAATTGAGGAAACTGCCGCTAAAACGGCGATAATGGGCTTGCTAATATGCGTTATAGAATTCCAATAGAAGCCCAGGTTAGATGTGCAGGACATCTAACCTGGGCTTCTATTGGAATTCTATAACGCATAATAGCAAGCCCATTATCGCCGTTTAGCGTGCAGTTTCCTGCCGCTAAAACGGCGATAATTTTATCGCCGGTCTTGCTAATATGCCCCCACGTTCTTTAAGCAGTACCGTAACTAGGCAAAAGGTCAGTACCAAGAACTGTTATGTAGTGTAATGGCAGGGGAAATGTAGGTGAAAGGTATAGTTACTACCTGAGCCTATATTGGGGTACCTGTAAGAAACATAACACTCTAAAGCTAGTATGAATTCCTGTTCTAATGGATTCATTAAGCAAAACCAAAGGGGATGATGAGTGCCGAACATTGCAAGCACTCACCCCCAGTCAACTGATCTGGGTTTAATCCATCATCATTCTTTAGCTCACTCCGCCACCCCAGTTCAGACATGGCCACATGCAAATCAGTCTGACCCTGTGCCTCATGGGAACAGTCCAGCCCGAACTGCCAAGCCATGTCTTCCCTGGACCGGAAACAAGCATCCTGGGAGCGGTATCTGGCTTGCAGCCGTCATCAGCCAGGCTATCTTGAATCCAGTGGCAAAGTGAGCAAGGGACCCACGTCTGGGCATACCCTGCCAACTTAGGGCGAACAAAGCAAAACCAAAGGGGATGATGGACGGAGTGCCGAACATTGCAAGCACTCACCCCCAGTCAACTGATCTGGGTTTAATCCATCATCATTCTTTAGCTCACTCCGCCACCCCAGTTCAGACATGGCCATATGCAAATCAGTCTGACCCTGTGCCTCATGGGAACAGTCCAGCCCGAACTGCCAAGCCATGTCTTCCCTGGACCGGAAACAAGCATCCTGGGACCGGTTTCTGGCTTACAGCCGTCATCAGCCAGGCTATCTTGAATCCAGTGGCAAAGTGAGCAAGGGACCCACGTCTGGGCTTACCCTGCCAACTTAGGGCGAACAAAGCAAAACCAAAGGGGATGATGGACTGAGTGCCGAACATTGCAAGCACTCACCCCCAGTCAACTGATCTGGGTTTAATCCATCATCATTCTTTAGCTCACTCCGCTACCCCAGTTCAGACATGGCCATATGCAAATTAGTCTGACCCTGTGCCTCATGGGAACAGTCCAGCCCGAACTGCCAAGCCATGTCTTCCCTGGACCGGAAACAAGCATCCTGGGACCGGTTTCTGGCTTACAGCCATCATCAGCCAGGCTATCTTGAATCCAGTGGCAAAGTGAGCAAGGGACCCACGTCTGGGCATACCCTGCCAACTTAGGGCGAAAAAAGCAAAACCAAAGGGGATGATGGACGGAGTGCCGAACATTGCAAGCACTCACCCCAGTCAACTGATCTGGGTTTAATCCATCATCATTCTTTAGCTCACTCCGCCACCCCAGTTCAGACATGGCCATATGTAAATCAGTCTGACCCTGTGCCTCATGGGAACAGTCCAGCCCGAACTGCCAAGCCATGTCTTCCCTGGACCGGAAACAAGCATCCTGGGACCGGTTTCTGGCTTACAGCCATCATCAGCCAGGCTATCTTGAATCCAGTGGCAAAGTGAGCAAGGGACCCACGTATGGGCATAACCTGCCAACTTAGGGCGAACAAAGCAAAACCAAAGGGGATGATGGACGGAGTGCCGAACATTGCAAGCACTCACCCCCAGTCAACTGATCTGGGTTTAATCCATCATCATTCTTTAGCTCACTCCGCCACCCCAGTTCAGACATGGCCATATGCAAATCAGTCTGACCCTGTGCCTCATGTGAACAGTCCAGCCCGAACTGCCAAGCCATGTCTTCCCTGGACCGGAAACAAGCATCCTGGGACCCGTTTCTGGCTTACAGCCGTCATCAGCCAGCCTATCTTGAATCCAGTGGCAAAGTGAGCAAGGGACCCACGTCTGGGCATACCCTGCCAACTTAGGGCGAACAAAGCAAAACCAAAGGGGATGATGGACGGAGTGCCGAACATTGCAAGCACTCACCCCCTGTCAACTGATCTGGGTTTAATCCATCATCATTCTTTAGCTCACTCCGCCACCCCAGTTCAGACATGGCCATATGCAAATCAGTTTGACCCTGTGCCTCATGGGAACAGTCCAGCCCGAACTGCCAAGCCATGTCTTCCCTGGACCGGAAACAAGCATCCTGGGACCGGTTTCTGGCTTACAGCTGTCATCAGCCAGGCTATCTTGAATCCAGTGGCAAAGTGAGCAAGGGACCCACGTCTGGGCATACCCTGCCAACTTAGGGCGAACAAAGCAAAAACAAAGGGGATGATGGACGGAGTGCCGAACATTGCAAGCACTCACCCCCAGTCAACTGATCTGGGTTTAATCCATCATCATTCTTTAGCTCACTCCGCCACCCCAGTTCAGACATGGCCATATGCAAATCAGTCTGACCCTGTGCCTCATGGGAACAGTCCAGCCCGAACTGCCAAGCCATGTCTTCCCTGGACCGGAAACAAGCATCCTGGGACCGGTTTCTGGCTTACAGCCGTCATCAGCCAGGCTATCTTGAATCCAGTGACAAAGTGAGCAAGGGACCCACGTCTGGGCATACCCTGCCAACTTAGGGCGAACAAAGCAAAACCAAAGGGGATGATGGACAGAGTGCCGAACATTGCAAGCACTCACCCCCAGTCAACTGATCTAGGTTTAATCCATCATCATTCTTTAGCTCACTCCGCCACCCCAGTTCAGACATGGTCATATGCAAATCAGTCTGACCCTGTGCCTCATGGGAACAGTCCAGCCCGAACTGCCAAGCCATGTCTTCCCTGGACCGGAAACAAGCATCCTGGGACCAGTTTCTGGCTTACAGCCGTCATCAGCCAGGCTATCTTGAATCCAGTGGCAAAGTGAGCAAGGGACCCACGTCTGGGCATACCCTGCCAACTTAGGGCGAACAAAGCAAAACCAAAGGGGATGATGGACGGAGTGCCGAACATTGCAAGCACTCACCCCCAGTCAACTGATCTGGGTTTAATCCATCATCATTATTTAGCTCACTCCGCCACCCCAGTTCAGACATGGCCATATGCAAATTTTATTTATTTATTTATGAGTTTTATAGAGCGCGAACTTGACCCGTTAGGGTATCAGAGCGCTTTACAGGAAAACATAGCCATGTACAGATTAGGCATAGCAGCATCCAGTTGCGGATTGAATGAGAGAGGGTAAGTTGCAGGGTACACAAGGGAGATAGGGCATGTATTTACAGATTAAATATCCAAATACTCAGGAACGAGGTAACATTTTTACAGATTACGTTAACCAATGTTCGCGACAAGGCCCCCAGTTTCTGATGGGGTGAGCTAGATAATCCGAAGGGAAGCAATAGATGGCCATAGATCAGGGCTGTAGTAGTTGTAGAGGCAAAGTTTAAACGAGAAATTTACCCATAAGGAATGTTTTGGCATCCTTTTTGAAGCGAGTCAGAGAGGGATTCTTCTGATGTCCGGTGAGAGAGAGTTCCATATTCTTGGAGCAGCCCCGGAGAAAGCCCGGTTGTAAGTTTTTTTTTCCGAAAGCGTGCAGGTTGGAGCAAGAGGTCTCTGGCAGATCGTGAGTTTCTGATTCCTCCGGAGATCACAAGTTTCTGCCTCAAATATGCAGGAGAGTTAGAATATAAGGCTTTGTGCGTGATGCATGCTACTTTGAGCTGTATTCTTGCCTCCAGGGGAAGCGAGTTGAGAGCTTTCAAGTGTGGGGAAATATGGTCGTATTTCCTCGAGTCGGTGAGTAGTCTGGCGGCCGCATTGAGGCAGGCTTTTAGAGGTGCCAGGGAGATCTTGGGTAGGCCCGAGAGGGTAGAGCAGCCATATTCCAGTCTAGAGATGACAAGTGCTTGGACTGCCATTTTTAGGTCGGGAGCATCGAGGAAGGGTTTCAGTTTCCTAAGATAGCTCAGGTGGAATCTGGCTGATTTGGCCATTGAATTTATGTAGTCCCGCATGTTCAGGTTGCTATCGAGGGTGATTCCCAGAGATTTGGCCGAGTCCACGATGGTTGGTGAGCAATTTAAGGCTGTAATAGCCTTAATCCATGATTGAATCTCAAGGTTGGTATTGGGCGGGGCGATCAGGAGAAATTCAGTTTTCTTTGCGTTGAGTTTGAGTTGATTGGATGCGAGCCATTGGACAGTGAGTTTCAGGCTTCGTTCAGGGAGAGGATCTCTGCGAGAGATGAGGTTTTGATGTAGATCTGAGTGTCATCAGCGTACATGTGATAGGAGATATTGGCAGTGCGTAGTACTTCGGTAAGCGGTTCCAGGTAAAGATTGAAGAGGGTGGGGGACAGTATTGATCCTTGAGGGACTCCAACCGTGACCGGGGATGGTGCAGATAGGTTGCTGTTGACAAGGAATCTCTGGGATCGGTTTTTGAGGAAGGACCTGAACCATTCTAGAACAGTGCCATCCAAACCCATCCTAAATTTGAGGCGTTCGAGTAGTTTTTCATGGTTGACCGTGTCGAAGGCCGAGGATAGGTCTAGGAGGATTATGAGACAGGCCTTGCCCAGGTCAAGGGCCTGGAGAGCATCATCAACGATGTGGAGCATAGTGGTTTCGGTGCTGTGTCCTGGTCTAAATCCGGATTGGAAGTCATCGAGCAGGTGGAAGTTGTTGATGTGTTGACTTAGTTGCTGCTGCACACATTTCTCCATCACTTTGGCTAAGAGGGGGATGTTGGAGATGGGTCTGAAATTGTCAGGGGAGGCTGGATCCAGCGACAGCTTTTTCAGAATGGGGAGGACTTGGCCGGCTTTTAGAGAGTAGGGCACCATTCCCTGCCGGAGAGAGGCGTTAATTATTGTAGTCCAGCTAGGAATAATGGATTGTCAAATCAGTCTGACCCTGTGCCTCATGGGAACAGTCCAGCCCGAACTGCCAAGCCATGTCTTCCCTGGACCGTAAACAAGCATCCTGGGACCATTTTCTGGCTTACAGCCATCATCAGCCAGGCTATCTTGAATCCAGTGGCAAAGTGAGCAAGGGACCCACGTCTGGGCATACCCTGCCAACTTAGGGCGAACAAAGCAAAACCAAAGGGGATGATGGACGGAGTGCCGAACATTGCAAGCACTCACCCCCATTCAACTGATCGGTGTTTAATCCATCATCATTCTTTAGCTCACTCCGCCACCCCAGTTCAGACATGGCCATATGCAAATCAGTCTGACCCTGTGCCTCATGGGAACAGTCCAGCCCGAACTGCCAAGCCATGTCTTCCCTGGACCGGAAACAAGCATCCTGGGACCGGTTCCTGGCTTACAGCCGTCATCAGCCAGGCTATCTTGAATCCAGTGGCAAAGTGAGCAAGGGACCCACGTCTGGGCATACCCTGCCAACTTAGGGCAAACAAAGCAAAACCAAAGGGGATGATGGACGGAGTGACGAACATTGCAAGCAGTCACCCCCAGTCAACTGATCTGGGTTTAATCCATCATCATTCTTTAGCTCACTCCGCCACCCCAGTTCAGACGTGGCCAAATGCAAATCAGTCTGACCCTGTGCCTCATGGGAACAGTCCAGCCCGAACTGCCAAGCCATGTCTTCCCTGGACCGGAAACAAGCATCCTGGGACCGGTTTCTGGCTTACAGCCGTCATCAGCCAGGCTATCTTGAATCCAGTGGCAAAGTGAGCAAGGGTCCCACGTCTGGGCATACCCTGCCAACTTAGGGCGAACAAAGCAAAACCAAAGGGGATGATGGACGGAGTGCCGAACATTCATTAAACATGCCAAATTGCGTTCATATGCCTTAACATTGTCAATTTTAGTATGGGATCTAAAAAAAAAATACAAGTTCTTTCCATTTCCTTAGCATGTGAGAAAGGATTCATTCTTTTGTGAAGGAGAACTTCAGAAAGGATAAATTCATAGTTGGGAAAAAATATTCAAAACGATTCTGCTTATAAAATAAGCAAAGCAATATAACACAGGTAACTGCATATGAAAGTGGAATGTGGTGGTAAGTTACATTTTCAGGAGCTAAAACAGGTAAGTGTGCACAAACACAGCAATATTTAGTATCTAAAGCATGTGTGTATTCTTGAACTAATCTAGAATAAACATTTGATGTGAAACCCCCCTCTGAAGAATCTATAAATGAAGCCTTTCATTTTCTCTCATCTATTGTATGTGCATGTGATATAAATGTTGGGGTAGATCTAAGGGTGCTTATCTCAGGAGTAATACTCATACCAACTAAAAGGTTTATTAATACTAACACAATAACTGTTTATGTCACAGCAATCACTACCCTACATCTATTCTTGGTAAGAAAAAAAAAAATTCTACCATCAGACCTTGAGAAGAATATAGCAGCAAGCAGACTTGGAATATTCTGTGTTTGATTCCACTTGTGCAAAATGAGCATAACTTGTTGTCAATCCGGGGTTAATTCATTCCGCTTATATATTTCCAGCAGTGTTTGTGAGGCATCATTATACCTAATCCATTTTCTTCTAAAAATGGCAACCCTACTCTTCTATTGCAGCTTTGTCCCTAGGGAATTCTTCTTCATTCTTTTATTTTTATTTTGCTTTTATTATTTCTTTCTTAAACAATAATTGTCATGTTTGTATATCACGTATTACATTCTTTCTCAATAACTCAGTTTGGGCACAGTTCATTGTTCGAAGAGCCAAATATTTTTTAATCGAATCAATCAATTGTCAAATGAGTTAAGCTTAATTATGAATTAGTTTCAGAGATTTAAATTGCATACGATGATGGTGTGGCATATATCATGGGTGTTCAAGTGGCCCTGTTCTGAGTTCATTCGGATCATAGGCTGTCGGATTGGGCACACTGTCTGTAGTGTATAATTGATCCACACAGGTGCAGAATACCTGTGACAAGATACTCTTGGTCTCTTAGCTGTCTATAGATCTTCTCTTCTGTGTCGCTTACACCACTAGATTCAGTTTTTTCAATGAAGGTTTGTGGTATGCGTTCCTCTGACACACTTGATCTTAATCGCTCTCTACTCTTCGGCCATTCTTCTCTCTTTTGAGGTCTTTCATTTCTTGCACTTGTTCCTTCACCAGGGTCACTGTTTGCACCAGTGGTGGCTCACTGACTCTGGGGTATCCTCCCTTTCAGGTCTCGGACATTCCTACTTTAGAGATGCTTCCACACCACTCTGTGAGATTACAGGAACTTGGATAGATAGAGAACTCTGATGGGTGACACCCCCCCTCTGGTCCTTGAGGACTTCCTGGCACAGGAGGTCGCGGAAGTCTATCAAATGGCAACACTTGTTAACTCAGCATCTCACTCTCTGGGTATGGGAGAAGTGAATCCAGTTGGGTAGTCCACCACACTTAACAGCAGTGTCCTTTCCACCTTGACTCCAAACAAGATTTCCGAACTTGTTTTTTCACTAGGACGCAGTCACCAGGTCTAAGGTCATGACACTCCTCTTGACTCAGGATGGCAGTCACAGCTTCAACCTGGTAAGAGACAGAATGTATCACATCAGCCAGTCCTTTGCAGTAGTCACAAATCATGTCATCTGTGATATTTACGAGCGCATTCGCAGGCACAACAGGCAGTCGCATGACACATCCCATGAGTATTTCATTTGGTGATAAACCTGTTCTTCTGTCAGAAGTGCTTCGGATATTCATCAACACTAAGGGCAAAGAATCTGGCCATTTGAAAGAAGTGGTGCACTTACTTTAACCAAATGAGATTTCAGTGCCCCATTAAGTTGTTCAACGTTTCCCGAGGCTTCCTGTCTATAGCAACATTGTAATCTCTGTTCCACTTGCAATGCCACACAAAATATTCTAAGGATCTTATTATTAAAATGAGTCCCCTGGTCAAACTTCAGAGAAACCAGAAATCCAAACCTTGGTATGAGCTCCCGCAACAGCAGTTTGGCTGCAGTGAGACTATGATTTCTCTGTGCTGAGCGGGCTTCATCCCATCTGGAGAAAATGCACACTATGGCCAGGATATATCTCAGCCCATTACAGACAGGCATCTCGATAAAGTCCAATTGCATTCTGTAAAAAGGTCCTGCTGATCTAACTATGTGGCTCGCGGTTACAGGGGTTCCTCTCCCTGCATTAATTTGCTGACAGGTCACACATCTGTGGCACATTTCCTCAGCCAAAACTCTCAATCAGGATTGAACCAGTTTTGCCTGAACAATCTCACCATGGCATCCCTCCCTAGATGTGCGGGACTATGAAAATGTTTTGTCATTGGGAATAACAGGCTATTGGGTGACACATGTCTTCCACCAACTGAGACCCAAAATTTCATTTGCGTTCTTAACCCATCCTGCTCTGACCCATTCTTGTTGCTCTACCTCTGATACTTCCTCTTGCAATCTCTTGATTTCCTCCCAAGTATCAGCCACAGACAACAGCATTGAAAAGGTAGCATCCTTATCAGAATCATTTGCATACTCTCCGTTAAATGCACATGCCACAGTTGCACAGTATCAAACAACTTTGTCGGCGTATCCATTTCCAATGATTACACAATCGTTTCTGCTCCTGTGGGCTACACATTTAACAACTGCAATTTCTTGTGGCAACTGTAAAGCTTCCAACAGTCTCATCACATATTCTCCATTCCAGATAGGAGATCCGGACGATGTCATGGGTCATGAATCCCCTTTGCGACCTTAACTCTCCAAAGTCATGGACCATACCAAAGCCATATTGACTGTCGGTAAATATTGTCACCCTCAATTGGACTGAAAGATAACAAGCTCTGGTAAGTGCAACCAGTTCTGCCACTTGAGCAGAGGTAACACCTCAAAGCCAGGAGGCTTCTACCACTTCCTGAATTGTACAGGCAGCACAAACTGCTCCCAGATTCCCCTCATTATCTCTTAAACATGAGCCATCAACAAACATTACATAGTCACTCATCAAGGGGTTCATTCTTAATATCAGGTCTCGGCTTGGTCCGCAAATCTGTGACATTGAGACAGTGATGCTCAACCGCTTCCCCATCCATTTCATTTTCAGGCAATGGTAACAGTGTAGCTGGATTAGGAGTCTGACACATTTTTTAAAATACATTTTCTGCAGCAACAATCAATTGTTCGTATTTTGTGAGCTTCTGCTATTTGTCATGTATTGCGTTTTGGTTTGTGTAAGCTGAGGACCTGAATATGAGCGGGTCGGTTAATGCCTACCCATGCGTAAACCCATGTTTACGCACAGATCGGAATTGCAAGGTAAAAGGTATTTAACACATCTTATAATTATTATTATAATTATTGGATAAATTAAATACTGCATGCTTTGTTAAATTTCAGCAGGTCAAACCAGCTGAAATTTAGCAGAGGAAATGTGTGTGGTTTTATCATACTATGAGGATTTTGGTGCACTAAACACCAAAATCCACGTTATTCCCCATAAACTTGTAAAAGGAGCTATTTATCACACCCGATAAATAACGTATCCCATGGTATTCTTATTTACCAGGTGTGCTAACTAGCACCTACACTCGTAATAAGGGCTTGAGTGTGGGACCATTACTGTAAGAGGATGTCCCATGACTATGCTCTCGCTTCTCTCAGTACTGACACGAACCACTGCAACGGTTTTAAGGCAGCCGGGCTATATAATATTCCCCTCAAATTCTCAGTGATTTTAAATCAAATGAAAAAAGAACAAATGATGGACAGAATGCTGAACAATGCAAACATTCACCCCCAGTCACAAAGATCTTGGTTTAATCCATCATTTTTTTTGCTCACCACGCCACCCCAGTTTGGCCATAAGCAAAGCAGTCTTCACCCTGCTCCTCATGGGAACTGCCAAGCCAGGTCCTCCCTGGACTGGAAAAAAGCATCCTGGGACGGGTTTCGGGGTATCACCCCTCATCAGCCATGTTAGCTTGAATCCAGTTGCACAGTGAGCACGGGACCCATGTCTGGGCATACCCTTCCCAATTAGGGCAACAAACGCAAAAAGAACAAATAATGGATGGAATGCTGAACAATGCAAACAATCACCCCCAGTCACTATGATCTGGGTTTAATCCATCGTTTTTTGCTCACCACGCCACTCCAGTTTGGACCCTGCCATATGCAAATCAGTCTTGACCCTGTTCCTCATGGGAACAGTCCAGCCCGAACTGCCAAGCCAGGTCCTCCCTGGACCAGAAACAAGCATCCTGGGACCGGTTTCAGGGTATCATCCCTGATCAGTCAGGCTAGCTTGAATTCAGTGGCACAGTGAGAATGGAACCCACGTCTGGGCATACCCTTCCCACTTAGGGCAACAGAAGCAAAAAGAACATGCTCACCATGCCACTGGAGTAAAGCTAGTCTGGCTGATGAAGGGTGATACCCCGAAACCGGCCCCAGGATGCTTGTTTCCGGTCCAGGGAGGACCTGGCCTGGCAGTTCGGGCCAGACTGTTCCCTTTAGCTGTGTCATAAAGGAGACTTCAAAAAATGTCTGTTGAAGTTTAACTGGCAGTCTATTCCAGATCTTAGGAGCAAGATATCTGAAAGAGCTGCCCCTACTCTGGTTTTGTGAACCTACACTAACCCAGCACCAATTGATCTCAAATTCATCTCATTGATATTGGGTTTTAACATGAACTGAAATTCAATAATGCCTTATAACAGTAGCAAAAGGCTTTAAATTGGATCTACTTCTCAATCGGCAACCAATGCAGGTCTGTCAAATCGGCTCTGAGGGAAGCATGTCTACCAAGTTTTAGCAGCTACCTCTCTGCTGAGTTTGAATTCTCTGTAGTCTGGTCACTTTTGTTTGCGAGAGACCTAAATAGAGAACATTACAATAGTCTAAGCGGTAGATTACCATAGCCAGGATTACAGTTTTCTGGGCCAAAGATGGTAAAAACCCTAATATCCAGTTGAGAGCTCTTAAGATCCCAAAGATGTTGGTTGCTAGAGTTTACTTGGTCATCAAATGAGAGCTTATGGTCTAGTCAGACACCTAGATTTTTTTTGATTTTTTTTGAGTGGGGAAAAGAGCCCAAATTAGCAGGCCACCAGGCGAGGGCCAGATGTTAGACTGGTTGCCTAGAAGCAGCACCTCCGTCTTGGCCCCAGTTATCATCCATCTATTTTGCCACTTCCAAGAGACAGAGGTTCAGCTGAGAAGTGATGACACTGGCATTTTGGGAGAGGGTAAAAATTAACTGAGTGCCATCCGTGTAAGTGATTATTGAGAAGCCAAAAGCTTCCATGACATTAGCCAGCAGGCGAACATAAACATTTATGAGATTGGGACTCAGGAAGACCTCTGAGGAACTCTGTGTAGCAATGCAAAAACATTTGATTAAAACAGTTTTAAGGATACCTCAAGCGATCTGCCTTGTAGGTAAGATGCAAACCAAAGTTGATTCTCATTACCAATACCACATTCCCATAGTCTTTTTAACAAGATATTGTGCGAAACCATGTCTAAGGCAGCACTGAGGTCTAACATAATAACTGCTGTGGATACTCCAAGGTCCAGGATGGAACACACAGTTTCCGTGGCCAGTAGCAGAGCATATTCTGTGCTATAGGAAGGGCGAAAGCCTGATTGAGACAGATGAAAAAGATTATTAGCTTCTAAAAAATTTGAAAGTTGTTTGTTTACATGCTTCTCCACAGTTTTAGAATAGAATGACAGCAAAGAAATTGAACAATAGCTCTCCAGCTTAAGGGATCAAGCAAAGGTGTTTTTTAATGGAAGCTTTCTTCATGGAGTAAATTTGGAAAGTATTTTAAAAGCAGATGACTGGTCTTTGGATATGCATTTAAATATTATTTCAAACTGGAGGGACATGCAGACTTTGCTTTTGTTAACTAGCTCCGCCTTTGACATAATATGGTGATTTAGCTAACTTTTATAAAGTAAAGTTCACATTAAAAACACTGAGATGAGTAGTATAGCTCTATTCAGTGTGCATCCCTATTAATTCAGTCATTTTTAGTATAAAACATACAAAAACTGAGGCTAAGGTGATAACTGTGTTCTTTCACAGGATATCAATGTAAAGAAAGAGGAGTTGATGACCTGCTGTCATTGGTGTATTATCATTGTTTTTTGATTGGTCCCGGGCACTATCATATTCATGTCAGTTTAAGGGTCCTCATTTGTTTACCTCTATAAAGCTGTTGCTGTCAGTTTAAATAAAGAGCGCACATAAGGCTCACTTGTGCGTCTTTAAGAAAAACATAACTTTATATCTTTGTAGTTAGCAGAATCATTACTTTAATGTTTTTCTCACTAATATAGTTGTTGACAGCACAAAATAATTTGTGTAGGTTAAATAATGTGCACTAGGCACAAAAAAATGTATTTCCACTATAAAAACACGAAGCAGGGGAAATATATGTGTCGCAGCAGAAACGTATATATGCCTCATTACGGAAAGGGTGGTTGTAATACTGTGTAAATGGGTATTTATTATTTTGTTTTTCATTAATTTTACATGGGTTGATTTAGTAATATTATCATTCCACAATGGACGCTAGAGGTTGCACAATTCTATGCCTATTTACCATGAGTTCAGAGGCCATCTCATTTATGCAGATGCCAATCACGCCTCCAAAATACACATTAATTTTATAGAGAGGCAATTAGTTTGGATTTGTCTTTACATCTATGTTTTTCCAGGGTGATTTCTATAACGTCCTCAGTCTAGCATGGAACCCTGACAAACTTTAACACTGTCCTTTTTTAGGTCTCAGCTACAGCTGTCCGTAGGCAGACCTATTCTTTTCAATACATAACATATATTTGGGGCAAGACTTGCTCATGATTGCATGGCTTTGTTGTCTTTCTCAGGTGTCTCCTTTTGATTTAGCACGTTCCTCTCTATTCTTGTTTTTCTTCCACTCAGGAAGGAGCATTTCAGCCTTAGTATTATGAACGGATGTGGTACCCTTCCACTACATATGTGAGGGGGATTTTTATTTTATTTTCATAGCTTAATCAGAGTGAGTGTGTTTCCTTCCTCTCCTCCTCTTTTCCTTGTGCTCCCCTGCTCATCCCCCCTTCCTCACATCCATTTCTCCCCTCTCACAATTATTAAAAAGAATTGGCAAAGTCAGAGGCGGCTGCTACAGAACGGGGGTGGTGGGGGAGGATAACAAAAATAAAAAAGATCACTTAACAGATTACGGCCACAGCGTCTCCACCGTCCTCTTCTCTTCCTGGCTCCCGGCAGCACACACACTCCCTTAAGCCAATCACGATGCTGCTTTCACTAGCATGACAGCAGCGTCGTGATTGGTCTGAGTGGCCTATTTGGCTGCTCAAGACAGTGCCTGGGAGCCTTGGGACTGTTCTCCACATGGCTGTGCACATAGCCAGGTGGAGAAATGCTAAGTGCGCATGACTGTTTGTCTGGCCCAAGACGGCCGGCCAAACTGTCATGCGCACTTATGGTGCATACATATTTCCTCCTCCCTGTAACTCCAGCCCTGCCCCACCTTAACCTGGCCCCATTGCCCATACTAAAAATAAAATGATAATAACTTTGTGTTATTATCATTTTATTTTTCCTTTTTCCACTGCTCTGAGAGCAGTAGGCCGAATCTTCTCTACCTTAGCGAAGGAGCTGCCGTTGGGAAAAGTGACAGCACGGCTGGGCTGAAATGTACTGGCTTTGCCAATACTTGTTGTATCATTTAATTAGTCAAGCCAGGCACACTCAGGAAAAGGCAGGATTCCTACGTATGGAAGCTTCACGTTATGTGTAATTACGATTTAGGTCACTTCCTGTCTTGTGGTATAGTGCACTTCATTTCACCTCTCTTCTCATTGCCTCACCAACATCATATCTGAGTGAGCTCAGTGTTCTTCTAGCTAAGTCCTCAGAAACAACAGACTACAACAATATCTTGAACTGCTCTTTCTTGGTTGTACATTGTATTCACAAAGCCATAAATCTGACTTGTTTGTGGGCAGAAATTACTGTTTCATTTCTTTGGAAAATTAAAAGGAAATGATACATGAAATGCTGAATTTCAAGCGAGTCTAAAAGGTTAAACAATTCCTAAATCATCTCATAGGTATATTTGAAATATAAAGTATCAAGAAATATGTTTTGCCCTCTCATTTTTCAGTTTCTTCATTCTGGACAGGGAGGCCACACTGTACCATCAAAGTGTTTTCAAGGATGCATTTATTTATTCTAGTGGGGCCTTGGAAAAATGTCTCTACAGGTCTCATCACTCGGCCAAGGTTTCTTCAAGGACTTGCTCATGCATGAGTAATTCATTTAATTGCTGAAATTATCTTTTTTCTCGTGGAGAAATAATTAGAAAAAAATCATTTAAAATATCCTCGACTATCCTGGCATAATCGCAAGAATTCTCGGTTGTAATTAATGCATTTCAAGGATGATTAAACATTTGTTTTTTCACGTTCGTTTTTACTCAGCCATGATAGTTGTTTATGGCTTCATATTTTTAATTCCCTGGAGATTATCAATTAAATATATTGATTCATGACCAAGTGTTTTTTATCAGATAGCTAATGGCTGCACAAACCCACTTTACATACGAATTAGGGTAATGTCTGAGCATAACTAAGTGGGTGATTACACAATTATTCCTCTCTATTAGTTTTAAGTATATAATGATAAAACGGTTTAATTGGACAGAAGTGCGGAATTGCTGTTTCAAATCAGATCTTTCGGACCATAAACTTTTCCATCTTGAGTTTGGGATTTATTTTCCACAAACAAACACAGGGGCATATTAGCAAGACCCACGTTAAAATTATCGCCGTTTTAGCGGCAGGAAACTGCCGCTAAAACGGCGATAATGGGCTTGCTAATATGCGTTATAGAATTCAATAGAAGCCCAGGTTAGATGTGCAGGACATCTAACCTGGGCTTCTATTGGAATTCCATAACGCATATTAGCAAGCCCATTATCGCCGTTTTAGCGGCAGTTTCCTGCCGCTAAAACGGCGATAATTTTAACGTGTGTCTTGCTAATATGCCCCACATTTTAATTGGAGCCAACTTGTAACGAACAATGGGAGAGATGTACAAAGCCATTTTCCGGTCACAAAGCCTGTGATTCGCAAAACGGCAGGGCTTGTGACCATGTATTAGTTTTTAATGTACTAAACCCATTTAAGATTCATTAACATGTTACCGATATATATTGGCCCCAACTAATCTTCTGCGCTATATTTACTAGAAATTGGTGGAGCGCGGTGTTACGCTAAAATTGCGCTCTGTCAGTTTCAAAATGCAGGGATGCACCGTATTTACAAGAATGTGTGGCATCCCTGCATTTCCCCTAGCGCTGGCTCTAAAGAAGCTGCCTAGCGCCAGCGCAGGCACCCTTGAGCCATGTTGGAAGGGTGCCTGTATGGCAGGGGTGATTGTTTATGTGCAGGAAGGGACTCCTTAAACAAACTTTACAGGCGATTTGCTGTTGCAGAATGCAGCACACATGTAAAGAGCAAAATACGAGGAGAAATGTATCACCTGCTTAAGACATGGTATTCCTGGCGATATTTTTGTTGCTGCCCCATACCTTATAAATATGGGGCAGCGTCAAAAAGCAATGGGTGCTGTGGCGGAAAGCCCACTGCAACACCCATTGCACGCCCCTTTCACGCTAAGTGCTGCATGAATAGGGGCATTATTTATAAGGTGGGGTTAAGCCACTTAAGGCAAAGGACTTAACACCACCAGAACCACAGAAAAAGTGATGTTCTGGTGGAGGTACCTCCTTGTAAATATACCTGTCTGTTTCTTTACTCTTCAGCTTGCGACTACTGCTAGCTAGCTGCCTGCTCCCTTGAAATTTGGCTGGGAGCCTGAAGATATGATTCTTCTGTGCTGCAGAGGAAGAAATTGTTTCACATGAGGGCACCCAACTCATAGTTAAATTTGTAGTGCACCACTGTAAAACTTTACATGGACTACCACCTTTCTACTTCAGTGCAACAGAGAAGGCAGCCTTGGGACAGGAGTTGACAGATGCGGTTAAGGCATAGGGGGAAGAGGTCCAGACTGTGGGGCATATTAAGAAAAAGTGGCAGGATCAGAGGAGACAGGGATAGGAGAAGCTCACCAGTATCGAAGTGGCCAGAGCTCTGCCTGGAGGAGCTACTGGAGCCTGTCTCCACATCACTACCATCGAGAAGGGCGGCCTCTCTACTATGCATCCCCACCTGGTACATAGACTGTCTGTTACAGACAATGGTAATGTGGTGCCAGGTAAATCTTTAAACAACAACCCCCATACTGTATGTAACTACTATTTTCTTTCTTTCTTGTGGGACTATGCACACCAGTCCATGTTGCTTCTTTACCACAATGTTATTAGTATTGTAGATTGTATTACTTTTGTTCTAACACTAAAAGTCACAGAAATCTTTGGTAACTTTACAAACGGGCTGGGTAATCGTGTGTGAAACTTTACAATATGCTACATTGGATCTGATCTATCAAAAGCTAAAGGTATAAGCATCTCTCCATTCATTTCAATCACACCAGCATTATTTATTGTACACCATATTTTGTTTCCTCTTTAACTGCATTTTGTTTACTTACCAAATACAGTCAGAGTGAATCCTTCATCTTGACAGAAGTAAATGTGCCTACAGCGAAGCAACATCAAAGGCCAGTTTTCCAACACCAACTAGCAACAGCTGGTATGCGCATTTGCTAACAAGAGTTGTTTATCATGTACTAGATATCTATGAATTAATCCCAATGTATTTATGGGCATGTCTACTACTTGTTATATAATGTAACAGTTACATGACTACTGATTTTTTCTTAATTTTTTTTTTTTTAAATATTGTTCTAGGCCATGTGAGGTTGTCTCATCCAACTTCTCAGAGAACAGTGACTTCTTCTCCTTGCAATGAGATCACACCAGGCCAGGCACCACACAACTGGCGTATGGTAGAACCTGGAAATTTGTATAACAAACATCAATAAACTCCTGATAATGTTTTTCCTCACATTCATGTTGTCCTCAAGCTCAATATGCAAAATAATGGTTTCATTTTTGTTTTATTTTATCAGATGTTCCACAATGTGAGTGTAAGACCTAACTTTACATTTTGCAATGTTTTTTATTTAACAAAATGAATAGTATGCTTTTCAAATTGAAGTTGCTAAAACATATTTTGGCATGTTTTGCTAACACTCCGACTTACCAGCTTCAATGTGTTTGTGGCTCTTTTATGTCAGCTTCTGTCAGAAAACAGTTCCTGGTGACCAGCTCACAAAAAGTGGTATCTAGGACATCAGAGAAATAGGGACAGCAACAATAGGGCCCTTTACCATACGCCTGTCAGGTAAGTGTGCTAACCTGTTTATTTTATTTATCCATTCCATATTTTTTTCCCAGTAAATGACTCTTTTGAAAGTGATTTCAAAGTGAATGCTAATGTTTAAAATCATTGTATGTACCTGTCTAATATCAGGTATTTGATTGTGTCATTTATTTGCTTTTGTCTTCTCGTTGACTTGTTAATAATTCCTAAAGCTATTGAACCTACAACGTTTTTGTTCAAGCTGCTCGATCGAGGCAATTTTTGTCCAATGCAACCTCAAGGCCCCAGGTTCAGCCTCTAATCTCATGGGGAATCTCCTAACCAAACAGATTTGTGGCTGGGTTAGGGAGCTTGAGTTGGAATTTTTCATGTTTAATAATTTCATCCAAGCTAAACTCTGTCATAGCATATGTTTCAGTTGAACTAATACCCTATTTGATTTCAATCAATATACTGGTAAAGGTATATCAAATTAATCATTTGTGCTATATCATTCAAACTTCAATGTGCTTTAGTTCATCTTTTGCAATCTGAATCTTTCAGGTACAGGGGACACAAGGGCGGCTGATGATGTTAAACCATCTACAACCCGAGGACAGCAGGCAATCCCAGGAGAACATTCTCTCCTCCTCCAAGCAACAGGATCTGTGGCCAGCACTGCTCAAGAAGAAGAGAAGGATGAAGATGAGCAGTAGGTGGTTGAGGAGAAGGATATGGATGAAGAGGGGGGCATTGTTGCCCCAACGCATAAAAGACTTAAGGCCACTTCATGTCAAGGCAGCAGTGTTCTTCATACTTTTCTTCTGAGGAATGCTAGTATCCAGCATTTATCCAAACAGTCACGGAGGCTACTGCCACCTATGCAACCATCACCTCTAAAAAGTCCTCACCTCACAGACTGATGTGTAGCTTCTTCTACACACTCCTTCCATGGAAGTGCATCTCAGGTCTACTCTCAATCATCTTAAGGAGAGCACCCCTACAGAGGCACAAGTATCCCCCATGCACTAATCTCCTCCCAAAAAACTCCCAGGTGCCACCCCTCTCCACGCTGGTCAATCTGCTAGCCATGTCAGACAGCACCTCCTATGGGAAGGAAGGGATTTGCATGGGCTAATGTGGGACACTGGGAGAATGAATTTTATTAAATACAGTGATGTGTTGCAGGATGTCTGTGATCTATTGGTGACTCTGTCTGAAATTTCAGGCCCACTTCAAGATTCCACTTAGATAATTGACAGGCAGACCTGTGCATTGGAAAATGTTGTGAAATGTTGCCAAGATATGACAAAAATGCACCAATAACAGCTAAGAAGTAATAGGGAAGAGAGTGCAAGACACCATGCCTTGGCCATAAAGATGATGCAGGCAATGACTAAAATGTGCCGAAGTCTATTTCACGGCCAACACAATCAGAGGAATCTACATAACCAGCTGCCCCACCTGCACAGCCACCTGCACAGCCCCCTCACTATCTGCACAGCTACCTGCCCCACCTGTACAGTCACCTGCCCCATCTGCAAAGCCACCTGTCCAACCTCTCAGAACATGCTCACAGTCTAGAAGAATTTTACCACGACCATTACTTAGGCAAAATAGTCAGAGAAAACCTCTGTAGTAACTTTATGATTTTGTTTTCAAAACTTTATCTTGAAATACATATCTGTAAACCTGGGTTCTCATTTAGATATTTTTATTGCTTTTTCTTGGTGCAAAACCTAATTTTTCGTATTTGTTTTCGTCTATGTACATTTTACATTTTGCAGACAAAGCAAATTTACATGAAGAAAACATTTGTAAAGTAAACGTAAATATCAAAACATTTACAGGCAGAACAAAGGATAACAATTCTGATTCCATGGAAGCCATTCAGGCAAACCTCAATTCCACCGGACAACCATCAACAGATTGCACAAAAGCAGGTAGTGCACATTATAAAAATTCTCAGGTCTGATGGCCTACCTAATGCTTTATTTAAAAAAGACCCCAGTTTCTGGTCAACACCTTTAACCCCTTTGTTCATTTATGCAGTGGGAACACATACCATCCCAGACTCATGACGATGTAGCATATTCCAACCAATATACAAAACGGGGGAGCGCGCCAATCCTAACAACTATAGATTAATAGCATTAAAAGGAGTTGAGGCCAAGATATATGCCTCGAATTTGGTATCCGAATTAGAGGACTGGGTGACCAGTACAAACCTTGTGCCCAAATTGCAAACAGTCTTCCGAGCAGGAATGAGCACCTTAGTCAACTTATCAGCAGTCACTCTATTGGCCGAGCAAGCCAACATCAAATCCAGCAAACTTTATGCTTGCTTCATCGACCTCAAAGCAGACTTCGACAAAGTTCCAAGGAACATGTTATGGAAAAAGATGGCACAATGGGGAGTGCCTGCGAAACTGTTGGAGGCAATTATAAATCTCTACACAAATACATGGGTCCAAATAAAGATAGGAGATGGTCGAAGAATAACCAATAAAATCTTCACAAACAACAGGCTTAAGCAGGAGTCCGTCTACACAGCTGACCGAGAGAACCATCTACGCCAAGTACAGGGAGACACCGTCAGGATGGGCAATGAACCAATAAGAAGCCTGCAATATGCAGACAACATTGTCTTGCTCAGTAAAACTGCACTAGGCTTGCAGTGGTTGATCACCCAACTACTGGACTACATCACAAACGTGCGTTTGGACCTTAATTATAACAAAACAAATATCCTATGTTTCTTGAGTGCGCACAACAGATAAGCCAGACTTACCTGGAGGAAAAATAGTAACATTCTGGAACAGGTCAAATCTTACAAATATCTTGGAGTGCATTTAGATTGCCACTTGAATCACAAACAGCAAATAATATCCAGGCAAGTAAAACCAAGCAAATTGATGTTTGTATTCAAAACCTTGCAACAAAAGCTAAATGGATGCTCAGCAAAACATCTCTTACCGGTCACAGAAGCAGAATTTATCCTCTCAATAGCATATGCCTCAGAATTCCTCAAAATCAAAGACGCTGTGAGCTTGAACACTCTACAATCTAGCCTATTCAAAAAATTGTTCATGATCCCATGACACATACCGCAAGCCAACGTTAGAGTGGAATTTGGGCTACTCAATCAGAACCCCGTCAGACAAGGAGCACTAATAAAATATTATTGGAGAATGAGGGCAGCAGACACAAATTCACTGGTCCACCAATGTTGGCTTGAAATTGAAAAACAGACCAGCGCCCAAAAATAGGTTTACACTTCACTACACCAGTCAATAATCACTCTAAAATTAAAAGAGGCTTGGCACACTATAACAGAGTACCCGGCATTTAAACAGATAACCAACAAATCAGCCAAACAGCAATCACTTTTAGTAGCTAGAGCAGCTTTGGTGAACAAAAGACAAGGTTTTGAAACCTCAACCATACCTGTTGGTGCACTTCTCCGAGGCAAAGAAACACAATCTGCTGCTATTAAGGCTGGGAGTCTTTCCATCAAAAGACCTAACCCCGGCATGGAAACAGACCTGGTCAACGACGGAGTGTCGTCTCTGCCAACACAGTAGTGAAACATTGTTGCACTTATTGTGCACTTGCCTGGAGCTATTATCACTCAGGATGAAATGATTGCGTCCAATTTTAAGACAGTGGCAAGTAAGATCATGTCGGCCGGCTGTGATAAAGTTACTAGGAGGGTCTCCGGTTCAGTCATTATGTAAAGCAGTGATTTTCATGGCCATAGCGCCCAAGGAGTTGGAAAAAATATATGTGACCCCGTGAGCAACGGCCAGGTGTGGTAGAAGATTCACCAGAAACAGCTGCTAACCAATGTTTGTCACACATGCATGCTTGTAGTTCACGCCTTCCAAGGGTTGCATTATGGGTCTTTTAAAAATTAACTCTGCTGGTATTAAGTTTATTCAACCACTACTCTGAAATAACAAACTCAAAGTTCCATCTCAGGTTGCACCCAAGAGGCCCTCTTATGCCAAAAGTCATGTGCACTTCATTCGGTACGTTATGAGCAGCTTAAACTGTTCCTTCCTATCGATGGCCACATTTAAATTCGTATGTGCCAAATTTTATCTGTTGCTCTTGTGTTGTAAGCATTTTTATCATGTGTTTCATGTGTTTTTTATGCTCGAATTGTAATAACTTTTTTAACCAAAGATGTCAAAAGACTATGTTGATATACACTTAAATGGGCACTTCTGTTTTTCATCTTCCGTAATGAAAGAGGCCTGCCACAGCAGGCAAGACTCTGAAGCTGATTGTCTTCAACACAATTCATTTGGCAGGGTATGCCCAGATGTGGGTCCCTTGCTCACTTTGCAACTGGATTCAAGCTGGCCTGGCTGAGGAGGGGTGTCCCCCCGAAACTGGTCCCAGGATGCTTGTTTCCGGTCTAGGGAAGGCCGGGTTTGGCAGTTCAGGCTGGACTGTTCCCATGAGGCACAGGGTAAAGACTGATTTGCATATAGCTGGATCTGAACTGGGGTGACGAAGTGAGCTAAAGAATGATGATGGATTCAAACCAGATCTGTGACGGGGGTGAGTGTCTGAAAAGTTTCACTGCTCCGTGCATCAACTCCTTGTGTTTGCTTTGTTTGCCCTAAGTTGGCAGGGTATGCGCAGACATGGGTCCCTTGATCACTTTGCCACTGGATTCAAGCTAGCCTGGCTGATGAGGGGTGTTACCCCGAAACCGGTCCCAGGATGCTTGTTTCTGGTCCAGGGAAGACCTGGCTTGGCAGTTCAGGATGGACTGTTCCCATGAGGTACAGGGTCACGACTGATTTGCATATAGCTGGGTCTGAACTGGGGTGGCGAAGTGAGCTAAATAACGATGATGGATTCAACCCAGACCTGTGACTGGGGGCGAGTGTCTGAAAAGTTTCAGCGCTCTGTCCATCATCTCTTTGTGTTTGCTTTGTTTGCCCTAAGTTGGCAGGGTATGCCCAAACGTTGGTCCCTTGCTCACTTTGCCACTGGATTCAAGCCAGCCTGGCCAGTGAGGGGTGATACCCCGAAACAGGTCCCATGATGCTTGTTTCCGGTCCAGGGAAGACCTGGCTTGGCAGTTAAGGCTGGACTGTCCCCTTGAGGCACAGGGTCAAGACTGATTTGCATGTAGCTGGGTCTGAACTGGGGTGGCAAAGTGAGCTAATGAGCGATGATGGATTCAACCCGGATCTGTGACTGGGGGTGAGTGTCTGAAAAGTTTCAGCGCTCCGTCCATCATCTCCTTGGGGTCCCTTGCTCACTTTGCCACTGGATTGAAGCTAGCCTGACTGATGAGGGGTGTTACTCTGAAAACGGTCCCAGGATGCTTGTTTTCGGTCCAGGGAAGACCTGGCTTGGCAGTTCGGGCTTGACTGTTCCCATGAGGCACAGGGTCAAGACTGATTTGCATATAGCTGGGTCTGAACTGGGGTGGCGAAGTGAGCTAAAGAACGATGATGGATTCAAACCAGATCTGTGACTGGGGGTGAGTGTCTGAAAAGTTTCAGCACTCTGTCCATCATCTCCTTGTGTTTGCCTTCCCAAAATGGAACCCAGGGTCCTCCAAACAAGGTTGCATAGCAGTCACACTCACTCAATGTACTTTCACAGCAGACATCCAGTCCAGCACTGTTTCTCAATGCAATGCACCTTGACATGTACCTATGCATCCAGCACACACACTCAGGGCCTAATTCATGAAGGTACTTACGTGTAGTAAAGTTACGAGTGTGGAGTCTCTGCACTCGTGGCAGAGTCTCCGTACTCATTGTAGAATCTCCGCACTTGTGGCAGAATCTCTGCACGATGCACTCTCTGCAGTGTGCCATGTGGAGATTCTGCCACAAGTGCGGAGACTTCGCCTTGAGTGCGGAGACTCCGCACTCCTAACTTTACTACACATAAGTACCTTTGTGAATCGGGCCCTCAGTTTGCGCACACTGTTCAACACTGAAGCTTTTCTATATTTAACCAGGGTGTGCTCTTTGCAAACACACACACTGCCAGCACACACTCTCACTATGTGCACACTGCACAACACTTCACCCTTCATATTGTACTCCATGCAAGCACACATAAACCCAGCACATGCCTTATCCACACATGCATTATACACCCCTACATCTCTCATTATTTAATATAGTCCTCTCAGCATGCATACACCCAGTACATGTACTAACAACACATGCACTGCACAGTCTGCTCTATCCTTGTACGGTGCCCTTCCCAGACACACATACAACTAACACAGTCACTACTCCTGCGCTATGAAGCACTCTATAACTAACCTGATGTTGGCCAATGGTGAGTTACAAACACAGCAGCTGAAATTTAAAAAAGGTGAGTGAGCCTGTAAGCCTCACAACAGTGACACAGGGTAAAAAAGTACTGTTTACGTCTACTGATCACGACACGGTATGCTGCAACCACCGTGCTCATGCTGCTGAACTCCTGGTGAAGACGTAGCCTTTCACCACTAGGAGGGTAGCGCCTTGGATGCACCTCATAGTCCAACAAGACCACAGTCCATGAGACAGGCCTTTGTCATGGTGCACACTCATGATCCCTGTTCACTTATGACAAAAAATCAGCATTAGGCATCCAGACAACAGAAAAGTTGGGCACGCCGGGCAGGGGTACTCGTCTTTATCATGCAGAGGACTTTTGCATTCCAAAACGGGGGTGCTGTGTATGTGGCTAGGAGGACAAACCCAAGGTAGATATATGAATGCTCAATATACATCTTTATTTTTCTGGTACATTTCAAACAATATACTTTTTAAATATTTTAAATAATACATTTTGCTGACAAAGTATGAAAAACAGAAAATGATTCTAAATTGAATTATTAAGCAATCAAAGAATTTATACAATTAAAATTTTTAAAAAACAGTTAGAACTGCCGTTTAAAGCTATTATTACAAAGATTATTAATATATTTTTTTATTAACAGATCCAGCAACCTTTACCTAATACGTGAGGTATTTGCAGTACCAACAAGTCACCATGTCTGGTGCCAGATTTACAATAAATTGTTTTTTATTTCAGGTAGTAACTATAAAAGTACATTATTTAACTAAATAAGCACTACTTTCTCCACCCTAGTCCCCTCACATTTGCAAAACAATGTGCAACTCTATCCACTCACTTCTCTTTGTCCCTTAAACATTTACTACTAAAACGTATACTTTCATGTGCAGAGACTCTACAGTCGGGGCAGAAAACTCTGCACATAAAAAGATATGGAAGACAGAGGCATAAAACTCAGCAGGTAGTTTATGAAAATCATTTTGTAATACTACAGAACTTACTACAAAGTGCATTCTGTGGATCAGACACAAAATGTCAGCTTGAATTGTGGTATATGATTCCTGATTGAGTTTATTGGCATCATAGCACAACACGATGACTAGCTTTACTGTACACTTGGAAGGGGGTATAGAGATTCTTTAACCAGCATGTGGAGTTTATAATCTATTTGCTCCATATATATACCTTTTGCTCGAATGGTGAATTTGGAGTATCATCAAGTTGTGAATAAGTGATAATTATGCAGATGGTGGGCGTCCACTTAAACGTGGCATTGCCCCCATGACTCATGCAGCAGAATTATTCAGAGAGCATTAGTTAATCAGAGGACATAATTATTCAGCGAGCACAGTTATTTATAAAATGTACTGTAGAACTCTAGATGTTAGGTTTCCAGCTGTGCTTAAATTGCTTACATCCTATTTCCAGGAAAATGCTTCAATGCTTTCACGTTATATATGCCCATGCACAGTTCCACATGGCCACAAAGTTAGGCCTGAAATATCACATTTTTGATAAGTGTTAAGAACATAGCAACATTTGTTTTAAAATTAATTGTTTATAATTCAAAAAGTCGTTTATATTTATAGGCATCTTCGACTTTACCAAACACTGTTCCACCTAAACCATGGGGGCCCAATTCCCAAAGGTAAACTGAGACGAAAGTCTAACTATAGGACTTTCGGTATTTACAAAAGGCATTTACCAGTAGCAAATGCCCTTTGTGAATACTGAAAGTCGCAAAGTTTGACTTTCATCCCAGTTTCCTTTTGTAAATCGGGCCAGATAGGCTCGCTTCACAAAGGAAAACTGAGACGAAAGTCTAACTTTACGACTTTCGGTATTTACAAAGGGCATTTTCGAGCAGTAAAGCTAGACTTTTGTCTCAGTTAAACTTAAGTTTTGATCTTCAGTTTAACTGAGACCAAAAAACTGAGATGAAAGTCTAACTTTACTACTCGTAAATGCCCTTTGTGAATACTGAAGGTCGTAAAGTTAGACTTTCATCTCAGTTTACCTTTGTGAATTGGGCCCAATGAATTTAAGGTGGTTTAGTACATGTACATCAGCTCAATGTAATAAGAACAAACTATGCTATCAATTGTGAAAACTAGCATTTTTTAGTCCTTACATATTTTGGCTTACCATAAAATTCCTCCCAAAAATTGCAAGATGTAAGCATTCTATCAGGTTATCAGCAAAAAAACTTGCACTCCTGGTGTTTGTCTAATAGAAGGAGAGGCCCACTATTTTCCCCCTGCACTGTAATACATATTATCTATCTCGTAATTGCTAGAATCCAAAATGTTGTCCCCTCTAACTGCAGATTACATGATGCGCTCTCCTGGCATTCCTAGGCAAGGGCAATAAATGAAACGCGGCCACTGCACCAAAGAACTAATACTTCTCAAATATTGGGAACAGTTGTGGGAAGCCATTACCCAACAAGCCACTCTACTGTCAAACTTACTGACTAGCAGCTGCGAACCAGAATAAGGAGCATTTCCAGGAATGTTTTATGGGATCCTTATACTGGACGGAGGGGAAACAAAATGATGGATTTTGGGAATTCGTAGGGCAAACAGCTTAAGTGGTGTTTTGCTGTCATTAGGTAGATCCAGGGCCTAAGCTGCATAGGCTGCAAAGCAGTTTTAGCCAGGTGCTGCTGCAGGGCAGATCACTGGGCTGATTGTAAATTGCAGCATAGAAACCAAAGTGACAACAATCTGATATTGAATATCCAGTGTTGCTCCAACTGACAGGGAAATCTGAATGAACTTAACATTTATGTAGAGAACCTTCATCATGACAGTAGGTGGTGGACACCTTCATGGTTTTCTTTTATACCACATCTAATAAGGATGTAGAACACACATTCGGAAGAAGTGAAGGATCCTAGTTTTTGGAACATTTATTGCACATATTTTATCAAGGGTCAGTAGACACACTTTCCATGAGTGCGTATAAAAAAGACTGGAATTTACATTTTCTGTCAACCACCAGCCTTCCCATATCCGGTTGAGGGCTCTGAAGGCATTCTCTGCTATGGTTAGGCACTTTGCGAGCACTCCCAGTCAAACAAAGTTTACCACTCTGGTGAAGAAGCACCATAAACACACATAGACCATCTCTCTCTCTGGTCTTGGGATACAATACCATTGATAAAAAAATAAAGCAATCCCAGAATGCAAGAATTGGGTCAGGATGCTACAGGTCAGCATTCCAGGAGAACCTTCATCCAAATAATTAATATGCCCATTTTAAGACTAAAAAGATTTCCTTTGCACTCTTGTTCTGCCGTCTATCTTTTTATAACTATCAATGACATCAATATAGGACCTGATTTAGAGAAGAGTGATAATGTGACTTCCAGCATATGTTCCGTCTGCCTTCACCTCCTCCAATGGTGCATCCCCCTTCAACTCTGGCAAGGCGTTCCTTATCGTCTGGTGGTGATACTGCTTGAAATGTAGGCAGACCACCTCTCCTATATGGGCTGTCATTTTTTACAGAAAATAGGATACCATGTCGTATTGGCATGGGAAGCCTGTTAAATGTCCCAAATGCAATTGAAGAAACCCCCAGCGAGGATTGAGTGTCTTTCCCTGATAGATGTGGTTGATTCTGGAAGGTTTCATAAATCCTAAAATCATTTATTTTTTCCCTCAAAAGGCAACTTTTTTCCAGCAAAAGCCAAAATCTCCTACATAATGGGGAAAGCAGGTAAAGGAAGTCTTCTAGGTTGTGAGTTAATGGCTGCGTCTCATGATTCAATAATTCAGGATCTGATACATCATGACTCCAATTCACTTGTTTGCAGATCTAAATTTAACTGAGCCCATTCGAACCTTAATGCTGCAAAATAGTTATAGCCACCTCAAAGAGAAACTGACCAAAATAGCATACAATTGTCATGTAGAACGTGTTCATACATCTTGGTGTAATTTATTTTTATCATGACAGGTTATGTCATCTGGGCCTTCTGTTAAAGGCTATTCCCAGGCTGGCAATGCTGCTGCAGAATGTCATACATACGCTATTGGAGCTCTTAATGTTGTACGCCACATAAGGCGGGTGCCAGACATGACTGCCTTGTAGACTTTGGAAGAGTTTTTCAATGCTAAGCTGGTGAGCAGTGAGAGTCAGTGTAGGTGTGACCCTGTCAGTGGATCCAGGTGGATCTCAGGGATGCCTGCCTGCAGGGTGTTGGCTTCATTAAGATGAGAAATGACAAGAACCCTGATGTGATGGCGGCATTAAGGTCTGTTTTTGGTAGAAAGAGCTTCACTCTGTGGAGAGGAGCCATTGATGAATGGAAGTCTTTATCTTGTGTGCAATGTGAGCCTTGAAGCAGAGATTGCTATTAAGGTAGAGGCCCAGGAATGGGGCTCTACTGGTAAATCGCTTAGCAAAGCTATCAAAATTAATCTCACAGAGTCAGCCTTGTACTTTCTGTTGGGCTTAATCTGTGGTGTTGAGTACAAATTTCATCTTGCTGGTACATATACACATGTAAGGTTACTAGAGAGAGGTTATCGTTTGGGGGGAGGCCTCCAGAGATCTGTTTAAGCTTGAATCTGGAGGAATTCATCTGGACTAGCTAGCCCTGTTCTACATGTACGACTCAGATCATTGTGGGTTGACGCCAAGTGATGAAGGCAAAGCCTATTTGGGATGTCAGGTCATCAAGTAGTACTTGATGTTCAACAGTGTTGAAGCTATGAACAGGTCAACCATAACATGGGGTTGACAACATCATTGTCATATATCTGTAGGGCATCCTCAAACACTTAGATGGGTACTATCGCCACTGTGTACTGGAGTCTGGGCCTGGTAGTATTAAAGGAATACATTGTTTTTGATTTTATATTAGGTAATGTAGCTGATAATGGTGTCATCAACTGAAATGTTTTATTATTGATTTATTGGCATTACATGGCAGCCAACACTTGCCAGCTTCTGACTATATTTTATTCCCTTTTAGCTCCAAAGGAATGGCATAACATTCTTTTGCTGTTGAAAATTTTAATCTGTATACAGCAGGGGTCTCCAACCTTTTCTATAGTGAGAGCTAAATCTGGTCAGTGAAAATCATCATGAGCTTCTGAAGGCCAAGCCACTTGCGCAGTGCTACCAGACACCCACATGCCCAGCTTCATTGACTTTAAGCCTGTCAATAGAGCCAGATACTATGGTTTGCACAACATACTTTGACTAGGGGCACTATGACAGGGCTGCCATCTGTGTCAGTGAGTGTGTTGTCTTTGGATCTGTATGAACATGTGTGCCTAGGAATGGGATTTATGTGCATGGATGAATGAGAGCCTGTGTCGAATGTACTTGTGGAACAGGACATACCTTTCACAAACATACAACCATTTTTATAAATAGGAGAAACTTAAAGTGCAGAAAAAAAATTCAGCAAAAATTTTCATAATATGGAACATTTTTCTGCACATTACATTTCTCCCACTAAAAAAAAATGGCTGTATTTTTCGTTTTTAAATATGACACGATGCCTACCAGCCAATGGTAGCATGATGCATGTTGTGTCTAAATATGACACTTTGATATGGGAGAAAATTAAACTAAAGAGTTAACTTTATGTTTATATGGATTCCATAAAACTCATCATTTAAATTTTTTCCCATTTCAAAATTTCCCATTTACAAACAAAAGGCATCTTGCGCTTAGTAGCCTGTAGACCGTGTGCCATATTTATAACATACAAATACAGCTATTTGTTTAAATGGGAGGAACTTAAAGTGAAGAAGCATGTTTCATAAAATATTAAGACATAATTGGCTTAATTGAAAGTGGAAAAAAACATTAAGACAATGTTTTATGGAAATAGTTTTCTTCACGTCTCCCATTTAATTTTTTTCAGTTATAATTATAGCACAGTGTCTACTAGAAACTGGGAGCAGGAGGCATGCTATCCGTAAATGCGACACTTTTGATTAGGAGAAAATTAAAATGAAGAGTTAACTTGATCATTAAGTTAACTCTTCATTTACATTTTCTCCTATTTAAAAGCATTCTGAAACATAATTTTGTTCTCATGCTCCAATATTGAGTTGACAAGCACTTTTATTTAGGAGAAAAATACATCAGTGCTTCTGTTCTTCACCTCAGTGCCCCACCCTGGGTCATAAATCTGAGTCAAGAACTGCTCATTATCATGCTCTGCTATCTACAGCCTGATGATAATGATGTAAAAAAAAACACAGCCTTCCCTTAACTTTAAAAGGACAATGTGACCCAGTGCTTATTTATTAATGAACTCAAGGCTGCAAGCTACTCTGGAGGTGTCTATGCTGGTGATCAAAGACTTTTATCCCTGTTTGTATGATGAACCATCTTTCACCTAAGAAGTCTTCTGTTTTGTTCTTTTTACACAAAGGAGGTGTGATTGGACCTCTCCTTTTAAGGGCTGGCCTGAGACAGCTTTAGTTGATAACCACAGCTTCTACCATCAATACACAGCACACAAAAAGAAGGCCAATATGTCAGACGCCTTCTGCTAATGTTTTTTGCAAGTGTTATTCATGTTTTTGATCAGCACACATTACAGTCATTGAGAGTTGTAAATAACAGTCACGACATATGGAGTACTGATTGGGCAATATTATACACTGGCAAAGTATGAGTGCATATAGGGACAGCACAGTCTTTTTTCTTGGGCCATTCATACTAGGTATACAGTGCCATTACTGGATTCGTGCTGCTACCTCATCTTCTGGTAGGCCATGGAGGAAATGTTTAACCACTAATGCAAATGGTCTGTGAAAGTGGAGATAAGAACTGAGGTGTAGTGGGAAAGTATGTGTTGCCTCATCCCCAGGTGCAGTCAGACAACCACTCCACTCTAGTGCCAGGAGCCAGTAACAAAGATGAAGGTTTACACAGAAAGATACTATTTAGTTGATTCAATTAAATAAGATGGTCAATATGAAAAAGTGATTCTTGCTGATACTCCAAAGCCCATCTCCCCATCCCAATCCATAGAATGTGAGGAGGGCCTCCTTGCGGACACGGTTATGAAAGTTCTGTTTCTATACTTATTTACGTACCCACCCTTCCCACAAAAGACCCTCCTCAAGCAGAGAAATGCTCTTTGATTGTGTCTCACTTAGATGTGATACCAGTAAGCGCTGGGCAAAAGTTATTTTTGTTTTTACTTTCTATTACTCACTTGTGAATATGTTTTTATATGACCTGAATGCGTGCTATTGGAGCAAAGCTCTTTATTGGAGCAATAAGATATGGCAAGTTGTCCCAGTTCCTGCATCCATGTGCAGGGCTGGGATGAGGGGATTCCATGTTGGGCAGCCATTTTTCTATTTCCCCTTCTAAGTGAAGGAAATTAGGCTTTAGTGTGGCCCTGTGGAGGCGTGCTCTGGATTAAACCTGATACAGTGCACCTGGGGGTTTTCTGTAGGGACTAGGTCTCGCAAGATGTAATCTTGTCACTATAGAATCCCCTCAGAATCAGAAAGTGGTTGCTAGATGAGCAAAGATACCACAATCCTGTGTACAGCTATTGAAGGCTCAAAAGCTACTGAGAAAAGGCGCCATGTAGGGGTGGAGGAGCAAAGAGATAATGACATGGTGCTTTTACCCAGATTTGATCTACAAACTCTAATTGAGGAGGTAGTCTATTCTGCTTTGAGGGAGCCTGCTGCAAGATAACAAGCATTTGACTCCACTGACAATGAGCAGGACACTGTCTCAAAGGGGAAGAATGTAGAGGGATTACATTTTCTACATATACTTATCCACATTAGAGACGTCCTGGGATTTGAGCCTTCAGATGCCCCCAGAAGGTTTTTTTGCTCAATATGAGGCACACAATGCAAAACAAATTCCCTTTCATGACAATCTGGTGCTTAAAGTGTGGAAAGATGTGGCCAAATCAGCAGTTTCACATTTCCTAAATAAAAGATATTCGTTGGAAAAGTTTGAGACAGAGTTCCCGCAAATTCCTACGGTGAATTCCATGCTCTATAGTATTGTGTCATCATCATTGGCTTCGGAAGAAGCTTTACTAGTTCATTCTCGGGATAAAGTGGAAAGTGCCTTAAATGGAGTACATGCAATACAAATGTAGCCATAAAAGCTAGTGCCTATGCAGCGTATTCATCACAAACCATGCTAAAAGATTTCCAAACCCTTTTTGATTGTTTTGAAACAAAGGAAGATCCCACAGCATTCCTGGGAAACATAGAGTTGCTGGCAAAATTCTTATGCAACACCATTTTTGTCAACTTGTGATCTGCATCAATGCTGGCAGGGGCCTCAATTGCTGCAAGGAGATCACTATGGCTGAAACTTTGTAAATTAGAAGATGCCCAGACAGCGCTGTACCAGAAACTTCTCTTTTCTGCATCAAAAATTGTTTGGGGAAGAAATAAAAAATGTAGTTAAAAACACTGCTGACAAAAAGAAGAGTTTGAGCCATTTTCTGTGAGAAAATGTTTTTTATTTCAAAAAGTTAGCGCATGCAGCTCAGAGTAGATGTCCCTTTTGTGGCCAGGCCCGAGAGTGGGGGGTTGCACAAAATGACAAAACCCAACTGCAAGTGCCACAGAACCAAAGTCCAAAATCCTAGCTATACACAGGAACTGGTAGGAGCAAGGCTTCTCAGTTTCTATAAAAAATGGAATGCCCAAATAACTGACAAATGGGTTCCATCAGTTATAAGGGATGGCTATTCTATAAAACTGGAACACCAAACATTCAGAGAAACATCAATACCAAAGGATTTGGCAAAGAAAGAGTCCTGTATCAGGGGAATGGAGGCTCTATTAATGAAAGATGCAATATGCGAAGTTCCGGTGCCAGAACATTTGGATCAGTCATGGATTTGAAAGGACTGAATGCTTTTGTAATAAAAACACAATTTCAATTATTGACTCTACAGGATGTAAATACGATGGTCTCAGAAGGACATCTGTTAATGACCATAGATGACAAGATGTGAATTTTCACATGCCAATTCACACAACAAGTCAACCCTTTCCGTGATTTCCAGTAGCAGTAACCAATTGCCAGTTCCATGCCCTGACATTTGGCTTAACAACTTCTCCAAGATTGTTACAAAGGAACTGGCTCCGGTTGTAGCTCTTCTACATTTGCAAGGTGTTCAAGTTGTACCTTAATTGGACGATCAGTTAATTGCCTCCTCTTCTCGTTCTAAGGTACTGGGACTTTTCATTGGGGCCCATTTCAAAAGCAAGAAGGTAAAGGTATTTCCCCAAGGCAGGGCTCCATCTGAAGCCTTTGGTCAATCACCTGCTGGATCATTGGTCTCCAATCTCTCAGATGTACAAGAAGAACATTTTGATTTCTTAGTCTTTACCCCGGGATCTACCCTGATGTTTAAATGCAGAGAATTTATGAAAAGGTATACTCTTACATCCCCCTATTCCATATGCAATTAACACAGATGTCAGTCAATGGGGCTGGAGATCAACTTTGGGAGATGAGGAAGTGAGGGGGTAGTGGTCAGCAGTGGAAGCTCTCTCCAGTCTTCTAATTTCAGAGAGCTAGTGGCCATAAAGAGAGCTCTTTTTAATTTTTCTCCTCAAATTCACCACAAAGCCGTAATAGTGAGATGCGACAATCACGGAGCGAAAAGCAATATAAACCGTCCGTCCGGGGACACGGGGGTAGATTCCCTGAGGTCTCTAACATGCAGAATTTGTGTGTGGTCAGAGAAGCACCTGGCATCTCTTACAGCAATGTACATTCCCAGGGAGGGCAATTTCCAGGCCGACTCATTGAGCAGAAACATGCCCTCATCAGTAAATTTCAGGTTGAGTCAGACAGCATTCAAACAGATTCAGAAAAAGTTTGGTCAACTGTGGCTGGACCTTTTTGTGTCTCCAACTTGTCTGCCAAATCATTGCTCAGACACCAGAGATCCTGAGGCTTGGAAGGCAGATGCTCTGTCCTTCCCATGGCGGAGAGGGATACTGTATGCATTTTCCACATTCCCCTTCTGCACATAGTTCTGAAGGTTTCAGGAGAGGAAGTGACAAGAACATTGGTTGTCCCTTTTTGGTCAAGAAGGGCGTGGGGTTCACTCCTGTCTCAAATGTCATTTCAGAAGAAGATATAATTTTCTTTGCATCCTTCACAAATTCGGTATCCCAAACTAACTCTTGAGAACTGAGGGTCCTCAGCTTCTCAGCTTGGCAATTAAGGGGAGGGGTTTGCAAACATTAGGCTGTTTTGACACCAATAGTACCACTGTGGGATTTGAAATAAAATACACACTTACCTGTCTGCCGCTGCTGCCCGCCGATGCCGCCGCCTCCTCTTGGTCCTCTTCCCTGTTTCCAGGGCAAGAAGCAGGAAGCAGGATGCACCTGGCTCCCAGCTTCCCAGCATGGCCAGAGAATGGGAGGCTGGGCATGTTCTCCATGCAGGTTGTAATGAGACGGCCGGCCAAAGTGTCCTGCACACTTGGAGTGGGCAAACCACTCCTCCCCTGCCCTGCTCTCTGAGCAAAGCAGCCCGCCCCGCCCCTACACAACTGAGCAAAGGGAAAAATAAAATGATAATAACAATGAGTTATTATCATTTTATTTTTTCCTTTTTCGACCTGCTCAGTAGGGGCGACGCTGCTCTGCCTTAGTGGAGGAGCTGCCACTGGGAGTTCCCTCGGTTCGCAGTAATGCAAAAATTTCTTTAAGTTTGTGACCTTTAGCTGCGAGCACTAAACAGTTAACGAGAAGTACCGGTTCATATGCACTAGCTCTGATACAGGATATGAAAATACATAAATAATAGAGTGTCACTTCCCTCATAGCCATCTTAATCTGCTCAGTTAAACAGCTCTCCTGCACTGTAGGGTTCAAAAATTGTTTTCTGAAATGAACTACATTTTAGATTGGAGCTGGGAATGAAGTTAAGAACACGCTCCATCACCAACCCACTTCCAACCCCATGGACCTGTATTACTGAACAGATGGTGAAACAGGGAGATGTTAAAGGAGATGCAGAGAGATGAAGGCTACACCAAGGTAAGACAGTAAGGAGACATCAACAGAGGAGGCAAGATAAAATAGAATATGCTTTTATGAAAAGGGTTGAAGTCTGGAATATTGAGAAGGGAATATCATTATACCCTAATATTGAGGCAAAATATTGAGGACAACATATTGAAAGGCTATATATGTAACCTTTCAATATGTATGTGTGAATATATATATATATGTATATATAGCATATATATATATACATAGGGGAAGAATCGGGACTACCGCTCCCGGCATGCTGTTCACTGGAGGACACATGCCTGTAAGGGATAAATACGTGGTAATCCAATGCCGGTGTTCCAACTTGCCTAACCCTATGATTAAGGTGCAGGTGGCACCGAAACGCGTAAGGGACATAATTGTTTGGGCTGTTTTAACCGCTTCCTGAAATAAAGGTTCAGATGAACATTTTCTTGTGGAGTGCACTTCTAAAGCGCGGAGGCTTTTTGGAACATGTTGTACACGGCAGCTCCAGCCGTGAGAGGTTGCACCGCTGATTTTATCGGAGGAAGGTCTGTGTGGCTGTGCACTGTCACAGCCTGTTCCAGCACGAGGAAATCTTGGATTTGGGGAAGCGGTTTCACGGACCTGAGGCCCACTGGAGGGCTACAATAACTAATTATTTTAATATTGGCAGATGAATTATTGTTGGAAAAACGGACCTCACCTAAGGGGAAGAATCGGGACTACCGCTCCCGGCATGCTGTTCACTGGAGGACACATGCCTGTAAGGGATAAATACGTGGTAATCCAATGCCGGTGTTCCAACTTGCCTAACCCTATGATTAAGGTGCAGGTGGCACCGAAACGCGTAAGGGACATAATTGTTTGGGCTGTTTTAACCGCTTCCTGAAATAAAGGTTCAGTTGAACATTTTCTTGTGGAGTGCACTTCTAAAGCGCGGAGGCTTTTGGAACATGTTGTACACGGCAGCTCCAGCCGTGAGAGGTTGCACCGCTGATTTTATCGGAGGAAGGTCTGTGTGGCTGTGCACTGTCACAGCCTGTTCCAGCACGAGGAAATCTTGGATTTGGGGAAGCGGTTTCACGGACCTGAGGCCCACTGGAGGGCTACAATAACTAATTATTTTAATATTGGCAGATGAATTATTGTTGGAAAAACGGACCTCACCTAAGGGGAAGAATCGGGACTACCGCTCCCGGCATGCTGTTCACTGGAGGACACATGCCTGTAAGGGATAAATACGTGGTAATCCAATGCCGGTGTTCCAACTTGCCTAACCCTATGATTAAGGTGCAGGTGGCACCGAAACGCGTAAGGGACATAATTGTTTGGGCTGTTTTAACCGCTTCCTGAAATAAAGGTTCAGTTGAACATTTTCTTGTGGAGTGCACTTCTAAAGCGCGGAGGCTTTTGGAACATGTTGTACACGGCAGCTCCAGCCGTGAGAGGTTGCACCGCTGATTTTATCGGAGGAAGGTCTGTGTGGCTGTGCACTGTCACAGCCTGTTCCAGCACGAGGAAATCTTGGATTTGGGGAAGCGGTTTCACGGACCTGAGGCCCACTGGAGGGCTACAATAACTAATTATTTTAATATTGGCAGATGAATTATTGTTGGAAAAACGGACCTCACCTAAGGGGAAGAATCGGGACTACCGCTCCCGGCATGCTGTTCACTGGAGGACACATGCCTGTAAGGGATAAATACGTGGTAATCCAATGCCGGTGTTCCAACTTGCCTAACCCTATGATTAAGGTGCAGGTGGCACCGAAACGCGTAAGGGACATAATTGTTTGGGCTGTTTTAACCGCTTCCTGAAATAAAGGTTCAGTTGAACATTTTCTTGTGGAGTGCACTTCTAAAGCGCGGAGGCTTTTTGGAACATATATATATATATATATATATATTCACTGAAAAACAAAGGTCAAAGTAACGTTATAGTTAGGCGAATATCTCAGTGACAACATTTACGTTTCGAATTTAAAAAAACAATGAAATTCACAGTTGCTGACTATAACTTGCTCCCCCGTCATGCACTGCTTATGACCTCACAAATGACATTACTCATGACGTTCTATGACATAATTTATGACAGCACTGATGACATCTCAAATGATATTATTGATGATATCATTGATGACATCATTCAATGAGTGTGCTAGTTTGTTTTATAATTTAAATAGTGGCGTTAGCTGTCATATTACTTTTCTACCTAATTTTGTACAGCCTGGATTCAGTTAATATGTGTAAGTGTATACAAAATGCATGTGCTCCTAATGTACCATAGCTGTGTAGAGGTATTGAGCACGTTATAAATGTTTTTATTCAAGAGTAACTATGTGTGCAGGTGACAGTTGACATATGTTCATTATGCTTCAGACAAGTTTTTTGGTTCTGCAGAAAACGTTTCCTACAGTAGAAAGTTTATACGTAGTAAATACTAACTTTTGTAAGCTGCCTTCAGTTATTAGAGAGAATTTACAGTCTGACGGGTGCAGCTAGTATGTTCTTTAGCACGTTTAGATTGTGGTTATTTTTAGCAAATAGTGTGTTTTTGTTACAACTTTTGCATAGCGTGTGCTTTGTTCTTAAAAGATTTTTTTAAACACTCTGTGGTGCATTTCTCGTGAGAGTTTCACTGTCTGCAAACAGCTTGATACAGAGTAAACTCTCTCCATAGAGAAAAAACTGTTGACAATACCTCATCATGAAAGTCTTTATTTGATGTAAGTACAATCATAAAAGAATATAACACCATAAATACATTCATATATCAGTTTAAAAGATTTAAAAAGGAATAAAAACAACAGCATTAAAATACAGATAACAAATCAACCTCTGGAGCCACAGCAAAATTAATCCAGCCAAGAGTGTCTAGATCATACAACAGCACACAAGAAACTTGAGACTGTAGAGAGAACGTGCACATCCGGCAGTAGCTGCAGATACATAAGCGCCGGGAGAGCATGGGCAAAGTCCAAAGCTTTCAAAATTGGAAAAAGGAAACGCTTCCTGGGGGCGCTAAAATATTTACACAACAATACAAAATGTAGGGTATACTGTGGAGACACATTGTCACAGCCACAAGGCCCTAAGGAGCCTAAACTGGACCCGCCACTCAGGGACGCTAGGAGATGATGTAGAAAATTAAACATAAATCGAGCCACCACAATTCTGTCCGCTTCGTTGGATAACAGGGAAAGGAATGGCTCCAAGCCTGTGCAGATTACAGTAATAGATGCCCTCGACCATAGGTTACCCAAGTTCTAGCTGTTTACAGTACCTATTTTTCAGCTCATATCAACTTAATTTCTCAATGTAGGTTCGGTAAATGTCAAGGGTTTATACAGATAAAAGATGTCCATAGTAGGGCATTTATTTTTGACCTGACATTCACTATTTTGGCTTTCTAGCAACAATTGCATAGATATTGAACACTGCAGTTAATGAGTGTTTCTCGCATATATCTGTGGTTGATTGTTAATTTGATCTATGCTACCTGTAAACTGTATGCTATAGGCTCAATGTTGCATAGAATGCTTGTTTTCAGCATCTAAGTGAGTTGTTTGTGTGCTAGCAGTAGTAATGGGTGATTTTCGCCTGAGCTGTCAGACCTCTAATATTATACTAATCTATAGAGCCATATGTGTGAGAGTGAAGTTTGGATGATGTCATCTGTGATGTCATCAGTGATGTCATCAAAGATGCCATTCGAGATGTCATCAGTAATGTTATAAATGATGTCATAGAACAGGTCATGAGTGATGTTATATGTGAGGTCATAGCAGCACATGGTGGTGGCGCAAGTTATTGTCTTGTCAAGGTTTTTTAGGTCTTTTGTATGTGCAAATGATACTTTCGGTCTTAGTTTAAATCCCGTTTCTTTTATGTCTAAATCTGTTCTGAAACAGTTCTTAAAGAAGTTTAGATCTCCTATCAGTTTGGCCAGAGACGCTGCTTTAAGCCAGTCCAGGTCCAGTAATGTGGTGGTCAGTGGGAGCACTTTGGGGAATAAACCACAGCCTTATTTAACTTGGAATATCCCTCATGGGATTAGAAGGCTGATACTCCTACTGAGACTCAATCTGCTGCCTCTAAGAGATGTTACTGGCATCTGGGATAAGACACCTAGAGAGAAGAGAATTTGTGAATTGTGCCAGTTGCAAATCCAAGATCTAAATCATGTCTTATTTGTATGTTCAAAGCTGCAAAGTGCCAGGCGACTGTTTTTAAAACCAGTTTTTATCAGATTTAATATTCACTCGGCTCAGGACGCACGATCTTTGGTCTTGTCCCCTCCGAATGAAATGGTTTGTTTTAAGATATATATATAATACACTAATGTAGCGGAGGAAGATCCACGCACTACTTGAAGGGCCGAGAGGAACTCTGAAAGAGGAGTACACCCTCCCGTCTTATAACACTGATCCCCAAAAATACTCCCCTTATACCCCAACCGTGTAGATCGGTTATTGAATACAAACAGATACTGATTAACCAATGGTGGAATATCCCTAAATGAAGCTAATGATTTTCCACCACTCTAAAGTGGCAAAGGAGGCAACTCCTTTTGTTTTATATTCCCTCACACACCCTAGTGGTGTCATGCTTCATCATCGGGACACCCCGACGCCTACAAGATAGTACATAAGAATTTCCCTATACTAGTTATGAGAAAGGGCAGAAAGCTGCTCCTTTATTTAACACAATCTACAAGCCGCTGGGACCCACACCGAACAGGTTACACCACGGGGTAGGACCCTTGATCACTGTCTGACTACAGGGCTACCCCATATCAAAGTGAGGTTCCACGTGGAGTCTATAGGGAAATTCCTATGTACTATCTTTCCAGGGGGGACAACGTTATCGCCCTGAAGAAAGTCCTGCACCACATTTTGGGCTTTATCTGGACTGAAACATGTTGGCTTTAGGGTCCTAGGACCACAATATCCCAAAGACCCTATTCTTCTCTATTTTAATATCCCTGACAGATCCAAGAATAAAGGGAAACCGGGATCTGCCAGTGAATTTTAATCTTTAACCCCCTGGCCAAACATTTCTTTAAGAGCTCCCTGCAATATGGTCGAGCCCACCCCGACTTGTAGGCGTCGGGGTGTCCCGATGATGAAGCATGACACCACTAGGGTGTGTGAGGGAATATAAAACAAAAGGAGTTGCCTCCTTTGCCACTTTAGAGTGGTGTAAAATCATTAGCTTCATTTAGGGATATTCCACCATTGGTTAATCAGTATCTGTTTGTATTCAATAACCGATCTACACGGTTGGGGTATAAGGGAGTATTTTTGTGGATCATTGTTTTAAGATATATCAATTTTTAAAACATGTTTGCCTATTTACTAGAACATTTTCTAATAGTAGCTTGCTGGTTATGATTTAATACCAACTGGTTGGTTATTTGATTGTTTAATGTATTCATAGCATTATTTGCACATTTTATAGTATGTTTGATATAAGAATTTTTATTGGAAGGTTATTTGATTGTCTTATGTATTTATAGCATTATCTGCACATTTCTTAGTATGTTTGATATAATTTTTATAGCAATGTATAAGGAAGAATTTTGTATTGTATGTAAAGTTTGCCCTTTTAATTGTTGGTGTGTTTTTGTGGACCTCCGTAGGAAGTTCCAAAACAAAATAAATAAATAATTGGAATTATTGTCTTGTCACTGAGAAATTCACCTAACTATAATGTTGCTTTAACTTTTTTCATTGAATGTCTAAGGTTTTTTTAAACGAAAACAAATATTACACCTAACTATAATGTTACTTTAACCTTTGTTTTTTTCAGTGAATTTCTAGTTGTTTTTTTTAAAGTAAATTAAATATTTTCGTGATTGTATGTATGGTTGAATGACTTTATAATATATGTTGTGTTCAGACATTATTTTAGTAAAATATTTTTTTTATTGTAGCAAAACAAGATATGGTTCACAGGTGCAAAACCTTTGTTAAATGTGTGTGAGTATTAAACAAATAAATATTCAATTGAAATTGTTAATTTTCTCGTTAATGTAACTCTGATATCAAGACATATCACCAGCAATCTTTTTTTGAGGGGCCATTACTCTCACAGTGTGCATAGTAGGGTGTTTAGAGGGACTGACTTCTCAGCTGAGATCTCTGTCCATGATGATGGATGTGTGTAGTAGGGTATGGAGAGGGACTGGCCTCTCCTTTCAGACCTCTCTCTCAAATGACAGTTGTGCGTAGTAGGGTGTGAGGAGGGACTGCCCTCTCCTTTTAGACCTCTCTCTTAGATGACGGGTGTGAATTGTAGGGTGTATGGAGGGACTGGCTTTTCTGCTGAGACCTCTCTCTGTAATGGTAAGTGTGCGTGGTAGCATGTGGGGAGGGACTGAACTCTCCTTTCAGAACTCTCTCTCAGATGATGGGTGTGCACAGTAGGGTGTGTGGAGGGACTGGTGTCTCCTTCCAGACCCCTCTCTCAGATGACGGGTCTGCGTAGTAGGGTGTGGGGAGGGATTGGTCTCTCCTTTCAGGCCTCTCTCTCAGATGATGGATGTGTGGAGTAGGATGTGTGGAGGGACCGGCCTCTTTGCTGAGACCTCTCTCTGTAATAATGGGTGTGCGAAGTAGGGTGTGTGGTGGTATTAGCCTCTTCAGACCTCTCTCTCAGATGGCAGCTGTGCATAGTATGGTGTGTGGGGGAAGTGCCCTCTCCTTTTAGACCTCTCTCTCAGATGACACGTGTGCATAGTAGGGTGTGTGGAGGGAATGGTCCCTCTGCTGAGACCTCTCTCTGTAATGATATGTGTGCATAGAGGGGTGTTGGGAGGGACTGGGGGGCTCTCTTGCAAGACGTCTGTGTCCCTGGGGAATGGGGTCTCCAGGGCCTATAGAGGCTTGGGGAAGGAAATCGTGCAGCCCCCGCACCTTTAAAAAAAAACATTGAGGATGTGGTCCCCAAATCTAGGTGCTGTGGCTGCATGTGGGGGTTGGCCGCAGGGTTGTATTTACTTATGGTAATTAAGTATTACTTTACATTAAAAAAAACTAGACATTCACTGAAAAAAACAAAGGTTAAAGTAACGTTTTAGTTAGGTGTGATAAAACGATAACATCACTTGTGACATGTTCTATTACATCATTTATGACATCACTGATGACATCATCCAATAAGGGTGCTAGTTTGTTTTATAGTTTACATAGTTTACCTAATTTTGTACAGCCTCGCTCCAGCTAATGAGTGTATGTGTTTACAATGGAAAATTGGAGGGCCAGAGTAGCAGCGCCTAAAGTAAGGAGCTGCCACTGATATATAATATATATAATATTTATATATTTTCACTGAAAAAAACAAATGTTACAGTGCTGTTAAAGTTAGGTTCAGATTTTACACGCACAAAACCATAGAAATTCAGCAGTTATAGTTACCTAAGCTAACTATAACATACGCCCCCTCAATGCACTGCTTATGACCTCACATATTTCATCACTCATTACATGGTCAGTGACATCACTGATGACATCTCAAAGTTAGCTCAGGTTAGCTATAAATGCTGAATTTCACTGGTAAAGTCCCTGTAACCTTTGCTTCTTTCAGTGAATTTCTAAGTTTTCTTTGTTTGAAATCTGTTTTTTGACATTTTGAAAACAGGCAAAAACATCAAGACATAGGAGAGTAAAGCCTTTACAGGTGTATGCATCCGGTCAATAGCAATGGTGCAAGATTATGTAAAAAGTTAATAAATCAACAAGCATTTAGAACAGACATGCATTATCTCAAGTGTATAAGTCAGACCCCTCAATAAGACCGCCTCAGGGCTGCATTTATAAGGAATCTTGGCAACTGGATACAACGTGGAAGGGGGGGAGTGCCCAGCCCCAAGAACAGAGTGAGAACAATTGTAAACGTTGGAGGGATCGTCACAAAGGATGTGTGTGACGATGCCATGTCAGGGAGGTGAGTATGCAGAGGCTTCTCATGATAAGGTGTTGAGGAGATTATGGACGTGACTGGAATGGTGCTAAGTGGGTGGGAAGGCACAGCTACCTTGGATGCGGGGTCTCATTGATGGAGGGAGTTAGTCAAATAGGTTGAGGGCTTTGAGCCTAGGGGGCATAAAACAAGAGTATTCCACAAGGGTGAAGTAAGTTATCAGAGGCTGCCATGTGTGCGTGAATTTCTTCTCGGAGTGGGACACCCTTTTGAACAAAAATTCCATGGCCATTACGTGACAGAGGCATTGGAACCACTGGACTAATGACGGGGCTGATGCATTCTTCCAGTGGAGAGCAATTAGCTGCCTGGCCACACAAAGCATGTGGGCTATGAGTTGCCAGTCGGCATGTGTCATGGCCTGTGATGTTAGACGGCGAGTTTAATCTGACAAATCTAAGTAGAAAAGGAGGCAGACACTTGAACATCCTGTAAATTAGTGACAGAATCAGCTAAACATTTACTCGCACAGAGAGGCACAACTGATATGTATCTAGTGCTAACAAAGGCAGTTGCACATATACTTCTAAAAGCCAATACTTACTAACACACCCAGGACACAATCCATGCAGCCCGTTTTATTCTGTTTTAGAGAACCTGAGAGGTGACAAACAGAGCAGTCATTTATCCATAAAGTTACATGTACATGCTAATAGAGCCCCAGATAGGGGCAGGCGCACTCATTCAGATATGGGCTAAAGAATTGACACTTTTCTACTCTAGCATGCAGAGAAGTAGCCCTTGTATTATGTTTTGGGCTTGCTACACTTCAGCCTGTGCATGAAGTTTCACAGCTAGGCCGACCTTCAGATTTACAACTCCTACATAAGACATAAACTGCTGTTGTACCATGTATAAGTCACCACTGAGGTAGCCTCTACCTAGGCCATAGGGTAGGAAAGTATGTGCTTAAAAGGTACCACATGTGCTCTCAATATTCTCTGAGCTATATGCACTCCTACAGAAGCATGTACCCAATTGTATATTCCACTCTGCAACCCACACTTTAATCTGTCATAGGCAAGTACAAATGCACGCTGACACAAAAAACATGCAATAGTGACAGAAGCACCTAAAGATTAATTCATACAGACAGGCAAAACTGATCGAGCGCTAAGCAAGGTACTTGCACACACACTTCAAAAACCCAATACTCACTAATACAGCCAGTAGGCAAATCATCCAGCCTAAAGAACTGACATTTTCTACCATAACATGCAGACAAGCCGCTCTTGCATCATGTTTCAAGCCTAGTACACTTGAGTCAGTGAATGGAGTTTTACAGCTAGGCGAACCGTCTGATTTAGTAGTCCTACAGAAGACATAACTGCTCTTATACCATGTATAACTCACCACTGAGGTAGCCTGCAGCTAGACTGTAGGACATGGCGGTATGTGCTTAATAGGTACCACATGTATTCTGTATGTTCTCTGAGCTATATGGACACCTACAGACCCATGTGCCCAAATATACATCCACCCTGCCACCCACAGTTTATTCTTATATATCTAAGTACACAATGAGGCAGACACTTGAACACCCAGTAAAATAGTGACAGAAGCACCTCTTATTTGCACAGAAAGGCGCAACTAATATGTACCTAGCACTAAGGGAGATAGTTGCACACACACTTCAAAAACCCAATACTCACTAACACACTGAGTAGGCAAACCATGCTGTCCATTTCATTTCCTTTTAGAGAACAAGAGAGATCACAAACAGAGGCAAACAGAGGCAGTCATTAAAAGGTATCACATGTACTTTGTATGTTCTGTGAGCTATATACACATCTACAGACCCTCTTAGAAATTAATGGTATAATACTATGTATAGTTGAGAAAGAAAACTGTTTATGATGGTAGTTAAATACTTGGAAAATGTAGGAACCTATTACTATGGCGGTCGGAAAGCCTACAACCTTTGGTCGGAGACTTTCTGACCACCATTGTTGGTTTCAATTCTGACCGGCTGATAATGATGCAGCCGGTCGGAATTGAAATTGGCTGATCATTCCGGCTGGTGTCCGACAGGCTCAAGGAGCCCGTTGCCCAGTCAGAACCCGCTCTTAATCCCAAAGGGCGGGCCTTTCCACCCTTAGGATTATGATGCATGGCTTCCGGCATGGTTTCCATGTCGGCCTGTCCAACATTGAAACCATGTCGGAAAGCATGTTTGGGGGCCCCCAGCAGTGCCCCCTTGTGTGTGTGGCCTCCGGTTGGGGGCCAAGGGGGCACCTATGGTGCCCTCCTGTTGATCCCTGAACCCCATGGCAGGTACCTTGAGGTGCTTGCCACTGGGTGCAGGGATCAACAGCACCTCCCATTTCCCTATGGAAGCATGTATTACGGCCGGTTTACGGACGTAATGCATGCTCCCATAGGGAAATGTAGGAATGCGATCGAACAGTGTCTAATTAGGCGGTCAGACGGCCAACCAGAGGTCGGTCGGTCCCAGGACCGATACAGTGTAGGGCGGAAGCAATTCTGCCTGACATCATATTCGGCCCCATAATCTCATAGTATGTAATTAAAAGGTAACTGTGCTTATGTTGTTTTTTCTTTTCAGACATCAATTTGAAGTTAACTACAGACAGGCAGAATGTCATCAAAAAGTGAGAAAAGAAAAAAACAATAGCAAAAATATCATGTTCTCAGAACTGAGAAACAAAAGGGGCTAAATGCATAAAAAGTGGTAAAAGAGAGAAGAGCTGCTGGTAAGAGGACAAAGACATTTGTTAAAATTGTTTGTGCTCAATTGGAAAAAGTGGAAAATAAAGGAAATAAAAAAAGAAATATCAGATGCAGCAAGAGAAGTCAAAAGACACATGAAAAGAACAGTAAGGAATCTAATGGAAAAGGCCTGACTTTAAGTAGAAGGCAGAAGCAGTTCTAGGATATTAAAGTTTGAATGTTCTGTTGTAGAGTAATACAAAATTTAACTACAAGTATGAAAAAGTATAAAAGAAGAAGATGAGCATTGAGACAAAAGGAATGTGTTAAGGGTGTCGTCAATAAAGCATTTGCTCTCAAGAGGAAGCTATTTGTTTTGATACTAAAGAGAATGAAGACACCAGACAAAATAGAATTGTCAATGAAAAGACACAGCCAAAAGAAAAGACTTGTGAATAGAACAAACTTTTGCAGGGTTTTTAGTGGTTAATGGATACATACTTCTAGCACTGAGCCTTTCTTTAACGAAGAAGGCTACGTTCAAGACAACACACTAGTGCATGCAGTTGATTAATCTGGACAATGTTATGAGATGAAGAATGGTAGTCCTATTCCAAAAGAAGTTATGGTCCCTAGAAATGTAGAGGAAGTGATTGCTGAAGAGGTGCAAGAAAGGCATAGACAGGCTGCTATGTACAAATGGAATTGTATAGTTTTTGCAGTATTCAACAGCAATCTTTTGATATATTGAGAAATTTCTTACGTAAGTTTTCAATGAAAAGTATTACATTGAAAATTATGGATTTTCAATGTGTAGATCTCTGCAAACTAAGGATGTGCACTAATTTTCAAGGACATTCACTGACATGTCTAGCAAAGAAACGGTGCCAAAGCACCTTTCATCATTTCAGAATTTAGGTGTACACCATTCAAAAATGCGAACTTTTGCTAGAAGACTTTACTATGTGAAACTCCTGCTCTATGTTTAGGAGAAATGTATAGAGCTCTTTTGCATAGTACTGTAATAGACGTAGAAAAGTATAGTTTTGTTTCTTTGGTCCTGAACAGGAGTGTAGGGACAATGAAGAGTTAGTAACAACAGGACTTGCAGAACAGGAGACAGATATGTATGTTGCTATAATTTTCAAATGTTCAAGATCAAATGCTAAAATATCTTTTCTTTCTTTTTCTTTTTCCAGAGTGGGTGGGGTTCAGCGAGATTGTATATGTCAAATTAGTTTTGTATTATAGATAGCTATGTTAGTCATAAACAAACTAATGCACCCATTCACTCACGCATACAAGCACGTATACACTAATTTGGACACTCATTCACACACATATGCAGCGATTTACAATTCTATATTAAAGCACTCATTCAATCTTTCATGTCCCACTCATGAATTCATGCAGTCATCCATGCACCAATTATGCACTCAGTCAATCATCCATACACCACTCATCCACTCATTCAATCATCCATGCACCTCTTCTACTCTCATTCAATCATCCATGCACCATTCATGCACTCATGAAATCATGAATGCACCAATAATATACTTATTCAGTCATCCATATACCACTCATGCACATATTCAATCATCCATGCAGCATTCATGCGCTCATTCAATCATCCATGCACCACTCATGTACTCATTAAATCATGCATGTACCACTCATGCACTCATTGAATCATCCATACACCGCTTATGCGGTCATTCAATCATCCATGCAACACTCATCCACTCATTCAGTCATTCATCCATCACTCATGGACTCATTTAATCATCCATACACAACTCATTCAATCACCCATGAATAACTCATGCACGTATACTAACATTCATGCTCCACGCATGCATTCATACAAACCTCTATGCACCACTTACGTAGCCATTTAATCATCCATGCAGCAATCATGCACTCATTTGAAAATCCCTGCACTGCTCAAGCACTCATTCAATGACCCATGTACCACTCATGCACTCATTCAATCATCCATCTATTACTCATGCACTCATTCAATTATGCATGCACCACACATGAACTCATTCAATCATCCATGCACCTCTCATGCACTTATTATAATATCCATGCACCAATCACACTCAATCTATCATCCATGCACCACTCATTCAATCATTTATCCACCACTCATGCAGTGTTTCAATCATCCATACACCATTCATACACTGTGCTAACATCCATACACCACTCATGCACCCATTCAAACATAAATGTAGTACTCTTACACTCATTCAATGCTCCATACATCACTCATTCTAATATCCATGCACCACTCATGAACTCATTCAAACATCAATGTAGTTCTCTTACACTCATTCAATGCTCCATACACCACTCATGCACTCATTCTAACATCCATGCACCACTCATGAACTCATTCAAACATCAATGTAGTACTCATACACTCATTTGGTGCTCCATACACCACTCATGCACCCATTCTAAAATCCATGCACCACTCAAGCACTTGTTCAAACATCAATGTAGTACTCATACCCTCATTCAATGCTTCATACACCACTCATGTGCTCATTCTAACATCCATTTACCACTCATGCACACATTCAATCATCCATGCATCCCACATGCACTCATTCAATTATCCATGCAGCACTCACACACGCATTCAATCATGCATGCACAACTCATTCGCTATGCTAACATTGATGCACCATGCATGCACTCATTCAATCATCCATCCACTTCTCATGCACTCATTCTAACTTCCATGCACCACTCATACACTCATTCTAACATCCATGCACCACTCATTCAATCATCCATGTACCACTCATGCACTCATTCAATCATCCATGCACTTCTCATGCATTCATTCTAACATCCATGCACGACTCGTGCACTCATTCTAACATCCATGCACCACTCATGCACTCATTCCATCATCCATATACCACTCATTTAATCATTCATCCACTACTCATGCACTCATTCAATTATCCATGCACCACTCATGCACCGTCATTCACCCATACATCCATTTACCACTCATACACTCATCCCATTCTAGCATCCATTCACCACTCATGCACTCATTCTAACATCCATACACCACTCATGCAGTGTTTCAAACATCCATGCACCATTCATACACTAATTCAAGCATCCATACACCACTCATGCAGTCATTCAATTACCCATGCATGACTTATACACTCATTGAACCATGCATACACCTCTAATACACTCATTCAACTATCCATGCAGCACTCATGCATGCATTCAATCATGCATATACCACTCATTCACTATACTAACATCCATGCACTACTCATGCACTCATTCAATCATGCAGCCACTTCTCATGCACTCATTATAACATCCATGTACCACTCATGCACTCATTCTAACATCCATGCACCACTCATTCAATCATCCATGCACCTCTCATACTTTCATTAAGTCATCCATGCACCATTCATGCACTCACTCAATTATGCATGCACCACTCATTCTAACACCCATGAACCACTCATGCATTCATTCATTCAATCATTCATGCACCTCTCATGCACTAATTCTAATATCCATGCACCACTCGTGCACTCATTCTAACATCCATGCACCACTCATGAACTCATTCAATCTTATATATCACCACTCATGCACTCATTCATTCATCCATACACCACTCATTCAATCACTAATGCCACTACCCATGCACTCATTCAATCTTCCATGCACTACTTATGCACCCAGTCACTCACCCATATATCCATTTAACATTCATACACACAGTCTAGCATCCATTCACCACTCATGTACTCATTCTAACATCAATCTGCCACTCATGCAGACATTCAATCATTCATGCATGACTTATACACTCATTGAACCATGCATACACATCTAATGTACTCATAAATTCATCCAGGTGCCACTCGTGCACTCATTCAATCATCCATTCACCATGCATGCACTCATTCTAACATCAATCTGCCACTCATGCATTCATTTAAACATAAATGTAGTACTCATACACTCATGTAATCATCTATACACCACTCATGCACTCATTCTAACACCAATACAGCACTCATGCAAACATTCATGCACCACTCATGGAGTCATGTCAACATCCATGCACCACTCATGAACTAATTCAATCATCCATACACCACTTATACATTAATGTGATAATCTATGCATCACTAATGCCCTCATTCAATCACCTATGTACTTCTAATACAGTCATTAACTCATCCATGCACCACTCATGCACTCATTCAATCATCTATGCATCACTTATACACTCATTACCCCTCATGCACTCATTCTTACATCCATGCATCAGTCATGCACTCATTCTATCATCCATGCACCACTCATGCACTCGTTGTAACATCCATGCACCACTCTTATACTCATTCAATCATTCATGCACCACTCTTACACTCATTCAATCATGCATGCACCACTCATGTACTCATTTAATTATACCTGCACCACTAATGTGCTCATGCATTCATTCATGCACCACTCATGCACTCATTCAATCATTCATGCACCTCTCATATACTCATTCTAACATTCATTCACTACTCATGCACTCATTCAATCATCCATGCTCCACTCATGCACTAACTCAATCATCCATGCACCACTCATGCACTCATTCAAGCATCCATGCAGCACTCATGCACTCCTTCAAGCATCCATGTACCACTCATGCACTCATTGTAACATCCATGTACTACTCATGCACTCATCCAATCATTCATGTACCACTCATGCACTCATTCAAACACCACAGATGTACCCATTCATTCATTCAGCTTATCTTTAACCAGAAAAGACGGTTCTGAAAAAACGATAATTTTTGTCTTTTTCCGTAACTTATTTTGATTTTTTTTGATTTTCTAACATGTTTTTTTTGTATTTTATCAAAAATATAATGGCAATGAAAACAACATAACTGTGACCACTAACAGAATAACAGTGCTTCAAGTGGTGCAACGAAAAAGAACAAAAAATTAACAGGTATGGTTTTTCACACACTGCAAGATTGCTTCCACAGACTGCTTCCCGGCTATTACGATTGTGAAACAGTTCATGCAGAAGGTAGCAAATCATTTTAATTCTGGTGACATTTGACTGCATATTCTCTCCACTTTAACTGGTACTTTTGTCATCAGGAGCAGGTGCTGGAGGTCTGGAGGCTTATGATCCCTCTCCTTCTCTTTCACACTGTGCAATTTTGAGTTGCTTCTTCGGGTATGTTTTCAAGTGGTATAACATACTTGTTGTACCACATGAATATTTCTTTGCTGTGCCCCGAGATAATGTCTTCTCACATAAGCTGCACTTGACCAATTTAGCTGCAGGCTTCGATTCACCTGATGGAATAGAGAAGAAACCCCAAGCTCTGCTGTGTTTCTTCATTGGTGGTACTTCCTGAGAAGACTCTTGTTGTGCAGCTGGGACTTCCTGCTCTTGAACAACTTCAAGCAGTTGCTGCTCTTCCTCTGCTTCTAGTGATGCCATTTTTTTTTTTTTTTTAAATAGCAACAAAAAAAGCACACTTTTCCAATATAAGTGTGGGAGAGCTCCTAGAATTAACTAAACAGTAACTGGAAATTTCAAGAAGGGAGAAATGGTTGTGTACTTCCTTTCATAATGAAAACTGTGAAACCAATTAAATCTCTTTTTTTGGTACTCACACAATATGTGCAACTTCTGGCATCGCCGTGAAAATGAGTAACACATTTTAAAAGTGCTTTTTTAGACAAATGAATGCTAAAAGAGAAGTTAAACCATTATCTCAGTAAACACCTAGAGTCAACTATTATCTAAAATATGTCCATATATGTCATTTGCACTTTGTGAAAAACACGTGTTTTTTGCGACTTCGCTACTAATACAGGGAACACATTTTAAAAGTGCTTTTTTCAACACATGAATACAAAAAGAGAAGTTAAACCAATAGCTTACTAAACACCCAAAGTCAAACTATATCTAAGATATATCTATATATGTCTTTTTCACTTTGTGAAAAACACACGCTCTTTGCAATTAGTGACGTCATCGTGACTGCCAGCGTCACCGCGAAAATGGAAAAGACCAATTAAAAGAGGTTTTCTTGAAAAATCATTAGACAAACAACTCCCTAAAGCATATTACTAAACAACTAGTGTCAATGACACATTAAAATATGTCTATATATATATGTGTTTCAGACTTTTACAAAAACAAGCCCTTGTTGCAGCGTTGCCGTGGGGATTGTGTATACTGCGCAGCAATAGAAAAATGTGAAAAAAATTACAGTTATTAATACAGTGAAACAAACAATAATTGAAACCTTATTAAAAGGCTCCTCCAGCACATTTTCCAAACATTTTGGAATGGGAATACAGTCACACCTACACCACAAACACAAGCACTTACTTTTGCAAAGTAGAAAATAAGTATGTTTTCATTCCAGTACGACTTTAAACAGTGATCTGTTGAAGACGGTAAGAAACAATCACAGTGGCAAACTTACAGACACACAAGGCCATTCAACACAACTCCTTAGTGTTGTTTACACTATTATAGTGTGGGAGATACACTATATATTAAGCCATCTGGGTAACACTTAATAATTAGACATTAGAAAGTATTCCAGTTCGATAGAGGTGTTGTACAAAACAGTGAGTTGCTCCTCAATAAATATACAAGGAGGATTCATTCAGATACAATACTCATTTCACAAAAATTAAATTTCAATAGGTTACACTTAGAAAATAAAATTTATAAAATGGTTCAAATTTACTCCAAAAAACAATGAATTACACAGATGTGATACTATGGAAATTACATTTTAAAAAAACATAGAAATTCACTGAAAAAACCCAAAGATTACAGGTGTGTTATAGTATGTATATAGAATTTAAAAACTTAGAAATTCACTGAAAAAAGCAGAGGCTACAGGGACGTTATAGTTAGGAATAGGATAAAAAAAAACATAAAAATGTATATATATATATCAACAACAACATTGAAGAAGGATATAGTATTTAAATTAACACAATGCTAAACCCAAAGTGACCCAGTACAAGGCAATTCACCGAAACGCGTCAGTCCATACTGACAAGGAAATGAAGACTGTGTAAGAAATATGTAATTTGTACTGGAAAATGCACTACTTTACATCAATTTTAAAAATAATTCTGAGGGAAAAAATCCCTCGAATCCCCTGGGGAAATGGGAAGCTCATTTCCCTGTGGGAATCCAGAAGCTTCTTGATCAGTTTTGAGTTTTCTGCAAGCAGAGAGGTCTTGACATCAGCCATTCAAAAATAAAATACATGGTCCTTAATCCATGCCCCTCAGTTCGCTCACACTTGGTACACAATACGAAACACCTGGAGAGAGTACATACTCTTTTAATTTCTGGGACTTACGCTCACTGAGCAATTTAGTTGGATGCCTCAGATACAGAGGTCCAGACTCAGGCTTGAATAGTATGCAGGGGCCATTGTCATAGCATTGTGGGGTTCCTCATTTCATCCCTTATCCCCAGCCCTTCAAATTTACAATTTGCAAGCGTTGGGAGCATCATTGTATCGCTGGGAACTTTGGGGACATGAAAACATTAATTTTATGGTGTTGGTTGAGAATCGCTTCCTTCGCCTACTCGCTGGCCTTCCTGTGAGTACACTACTGATTCCTCTTCGCTTAGACCTGAGTCTTAGATCCCTTGCACACAGGGAAGGCTTCAGACCACTGCTTTATTAGTGAAGGGTCTGGGTATCCGATGATCTAGTGCCAAGCTACCTGAGGTGGCCAAGATCCCATGGTTCAAATTCATTAAAAAATCATTTAACTGTGATTGGGTGTGGTAATCTGTGGTCAGAGCCCAGGAATACATGCAGGATGTCAAAATCTGCGCTAAAGGGATTATACTGGAGGCACATTGACTATGAGTTGTTCAGGGAGGAGAGGGTGTGTTCCCTTACATCAGCCTTTGTTGACTTTAAAGATGAATACACCTTGGAACATTACATGGATAAGAGTGAGCCGCCCCTTGCAAAAGTGCTGTGTATTAAACTTCGGTTTGGCACTTTGCCCTTCCTCATTGTTACTGCTAAATGGCAGCATTTTTGCGAAGACCCTGACATGATGTGCCTGGTCTGTCTTGAGGCAGTTGAAACCTTAGAGCATGTTTCCATTTCTTGCCCCCGATATCATACAAGCAGAAAAAAGTAGTTATTGCCGCTTTGTCGAAATATGGGAACTAGGGACTTTAGAACAGCGGCTAGGATTTTTAGAACCAAACCATGGTAGTTTCTGTTTCATGATTCTTGCATTCTATGTGGAGAATTATAATGAGTATCTTAGCTACTGTTATTCCAGCGACATAAGGCTGCCGAGGCCTGAACCAAACTGTAACTTATGAAACTCTGACCTGATTTAGAGTGTAGACTGATTTGCATATGGCCATGTCTGAACTGGGGTGGCGGAGTGAGCTAAAGAATGATGATGGATTAAACCCAGATCAGTTGACTGGGGGTGAGTGCTTGCAATGTTCAACACTCCGTCCATCATCCCCTTTGGTTTTGCTTTGTTCGCCCTAAGTTGGCAGGGTATGCCCAGACGTGGGTCCCTTGCTCACTTTGCCACTGGATTCAAGCTAGCCTGGCTGATGACGGCTGTTAGCCAGAAACCGGTCCCAGGATGCTTGTTTCCGGTCCAGGGAAGACATGGCTTGGCAGTTTGGGCTGGACTGTTCCCATGAGGCACAGGGTCAGACTGATTTGCATATGGCCATGTCTGAACTGGGGTGGCGGAGTGAGCTAAAGAATGATGATGGATTAAACCCAGATCAGTTGACTGGGGGTGAGTGCTTGCAATGTTCAACACTCTGTCCATCATCCCCTTTGGTTTTGCTCTGATTTAGAGTGTATGCAATGGTTTTAACAATCCAAGTTTATTTTGCCAGTTCATACATTTTTGCTTTTTTTTGTACACCTTTTATGCTGCTTCCTGGATATCATGTTCTTAGAGTCCCACAAGTAGGAATGCTTTCCTTAAGTAGTTAGGCTAGTGGTGGACATAATTGAAATCAGTGAATGTGTATTGAATTTTACATTGTTGCATGTGCGCCCATTTATGTATTTGCGACTGTACAGTAATTGACAAACCTCATTTTCCAACTATGGTGATAATGTTAGAACCTTTTGCTTGCCTATTTAATAGACTTATCTATATCTTGAAATTTCACGAACTTCACCAGGGTCTTTTGACTGCTCAACTTGAACTATGCTGTTTTTATATGATTTTTATTATCATTGTATTAGCTGTTGAGAAGATTTAAAATGTTGTATTGCATTTATTCTTTTATGTGCTTTTATGGCAGTCCTTTCTGAAATAAAGTTTTCAAATGTTACACTTGCTTGTGCGCCTAGGTTCGTTTGCTGGTCTTATGCCACTCAGCTTTCAATTTCCATCAGCTGCCCAGGCGGAAGCAAAGCAACAGAGCCAGCTCCCACTAGCACCTAGGATGAGTGGTAGACGGGGAGAGGCGGGGGCAACAGCGGTCATGGACCTCCCCAGCAGCCCACAACAATGTGCATGTGATGGGAGTCCAGGGTGGCATTAGGGCACCCATGGTAAAATAATGACTGGCTCCTGCTGGATTCAGGATTGGTCCTGGCTGGGGAGCTGGCAGGGACCAGGGGGCCATGGGGCCCTCCCCACAGCTCTCAACATTTACCATAGGTGTGGGTGCCCAGCATGGCACTGTGGCACCCACAGCAAAATAATGGGTAGCTTCCACTGGCACCCAGTATGGGTTGTGGCTGGTGAGCCTGTAAGGACCACGTGGGCTTGCTCCCTGTGGCCCTAAAATGAATATAAAGTGTGGGTGTCATAGGTGGCAATGGGACACTCAAAAAACAAACAAAAAAATAATAATGAAGATGCTGTGAGTGCCACTCATTTTTTATTCACTGCTCCAGGCAAGGGGCACCCCATAATGCCCTGTGAGGGCTTTTCAATTATATTGTTTGAGTAGGTGGTGCCCCTAGAAGGGGCAGGGCACCACCAACCATTTCGTTAATGATGTAGAGGGCTGCAGGGGGTGCACCAGCCACCCAGCAACATTTAAAAAAACATAGTAAGTCTCCTAGTTCATTGAATCTATGACCTCAGGAGAGCTTACGATAATTTTTAAAGCACTCTGAGCTGTAGCTGTATGCTCTGCAGCTGGAGTGCAGAATCTCTTTGTGGTGTGCTTTATTGGTGTACTTTGTAGCCTGCAAAATGTTAAAATAAAACAATAAAGCTCCCTCAAAAATGTTTTATGACAACCAATGTCATTAAACATTGAAATATGTGTATTTATAAGATACATTTGGTTACAATTATTGGTGACTTTTGACAAAAACATTAGGTCTGCTTTAGGTAGGTTGATTTGCTGATCCCTTGAGAAAGCTAATAGGTCCGCTTGTTATAATTTGGTGTTCCAACCCTTATACAATGTCTCTAGGTCTACCTTACTTAAAATGACACCCTTTATATTGTTAAGTCACATAGTTTGCCGTGCATGCCCACGGGGATTAAGTGCAGGGCAAGGCTGACAGGCCCTGCACCTAGCCCCACGCCGGGGTTAGGGTGTCCTCCGTAGGCCATGCATAGCGGGGAGTAGGGAACAAGCGGGGAGTTGGGCACCAGTTGGGGTTGGACATAGATCCTAGCCAAGGACAGGCCCTTTGTCCAACCCCACATCGAGCATGGCAATGGACATCTAACTTTATGTTAAAAAAACCTAGAAAGTCACTGAAAAAGCAAAGGTTAAAGTGATGTTATAGTTAGAAATTGTAATACTATGTTTACTTGACATCATTAAAAAAACTTCAAATTCACTCAAAAAGGGACATTATATTTTGGTGAAAATGTCAGTTAAAACATACCTTTCCAAATTAGCAAAACTACTGAAATTCACCAGTTATATTTATCCCAAGTAACTAAAGCTCATGCCTAAAGTAACTATAACTTGTGCCGCGGCTATGCACTGCTAATTACCTCTGATATTACATCACTCATGACATGTTCTATGACATAATTGATAACATCACTGCTACATCAAATATTACAACATTGATGACAACACTGTGCATGGAAAAGGGCGAAAGTGCTCCCTCTGCTGAAAAAAACGGCAGCTGATCCTAAGCAATTGGCTAACTATATGCCCATCTCCCTGCTTTCTCAAAGATTCTGGAGAAGGAAGTCAACCGCCAACTCTCCCGTTATTTGGAAGACAATAAAATATTACATCCCAGCCAATCCGGCTTTCAACCCCATTTCAGCACTGAGACCGCACTGCTCGAAGTTGTTGAACACGTTAGGAACACCCTTGACATGGGAGGCAAGGCCATTCTGATCCTCTTGGACCTTACTGCAGCTTTCGATACTGTGCCCCACTCTAAACTTCTTGAGCATCTTCAAGAGATAGGGATCAGAAACATGGCCTTGAATTGGCTGATATCATTTTTGAGCAATCGTACTCAGGAAGTATGGCTGCCCCCTACGCCTTGCAAGCCAGAACCCTGACTGTGGGCGTACCCCAGGGATCTGCCCTTAGCCCCACCCTGTTTAACATTTACCTCACGCCCCTGGCTATACTGTCTGAGTCATTGGATGCTAAATTCATTTCTTATGCTCATGATACGCAGCTCCTCTTCTCCTGTGGGAATGGAAGGGACCTAGATGGGGAGCTCATCTCTCAGTGTCTTGCCAGGGTGTTTCAGTGGTTGGACCGGCACCAACTAAAGTGTAACCCGGATAAAACCGAGATTGTGGTCTTTGGAGATGTCTTTCCCCCGAGGCCCACCGGACAGAGTCTGTCTTCCATTGCCGGTATGCCCATACGCGTCTGCAAGCAGCAACGCGGCGTACGGTAACGTGCACGCGCCCCCCGGCGCCGTCTCCCTTTCAAATAGCCGCGCCTGTACAGTTGGCTGTCCTGTCTCTTCTAGCAAGACACGGTCTATGCGGGCTGCACTTCAACGCCGAATTAAGGTAATTTCCCTTTGTTTGGGGACCTCTGGTGTATTATACATCATTCTAGGCGGACCTAGAATTAATTTAGAGTCCCCCTGTAACCCGGTGCCTCCCACGGCGCCTCCCGCGGTGCCTCCCGCGGCCGGGAATTCCAATATGGCGCCGGCGATCGGGCACCAGGTAAAGGAGGTCGGCGGTCCAGCCCCGGTATGCAGGGGAACGCCGGCTCAGGAAGGGGAGGGACGAGAAGGAGGAGAAGAGGACGCCACGGAGCCGGTCAGTGGGCTGCTGCTGCTGCTGCAGAGGGAGAACCCAGAGGAGCTGGTGCTGCAGAGGGAGAACCCCGAGGAGCTGGAGCTGCGGAGGGAGAGAGAAGCGCTGGGAAAAGGAATCCAGGAAGAAGACGCCCCGACCGAAGAACCGCCTAGAGTCAAGCCGGCCTGAAGAGGAGGAGGGCGGTGAGGCTCCCCCTGCCACGACCCTGGAGGGTCGTGGCCACAGGCAAGCGCCTTTCTTTACTTATTTTTCCACGGGTTGGTGGAGGTTGGGGCGGTGAAGGGCACATGTATGTGCACCAAGGTCCGTATTCCCTCCACTTATCCCCCGAAACCTTTCACAACACAGCCCCTTTCAACCCTACACCATCCGACCCCAGGTGACTGTACACTGACTGCCTCAACCCCTGCATACCTGATCCCTGTCTGTCTTTTCCTCCGAGGGCCCTGTCTACTGACCCCTCTCCCTACATCCAGCGGGGCCGGAAGAACAGAACACGAGGACATCTCCTAGCAAGAGAACGGGAGGGAGAGACTGACCAAGAAGTCTAGAGACTGAGACGGAGGACAAGGAGTCCTCCAGTTTGTTTGATTTATTGTCTTTGCTGGACCTTTGTTTCACTGCCACGGATTTCTTTTGATTTGACCATTAAAACCCCTATACAACTATTCCTGACTCACTGTTCTGTATAACCACGCGACCACAGTGGTGTCAGAATTGGGATCTGGTCATTCAAGACTATCATGACCCAACCCATTACCATGGAAGCAATGGTCGCCCAGTTAGCCAAAGGTCAGAGGCACCTGCAGCTGGTCATTGAACACCAAAACCAAGAAGCACAAAAAGAAAGGGAGGCCTTTCAAACCGCCCTAAAGGAGCAGGCAGCCCTTCTAACCACTAATCAGCAGGTCCAAGACACCGCCATCTTACGCCTCACTGATGCTATAAACACAGCCCGGGTCCACCCTAACATACCCAGTTCAGTACTGCAAAAGTATCAGGAGGGGGAGGACCCCGATTATTTTTTTGTTAATTTTGAAAGGGTAGCCACCACAGCCGCTTGGCCTCCTGAGCGATGGGGCCAGTACGTAGCTCCCCTTCTGTCCGGTGAACTCCAGGCCGCCTATCAGGCCGCCAACCCCTCCGGCCTTACACCCTACCCTGAGATTAAGAAGACCATTCTTGAGAGGTTAGGGTTTGATTCCGAGTACTATAGGGCAAAGTTCCATAGGGAAAAGTGAGTGGCGGGCAACAACCCCAGGGCACTGTACTACCGTATCAGAGATCTGGGAGAAAGGTGGTTACAACCTAGTAAGTCCCCTGTTGAAGAAATCACGGAGAAGGTGTACTTAGAGCAGTACTTGGAGGCCCTTCCCCCCAACACTCGTGTGTGGCTAAAACAATACCCTCACCTGACGGTACAGACTGCTGTAGAACTAGCTTGTGCCTACCATAGGTCTCCCGACTTCAGGGCCCAGCCTGTAAGAACCTCGACACCCCAGAGGACTTTCCCTAGGCAGAATGAGAACAGGGTTACCGGACTGGGAAAAGGAATAACGAGACCACCCATACACCCTGTCCCTACCCCGGCAGGGCCTCAGTGCTTTAAGTGTCTAGAGTGGGGGCATATCGCTAGAAATTGCCCGGTCAAGAGCGAGGGAGTCGAGCCCATGGAGGTCGGGCTAACCCGTGGTAGAGTGCTTGCCACAGGGGGTGTCCAGCCACGTTATAGGAAGACCATCCGTCTTAACGGTCAAACTATAGACGCCCTACTGGATACCGGGTGCCACCACACGGTGGTATCCAGGGAACTGGTTCCTATCAGCCATATTACAGATGAAAACCAAATACAGGTATCGTGTGTACATGGGGATATCTGTTTGTACCCAGTGGCCAATGTTCTGATGGAAATAGATGGGGACCCAAAAGTATGTCGAGTAGGGGTGGTACCGGCACTTCAAGAAAAGGTTCTCCTCGGAACGGACCTACCCCGGTTCAATGAGTATTTAGCAAGCGTGTCCAATGAAAAGCAGGAGGCCAACTGGTTGAAGGAGGCTCCCTTCTATACCTCTGGAATGGACCTGGTGGGCTCCCTTATACCCTCAGCTAGGGGCCACCAATATATACTGGTACTAGTAGATTATGCCACACGGTACCCTGAAGCAATACCCCTGACAAGCATGACCACCCTATCGGTTGCTCAAGCCCTTGTCTCATTCTTCTCAAAGGGTCGGGTTTCCATCAGAAATCCTGACCGACCAGGGAACGCCCTTCATGTCCCGATTGATGAAGGAGGTCTGTAACCTGGGTATCCGGCAGATCCGAACGGCGGTATATCACCCCCAGACGGACGGTTTAGTGGAACGCTATAACCGGACTATAAAGACCATATTGAGAAAGTGTATCACAGACACGGGGAGAGACTGGGACCGTAAGCTCCCTCTAGCATTGTTTGCTATACGAACACATGAGCAGAAATCCACAGGGTTCAGCCCATTTGAGCTAGTGTTTGGACATAGACCACGCACCCTTTTAGATATGGCAGCCGAGCAGTGGGCGGAGGAAGAAGATGAGGGGAAACAGTTATTGGCTTACTCCGCCGCCTTAAAAACAACCCTCGCTACTCTATGGGAGGAGGTCCATCAAAACATGGAGAAGGCCCAGCAAAAACAGAAGTCGTATTACGACAAAGGCACCCAGATAAGAAAGTTAACAGTGGGAGATAAGGTCCTCATACTCTTGCCCTCCTCGGACAAAAAGCTACTGGCGACCTGGCAAGGGCCTTACACTGTGATGGGGCAGGTAACCCCTGTTACCTACAGAGTTGCGGTTCCCAGAACAGGGTCCAAGGGGCAAGTGTTCCACATCAACCTATTGAAAAAGTGGGAGGAATCCCTCAATCGAAGTAAAGACGGTGTTATGTCTGTTAACAATATTACCTGTTCAAAGCCCATAGAGATACCCATCCAGCCTTCTGGCTTATTGTCCTTGGAATGGCCAGTAACAGGGAAAACACTTAGCAGTGGACAGAGAGAACAACTTTACTCCCTGTTGGACTGTTTTCCGGGGCTCATTTCCAGCCATCCGGGAAGAACCACCCTGGTAACCCACAACATAAAAACAGAAGCAGGGACAGTTATAAAACTACGGCCATATCGTATTCCAGCAGCCAGACGCCAGGAGGTAGAGAACGAAGTAGATGCAATGCTGCGAGCGGATATCATAGAACCCTCACAGAGTAACTGGTGTTCCCCAGTGGTGTTAGTACCCAAACCTGATGGAAGCCTCCGCTTTTGCATCGACTTCTGCCAACTAAACGCCCACTCCAAGTTCGACAGCTATCCCATGCCGAGAGTTGATGAGCTCATAGAAAGACTGGGAGGGGCCCGTGTAATGTCTACCATCGACTTGACAAAGGGGTACTGGCAGATACCTCTCAGTTCAGCCGCCAAAGAGAAAACGGCCTTTTCCACTCCCTCTGGCCTGTATCAATTTAAGGTTATGCCCTTTGGTTTACACGGAGCCCCCGCAACGTTCCAGAGGCTAATGGATGTCATTCTACGAGCCCATCAAACATACGCCGTGGCTTATCTGGCCGATATTGTACTATACAGCCCCGATTGGGAGACACACCTACAACACCTACAGGGTGTCTTCTCCACTCTACACCAAGCGGGGCTTATGCTCAACTCCAAGAAGACCACTCTGGGGACCGACCGAATTGAGTATTTGGGTTACTCCATACAAGCAGGGACATTACGGCCTCAGTACACCAAGGTGTAAGCCATACAAAACATACCCAGACCAACCACCAAAAAGGATGTACGAGCATTCCTTGGCCTGGTAGGTTATTACAGGCATTTTATCCCAGGCTTTTCCTCCCTAGCATGCCCTCTCACGGACTTGTTATCCCACCAATGCCCCAACAAACAGGTAGAGTGGACTGCTAACCAGGAACAAAGCTTCCAATCCCTGAAGTCCCTGCTATGTCAGGACCCTGTGTTAATATGTCCCGATTTTGAAAAACCATTTGTCTTGCAAACACACGCTTCTGTCCGAGGCCTAGGGGCTATCCTATCGCAACCTGACCAGCAGGGAGATTTACGACCCGTCCTATATCTCAGCCGTAAGCTGTTTCCCCGAGAAACCCACTACGCAATAATGGAGAAAGAATGCTTAGTCATTAAGTGGGCTATGGAGGCCCTACAGTATTACTTACTGGGACGCACTTTCTTTCTAATCACTGACCATGCACCTTTCACATGGCTCGCTACCCACAAAGACACAAACCCCAAGATACTCCGTTGGTTCCTTTCCTTACAGCCCTTTTCTTTTCAGACTCTCCATGCACCCGGACGAGCTCAAGGGAACGTGGAATTTTTGTCTCGGTATCCAACGACTACATGGCCCAATCGTCCATGCTTGGAGGGAAGGCAGTGTAACCCGGCGCCTCCCGTGGCGCCTCCCGTGGCGCCTCTCGCGGCGCGTCCCGCGGCCGGGAATTCCAATATGGCGCCCGCGATCGGGCACCAGGAAAAGGAGGTCGGCGGTCCAGCACCGGTATGCAGGGGAACGCCGGCTCAGGAAGGGGAGGGACAAGAAGGAGGAGAAGAGGATGCCACGGAGCCGGTCAGTGGGCTGCTGCTGCTGCAGAGGGAGAACCCAGAGGAGCTGGTGCTGCAGAGGGAGAACCCCGAGGAGCTGGAGCTGCGGAGGGAGAGAGAAGCACTGGGAAAAGGAATCCTGGAATAAGACGCCCCGACCGAAGAACCGCCTAGAGGCAAGGTCCCAGAGTCAAGCCGGCCTGAAGAGGAGGAGGGCAGTGAGGCTCCCCCTGTCACAACCCTGGAGGGTCGTGGCCACAGGCAAGCGCCTTTCTTTACTTATTTTTCCACGGGTTGGTGGAGGTTGGGGCGGTGAAGGGCACCTGTATGTGCATGTGCACCACGGTCCGTATTCCCTCCACTTATCCTCCGAAACCTTTCACAACACAGCCCCTTTCAACCCTACACCATCCGACCCCTGGTGACGGTACACTGACTGCCTCAACCCCTGCATACCTGATCCCTGTCTGTCTTTTCCTCCGAGGGCCCTGTCTACTGACCCCTCTCCCTACGGGGCCGGAAGAACAGAACACGAGGACATCTCCTAGCAAGAGAACGGGAGGGAGAGACTGACCAAGAAGTCTAGAGACTGAGACGGAGGACAAGGAGTCCTCCAGTTTGTTTGATTTATTGTCTTTGCTGGACCTTTGTTTCACTTCCTCTGATTTCTTTTGATTTGACCATTAAAACCCCTATACAACTATTCCTGACTCACTGTTCTGTATAACCACGCGACCACACCCCCCTTTTCCCGTTTCGCTCTTCTAGATCGACCTTGGGCGATTGCTTCACCCTTCAAAAAGGAGTTGACAGCCGATATGGATTAATTGCATATGCTACACCGCAACTTTTGTGCGGGTGAGTGTGATTCCTATTTAGTTACGTTGGAACATATTTCCATATACTTAAAGTACATTAGCTTATGATGCGCACCTCTCTCACAGACTACCCACCATATGGGGGCAGTGACCGGACCATACCAACTCACCCCTACATATAGGTCAGTATATGTGGCAATGGCTTTGCTTCCTCTTTTACTTTATATGATCATGGCACCAATTAGGCTATATGGTTATACCTCTAGGTTGCCCCCTCCATCCCCTGTCCTGAGGAAGACCCGTGAGCTGAGGTTGTGAATTGCTCTCCATGCACCAGGGTCGAAACGTCGACACTCTTTCCCCCCAGTGGGCCTGTACCCGATATCACCACTACCCTACCCAATCCACAGATGATGTCTCTCTGTGCACCTTGTTTGAAAGAAAAATGAACAACAACTAGAACGACCTATAAGGGGCAGGCCCCGACAAGAAACTGTCCTTATTGCAGACTACAGCAAGTTTTCCATGTTGTACAAGTATTGCAATTGACTCTTCTTGGATGTAATTTTGAATCCCTTCTCTCTTACCTTATCTGTCTCACACATGAGCACACCTTCCCTTCCCTCCCTCCTTGGAGCAACCTTTCATTTTGTTACTGGATATGGCGATTTGTTCACCTAAGGAGTACTTGTGAATAAAACAGTTCTCTTGGCTTTAATTTAATGAGTGCCATTGCTTTTGTTGAAAGTGCGCATATACAATTTCTCTTGAAGTAAATCTGTTTGTGTTTATGACTACATGCAAATCATATGCATCTTTAATGTGTTTTTCGAATTGAGAATATAGGACAATCTAAATGTATGGTAAATTAGTCTAGGACCAACTGTTTTCTATACCAATCGATACCCAGGTCCGTGGACATTTCCTTGGGTTACCCCATTATGTTATAATGGTTTGGATTCTAGTGGCTGGACGTTGCTCTTGGCAGGGGCTGCGGGGGGCTCCAGGCAAGGATCAAAGCACGGGGCCCTGGCTCCCGCCTCACTGCCCTCTGGTGGGTGATAGCCCTGAGCGCGTCGGGGGAAGAAACAATATACCACAACAGAACAAGACGCAGAGCATCTCAAAGAAGAAAAAAGTCCCAGAAAGTGAACACAAAAAGACAAATGTGTAATGAGACAGGAAGTTAGGCGCTACTCCATGGAAGTATACAAATGCCAAGAAGGGGAGAGAAAAAAGAAGAGTTGACCAGTAGTGACTAAGCATTTTTGAAGGACAGAAAAAAGAAGTAATGACAATGCATGGGCGGTATTTAAGCCCACAGAAGAGTTACAACATGTCCCAAAAAGACAGCGCATGCACTGCCTAGGCTCGACTTAATAAAAGTGGAACCAAGCCACATCCCTGTTTTATTCCCTGGTTTGTTTCTCTTTGTTAGGTTACTTTGTCTCCTTTGCCTAAATTAACACGCACCCAGGTGTTAGTATAAAGAGCAATATTGCCACTTTCATGTAGACTCTGCTCTCCAGCTCCTCTCTCTTGCTCTTGCAGTCTTGGTTCATCATTATATGGAGGTGGTCTTAAATTTAACTAATCATCTAAAAATCCATCCTCCTCATCAAAATCACTTTCCAGCTCTTACTCAGTTTTCTCTGTTCCACTTTTGATTTAATCTTTGTCATCATTTATTTTGTTTTTGTCTGTTTCTTTAACAATTGCATGAAACATTCATATACCCTCTATCATGACTTCTCTCCATGCCTACTTTTGCCTATGCCATATTGCATCCAACCAATGGCTCGCCGTGTTTCTAACTTGGCCTTTAATAATGTTATTACATTGTTTTTCATTTGCTACATGATTGCATTCATTTAAAGTCTCAACCTGTGCAAGCTTAGGTTGTGGCTTTGCCTCATACATAGCACGCCTCAATTACTCAATCTCTCTGACATTACAAGTACCTTTCAAACGATATTGCATGTGTTTGTCGATAGCAGTAATTCTATTCCAATATTTAAGCCACCAACATGCATGAAGTCCTCCATTTATCAACATTTCATGTGCAGGTGAACCCTCTAGTGGTGTCGTATCTCCTTCACAAACAGAGGGCCTAATTTATATGTTGGTGGAAAGGGTACTCCATTGCAATGGCGACAGAGTACCATTTCTGTAAATATAATGATCCAGCCACTCCATTTAAATGTGGGCAGACCTTTGGTGTAATGACAGTAGGGCTTGGGAGTCCAGGCGGAGTTGGGACTTATAACCTTGAACCTACGTTGTGTCTCCGTGGGATAAAACTGGCTAGTGCTTGACATCTACTGCATGCACCAGAGTGATTTTCTTTCTTGATTTTCAGGTCGGGCTGCTGGGGAAAAAGCTTTCCAAGCTGCCTAAGGCTGGGTTTCTTTCTTTTGGTAATGACATCATTACATTGAAAGTGTAAAATAATCTTATGGATCTATACTTTTGTGCATCATTCACAATGTACAATAAACATTTTCACACAGACTTTTATATCCACAGACTGAATTAACATAATGGTGTTTGAAATGAGTTTTCATTGAGGTGTAGAAGTGTATTTATTAATGTGCTTTAGTTAGGCCAAATTTTGTGTAAAACCTCGATCTTGAACAAGATGGTAGTCATCTCTGTCTCTCACTTGTGCTTCCGACCCTGCGCACATCCTCTCCCCACAGGTTCCACAGCACACAGTCAAGCTGAACCTGTAATAGTTTAATATTGATGTTGCTATTGTCCTGCTCTCAGTTAATATTCCACAATATGGATGTAAAATTGTTACATGTAACTACATCTTCCTTTTCTTCAATTGATCTGTTCATTCAAAAAAAGTTTTTATGTCAATGTTTCTTGTTTGTTCAAATATCTCCGGAAGATATTAGCACAGAGGGTGTTGAATAATTATTCAAGAAAGTGGGATATGGCTGTGGTGCTAAGGTAATGACATTTATTTTTCTTATACTCCGATTTGCTTAAGAAATTATATTTTTGCTCACACCATGATGATTCTGCAAAAGTTCTTATTTCCTATGCAAGAATTATGTATGAAAACCCGTGATTCTTGTGGTGAGCCAGATTTTTAGAAGATCATCCAATTCTACTGGGGATGCTGTCCGATTTCTCTTGCTCCCCATTGGGACTTAGAATATTTTCTGACTTTTGCATATTTTTATCTAGAACTCAGTTACTGATTGGGCTCATTCAAATCAATAATTTTTAATGAAGTGCACTTTAATTGATTTTGATGCTTTAGGAGGTGACTTAACATGGGGACACATTGTCTCATAAAACTGAGGTTTAACAGTGTCTCCAATCCAATAATTGTGGGAGGTTTGATTGAGGTAAATTTGGGGGTGTGTAACTTTTGGGGCACCCTACTGCTTCCACAAATCTTTCACAGCAGAGGAGGTGGCACATTAAAGAGCACATCATTTTGCTATAGGGGATCCCTCTTTTGCTCAGTTCATAGTGATAGTGGATCTTTTCTGTGGAGTATCCCAATCTTGAGATTTTGCTGGAAAACATGATTTGCAGTGCTGTTCCTGAGTGATTTGGAATGCAAGTATGAACAGGGCTGAATGATTCTGTTGATTGTGAATGTGTCTGGGGTGTCCATGAATGTTGCTGAGGCTTTGAGTTTTTCAGATGGATTGGTATGCAATGAGAGTGATGTTTGGTATTTGATTCAATCAATCAAGTTTCTTGTAAAGCGTGAGTACTCACCCGATAGGGCCTCAAAGTGCTGAGTGGGGGGGGGGGTGTCTGTGGTTCAGTCAAAGAGCCAGGTCTTGAGGTTCTTCTTGAATTGAGTCAGCAATCGTGATTGCCTGAGGTGCAGAGGCAGGGAGTTCCAGGTCTTTGCTCATCCTCCAGGTGTGGTCTACCGGATCCATGGGATGGTGGCCAGGGCCAGTTGGGCAGAGCGGAGATGTCTGGTGGGAGTGTAGAAGGAGAGGCGGTGGTTGAGGTATGCATGTCCAGCATTGTGGAGGGCTTTCTAGGCGTGCGTGAGGAGCTTGAAGTTAATTCTTTTGTTGATAGAAAGCCAGTGAAGGTGTCTCAGGTGGCTGATGATGTGGCTGTGGCTTGGATGTTCAGGATAAGTCTGGTGGAGGGGTTCTGGATGTTCTGGGTGGTGCCAGCGTAGAGTGCGTTGCCGTAGTCCAGTCTGCTGCTGATGAGCACATGGGTGACCGTTTTCCTAGACTCGTCGGGGATCCACTTGAAGACCTTATGCAGCAGGCGGAGCATGTAGCAGAAGGATGAGACGACATTGAATTGGCGGTTCATTGAGAGCGAGGAGTCCAGGATGATGCTGAGGTTTCGTGCGTGGTCTGTGGGTGTGGGGGGGGAGAGGTTCAGAGCTCTGCGGGCCACCAGGAGTCGTCCCAGGCAGAGGGGGTGGAGCTCAAGATGAGGACTTCGGTCTTGTCTGAGTTGAGCTTTTGGCAGCTGTCCTTCATCCAGGTGGTGACTATCTTTATCCCGTTGTGGAAGTTGCTCTTGGCTGCTGTGGGTTCATCTGTGAGGGAGAGAATCAGCTGGGTATTGTCGGTGTAGGAGATGATGTTGAGTCCATGGCTGCAAGTGGGCCATGTAGATGTTAAAGAGGATGGGGCTCAGGGAGGATCCCTGAGGCACTCCGCAGCTGATCTCTGTGGGTTCTGAGTTGAACGGTGGGAGTCTGACTCTCCGTGGTTGGCCGGTGAGGAAGGAGGGGATCCATTCTAGGGCTTTGTCACAGATGCCGGCATCGTGGAGTCTTGCGCAGAGGGTGTGGTGGGAGATGGTGTTGAAGGCAGCTGAGAGGTCCAGGAGGATAAGGGCAGCAGTCTTGCCTCAATTGCCATGATTGCCTAATGAAATTGAGGTTTGACATAATTTTCAATCCAGTTATTGTGGGAGGTTTGATTGAGGTAAATTTTGGGGTGTCTAAATTTTGGGGAACCCTTTTGCTTTCATGAAAGTGAACGGGAAATGAGCCTTCATTTTACTTTTACTACATTGGTTCTTTGGGTATATCCCAGACCCCGGGCACTGATTTGCATAGAGTAAGCCTTGTTGAAAAGAAAACAATCTCCCCTTTCCAATGATATCCCTCCCTAGGGGATTCCTGCTTGGAGATCACCATGGAAGTGTAATCCCCAAGCCGAGCTGAGCCCCCTACCGCACTATACCCCAGGGAGTTATATTTTTATTATATAACTAAAAAAGGGTGGGATGTCAGACCAGGCATCAGGCTGTGCCCCCCACCCTGAAAATGCCAAAATAGTCTTTTTGGCCTTCCCATTCGGGAACCAATTTGGTAAATGTACTCTCCATTTGCCACCAAGGTGGGAGGGAAGGGACAGAAAGCCCACTAGACACCAGGAAATTGTTTATGTGCCAAATATAAAAGGGGTTAGGGGTATTTTCACACAATCTGCCCCCTCTGGGAACAGAAAGGCCACTAGACACCAGGAGAATACAGGCAAAAAAAAGGGGGTAGGGCAACTCACCCAAGCATTGCTCTGTTCTCTCACAATAGAACAGGTGCATTAAACTTTCTGCTCCTTCCGGGGGTGAATTGAGGGGGTTTACCCAAAATCTGCCCCTGGGGGACAGAAAAGCCAGTATACACTAGGGGAAAAACAGGCCCCAAAAAATTGGGCATGGCAATGGGTCATCCAGGCATCGCACTGTATCTCACCTCAGAACAGGTGCATCAGTTGTTCTGTCCACAAGCTGGTGATTGAGGGTATTTACTCCAAATTTGACCCTGGGACAGAAAGGTCAGTAGACATCAATGGGAAAATATATTCTGAAAAACAAAAAAAGGGGGTGATAGCAGCTCACCCAAAATCAAAATATGCCTCGGGACAGAAAGGTCAGTAGGCACCACAGGCAAAATTGGCCTAAAAACAAAAAAATTGAGGTAGGGTGACTCACCCAGGCATCACGCCATGCTCTAACCCCAGACCAGGTGCATCAATATTTCTGCCACCCTAGGTGTGGATTGAGGGTGTTTACCTTATCCAAAATCTACAACGGGGGACAGAAAGGCCACTAGACACCAGGGAAAAATAGCTAAACTCTCAAAAAAGGGGGTGGTGGTGGATCACCGAGGCATCACACCATTCTCCCACCCCAGAATAGGTGCATCAGTCTTTCAGCCCACTTGAGGGTGGATTGGGGTGTTTACGCAAAATCTGCCCCCGCGGGATAGAAAGGCCACTAGACACCAGGGATTTCAACATAGCTCTAAAACAAAACAAAATGCTGGGGGTGACTTACTCTTGCATCAAGCCAATTCACCCACCCCACAATAGGCAAGAGAGTCTTTGTGCACACCATGGAGCAGATAAGAGGTTTATCCTAATTGGGGACTTTGCCCCTAATCTGTCACCCAAGTAGATCAAAGCCCACTGAACACCAGGGATTTTAAAATTTGGTAAAGCAAAGGCGTGTGGGTGTCCCACCCTGGAATTGGGCTATATCCCCACCGCAAGCAGGCTAAACCACTCTTTCTGCCATCCCATAGCGCAGAGAGGGGGTTTATCCCAATTAACTCAATGTTCAGAAAGCTTGCTGGATTCCAATAATAATTTGTTTCAAAATTGGGGTGGGGTCTCACCTATCCTGACATCAGGCCCAACGCCACCCGCTCCACTAAAGCCTCAACAGTCTTTCTGCTCCCCTGGGAACAAAAGAATCCCTATGGCAACAGAGGAAATGTCGATTCTTTTGGGCCTTATTTTGCACATAGGTAGCAGAGTGGGACTGAGTCCCAATATCATACAACTTATATGCTGAATGGCTGCACATTTATGGTTCAGCTCATCTTGCGCCTGGGGAAACCTACCAAACCTAGACATTTCTGAAATGTGGACACCTGAGGTAGTCCAGGATGATGCACCTAGTGTGGCTCCTACAAAGTTTTTCTACCCACAATGCCCCACAAACCTCAAATGTTGCCTAAAACCACACATTTTCCTTTCATTCTTATACTTTTGGAATCTGCGGGGATCCTTAAATTTTCCACCACCCAGTGTTCCCACACTTGTCCCCATATTAACGATTCTCAACTTGTGTGGTTGGGTCTAGCGTCTATGATACAAAAGGCCCCAAAACGCAAGGTGGAGAAATCTGCAAATGGGGTAGCAGCTGTATTTTGGCCCGGGCTTGGCAGCCACCCAGAGAAACCTACCAAACCCACATATTTCTAAAAACTACACACGAGGGAGGAATTCAGGGTTGTTGTGCCTCATGCGACTCCCACAACATTTTATTACCCACCGTGCCTAGAAAACCTCAAACTTTACCTGTAATCATCCATTTTCCTTGCATTTCTGTGATGTAAACTTCTGAAATCCACGGGATCCACAACATTCCTGCTGTCTAATGTTAAAAACACTACCCCACTTGTGTTTCTAGGACTACTGCCTGCAACAGGCATGGTTCAAACCAGGGACAAAGTGAGTCCCATGAGGCACACCACCCTGGACTCCCCCGGGTGTCTAGTGGTCAGAAATGTCTGGGTCTGGCTGAGCCTGGGCCCAAGCTACTCCAAAGCCAAATCAGGTCATTTATTTTACAGGAAAAGCTGATGTCTCCACATTGTGTTTTGGGCCCTTTCCAGATATGGGTGCTAGGCTCACCCACAAAAGTGAGGTACCATTTTTATCTGGAGACATGTGGGGATGCAGGGTGCTAGTGAATTTGTGACTCCCCACATATTCCAGAAGTTTTCCTCACAAAAATGTAAGAAAATGTGTGTTTTTAGTCAGTGTTTGAGGTTTGCAAGGGCTTTGAGTAAGAAAATCTTGTGAGATACACCCAAGTCATGCCACACTGGACTTCCCCAGGTGTCTAGTTTTCAGAAATGTGTTGTTTTGGTAGGTTTCCCCTGGTGCTTGCTGAGCTACCGACCAAAATCCACAGCTATTCAAATTGCTAACAAAGGGTTGGTTTTGAATGGAAAAATGTCAACTGTCCATGCTGCGTTTTAGCCCTTTTTCTGTTGCTGGTGCAACACACACTCACACAAGGGAGGTGCCATTTTTATTAGGAAATATGGGGCAATGCTCGATGGCAGGAAATGTGTGGCTCATGTTCCAGAAGTTTCCCTCAGAGACATTTTTGGAAAATGTGTATTTTTTGCCAATGTTTGAGGTTTGCAAGATCTTCTGGGTAAGAAAATCTTGTGAGATATAAACAAGTCGTGCCACCTTGGACTTCCCCGGGTGTTTAGTTTTCAGAAAGGTGTTCTTTTGATAGGTTTTCCACTGGTGCTTGCTGAGCTAGGGACCAAAATTCACAGCTTCCCAAATTGCACAAAAAAGAGTCGGTTTTGAGTGGAAAAATGTGTTCTGTTTGTGTTGAGTTTTAGGCCCTTTCCTTTCACCGGTGCTAGGCCCACCTACACAAGCGGTATACCATCTTTATCAGGAGAAGTGGAGGAATGCTTGGTGGAAGGAACATTCCCTCACAGAAATGTATGCTTTTAGTCAAAGCTTGAGCCTTGTGGGTGTTTCTGGGTAAGAAAATGTCATGAGATCCACACAAATCAAACCATGCCTGCACTCCCCCGGGTGTCTAGGTTTCAGAAGTGTGTTGATTTTGATAGGTGGTAGCTGAGCTAGGGCCGAGAATCCACAGCAACCCAAACTGCAAAAAAGGGTTGGTTTTGAGTGGAAAAACTTGTTCTGTTTGTGTTGCATTTTGGGTTCGTTCCTGTCGTGGGCACTAGGCCCACCCACACAAGTGAGGTACCACTTTTATCAGGAGACATAGGGAATGTTGGGTGGCAGGAATATTTTGTCTCCCTGCCGATTCAGAACTTTCTCTCTCAGAAATGTGAGGAAAATGTGTGTTTTTAGCAAAGTTTGAGGTTTGCAAAGGCTTCTAAGTACGAAAAGCTTGAGAGAGCCCTACAGGTCATACCACCCTAGACTCCCCCCAACTGTCCACTTTTCAGAACTGTCTGCGTATCGTAGCCTTCCCCGCGGGGCAGCTGCACTAGGACCCAAACTCCTTGACTACCCAAATTGTAAAAAAGCGTGGATTCTGCAGGGTTGAAATATAATATCTCCAGGTCACATTTTGAGACGCAGGAGCTAGGCCCAGCCACACAAATGGGGTACCATTTTTATCAAAGGACATGTGGGAACTCTCTTCATTTGTGGCTTCCAAATGTAAGTCAGTGTGCAAGAAAGAAGACATTTTGCAAAATGCCCTCTGAACCACATGATAGCATGTGTAACCCCAAATTTAGAGGTGTACAAATAACCACTGTTTTTAAATTCATTATCTTCTGCACATTTAAGAAATGCATCAGGTTCCTTCATACCCTTTTTTCATTCCTTATATTTTACCAATTGAATTGCTATTTAGTCGGTGTGCAAAGAAAAATCATTGTAATTTGCAGCTCAGTTACTGGCTCTGGGTTTCGCTTGTTTTTGGAGAACCTATAAATCCTATGTATTGGATACAACCAGAAGGGTCTGGCAGATGTAATTTTGTAAGTCAGCCATCCTGACAAGAAGTTACAGATGAAAATGTTGTCACAAATGTTTTTTTTACCTACTCATTTTCATTTTTTTATTACTACAGTAAGTTTTGATAGGAAAATTTTGAGGTATCTACACAAATGACCACTTTCCGAAATCAGAATTTTGTTTCCTTTTCAAAATTATATAGTTTTCCTGGTTCACCCATGGGTTTCGCATCTGTTTCTACCAGAAACTGCAAGTAGGTTGAAACCTCAAAAATCGGCAAAAAGGGGGGCGTGGCCTAGCGATCAAGCATGGCGGTCGCAAGTTAGGCGAGCTTCGCTTAGCCCAACTCCAAAATCCTGCATTCATCCTGTTTTGTCGAACGATCTTATATATTGCAACCCCACGCCACATTAAGAATCCGCGTGGCTGCCACCAGACTCGGCGACGAGCGAAATCCGAGCTGCCTGGGAGATCGGCGAGTGGAAAGCCGGAGAGGCCTTGTGGGGGGATCCGCTGCAGCCTAGCGGGAGCTGCTGCTGCAGGCGACACAGGCCCGGGGCTGGACTGCTGTGAGCCCGGGGACGATCGGCTGCTAATGCGACGAATTCCTGGGGACTGAGGAGGCAGCTGGGTGATTGCGGTGGCAGGCGGCGGCGCGATTACCAAGCCCGCATTGAGATTCCGGTGAGTGCTTCCACCGGGGACCCCCTCTCCTCCATCCTCCCGCCCCCGCTGTGAAGACCGGTGGTCAGCTCGGGCTGCAGGGGGAAGGCACCTAGTGGACCCCACGGGCCGGTAGCCCGTTGGCGGAGTTTGCCGCTGCATGGACTGCGGCATACCTGTTGGGAGCTGGGGTGAGGCGGCCTCGCGGGAGGCGCTAGAGGGAGCCGCTGCCCACGGCCTGTCCTGCTGAAGAGCGGCACCCGACAGCTCTCGAGTGAAGAGGAGTGTGCGGGAGGACCCGCACGTCTTGCAACACCGCTTCGGGGGCAGGGTGGTGGCTGCATACCGGCTTCCCCTACACCAGACCACCATATACAGCCAACCACTACACATTGCACGGGTAATTGCGGTGAGGCAATTAAGCGGAGGCGCCCTGTGACGGCACTGGGGAGGAGAGCGTCCTGTGGGCGAGGCTGAGAACGGTACAGAAGAGTGGGGCCCGCCTGCGCACCCCAGGGAGTCATCGCACCGGAACGCCGGAGATGTCACGACCTGGGGGCCTCTTGCGGTACAGTTGGACGGCGCGTGGGAGCCCCTTCCACTACAGACACTGCCACGAGGGCGGTGGCCGAGGTATAAATCAGCCTGATCCTTCAGCTGCCCCAGCTGCAGTCCACGTTGTAACGGCGAGACACCCATTAGGGGGGGCGCAGCCATTTGCGGAAGCGGCTGGGCTAGAGTCTGGTGCGGCTTGTGGGTGGCGGCGCTCTGCCTTGGTCCCGAGTGCCGGGTTTCCTGCGACCGTACCGCCCTCTCTGGCCCAAAAGTGTGTTAGTGGTGACCACCATTCAGGATCGCGGAGTGGGCCTGGCTGAGGGCATGAACACACAACTACCGTTCGCTATAATTCTCTAGTCACTGCCATGACAAAAGATAAACCGAGTGCTGGATCCGCCAAACAGAGCACGATGGATCGCTTTACCGGCCCGGGGGCTCCTATCGCGGATCAGAGTGGAGCTCAGGGAGGCGTCCCAGACAATGCGGCGCTCATGGCGGCTATCACCCAGTCCAGGGCCGCACTAGAGGCAAAGATTGGAGAGGTGGGTGTAGACGTCTCACTTCTGAGACAAGACCTTCGCAATGCAGTGGACCGTATAACAGAAGCCGAAACTAGAGTCTCTGGAGTCGAAGACTCGGTGGTCACGCTGCAGAAACGGGTTACGTTGTTGGAATCGGTTGCCAAGGGCCTGGCCTCGCAAGTTGAAGAGGCGGAGGGCAGGGCCAGAAGAAACAACCTCCGCTTCGTTGGGTTTCCCGAGGGCTGCGAAGTGGGAAATATGAAGCAGTTCCTTACTAAGTGGCTGTTAGGGTGGCTCCCTCCGGAGTCCCTGTCGAGCTGCTTTATCATCGAGAGGGCACATCGGGCCCTGCTGCAAAAGCCGCCCTTGGGTGCCCGGTCGAGGCCTGTAATTGCTAAAATCCAGAATTATCTTGACAGGGATGTGATCCTGAAACAGGCCAGGCTCAAAGAACCTCTCCTATACATAAACACTTGTATCCTTATCTTCCCGGATTATACCAAATTGGTCCAGCAAAGACGACAATCCTTCTTAGCCGCCAAGGCCCGTCTCCGTGAACTGAAGCTCCCCTATGCATTGTTGTACCCAGCCAAGCTGCGGGTGATATACCAGTCCCACACTCTCTTCTTTGGGTCGCCAGAGGAAGTCTTTCATTGGACAGATGAGACTGTGCAAATTAGACGCCGCACGCTGCCCAGATTGGAGTCGGATTCATCGTCCAGCGAGATTGTACGCAAGCCCTCCAAACCTAAGCCTAAAGGATCCAGGAGGTCTCGATCGAAGCGTCGCTCCCAATCCTGCAGTGACCCTGGCAGATCCACGCCTGCGCCCTGGCAGGGGCCCTTGGCACCGTAACACCTTTGAAACTTTCCAGAATGGGGTGCCCTAAGTGTTCTTGACATTACTCGACGAAACGCGAGCAGGGGCTAGTACCTCTGTTCGAACTCTCCTTGCTCAGGGGACTACCGCTGAGTATGGGCAAGTTAATGGGGATCCATTGGGGGGAGAGGGCGGGGGGCTCCCGTTGGGGTCCACAAGCCACCTCCGCCGCGACAGGTACTTCAGTTGTTTTGAGGTATAGGGGGGGGGAAGTTGGGGTAATTGGGGAAAATTTGGTTTGTTTTATGTTTGCATGATGCTACTGGCACACACACTATCTATCTACACATTGGCTCACAGCTATCCCACGGGACACAATTCAAAAGTCCATAGATGGCCACCCTGATAGATAGGGCGCGACCCTGCACCAGAGACCTACGAATAGTCAGTTGGAATGTCAGGGGGGCCCTAGACAAGGTCAAGAGAGGGGCCATACTCCATCAGGCCAAACAATATCGGGCTGATATCCTAATGCTCCAGGACACACACCTACTGGGTACTAAAACGTTATGCCTCCTTCGCTATGGGTATGTCCAAGTGTTTCACTCTGGGTTCGCTAGGGGGTCGAGGGGAGTCGCGATATTGATACATCGCAGGGTCCCATACAAGCACGATAGGACGCGGGCAGACCCGCTGGGGAGATACATATTCCTGGAAGGTACCATATATGAGGAACGGGTAGTATTGGGGTGTGTGTATGCCTCCCCGCCCTTGCAATGGGGCCTAGTTGAGCGCCTTACGACCCTGTGGGCAGTCCTGCCTGAAGGGTTGGCGATCATAGGAGGAGACTGGAATGATGTGATGGACGTAGTGATAGATAGGTGGAGACCAGGGGGATATGCTGACGTCCATCATACTACCAAACTATGCTCCCTAGTGACAAGCTTGGGTTGGGTGGATGTTTGGCGGCGGCTGCACGGAACGGAATTGAGCTATTCATATTATTCGACCGCCCACGACTCGAACTCCCGAATTGATTACTTCTTTATACCCTTGAGAGCTGTTGGGAGGGTGCGGGCAGTGGAGATGCTACCGCGGGGTCTCTCTGATCACTCCCCGGTGATCTTAACGATGCAGCTGGGCCCTAAGAAACCCCCTTTTAGGTGGTGACTCTCCCCGTAGCACCTCCACGATGAGAAGTACCGGGAACACATGGGACAGGCGATCGAACACTACCTAGAGGAGAATGTGGGGGACGGTGGCTGGGGCTGCCACGTTGTGGGAGGCCATGAAACCTACTTTGAGGGGAATTGACATTTCCTTTTGCGCTGCTGCACGCCGCACTCGGCGAGAGGCCCTGCTGCGGTCTGAGGCTCACATGCTGCAGCTAGAGCAGCGTAGCAGAGGGAAGGGAGGACACCCGGTGCGCCGCCAACTAGTACTAGCAAGACAAACCCACTATGACATGCTGATGGAGGAGGCCCGCCTTGCGTGGCTGGCATCTCGCAGCAGAATCTATCAATGGGGGGACAAGTCCAGTAAACTGTTACACAGACTGTGCCAGGGGACTTTGCAGCCTCAGATACTCCCTAGTATTGCAGGTCCCAATGGACGAGTCTTAAGTGATCCCGCCCTCATCGCTGAAAGCTTTGCGGAATATTTTGCAGGCCTTTATGCCCCGAGAGAGCTCCTACAGGAGGCTGTGATCCATCGCTTTATAGATGATATACCGCCCCGCACCCTCTCTGATGACGCACAAGCCGACTTAGAATTGCCATTCACAGATGAAGAAGTGTGCGTAGCACTGGGTGAATTAAATTCCGGAAAAGCGCCATGCCCTAACGGGTTCCCTTGTGAATTCTTCAAGAAATACTTCTCCCAGATAGGGTCGCACTATCTCCGGGTTGTGGAGGAGGCTAGAGACCGGGGTTGTCTGCCCAGGGACTGGCGACATGCAGAAGTGGTTGTATTTAATAAGCCGGGCCGACCTCCGGACCAACATGCCTCGCCCCATCTCACTTTTAAACATCGAGGCCAAAATTTTAGCCAAGCTGTTGGCCAACCATTTGAAACCTCACATCACTACATTGATCCATCCAGATCAGACGGGCTTTATGCCCCAGCGGGCCACGCGCCACAACATTTGGCGGGCACATATAGCAATAGATGCCATCCTGGATCGGGGTGTGCCGGCGGCCTTGTTATTAGCGGATATGGATAGGGCATTCAATTCCCTGAGCTGGGTATATCTCTTTGCGCTCCTAGATCGTCTCAATATAGGACCTCGATTCTTGGCTTACCTCAAACTGTTATACACAGACCTCACAGCATCGGTGCGGGTGGCGGGCTCCGTATCCTCTACTTTCTTGATCGGCAGGGGCAATCGTCAGGGGTGTCCTCTGTCACTGTATCTATTTGCGCTGGCTATGGAGCCATTGGCGACTTGGGTACGATTAGATGCGCAAGTGGCCGGGTTTGAATGGGAGCACGGGCTCTCAGATCATATTGCCTTATATGCGGACGATGTCCTCTTCTTTTTAACAGATATCAACAGAACGGGGCCGAGGATCCTCCGCATTATGCAAGACTTCGGCGAAACATCCGGGCTCTATATGAACCCGAGCAAATCCACATTGTGGGCGCTGGGTGAGGCAACAGACTTGGGATCCTGGGCTGAGGCGGTACGAATATCGTCAGAGGGCCTAAAATACCTAGGAGTCTTTCTATCAGGCTCACCCAAAACTGCGTGGGATAGGAACATGGCTCCAATCTGGGCGCGAACGAGGGAGGAGATGAAAACTTGGTCGCATATGCCCCTTTCATTATATGGCAGATCAGTCATCTTTAAAATGGTGTCCTTGCCTCGACTGCTGTATCAACTGCAAAACCATCCATATCCGGTGCTCCCCTCATGGTTTCGACAAGTCAACGCGGCACTGGGACAGTGCCTATGGGCGGGGAGGGGCGTCCAGGGTGGCGCTACGGACCTGCTTTCAATCAACTTATTGCGGGGGTCTGGCCACCTTGGATATCCACTCATATTATATGGCCTCACAGCTACTGGTTTTAAATGAGTGGTGGTATGGGGGTCGAGAGGATCCAGCTTATGCAGTGGAATGGAGACTCATGGGTGAGTCCACAGTACATACTATTCTGTATTCTGCACCGCTGCGTAATTCTCTACCATCTGCCACTCGGGTTGTCTTTCAAGTTTGGAAACAATCCCTTCGTACGATGGGATAGTGGAACAAACTCACTAGAGAGACTCCGCTATGGAACAATGGTCAATTGCCACAACTGGCGGCGCTCGCCGGCTTTAAAGGCTGGGATAACATTGGGATCTACTAAATGGGATGATTATGCCCTGGGTGGAGATGGCGCTCTCTCTGAGCGGTGTATATTTAGTTAAATATGTATAAAATTAGGTGCCCAGGGAGGAGGTATTCATCACTCACTACGACCATACTGAGGCGCCGAGGTCTGTCTTTAGCGTGGACGCTGCAACACACAGCTTTCCACCGGCTGTTGGAATACGCAGCCTGATATTTAAGCACGAAGCCTAATACAATCGTGCAATTTTGATATTGCTAGGATACAACCTTTCATTTATACATTATATATCCCAGCCATATTTAGGCTGGGACGGAAGTATAACCAGTCAGAAGGCTTGAAATATTGGGCCAGTCTTACTAAGCCCTGAAGAATTCGCGGGTGTCTTGTCCCGAACGACGAAACACGTGTTGGCTGGAGTTTTTACAAGAAAATATTAAACTGTTTTAACTTTGATATGCTTGTTCTTCTGATAAAAGTGTTTACTTTTGATACTGTATTTATGAGTGCCAGGGATTGATAATATAACATTGGGATCTCCACACTGGGTGACGTAATGCGTGGCGTAATCCTTAAGTCCTTCCAAGAGCTCCAACAAGAATACCACATGCCAAAAACTAAATTCTATAAATACCTCTAGTTTCGACATGCTATCTCACCGAGTGTTCTAGGTATAGAGGTGCTCCCTGAGTTCAGTCCGGTGGAAGCCAAGGTTTTCATGGGGGACTTACAGGACCATAAGATTTCAAAGATATATCAATCCCTGGTGACACATGGATCCACCACACTAGATAAACTCAGGGCGACCTGGGAGGGGGATATGGGTCAGTTAGACGGGGATGACTGGACGGATACACTAGCCTCTCCTAGGGCAGCAGCGATCTCTACGAGACTGCGCCTCATTCAATTCAAATACCTTCACAGGGTCTATTACACAAGGCTTAGATTGTGGAGGGCTGGTCTGGTGGCGCCCCCGTTATGTTTGAGATGTGGACGTGAAGAAGGGTCCCCCATGCACACCATTTGGCACTGTACAGCACTTGCAAAATTCTGGAGAGGGGTGTTAGCCTGTTTGGCGGAGGTCTTGGGGTGGGAACTCCCCTCCTCACCAAAATTAACGATCCTACACATTATGGAGGATATAGGCGGTAACATCTACAAGCGACATTTACTACTATTAGGATTGACATTGGCCAAGAGAGATATAGCAAGGCTGTGGAAAGCAACCACCCCACCTTCCCTTTCGGCATGGAAGAATGGATTGGACTTTAACATGGGGTTGGAGGTCCCGATATTTAAAGCCCGGGGGTGCCCGCAAAAACATCCCAAAATCTGGAAGCGATGGGAGGATTACCGTGGCCTAGAACTAGACCCAATACCTCCGGCGGACGCATCTATATCTGCATTGATATGTAGTCGTTAAGATAGGAGATTGGCCATGTATCGAGAGATAATGCCATTGAAGCAGGGATATGCAGGAATAGCAGCAATGTAGTAGTGTGTGGGTGCCATTGGGGGGAGGGGGTTTTACAGTGTTTATGTTTTATTGTTTCTTTGACATTTACGATAAACTATGTGATTTAGTAGTCAAACACAATGACTTGCACTGCTTGTAATGGCGGTTGTCTCCTGGTTTAAGGAGCACTGCACCTTCTATAACTTTTGACACAATAAAATATGTTTTCAAAAAAAAAAAAATCGGCAAAAATGGACTACCTCTTAGAAAAATGCAAAAACTGTGGTAAAAATAGTTTTTTCGATACAACAGTGCTTGTTCATGAAAGCTGGGAAGATGGTGATCCAAGAACATCAATCCTTTCGTTTAGTCCATTTTTAAAAAACAAAACATATAAAGGCGTATTTACAACTAAAGGGCGCAGCGCGGCGCTGCAAGCAATTTAGCAGTGCGGCACATAGTCATTTCAAAACCGCAGGGATGCTCCGTATTGACAAGAATATGGTACACTCCTGTGTTTTCCCTTGTGCCGGCGCTAAAAAGCTGCCTAGCACCAGCGCAGGTACCCTTGCACCATGGTGCAAGGGTGTCTGCGTTGGAGGGATGATTGCGTTTGTGCAGGCCTTCCTGCACAAAAGAAATCATAAATTACATGTTGCTCCTTCTCAGTGTGCTGCAGAATGTAGCACACATAGAAAGAGCAAAAAAGAAGGAGAAATACTCTTCAAAGGCGTAGTTTTTGGCGCTGCCTCAGATTTAGCAGATCCTTGTAAATCTGGAGCGGTGTCAAAAAGCAATGGGTGTTGCATGGGTATGCCCACAGCTTCACCCATTGCATGCCCCTTTGCCGCAGAAAACTGTGGCGAGGAGGCCCATATTTACAAGGCAGCATTAAGTCACGCAAAGTGGCTTAGTTCCGCCTTGTAAATATGGAGCAGGGCACAGCGCCACCGGAGCATCGCAAAAAGTGACACTCCGGAGGCGCAATGCCCTTGTAAATGTGCCCTATGGTTTCTTGTGCAGCACTATTTTCACATTTTTCACAAATAAACCTACATTTACCTATATTGTAAGCTATTTAACGGTCCCCCTTAGGGAAATTCACAAACCCTTGCTAACTTTAAAATCCCCAGGATGTTGAGAAACAAGAATACAAATTTGGCGCGAATGCCTTATGTGGAACAAAAGCTATGAAGGCATAACTGTGAAGTGTCCCAAATACCATGAAAAGGGCCTTAGAACTCTAGAGGCAAAATTCTTAGAAGCCAAGGGGCTAAAATAAATTACAGTAAAGCAATGTGAACGGATCATCTTTTTTTCGATAAGCTTGAAAGATGACTAAATGGAAAAGTGACTGTGAGAATTATTCAGAGTTTAGCGGACACACGACTTAATCAAAAACGCGGCGGATGTCACGTTCGCATTATTACTATAAGTGCATTGTATCTACCGCACTTGTAGGATGGGCGGGGTATCCAGTTTTGACACAGTATCTCGTCCGCCAGACTCTAAATAAGGCCCAAAGTTTTATAATCCATACTACTTTAAGCTATTGAAATATATGGAGTAATTATTTCATAAATGTGGTGTTTGTTGTGTCTGATTGTTCAATAAGATGTGTGCACAGTGCATATTCCATGACTTAGTAATGATTGGAAGTTGAATATTTTGAATAGAAATTATTGTATGTTTTAATGGTAAATTATGTGTTTGGTGCTCATGTTTCCTGTGGCGGCTTATTGTAGGCTTAACAAGGGTGTAAACAACAAGGGAGCTACTATGCAAAAGTAAACTGGCAAATATAAGACATTCACCTTCAGAGTGACAGACGTGCTTCATTGGTGTGTGGTGTTGTTTCATCTTTTCATCTAGCTCACACGTGTTCATTACTCAGGTACTAATTACACTTCAGCCTTGTTGTGCTACTGACTGCTAACTCAATAGTTGTTGCTATATTCAGGTTTTGTAAATTGGTAGCTCTCTTTCTTTGTAAGCTGCTATTTTATCATTCGTTCATCTAGGAGGACAAATTGGAAGTGGATTCTGAATCATGTAGAGATAACCTGTCTATAAATGCAAGTCTTTGTACAAAATGCACAAAAAGAAGCCAAATTCGCAAATGTTTTTTACAAATTGAAGTGCAACATAGGTGTGCACAAAAAGCAACATGCATCTTGGAAGTCTATATAATGTGTCTGGCAGAGCCATAGGTGCTAAAAGTAGGGGTGCGAGGCTGGTGCTGCAGCACCCCAACATCATTATGATGGAGTTCAGAAGGTGAAATGAGCAATAAATATGCATTTAAATTGTGTGTTTATTTTGCCACATTTGCTGTGTGTTGAAAATGTCAGGCTCTGTTTTCTGGCAATTGCTGCTTATTCTTTTAACATGGAGACTGGTGTTTACTTTTCTTTTTCTGACTGCTAATGGAGAGGATTTGGTAAACTAACTTATCTGACAATCTTGCCGGCATACAAGAAGTATGAAAGGAAAGGTAGAAATATGCCTATTTTTTCTAACACAGAACAAAATTTAAATACCTATAAATGAGCTGTACAGATATTTCAGAATATATCACCAGTTAGGAAAACACAAATGAAGCCCTCTTTTTTTGTAATTCAGAAGTGTGAGAAAATGGGGTTCTGTTGCAGTACCCCCCACTTATTTTTTGATGCAACTTTGACTGTAGAGTACTGGGTCCCTGCTGTCCAGGTTCCCAGTACCAGTGTTCTTTCCCTAAAACTGATCCACCATTGGCCCTTCGGGCCCCCCTGTAAGACCCTAATACATAGTACATGGGTATCTAGGGCATTGGGACTGAAGAGGGTCCCCTAGGGAGCCCTCACCTAGGCCATGCAGAGTGCCACTACAGCATGCATGGCCGGGTGCAGACAAAACAACAAAGTCGACATGGCACACACTGCCTGTGTTCCATGCCAACTAGCCCTGCCCAAGATATAAGTAATTCCCTCCCTCTAGCAGTCCTTACCAGCCCTAAGGGTGCACTATGTCACAGGTGTGAGCATAGCTGCATGAGCAGATATGGCCCTACAGTATTAGGGTCTATTCTTTGATATTATAAGTGCTAGGGAAGCCATAAAGAGTACATGGGGTGTGAACTTGACAACTTTGAGTTCCCCAGCACCATGATGGCTTCACTGAAGCCAAGAGTGTTTGGTACCAAACAACTCCTTGTAATAAATCCACACTGATGCCAGTGTGAAATTTATTAAACCATGCTTTTAGAAGGCACCTCAGAGGTGCCCCCTAAAAACCTACCGACCCTGGTGTGGGCTCTGACTGGTTTTAGGCAACCTGCCACACACAGACATGTTTCTGGACCCCTGGGTGGAGAGTCTCTGGGACTAGAAACAATGCACATCCGGGGCACAGGTGTCCCACCTCATCCCCCAGGATGGGCCAGTGCTTGAAGGGGAAGCTTCAAAGGCCTGACGCCTTTGTAATGTGACCCCCAGTCTCTGCTGCTAGCAGATGGCAGCCCCCGGTTTACAACCCCAATTTGGACAAGAAAAACTTAGACAGGCTAGGAGGTGTGGTCACCTTTGCCAAATACACTCCTCTGGTGGAGGAGACAAAGTTAAACACACTTTACAGTCCCCTCCATCTTGAAGATGAGGGGACTCCTACAATCAGGACTAGGACCCCTCCCACAGAAGGGTGGCATAATAGTGGGTGGAGTCACCACAGCTAAGGTGGCAGTACCTACTCATCCCCTACAATGCCCCCTAAATTTAGTATTTAAAGGGCTCCCCTAGACCTAGAAACTAGATCTATGATGACCTAAGAAGGAAGAAGACACTTCTGCAGAGAAGACTGAAGACGATGACTGCCTTGGCCCCAGCCCTACCGCCTGTCTCCAGCTTCGACAAACCTGCAACCTGTCTTGCAGACAGTGACCTCTGAAACTCCTGGGAGAACTGATGCCTTCAAAAAAGACTCCAATCTCCTGTGGACAGCGGACCTGTCCAGAATAAATCAACTCCAAGGGCTCCGGATCCAGCTGGAATTGCGACTCCTGCCCACTCTGCACCCGACACCCACAGCCCAAGTCTGAGTGGCTCATCTGCCCAGTGAAGTCTCCTACGATGCTGACCTCAAATCCAGCATTGGCTGACCTCTCCAGACCTCCACGATGGCGTCTGAATTGTGAATGCAGAGGCTCCCCTTGACCACAACCGGCTCCAGTAAGAAGACTCCGACGTCGAAAGGCACCCCTGCACCTGAAGCTCCTGGGACTTGGTTAGCTGAACTGACGGTGCTACTACAACCCCCTACATCTCTACTTATCTCTGCTGTTGTTGGTCTCCCTTCAGCAACTTCCATTGCAACGCCTGCAGCCTGTTTGCCAAAAGAAAGAATCTGCCTTGAAAAGCATTGGGTGCCCAACGCTGAAAGTGCACCCTGCACCCGGCTGCACCCATGCCGCTGGTGGTGTATGATTGGTGCTGCTTTGTAGCCCCCCCTATGCTGGTCCTAACCCCCAAAGCTTGGCACCTGCAACCGATCTACTTACCTGCAAGCAGTGTGGCTCCAAGCACTCCCAGTCTCTATTAAAACACATTGGTCCGAACTCCAATTTTGACCTGTGCACCGACCCTCGCCCCTTGCTGACTTTTGGTCCCGAAGACTGGAATTCTAAGTGTGATAAGCTGTTTAACCGCTGCATTGCTTTCCCCATAGGATAGCATTGAACTGTTCAGAAAATATTTTTTTAAAGTGAAAAGTATTTTTATTTTAAAACGTACTTACCTTATTGCAAAGATCTTGGTCTTAAAATTAAATACAAGCAAATTATATTTTTCTAAAATTGGCATAGATCTCCTATTTGAGTTGTGTGTCCATTATTAATCACTGTTGTGCAATAAATAACTTACACTCCTCTGCATTGGGCCTAAGGCTGCTGACTATCACTAATAGAGCACTTTGGGTTTTATATTGAGCCCTGTACACTTTTGGGGAATTTCTGTACTCTGCACGGTATAACCTCCTAGTGGTATACCATATACAGAGCCAGCTTCCTACAAAAAGTGTGTTGAAAACAAAGGGGCATATTTACTAGAAAAAATGGCAGAGTGTGGCGATAGCCTCCTTAGCTTAACGCCACGCTCCGCCACTTCTGAAACGCAGGGCTGCACCATATTTACAACAATATGATGCATCCCTATGTTTCCCCCTGCGCTGGTGCTAAATTTAGCAGACTAACTCCAACGCAAACACCCTTGCACCATAGTGCAAGGGTGTCTGCGTTGAAGGGAAGATTATTTATGTGCAGGAAGGTCTCTGTTCCTGCACATAAACAATCTTTAAATGGCGTTTTGTCACTTCTATGTGTGCTGCTTAATGCAGCACATATAGAAGTTACAAAATGTCATTTTTTTATTGTTTATGTGCAGGAAGGCTCATCTTTAAATGGCGTTTTGTCACTTCTATGGGGCTCATTACGATGTCGGGCGGAAAGCCTCCTCTCAACAGTTGGAATCTCCTCGACCGCGTCGGAGCCCTTCCGACCAACTCGGTTGGATTACATTCCGACCACCCACCTATGATGTTCGCGGGTGGAATGTAAAACACGTGGTCATTCCGACTAGGTTCCGAGGGACTCGTGGAGTATTCCTGTCAGTCGGAACCGCATCATACACCCCTATGGATAGCGTTTCCGCTCTCAGGATTAAGATGTCGATTTCCAACAGAATTTCCGCGTCACCCTGTCTGACACGAAAAGGCTGTTGGAAAGTGACTTTTGGGGCCCCTGGCAGGGCTACCTAGGCCCACGGCCTATGGTTGATAGCCGAGGGGGTACCTTAGGGACACCCCTGTAAAACCCTGCACTGTGTGGCAGGCACTGTGGGGCCTGCAACAGGGTGCAGGCTTTACCGCAAACAACCCCATTTCCCCATATGAGCCTGTGTTACGGCCGGTTGTCGGGTGGAACACGAGCTCCCATAGGGAACAATGGAAGTCGGACCAAACATTGTTCGGTCGCATCGAAACCGCCGACTGCAAGTCGGTCGGACCCGATTCTGAGTCCGTGTCGGGTAGAGGCTTTCCGCCTGACATCGTAATGAGCCCCTATGTGTGCTGCTCAATGCAGCACACATAGAACTTACAAAATGTCATTTATTTTTTGATTGTTTATGTGCAGGAAGGGTCACCTTCCTGCACATAAACAATCAATGGCCCTTTGCTGTTTCTATGTGTGCGGCACACCGCAGCACACATGGAAATGGAAACAGCAAAACGACCAGAAATAAAGCATTTCTCCTCATTTCGCCTGTTTAATACCAGGTTTTTCCTGGTTTTAATTTTGACGCTGCCTCCCACGCAGCCCTTGTAAATAGGGGGCAGCGTCAAAATCAATGGGTGTTGCGGTGGAACACCCACTGCAACACCCATTGCCCTCCTCTTTCACGCTAAGTACAGCGTGAAAGGGTGCCTTATTTACAAGGCAGCGTTAAGCCACGTTAAGTGGCTTAATGCTGCCTTGTAAATAAGGTGAAGCACATTTCGCCACAGGAACATCACTAAAAGTGACGTTCCTGTGGCGATAGGGGCATGTAAATATGCCCCAAAGATTTCAACACAATCAAGACACTTTACCTGGTGATGTGCAAATTATAATTGTTCACTGAAACGCCATACGTTATCTATCATTTGTGCCCTTTATATATTTTTAGCAGCAAAACAACATATCTGTGCAAATTTAGTGGCTGTATCCATGGAAATTGTGCTGTCTGTAAATGACAGTGCACTCCACACCATGCTTTACTAATATGTTTGTGTCAGTGTGCTCCAAAAGGCTACATACCATACCCTTACAATTGTCCTACTGAACTGCTGTTGCTCATTTGCTATACTTGTTCTTTGTATGACGCTCAGACTTTTCTAACCCCGGGCGGAGTTGGCGGAGTGCCACTACAATGAGTTCCATGGAGTTGGGAAAAAACTCTGTGGAACTCCGCTCCGCTCCCCGCCCCCACTCCCCCTAATAAAAAATATAAATAAAAAAATGTAAAAAGAAAAAAACACTTACCTCTGCTGTGGCATCTCCGGGCTGCCTTCCTCCTCCTCGCCGTGGTCTTTCCCGCTGTCTCCTCGTCCACATATGTCTTGCGAGAACTGCGCATGCGCGTGCATGCGCAGTCCAACAAGACGTACGTCCGACGTAGGGGTTTGCGTGGGTGGATGAGGAGATGGCGAGAGAGACCACAGCGAGGAGGAGGGCAGCCCGGAGATGCACAGCAGAGGTAAGTGCCTTTTGTCCCCTTTTTTTGTGCAGGGGTGGCTGGCTAACTCTGCTCCGCTGCGGAGTCGGAGTTTTGCCTGAACTCCGCGTTCTCAACGGAGCACAGAGTAGGCAAAATTCTGCAAACTCTGCTGGCGGAGCGGAGTTCTCTGCCCGGGCTTACACTTTTAATGATCCCTATTACTTCAGTGATATATAATTGATGGCAGCATACCCACTCTGAAAATTGTTCCAGTACCACTGGGCAGAGCAGTTTACCAGGACGGGTTATCACTACCAGACTACAAGTTGGCTAGTATTCCCACGCTTGATAAAACCTTTCGGACCAGGTGTCTGAGGCAGAGAGCAGAATATCATCACAGTTCACACTAGACCTACTGGCACAGCACAAGGGAAACATGCAATGCTCCCTCCAGCCACATAAGTGCCTGTCCTGCCTGTCCACACACACCTCTCATCCCACAATCTACTCTGGCCAACTCCTCAGCTTTGCTACCTCCTTGCAGCAGGTGATAAAACTGAGCATAATTATCTGAGGAATTGGCGATAACCAGTTAAAAGGACCAAATACATTTGGGTCCACATGGTTATTCCCCATTCAAATACCTATTAAAGGCTGACTTTTGGGATGGGGCATTTGCCAGGATGGTTATTTTCAGCTCCTATATCTCCACTTTATAAATCGACCATATTTCTATGAGCCCCTTAGAGGATCAAGAAAGGTAGAAACTTAAAAGGGCGAAGTGCACTTACACTGGTCTAAAATAAGGTCAGTCTGGAGGGTTTTCCTCTGTGAATTAACGCGTATGCGCACAAATAGGCATTAAAAGGGGTAGGGTGCCAAATACAGTGGAAATCCACAAACGCAAAAGTGCTGTGGCCATTCCCAAACATTTTTCTGGTATTTTATGACTATTGAACTGCACTGAATTAGAGGCAGAAAGGGGCCTTTGCCAAGGTGGGAAGTTCAGAGAAGAGCTGGTAACAGGTTTCTGCACAGGAAATTAAAAAAGGAAAAGAGTTAGGTGCTCAAAAGAAAATGTGTATATTATTTAATCATGAAGGTTTACCACTTCGAGCAAAGTTTGCTTGCTCAGTAGGATTACTCATGGAAATCTATGAAAATTTTACATTTGCAGGGGATTTCCTAAGACTCTTTCTGAGTCACAAAACATTTGAAAATGTCCTCAAATGTGAGAAGAAACCTCTGGGTAAAGTTTTCAATTTTTTTAAACCCTGCTTTGTTTATCCGGCCAACATCTATGAGGTGCTCACTGGGAGGCTTAGCTGCAAAAAGGTAAGAACTACTGTCTCAGCTGCATCACCCTCTGCATTGTGAAGCTGCTGTCTCTGAACCAAGATGCATAATTTCATGTGATATTATTGTGCTTCGAGTGATGCGTGTGGTGCGCCCTTTCCTATATCTCAGATGTTATTGTCCGCTCACGCGTCCTAGTTTGCTCTTTTTCGCATTAAACAGACTGAAACCAGAAAACCTTGCCACGTTGTTACTGTAAAGTTACATTTAAAAATTATATATACATTTTATGACATACCCATCCGAATTGCATAAAATCTGTATGCCGCTGAACGTTTTAACTTGAACTTTTATTTATTAAGTTTGTGATTTAGTAACTATGCTTCCCCTATTATAATTTCAAGCGACCCTGTATGTTACCTTCCCCAGGTCCACTACTTAATACTCAAACTATTATAATTGAGCTACTTTTTTCTTTCGTTTAAGATTTTTGGTTTATGGTCTTATATGTTTATACAGCGCTCTGGCGGCTATGAACTGTATATTGTTTCTGTTGAAAAAAAGTGTGAAATGAAAAGAATAAGGTCCGGATTCCGGGTCGCGGCGCACACCGGCGGCCCGACTGCTGTATTGTGAGTTTGCCGGTCAGATCGCCATTGGACTGCCGCAACCGCCAGGGATCCATGATCCCTCGGTGATGGCGCGGCGGTCTCAAGAGCGCAATATGCTGATGGTGCCGCTGCGGCACTGCCAAGCATATTACGACTTTCCTCACTGCTACCCTTTTCATGGCGGTGATCCCGCCTTGAAAAGGGTGGTAGTGAGGATACTAAGGGGACTCTACAGGGCCCCCTGTTGCTTCAGGTCCTTTGGGTACATGCAGGGGGGCACATGTTGCGCCCCCGTGTGCATGCACCCCAGTTCCTGCAAGGCATGGACTGAAAAGTCCATTCCATGCAGGAACTTGCTTTGGTGCTCCTTTAGCGCTGCAGTTCAAAGGCTCACATATGATCCTTTGAACTGCACCACCGCAGGACCGCCACGCCGCCCGCCCGCCAGACCATGAAATGACTCGTAATCTGGCAAGCAGACAGCGGTTGACTGTGGCAGTGGGTGAGGGGGGCGCTGGTGTGGCGGCCCGCTGTTACATCGCCAAAGTCATAATCAGGCCCTAATGTGACTGAGCAGTAATAACTGAATCATGGCACATATGGCGCTGCCTAGTGTTGACCCTACTTCTACAAGGGAAACATATCCTGCATTTAATTTCCACTGCCTCCAATATGGGTAGCACGGGTGGTGTACTAAAGCCTGATTGTAGAACTGCCATCGCTCTTTTGAAGTTTTCAGAATGACTGCCTACCCCTTTTGGGTTCTAATATCAGCCAAAAAATATTCTAGGTTTACCAGATAACCCCAGACAAGGAATCGTTATGCATTTTTCTTACTTGTGGATTTCATCATTTGCAAGGAAAATATGGGTTACTAACTGCTCCAAAATATTGAGGCTGTGGTTTAGAGACACCAAGCATAGCTGTATTATCGCTCTCAGGGCTCACAATCTTGCTTTAGCGCCTTGCCTAAATTACAATCAGGGTGCTACAACCATCACCTCCCGCTACAATTAGACTATGGCCAACTTCCTTATAGCCGTATGCCCCTCTAAACAAAGAAGGGTGACATTAAGGAAATCTGCCCAATGAATTTCCATAGAGATCATCAAAGAAAGATACATCCTGTCGTCCTCTGGAAATGGTGACAAAATCTGTTAGGTGAACATTTGTAGAAGTACTTACAAAAACAAATTTAAGCCAAGACTTTCTTCCTCAAACACCAAACTGACTAGAATAAACATATCCTGGTGACAAATTCTCCCCTCTCCATGATAATTCCTGACACAGACAAAATACAAGTGATTTACCAATCCCTCACAGAAAAAGTGAGCAACATCAAACTTGTCCTTTTGCTTCCTACCCAATTGAATTGTTCCTGGCCTTCTGTCGGAAATCCACGTCAAGCTTAGTTTTCTCTGATGTTGTCTGATAGGCTGGCATCACCTGTAACATTACTCATCATAAACTTTACATTTACTCCACTGACCATATCCTGTAAGGATTCATGAAGGACCTAAAACACCATAATATGAACAAATTCTGCAAGTACCTCATAAACCCAGGGCAATGTCCTGACTGTCTCTACACTGTACATCTTAGGGTCTTTTAAAAATGCCTCTGCTGACCTAGATTATAACGGTATTTGGACAAAACATTGTGTTGTAAATATCGGGAGACATAAATATTGAAAAAAAAAATTGTGATGCAAAAATATTGTGATGCAGAAATATCGTTGTCAAGAATATAAATGTTTCAGGGAAGTAATATTGTTGTTAGGAATATTGTTGTAGTAAATATTGCTTTCAACAATATAGTGAAGAATGTCATTTTTTAATTAATTTAATGTGATTTTGTTCATATATTAATTTTGTGTTAGTATTGTTTCTATAATTGTTATTTTTTTATATACATAACTTTAAATGAGTCAGAATTTTTTATTTAATTGTTAATAGTAACTTATAGTGTTGTAGCAGGTTATTTGGTTTGTAGGGGAATAGGGTAGGAAGTTAATTAAGTAATAATGAATCAATTACTTAAATTTTTTTAAGGAAGCATGTGATTGTTACTCATTATGTATATTATGTAATAATGATTTATTATACTTTTAATTTAGGCGTGGGTTGCTACGTTTGTAGGGGTATAGGGTGGAAAGTTAATTAGGTAATAATTAATTGACCATTAATTTATAATGTATTAATAAATATTTATTTGATTATTAATTATGTAAATTGTGTAATAATCATGCATGTATTTTCGTTATATTTTAGGTGGGGGCTGCTGGGTTTGTAGGGGTATAACTAATAATTAATTAACAATTAATTAATAATGTACTATTAATTATTGAATTGATTATTAATTATGCACAATATGTAATATTGATTTATATTAGTTATATTTTAGTTGTGGGTTGCTGGGTTTGTGGAGCATATGTGGGAAGTTAATTAAAAAATAATTAAAATATATTAATTATTTATGTATAATTAAATATTTAATTGAATAAATATTATGTAAATTGTGTAATAATTATATATTTTAGTTATATTTTTGGTGTGAGCGGCTGGGTTTATAGGGCTGCAGGGTGGAAAGTTACTTAAGTAATAAGTAATTAACAATTAACTATTAATTGTTAATTAATTTTATAATTGTTTATAAATATGTAAATTGTGTTATACTTATTTTTTTCATTATATTTTTGGTGTGGGTTGCTAGGTTTGCATGGGTATAGGGTGGGAAGTTAATTAAGTAATAATTAAATAAGCATTATTTTATCATTGAAAATAAATTACCTTGCTTTAAGAATTTTGTAAATTGGATAAATGTTGTTTCTTTGAATTCTTATACATATCTTCTGTTAAGTAATAATGATTATATTTAGAGTTTTATATTTTTTCTAAATTAATAGGGTTATTCAAGTATGTAATGTGTTTGAAGTAATTTGCCTACTGTTGCTTAAACTGGAGTGGGAATAGTAAATCTTATCCCTCAGAAGTCCAACACTTTCCCTACTGTTGCAAAGTCTGGAGTGGGTATAGTCAATTTAACCCCTTCGAAGTCCAATGCTTTCCCTACCATTGCACAGACTAGAGTGGAAATAATACATTTAACCCCACTGAAGTCCTTGTTTTCAGCAATGTTACGCAGTCGCGGCCGGCATGGCTCGTGGGTGGGTGGGCGGGCGTGGGGGTCGCGCACGGGGAGGGGGTCATGGGGAGGTCGCACGGGGGTGTTAAATTAATAATTTAAATTTTTTTAAATTTAAACTTACCTTTCCACCTGCCGGGTCCCGCGTCTTCTGGTTCCTGCTCTCCTGCCTCCGGCAGGAACAGGTAGCAGGCAGCCAGGCTCCCTCCCCAAGTCAATCACAACTCTGCAAGCAGCGTTGTGATTGGTCGGGACGGCGCCCAGCCAGGTGCTTATGGGGAGGCCCTGTTCTCCATGTAGGCTGCATTGCAGCCTGCATGGAGAACTATAGAGTGATGTCATCAGTGATGTCACTGACCATGTCATGAGTGATGTAATATGTGACGTCATCAGCAGTGCATTGCGGGGCGCGAGTTATAGTTAGCTGAACTAACTATAACGGGGAATTTCACGGGTTTTGTACGAGTGCAATGTCCAACTAACTATAACTGTCCCTAAAACCTATGGTTTTTTCAGTGAATTTCAAAGGTTTTTTAAATGCTAATTTCTAACTATAACGTGTCTGAAACCTATGATTTTTCTGTGAATTTCAAAGGTTTTTAAATGCTAATTTCTAACTATAACGTGCCTGAAACCTATGGTTTTTTCAGTGAATTTCAAAGGTTTTGTAAATGACAATTTTTAAAAATATTAATTGTTATATTTATTTTTTTGATACTGATTTACTACATTTTTTAAAACTATTTATTTTTAGATATTTTATTTATTAAATTACATTGTAATTACATTATACATTACATTACAAAATATACTTTCTCAGAATGAATTACTTTAGTTTAAATAGTTTGCAAATAGGCAATAAAGTTTTAAGTACAGTAGTTACAGTTGTTGCAATGGGCAACACAATTTCAAACACAATGCAACATTGAGCTCAATGTGAATTTCTAGTTAAATGCAATTAGTTACTTTATGGATTACTTTTCTAACCACAGGACTGGATCCTAGATTCAGTCCTGGGACATCTCCTGTAAACAGTTGAGTAAAAGCGTTTTGGTTACAGTAGTGATTTTTAAGGAATATTATTGTATTTTAAAAGTTGACACTTAGAAACTTTTTCACATAGAATCACCAATGTTATCCTATGGGAGGAAATTCACTTAGCAGGTAAGTAGTGTTATCGTTACTTTTTCTTACTCAGTGGTGGATCCTGGATCCAGCACTGGTGCATCTCCTGTAAACAGTTGAAATAATGCGTTTAAGTCATACAGGCGATTTTTAAGGAATATTTGTAGTTTGTGAAAATCGACACTTTGAAACTTTTCTGCTGAAAACCAGACAATGGATTCCAATGGAAGGAAATATAAGTTACTGGTAAGTACGGTTAGAATTACTTTTCAGGGTCAGTGCTGGGCTAAAAGATGCAGCACTGGGTTCTCTCCTGATAACAGGTGAGTAAATCGGAATTCGTAGTTCGGTTGATTTTAGAGGAATATTATAAAGTTCCAAAACTCCACACTTAGAAGAATTTCCAAGTGAAACCAGTCAATGTTAGCCTATGGAAGGAAATTCAAGTTGCTGGTAAGTACGGTTAAAATTACTTTTCAGGATCAGTACTGGGCTGAAAGATGCAGCACTGAGGTCTCTCCTGATAACAGGTGAGTAAATCGGAATTCGTATTTCGGCTGATTTTAGAGGAATATTATAAAGTTCCAAAACTGCACACTTAGAAGAATTTCCAAGTGAAACCAGTCAATGTTAGCCTATGGAAGGAAATTCAAGTTACTGGTAAGTACGGTTAGAATTACTTTTCAGGATCAGTACTGGGCTGAAAGATGCAGCACTGAGGTCTCTCCTGATAACAGGTGAGTAAATTGTAATTCGTAGTTCGGCTGATTTTAGAGGAATATTTGTATGTTTCAAAAATCGACACTTAGAAGAATTTCCAAGTGAAACCAGTCAATGATATAATATGAAAGGAAATTCAAGTTACTGGTAAGTACGGTTAAAATTACTTTTCAGGATCAGTACTGGGCTGAAAGATGCAGCACTGAGGTCTCTCCTGATAACAGGTGAGTAAATCGGAATTCGTAGTTCGGCTGATTTTAGAGGAATATTTGTATGTTTCAAAAATCGACACTTAGAAGAATTTCCAAGTGAAACCAGTCAATGATATCCTATGGAAGGAAATTCAAGTTACTGGTAAGTACGGTTAAAATTACTTTTCAGGATCAGTACTGGGCTGAAAGATGCAGCACCTAGGTCTCTCCTGATAACAGGTGAGTAAATCGGAATTCGTAGTTCGGCTGATTTTAGAGGAATATTTGTATGTTTCAAAAATCGACAGAAGAATTTCCAAGTGAAACCAGTCAATGATATCCTACGGAAGGAAATTCAAGTTACTGGTAAGTACGGTTAAAATTACTTTACAGGATCAGTACTGGGCTGAAAGATGCAGCACTGAGGTCTCTCCTGATAACAGGTGAGTAAATCGGAATTCGTAGTTCGGCTGATTTTAGAGGAATATTTGTATGTTTCAAAAATCGACACTTAGAAACTTTTTCAGCAAAAAGCAGACAATGATATCCTATGGAAGGAAATTCAAGTTACTGGTAAGTACGGTTAAAATTACTTTACAGGATCAGTACTGGGCTGAAAGATGCAGCACTGAGGTCTCTCCTGATAACAGGTGAGTAAATAGGAATTCGTAGTTCGGCTGATTTTAGAGGAATATTTGCACAATGGTGAAGGGAGGGGCGGGGCCTGAGGTGACATCTGTGCAAACGCGCCCTGTGGCGCGTTTTAACTTGGGGGATTAAGGCCCCTTGAATCATGAGGGTCCCTGGGGTCCAACTAGCCCACCCTGTACCTCCAGTATGCGCCAGGAGCTGCGTTGCAGAGAGGTGTTCAGAGGCCACGCCCCTTTTTACACCTCTCTGCAACGCAGCTCTGTGGCGCTTTAGAACTACATGGTGGGCTAGTTGGCCCCAGGGACCCTCAGGATTGAAGGGGATTTAATTCCCCATCTTAAAACGCGCCACGGGGCCTGTTTGCACACATGTCACCTGAAGCCCCGCCCCCTCCCTTCACCACGGTGCAAACGCGCCCCGTGGCGCGTTTTAAGTTGGGGATTAAGTCCCCTTCAATTCTGAGGGTCCCTGGAGTCCAACTAGCCCACCATGTACTTCTAAAAAGCGCCACAGAGCTGCGTTGCAGAGAGGTGTAAAAAGGGGCGTGGCCTCTGTACACCTCTCTGCAACGCAGCCCCTGGCATACTGGAGGTTCCTGGTGGGCTAGTTGGCCCCAGGGACCCCCAGTATTCAAGGGAATTACTTCCCCTTCTTAAACGCACCAGGGGCGCGTTTGCAGAGTACTGCAGGGAGGGGGCGGGGCCTCCGGCACGATGCCGCTCGTTTTTTTTTGTTTTTTTAATGGGACCCCATCCCCGGGGCCGGCCTTACCTTTTTTATTTTTTTATTTTGCTTTTGTTTTTGGGGAGGGGCCGCGTGGCTCCCTCCCGAGCCACTACTTGCCCCGGGGACCCCATCCCCGGGGCTGGCCCTCTCCGTTGGGGACTGTGGGGGGTCCCCAATCCCCCACAGTCCCGCCGGCTCCCCGCGTCCCTTAGGAGCCGGCATTGCTTTTCCACATGGGGAGCTGCTAAGATGCAGCTCCCCATGTGGAAAGCAATGTGCTTTGGCTATTGGAAGAGAGAGCAGGTTTCCCTGCTCTCTCTTCCAATATCCAAAGCAGTTTGCTATGACAGGACGGGAGCCGCGAGGCTCCCGTCCTGTCATAGCAAACTACAGTGTCCCGGGGTAGGCACCCCGGGACACTGCAGGAGCCGGCCCTGTGGGGTGGCGGTCCCCAGGGTCATCAAGGGCTCCAGGAGGGGGCCGCGCGGCCCCTCCCTTGAATTGCACAGCCCGGGGAGGTGGTGGTCCCCGGGGCTCTGGGAGTCCGTAACGGACCCCCACATTTATTTTCTATGTGCCCCAGGGAGGTGGTTGTCCCGGGCGTGTGGGGGCTGGAGCCCCCCACACGTTATTTTAAATGTAAAAGAAGCCCCGGGGGTGGCGGTCCCCGGGGCTGCGGGAGGCAGGAGAGCCCTCCCGCACCATTTGTTTTTATTAAGCCCCGGGGGGTGGCGGTCCCCGGGGCTTGGGGGGCTTAAACAATAAACCCACCCCCCCACATGCCCCCGGGACTTGGGCCACCCGGGGGCAAATTTGCATCGAAGCGTGGGAGACCGCGCTTTTATTATTTTTTTTTTTGGGCAGGATCCGCGCACCCTGAGCGCATCCTGCCGATTTTTTTTTTTTTAAATGCTTTTTTCTGCCCAGGGGGTCCTTGTGGGACCCCTGAGCAGACCTAGGAGTCAGGGTGTTTCTACCCTGCCCCCTTTGTGCGTTTTGTGCACTTGTTTCTGTCCCTCGGTTCTACCGAGGGACAAAATGGCTGCCAACACTTCCTGATTTGGAGTGTTGACAGCCAATTAGCATGCAGCTCATGATCGGGAGGGTGCGCGAATCCGACGCGGCCATAGATATATATGTGATTTTCATTTTGATTTTCTCAGGAACTACTGAACGGATTTACACCATTTAACAAAAATGGTTCTTTCTGAACCAAGAACTACCTCTTTGCCAAATTTGGTGTAATTCCGTTCAGCAGTTCGGGCTGTAGCCGTGTCTAAAGTTTCCTATGGGAAAATGAATGGGGAAAACACGTTTTGGGACCCCCTTTTTCTCGGCCCCGCTTGACGAATCACCCCGAGACTTTCAGGGTAGGAGCGGACCGGAGCGGGCCATAAAGTTTGAAAATTTCGCGAAGATTCGTCAACCGGCAAGAGAGTTATTTCAAATAGAATGTCGCGGATTTCCTATGGAAAATAGGTCCTAACTATAACTATCTACTGGCGACCGCCAGTAGATTATATATATATATATATATATATATATATATATATATATATATATATATCTGCTATATTTATGCGGGAGCACCCCTGCATTGTCAGCACCCGCCCGTGAGTGCACCGAGCTGGTGAATCTGGAGCTGCAATATATATATCCATCAACCATCAGGAGCTCTACATTTGTATCTAGGTAAAAGGACTCCCGAATTTATACAACATAACAAGATGCTTTTAAATATGGTTGAGTTCTGTTTACAAAATAATATTTTTCTATTCCAGAATGTCTTGTACAAGCAACAATGTGGGGTAGCCATGGGTGCCAGCTTCTCCCCCAGTTATGCCTGTCTACATATGGGGTGGTGGGAGGAGCTGGTACTCATGAAGGAACATACCACAACTGTTAAGACTAAAATTAAGTGCTGGTTGCGTTTTATAGATGACTTGTTTTTAATATGGCATGGCAACAAAGATGAAGCAGATCAGTTTATTAATGAGCTAAATGTGAACAATCTCAATCTACACTTTACAGCAGTCATCAGTGAAACATCTATACATTTTTTAGATGTAGAAATCTATATTAAAGATGGCCAACTTGAAACGAAATTACACAGAAAGCCCACTGCCGGCAATTCAATATTACACGCAGGCAGTTTTCATCCGCAGCATTTGATTCAAAGCATTCCCTACGGGGAAATGCTGCGTCTTAAACAAATATGCAGCCGAGAAGAGTATCTGAATGCAGCCCAACAAGCCTGTGCAATCAGATTCCGTGCAAGGGGATATTCAAGCAAATGCATAGAACAGGCCATTAAGAAAAGCAAAGGGGTGACAAGAGAGAATCTAATGGAGAAGACCAATAGGGAAGAAAATAAACGGACCCAAAAGGCCCCATCATTTAGATTTATCTTAAAATACAGTTAACAAGATAAACAAATAAGAAAAATCATTAGAAAGAATTGACCTTTGATTTTAGATGATCCGATTATCGGCCATACTCTCCCAAAAAATGCTTCAATAACATATACTAGAGCTACCTCCATGAAGGATGTCCTGGTTCAGAATGACCCCTTTACTCAAGTAAAAAACACCTGGCTGTCACAAAGAAAGGGTTTCTATCGCTATAAAACTTGTAAAGCGTGCCAATTGGGAGCCAATAAAATAACATATAATACTCCATTCAGCGATGTAGAAAGACTAATAGGGAAGGCTCTAACCTGTAAATCTGACTTCGTAGTATATGTGCTGGAGTGCCCATGTGCCGTCAGATATGTTGGGAGTACAATTCTACAAGGACATAAAAGGATATTACAACATATCAGAGCTATTAAAAATAAGGACACTGCTTACCCCGTAGCGAGACACTTTGGGGAAAAACATAATGCAGACCCAAAGGTACTCAAATATTTTCTAATTGATGCGATTCCACCCTACAAACGGGCGGTGACAGAGAAAAGGCACTCCGAAGGCTAGAAACTAGATATATTCTAGACCTTGATACTAAATACCCAGGAGGCCTGAATATTACTGAGGAGTTATACACCTGCCTTTAAAATGATCTGTCCAAGATGAAAATTACCAGATTTAACAAATTAAAGACTAACAGATTTCTGTCTAAATGGAAATTATTGAATACATTATGCTGCTGAAAATCCCACTTTATATATTTAAAAAAAAAAAAAAATTACACTATTTATACACGGTTTTCGAAAAAAAAAATTATACACTTATTTATATTCTTTCACGGGTTTTAGATATGGAATACTTGATATAGGAAAGTCAAAGTTTAGCATATAAATGTTGTTTTTTAAATAATGTAGATTGCACTAGCACTTTATATATTTAACTGCAAACTTGAAGAAAGAAGTTTGACTAGGTATTTAAACCTGGACACAACAACAAACAAACAGAATAATAAGTCTGTAACGGTACATGATTTTAAAAGTTATTTAAACCTGTATGTAAAAATTGTGTTTATCGTTATAAAACAACAGTGAACAGTATATTGTCTATATTTATGCTACACTTTGCACTTTGGGCACATGTCACTTTAAGAATAAACATAGAAAAAGAGAAAAAAAGTAACAAATGCAAAAAAAACAAAAAAGAAAAAAAGTTGTATAAAAGCAGACTCTGAATCGTCAAGGCGCATCATGTGATCAAGGCTCCTTGGAGCCGAAACGCGTAATGCTGCTAGTGCTTACGAGAATGAAATAAAATAAGAAATCTGCACCTATTTGTGGTCCTTGCTCCCGTTTTTCTGAAAGAATCGAAAGAAGTTGGAGTTATGTGGATATATATATATGTCTCATTGAATTTAGCGCCTGACAATGTCACCAAACTTACAGCCTCAGACGTAACCTTATTGCAGAATCTACAAGCACTGGAGCAGAATGTGGATAATCAAGATCAGGTGGAGTCGACACAGGCCACCATGGACAGACAACAAATAAACATTATGGCCACAATGGATTCAGGATTCAAACCAAAATCAACTTTTACACCCATTATGCCCAGGGACAACATCGATATTTTCAATGAACTAATCACAAAAGAAATTAAGACGTTATATGGCAAAATCCAAACAAACAAGAAAAAGTTCAATATACAGCAACATAAATATAAACAATTGGTTGAGAAACTACAGAAAGATGACAAAGTAGTTATTCGAAATTCAGATAAAGGGGGCAATATTGTGTTGTGGCCCAAACATCAATATCTAGAGGAAGCCATGAGACAACTGGGGAACAGGAGCTGTTATAAACTGGCAAATAAACAAACAATGATAACAGCACAGAATGAATTGTTCTCAAAGCTTTTGGCATGGAAAAGTATGGGTATGATTAATCAGGAGGAATATAAATTCCTAAAAAAGACCATCCCATTACACCGGTTATATATTTCATACCAAAAATACACAAAGATAAACACAAACCCCCAGGTAGACCAATAATATCGGCTAAACAGAGCCTTCTGGAGAACATTTCGGTGTATATTGATTATTTCTTGCAAAATCTAGTAAAAACGTTACCATCTTACGTACAGGACACGACAGACTTCCTAAGACAAATCCATGAGGTCCAATGGTGTGAGGACTATCTTTTAATAACATTGGATGTATCAGACCTATATACGTCGATTAATCACAGTGATGGTCTAAGGGCACTTGAACATTTTTTGAGTACTAGGCCAATAGAATTGTATATGCATAACAAAATGATTGTTGATTTAACCAAATTTTGCCTAGAAAACAACTATTTTTTATTCCTACAACAGGTGTACCACCAAACCAGAGGCGTGGCTATGGGGGCAAGCTTTTCCCCTAGCTACGCCTGTTTGCACATGGGATGGTGGGAGGCACGAGTTGTAGCTACCACCCATAGAGATGTATTAGCCAACCATGTTATCAAATGGATACGCTACATTGATGACTTATTCATTATATGGCGGGGTGATAGACAAAGTGCAGAAGAGTTTATTCAGAAATTGAATAACAATAATATAAATTTACATCTGACTCACAACATCAGCCAAAATGCAGTTTGTTTTCTAGATGTGGAGGTATACACAAATGAGGGCAGGTTAAATACGAAATTACACCGAAAACCAATAGCGGGCAATACAATACTACATTCAAGTAGTTTCCACCCAAAACACACGATCAGCAGCATTCCATATGGGGAAATGCTGCGGATACGTAGAATCTGCAACAATGAGCATGATCTAATAGAGGCCCAAGAAGAATGTAAGTTGAGGTTTCTAGCTAGAGGATATACCTGTACCACAGTTAATAAAGCTATGTCTCGTACTAGAACAATAAATAGGGAGGACCTGCTGTTTAAACCTTCCAACAGTAAAATAAAACAGATACAAAATGCAGGGTATGATACAGGTAATCCCAGATTGATCATGACTTATAACAAACAAAAGGACAGCCTTGCCAGGATCATCAAAAAGAATTGGCAGTTGGTCCGCAGCGATCCCATACTAGGAGATACAGTATCCCAATCTCCAGTGATCACCTATAGAAAAGCCCCTAGCACGAGTGACTTTCTAGTAAGCAGTAGTCCCGAAGTTAAAATTAGTACCGGTTGGCTAACTGGTGGCAAGGGATTTGTGAGATGCACAACATGCAGAGCATGCAAGTTCGGCACCAGTAAAACATCATTTAAAACACCCTTTAAGGACAGACCGGTGCTGATTGATAAACATCTCACTTGCAAAACCGAATTTGCAATCTACGTGCTGGAGTGCTCTTGTGGGCTGCGATATGTGGGCAGCACAAAACTGCCGGCCCACAAGAGAATTCTCCAGCACTTACGTGCCATAACAAATCTAGATACTACTTACCCAGTGGCCCGTCATTTCAGTGAGGTCCATGATAAGAATCTGGACCACTTGAAGTACTATGTGATTGATTGCATCCCAGCACAAAGACGTGGGGGTAATAGGGAGGCCAGTTTGAGAAGACTAGAAACCAAGTATATCCTAGAATTAGACAGTAAGAGCCCTCAAGGATTAAATACGACTGAGGACTTACATACTTGGTTATGAGGTCTACACAATGCTCACACACTTTCAAATCTAGATTCAAACCATTGGGGTTTTATATAATTTTTAGGCCGCTACATCACGAATACTGCATAACACAAGTTCTCTTTTTTTACCCTTTTTCAATTTTATCTTCACTTTTTAGCACTAGACACTTTTGCACACAGGGGCACATAGCACTTTATGATCAAACAGTACATTCTAGAGGACAAATGCCCATGTGGGCAATAGTGTCCGGGATATGAGCAGTAGTTGCACAGGAGGTTGTTTTTAAATGGTTTTTACATATTTATACAATTTGTTGGGAAAATTTTAGAGAGCAATTTTTTACGAGTAATGATCAGTGGTTTTTAACATTCAATTTTAAGGCCGCAATTGTCGTACTCGTATTTAAGTGTTTTTGTAAATATTACCTAATTGTTATGTATTAGATTTTATCCATCAATGCTGCTATTCAAAATGTATTTATACAGATAAAATTGCGTAATTTGCACATGGTGGTAGATAATATACAACCGTAAAACAACCGTTGTGAACGTCTGTCTACCCACAATTGTACTGTAACATCACAAAGTCAGACGAGTAGTCTGTCTTTAATGTCTATTTGAGCACTTGGCACTTTAAATATGGGGTGGAAATGACGAAAGAAACATGTGATCAAGGCCCTGCGAGGCCGAAACGCGTCATGGCAGCACAACAAAAATAAATATCAAGCACAAAGAAAAAGAGGAGTCCGTTTCCATCTTTTTGGCGTAAAACCAGAGACAAAGAAGGATAAAACTTACGATATATATATATATATATATATATATATATATATATATATATATATATATATATATATATATATATATATATATATCCTATTGGTGGTCGCCAGCAGGTATAGTTAGGACCTAGTTTCCATAGGAAGAGCAGTTTTTGTTTTGCTTTGGCGCCATTTGACGAATCCTCACAAACATTTCCAAGGACGTTTGTCACTCACTTCTGCTGCTGCCTACAAAATTTTGGGGTGATCCACCAAGCTGGGGCAGAGAAAAAGGGGGGGCCCAAAACGGGTTTTCTCCATGTTAATTTCAATAGGAAACTTTAGACACTGCTACTGCCCGAACTGCTTAACGGAATTACACCAGATTTGGCAGAAAGGTAGCTGTTCGTCAGAAAAGAGCCCTTTTCATTAAATGGTGTGAATGCGTTCAGTAGTTTTTGAGAAATGTAAAGATATACACCTCGGGACACAGAGGATTCACGACCCCACCCGAGATCTCATGCTGGGATCTGATTGGCTGCCAACACTTCAAACCACTTTAATTCATAAACCGTCAATTCATAAAAATAATGTCTTTTTTTCATTGCATGAAACATTTTTTGTATACCACCTCCATGAGATAGGGTTTGAGATGACTGCTGTTAAATATGGAGATTTAATAAAGCATAGTTTTTGAGAGCCATGCCAAGGTCTGTATAATGCTTAACCCTCTCTATTTTTGTATTATCAAATCTCTAACAATAGTGTACAGATCTTTGAAATTTACAGAAGACTACCACTTTACGTTTAGCACTATTGACTTTTAGAAAATGTCATTGTGCAAAGAGACCTTGCTGAAGACCGATGGATGTTAAATCAACAAAGATTACATGAACTGTACACAGAAGAATGTGAAATGCTCATTTCCCAAACATTTCTAGCCCAAGAAAGTATCTGAGGAAAGTCATAAATATAAAGTGAAAAAGAAGTTGTGCCAAAAGACATCCCTGTTTAACCCATTCTGAGGGTCTATACGAGCAGTAACACTGCTAACTGAACCCATTATTATCCCGCACTATGTATCAGTATGCAGAGCAATTAATAGTTTTAGTAAACCAACAGCGCTTCTTAAAATACTCGACTTGCACCACAAAGTGGGTTTGCCTACACTATCAAAAGCTGTGGTGCACTCAATAAAAGCAGCCTAGAATGGTTGATGTTTAACAGAATTACATATGGGATTAAGTACCCCCTGCCATACATTATAAGGACGTTGCAAGTCACCGAATAGTTACATGACCATACATAGGAACAAAATTCTTATTATGTACATCAGGGGGTACATTATTCCTTATAATACATGGTCACACCATCACCTTTCCCATAAACCACTGACATTAAAGACAGGTTTTTATTCAGGAACTGCAGAATCCCATATATTAAATTTATCTAAGATAGTATGTATCATGGCTAAGTTGGAAGAAAACAGAATGTTGGTAGTGAAAGTTTGCTCTATAGTACGTATCACCACCTCAGAGACCCATGTCTGAAGATGTTTGAGTAAAGATTTACAGAATACTTTATCACTGTCAGCCAAAAGGGCAATTTGTCAGTAATCCTGCAGCAAGGCTCTGAAGCTCTTTTTATGAAGTGGGAAGATAATACTCCCTCTTCATGGGTTTGGGGAATAAACCCAACAGATAGCATATACTGAACAAAGGATATAAAAAGTGCCCCATCTCTGTGGATCCTTTCTTATTCTTGTAATTGGGATACTATTGGGCCCTTTGTTGCTGTGCTTCTAGCCTTCTTAATGTAATTTGAGATTTTACTGATAGGGGCAAATATATACACCAATGAGACCTTATGGAGCGACAAAGATGTTGGACATTTTCGTAAACCTTCGTAGCTGTTTTATTTTAAGCATATAATGAAGAAACATAAGTAAGCAATTCCTGCTCGGTAATATAGATTATCAATCTATGTGGTTTGACCCAGTATAAAGAGGCTATCTGGGACCAGCACTTTTGTAAAGCATGAGTTCTGGCAGCTTCCTGAACTCTTTAGTCCACCTGCTCACAGCCTGTGTGGAGTTGAGAAGAAGGCGATGTGTCAGTGCCTCAGAAATTTTGTAAATGCAATAGAGGTGAAACAATTCACCGTGCGGGACATCAAGGAGAAATAGCAAGAGTAGAAGCTTGTGAATGTACACCAAGATTCAGGGGGAAGCTGCATTGCCTAGTGGCACACGTGGACACAGTTCTGACTCCACACACACCAGCTAATACACATCATCACTCAATACCTTGTGCAGCATGGTCTGCCTTCTTCCTCTTCCACTGATGTAATAGGTTCCAGTTCATGGGCCATTCTTAAAGGTCTCCTTATCTTGGCTGGTTTTGTTGTATGTGAACCAAGCAACCATATATTTACTCACTGAAAAAACAATGTTAAAGTGAAGTTTTGGTTAGCTTTGGTTCTAACATTATAACATATGTTTAAAAAACAGAAATGCACTTAAAAACACTGTTAACATGCGATTATGTTTACAAATTAAACACAATAAAAACACTGAAATTAGCAAATTATGGTTAAGTCCATAATCCATTACTCAGTCATGCAAATCATAATTTGCACGCCAAATGCAATGCTCATCAACTCACATTTGATGTGACAGATACAATTACAAATGTTGGGAATAATTTTATAGATGGCATTACATATCATATTACACTTAACACTAAGAAAAAGACTATGACTGTAGTATTATTTAGTGGTCTGGGTATGTTTTGTTATTTAATTGCATTGTGCTTTGTTATTTAATAGTGTAAATATGTGAGCTCATAAGCAAGCTGTATTCTACCATATCTAAAGCGGCAGAGAGATCCAGTAGAATACACAAGGAGAGCTTACAGTGATTGGCTGCTGCTAGAATGTCATCCAGTCTTTCTCCCACACGTCACCCAAGTTAAAACACTCCACTTTGCAAGCAGATTTCTAATCACTACAATCAAGCAATATTCTATAAGATTGCGATAAACCAAGTAACTAACAAAAAATTTTCTTTACAGATACCGGGCACTGCATCAATCCACTCCCATCAAATACAATTCCTGCATCAGTCAACAAATGCAACAACATCAATTACTTCTTCACCAGTAGATGAAGAAAATCTGATGTCTTATTGAGAACACAACACATACATGTACATTACAGCCTATCTCCATAACTATGTGGACTGCTTTTATCCTACTCTCACAATATGAACTCTACAGTATCCTGAACTCTTTGAAGACCACTTCGTATGAAGGCAGCATTCTACCATCATCCCTAGAGAAATCTATTAGAGGAGATGCCCTCACCCCCTAGTCAGCATTGTCAAGTTTTCTGCAGATATGGAATCATTTCAGAAGACCTTAAGACTGGACAGATCTTCCACTTGCTGTAGAAATCAGCCCTGGGCGGAAATGATCTTGCCAACTTATGCTCCATCACCCATCAAGCCCTTATAAGGAAATAACTGAAAAAGGACTTTTCACCCAGCAACACATCATCCACACCATAGAAATATGCATGAACTTAGTGCTGGAATGGTTCATGCCCTAACTTGCTAACTGGCACCAACTCATAAAGATAGGAACTACAAGTTCCCAAAAACTCCTAGTGTCAGAGGGTGCCATCTTTTATCACATCATGTTTCAACCTCTACATGGAGCCCCTCGGATCCATACTTCAACAGCAAAAAGATCCATTAATATGCCTATGATACAAAACTTTAACTCAAAATCTCCTAAGTCAATGGCATTCCGTGACTCAACACCTGTCTCAAATCCATCCAGAAACTAATGTTTTGTACCTACCCGATACTCATCTCAGTGAAGATTGCATTCCCCCTCATTTCCAGCAGCTTCAAACAACCTCAGATGGAAGTGTGACTATCCAGCATGAACCTAGATGGCTTCTCTCCCCCATTCCCACCTGACTGACATGCAGGATCCTCCTAACACAGAACTCACATTCAAAGAACACATCATCAAGAAAACCAAGACAGCATGGTACTAGCTTGCCATTCTTAAGAAAGGAAACCCATTTTTTCCAGATTCCAAATTTAGAGCAACTGTGCAAGTCCTGGTCCTCTCCTAACTGGATTGAAGCAACGTTCTCCTCAAGGGCCTCCAAGTCACCACCTTGGAACCTCTAAAAAGAATCCTAGACGCTGCAGCATATCTCATCAATGACTTGACCACTTCAGCCGTACGCTAAATTAACTGCACAAACTCCCCATCCAAACCCATATGGTCTTCAAGCCTATAAAGCCATCACACTCTGGCATATTTGGCCAAGCAATTAACCAATTTTGGTTGGCAGGGCCACACCAGCTGTAGATACATTGCCAGTCTTGAGACTAATAGATTTAAGATGGAAAAATACAGAAAGCAAGCCTTTTCACACTACGCACACCAAAATCGGTTCACAATGTTTATTGACATCAGAACTGCTTTGAACCTCCTGCAATTTAGGAAGAAATCTCTTTAACAAGCATTACCTTAGTACTCATACCGTACACTAGAAATACCTGCTAGTTGCCGTGTCAATGATTGCATCACACCTTAGGCTTTTCCATTGTTCAGCACTCCAATGCTTCCCAGCTAGGTCCCTGTAATGTAAATGCTACTACCTACATAGCTATATAGGTACACACCTGCATTATTTTTCCTAACCTTTAGCCAGGTTTCCACCAGTATTTTGTAGATTAAATAATTTGTTGTCTGCTTATCTTTAGTCAATCAGTCTAGTACTTCACAGCGGCACTCATCCTTTTCCCCATCACCAATGTCCTGTAGAAACAGACTATTTCAGTTATACTTCAGATGTCATTTGCGCCATCTCAAAAAACATGCAAGCTTGATTTTCTTCGTTGATGCCCCCATGATTGGAGATGGTGGTGTTGTAACCCTGACTCTTCCTTCGAGAGCCTTTTGCACAATCTACCATGCCACCGCTGTATTGACTCAAGTATTATGTCATCAAAGGTATTGCACTAATATGGTGTTGATCCTTCCTGTTTCTCTTCCTATATTTCCTTTGTACTTCAGAATGGAGGATGACATCGTCTTCATGATTTTTTATAACTACAATCAAGTCCTAGTGAAATTTGTGCTTAAGCTAGCGAGGCCTAGCCACAAAACCCCCATGTGTGACCTTCCTTTGGAAGGTGGGCTATTACATATACATGAACACTCTAAAGCTAACCCCCCGTAAGACTGAGGTGTTAGTCTTTTACTCAAATCCCTACCTTTGGGTATGGAATACTTGCATCAGTCCTAGGTCCAGTATCTCCACCTGTCCTACGCCAGATCAATACTGTCCCCAAAGTATGTAGGTACAAGACGAAGATTCTGTAACACATTTTCTTGTATTTGTAATCTTCTCTGTGAGTAGCTTTGGTCTTGGCATTCCTGTTCTCGAAGCTATATTAAGCAAATGAGCTGTACATAGTTCTACCATACTACATAGCATAAGTTCAGTCAGCAGTAGAGCACATGATGTTTCATTCGCCCATGGTGTCTCCATTATTGCAGTGCTACTGTTGACATTTTTGTTCTACCATGAAGGGTTGATCCACAGAATCAGTGGAAGGCATAGTGGATTTTGAAACTCCACCACAAAAAATTCCACCAAAGGCACTCACTTGATCATAATATTAGGCTTATTCGGGGAATAGATCTGACTATACAGTAGTAATGTGACCAGTAAAAATAGGACCAATCATTGGTAAAATAGTATGCCTGCGCCAAAGAAACCGGCTGGATAACAATAAGCAAGTCAAATTAAAAGAGCATAATCAAATAGCCAAACATTAGATTGAGCAACAAAGTGCTGTGCACAACAAGAGCAAAGTGTGCTTAGTAAGTCAGTAAAATATACCCATGTAAACTATGTTTGCAAAATGAGCTAAGTGAGCTACTTGCCAAAAACGTTGAGCCTTGTTATAGTGTTTGGAGCAACACAAAGAATTCATGTATACAGAACAATTTGTGACGTTTTTTAATTCATAACATTCTGTCAGCAATGGAACAGGTACCAAGATGTTAGACGAAAATAATAATATTCTCTTGCTTTCCTCCCAGACACTTATATCTTTGAAATACCAAAACACTATAATTTTCTATGCAAAATGACAATTTCAAAATAATTTGTTTCTTTGCACAATATTTTCGTGTACCTACTTCATGCTGGGAGAAAGCATTGCGTACATATGACAATGTGAGAACATTCGCACTTTTTCCAGAACACGCTACAGACTTTGTCCTTGCAGTTTTACATGTTGTTATCTAAGGAAGGATACAACAAACCAACGAGCCAGACAGATAAAAACTACTCACTTTTTTTTCTATTTTACACAGAAAGAGACAAGTACGCATTTATTTGAGTGTTTTAAAGCCTACGGTGATAGCAACTACCACATGATGTCCTGTACATTTCTGATGTGTCAATTAGCTTTCTCAATACCTTCCATTTGAACTGCTGTAAATCAAACAAACCCAAGATGTTTCATGACTAATTAATGTTTCTGATCCCCAGTGAACCGCTCCATTCGAATTTCAGCCCCAACCATCCATTTTAAGTTGAACACCACAATTACATGATTAATAAAATGTAACAATAGAATCAAAAGCTTTGATAGATACACATTCAGTTTCAAGGTAACTAAGGTACTAGTGAGTTTAAAAGGGCAATATTTAATTTTCCAAGGACTAACTAACAATTATGCATGGCAGTGGGGCTATTTTGGTGGTCATTGGAAGAACCTATGGAAAAATAATTCTCGAGAATGTGACTTTTATTTACGTATGGATAATTAGTTGCCCGAGCATCTGTTCCTTCTCTAATCACTGTTTCCAGGGATAGTGTGAGCTGTTGTGGATCCAAGTGTTATTTTAAAGAAAGAGGCAGACAGAGGAGTGATCCCTGAAATCATCTTCCCACAACCCAGGAAAGGAACAAAAAAAAAAACACTAAACGAGAACCGCATGGGTGTTGAGCCTGCCCTCTCCCCTCAAAAGAAAGAATCTAAGCCTGGAAATCTGTGGACTCTGCCCCTTGAGAATGAGATCTGTCCATAAAAAATAAATGCAATATAATGGCGTAAAAGAGGCCGCTTGCACGTACATACCTAAAGGGCACCAAGATAAATCAAACAAGCGCAACTACATCTGCTTCTCCTCGCCATAGTCTATAGCCTACTCCCTCCAACCTTGGCTGCCCACAGCAACGTGTACTTATTAACTGCAACACAACACTGACAGGGGTAACCCACTCACAAGAAATTTGAAATGATCAACACTAGAGGGGGAGTAAAGAAAGATGGCTCAATTAAAGGCCAACTGCGGCATACTGGAGCTGGGGAGAGGAAGAAACTAGGAGACAGACATGGATAGCATTGAGATGAAGACTCGCAGAGCCTGGCAGCCACCCAGGAAATAGATGGAAACAGGGTAGCTGTAAGCTTCATGCGGTAATTCTTCCACAACATTAAATCCAAAATAGGAGCTGTTGGAAGGTGGTTTTTAATAGGTGCAGGTAGTAATAATACCACAATCACAAATAAGGTCCAGTCAAGTCTCAATAAATTAATCCTTGCTCAACCCTTGGTAGCTTGGCTAATGAGCAGTCAGGTTTAACTTATGAGACAGGTGTGTAATGCATTTCATATCACCAAAGCAGTAAATAAGTGAGATACAACACACAATAAAAGTTCAACACCAACTTATAAAAATAGGAAATATCTTTATGTTTAAAATGACACCAAAACAACTAAAATCCAATGTAGGGAACCGGAAATATGAATTTTTAATGATTGAATGTAAAAATGTGCTTTCTAGTGCTTAAAAGCATGCAGCGCCAACCGGGGACAACTGGTCATGCTTGACCGTGACCATGTCAAAGTTTCAGGCCCAACGTGATGGAGTGCGGGTCGGATATGTTGGGTGGTTGAGGGCCGGTCAAAATTTTACCTTTGCACTTTTCTGGTTCTTTTTCTCTTGACGTCAAACGAGTCTCCTTGGCAACCCGGGTTGTGGTTCGATGACGGCGGCTTGGTTCAGAGCAAGGCCTCAGTGATTCCTAGAGGTCTTGGTTCTCATCGCTGACGATGAAGAGCTCCGGAGCTTACCCCTGACCAATGGGGTGTAGGGTGCCACCCTCTGTGATGACAACTTCCTAAGTGTGGCATATTTTTGTCTAAAAAAGCACTGTTCACACAAAAATCAAAATGGGGGAAAATCTCCCCTGGAGGTTCAGGTCTGGCTAACCCAACCCACAGGTGTGGCTAACATTTCCTTAAACTCCCCTTTCACCCCCTGTCCTAATTTAATTACACGGGCTCCCATCTGGCTGGGGGGGGAGGGGGCAGGATGTGGGGTGGGCCTGTTTCCTGTCCTAACTGTCGTTCTCCCTTTGAAGACCAGTTTGGCTCCCTAGCCCCTTTCCTGTCCTGGCATCTCCTGCTGCTGATCTCCTCCCACCAGATGTCTCCTTTGTCTCAGCCCAGGCCACTTCACACCTCATCAGAGCAGCCTGGCTCAGACTGTCAAAGGCTGACTAATCAGAAAAGGCTACGGCAGGGCTAATTTTAGGTATCTTTAGGAAAGCAGTTCAAAAACTACTTACCTGCAATAGTTATAATAAATCCAACCCTTGCAAGTTGCTGGATTTATTGTAACTATTATGTTCATACTTTTAATTATATTATTATTTTAGCTCACTCCTGTCAAACGTTAGTGTTAAGATGTTACACACGGTGATCTTTAAGTAGTCTTTTATTGAGATCTTGTATACACGCCACCAACATCAGCAGCCTGCCAGTGTACTCCCAGTCTCCAACTGACCTTCCTTAGAACATCACACCATGGAGACCATGAACATTCCTGGCATGAGCTGCTGAGCATACTAGCATACTTAAAGAGATAACCACCTACAGTTGACTGCAACACATCCCCTTACCCAACAATGCAAGGAAGAAAACAGGTTAAAACAAGATAAAAAAATATACGATGAGAAAATTGCTACACACACTGAATAAGGCATCATTGAATAATCACTTAAAGGTTAAAGAAGAATGGAAACACAATACAAGAACAATTGATTCCGCACAAGGACTATGAAATACCTGGAAATACCATTAATTCATGACGTAATCTTCGAAGCGTTCAAGATTACTCCTGGGTCTCATAGGAGTATTCCTCCTGAGAGAATCATAAGACAAATTTGTTCCATACTCATGCAACTTTGAACCTGGAGGAACTGCATCCTCCATCTCATTTCGCAACTTGTTGCCACTGCACTTCACTAACCGGGACATGCTCCATATGTTCCCAGTGTGAACTGTCACCACATTCCTTCTAATGGAAGTAATGACAAAAGGACCCATAAATTCAGTCACTCCTTTCCTCTCCCACCGTGGTTTATTCACGAAACCAGCTCTCCTTCACAGATTTCTTCATATCATATCTGCGTTTATACTTCTGCTGATACAACTTGATTCTAGCATCCACCTCCTCTTTGTCCAAATTGAGAGTCCTTTTCGTTGGCAACCATTTAGGATTCAATTTGGACAAAGCTACTCTACACCTCAAGAGCTCAAAAGGGGATCTTTGTGGTACACAATTGAGGGTAGTGCGATGCGCCCACCACGTTTTTCTGAGGACTTACTTAAGGGGGGGTTGAGACATGCTGGTAGGTGACATGACTGCACAGATGTGTTAGGTGAATCGCAATAATAAAAACTGTACCTTTATCTGCAGGCGTTGCCAGACATTAACTTGGTATGTGTGAGGAAATTCACGAAGTAGCACTGTCCTTATTCCAATGATCGCGTCACAGCCGATCAGTCGTAATTACACTGAGAGGAGAAAAAAAAACGTACTATGAGACCGATCCAACATGGTGGCCTCATGTCCTGCGCGGTGACATCACACGCTTTCCAGTGTCATGACAAGGTTGCAGCGGTGCATACGCACTGATGTTCCAGTGCTCTGTCGCTAAAGAATCTTGAAGTCGCATGCTCCTCCTCACAGCTGAAACAAAGGCTGCTTGTGCGTGCTCGCCCTGGTAGCTGAGAGATGACTGGACTGCTCGTGATCCCGAGCGCGAGAAGTCAGTTGGCCAAAGTCACTTTGCTCCCAAATATTGGTAAAAGTTACCTTTTTGATGCTTCACACCACCGTTGTTTGCTAGTTGGGTCAGAGGCAGTTTTTAGACGTTTCCATCCAGAGTTTTAAGGAATGTCATATTCAATAATTCCATAATATCCAACGATCTTCACACATGGGTTCTCAGGGGAATTGGTGGTAAAGCTTGTCCCCAATCAAGCGTCACTCGTCTCCAGTGTTAAGACACTGCACATGGTGATCTTCAAGTAGTCTTTTATTGAGATCTTGTAGACATCTTTAAGAAGCATGCAGCGTATAGCATCTTAACACTGGCGACGAGGATGCCAACACTACAGTGACAACCACCTGTGTGACTACAGTAAGCCATTTCAAGTTTTATTTGTTGGGAATTCCCTTTTTAGTATGGACGGATCATCGTCCCTTAGTGCGAATATTTTCATGCAGCCAGAGTGAGAGGTTGATGCCAAGACTCAAGCGTTGGAGTGAAGGTTTGGAATAATTTAATTTTCAGGTGCAGTATCTTATTGGTGTAGCAAATGAAGCAGCTGACTTTTTATCACGGTTACCAGTGGAAGGCAAATGTGATGTTGCTACTGATGAGTTAGCAGGTGTGAGTTGGGTCAAGGAGCCTACCATTACAAAAGAGTAGTGGGAGAAAGGAAAGGAGGAAGATACATTATTTCTTGTGGTTGTGAATCATTTTATTAAGGGCTGGCTTCTGATTTGAAGCCATTTTGGTCAATAAGAAATGAACTTACATTGTATCAAGGAGATCTCATGAGAGGTGAGAGAGTTGTTCCTCCCAGCAGTATGAGATCTAAGATGAGGACATCTTGGTAGGAGTCTGACCAAAGCTATTGTGTTTGTGAGAGATACTGGTGGCCAGGCATGGATCGACAAGTGAAGGAGGTGGTTAAAGAGTACTATCAGTGTGCCTCCAATGATAAATCTCGAGTCTCTAATTCTGCCCCACTATTTGCCTGTAGTTATCCCAGGCGAGCGGTGGACCAAGTTAGGTCTGGAGATAATTGGCCCATTCGAGTTATTGCAGCCATCCGAGAGATTTGTGTTGTTACTAGTAGACTACACTTCAAAATGGGTATCCAAAAGGTGCGTAAGCACAGTAAACACTAAGATGGTTTTAGAGTTTCTCAGAGATGAATTCGCAAGTGAAGGGGTACCCAAGTATTTAGACACTGACAATGGGGTGTAGTTCACCTCACGAGAAATGCAGCAGTTTTTAAGAAATTTTGGGGTCACCCATCAGAGGACAGCTCTCTATGCGCCGCAGGCCAATGGCCTTGTGGAATGCTAGAATAGAGTGGTAAAAGCTAGTGTGCAGAGAGCCATAGAAACAAGAATTCCGCTTAAGGAAGTCCTCAGAGACATGTGGTGGGCGCATCGCACTACCCTCAATTGTGTAAATCAAAGATCCCCTTTTGAGCTCTTGAGGGGTAGAGTAGCTATGTCCAAATTGAATCCTGAATGGTTGCCAACGAAAAGGACTCTCAGTGTGCTCCCAGTCTCCAATTGATCTACCTTAGAACATCACACCATGGAGACCATGACCATTCCTGGCATGAGCTGCTGAGCATATTTAAAGAGACAACCACCTACATGTGACTACAACAGTTAAGCTTTGTTAAAGTTTAATAATGCCGTCCTATGTTAGCCAATGGAACTCATGTACTACACTAGGGTAAATGAAATTGGATGTTTTTCCCTCACTAGGGCACTGAAAACCTCTTTTATAACGTCCCTGCTTATTACCAGAATGCACTCTACCCTTGGCGCACCTAGGGTAGACCTTAGGGGTGACTTATATGTAAAAATGCTGTAGTTTAAGACTTTGGAAAAACGTTTAATTATAAAGTCAACTTTGGACATTGTTTTATTTTAAAAGCAGCCTGCAAAGCAGGGCTGCCTTTAAAATGACAGCAGGCACCACAGCAGTGCACACTTAAGTGCATTAAATCTACTGGGCATTTAAACCTACATGCCCTATCATATACTAGGGACTTCCAAGTAGGTTGTCAGTACCAATTGTAATTACACCTAATTACCATATACCTTTCAAACAGAGCACTGGCCCTGTGCCTAGTTGGCAGAGCCCGGAGCATAATTAGAGTCAGTAACCACCACTATCAGTCAAAAAATGGGGGTGATCAGGGGAAAAGAATGACTTTCTCACAGGAGCAGTATACGATGAACTCCGGCCAAGCTTGAAAGAAGTGAACAAGGACATTACAGATCTAGGTGACAGAGTCCACAAGCTGGGTGGCACTCTAGATCAATTTACTTTGGTCCTAGGGGAATATGCAGCACACCATCTACTCCTGGAAGAATAAAATGTTATTGTGCAAGAAAAGCAAGAAAAAAGGAAAACAGTTCAAGGTGGATCAATGTCTGCATAAGAGAAGTCCCAAATGGGGTGGCAAGCAAAGACCACAGATAATGTGTGCAAAACAAGTTTGAAGGCATCCATAAATTGTGAATGGCATCTCACAGACCATCGGCGGAGTCCACAGAGGAGCCCTCAGACAAACTAAACAGGCAACACCCCCAAATATTCTGGCTTGCCTCCATAGGTAGGAGAACGAGAAGATTATAGAAAGTGTGAGACCCAACAAGTCTATCTCATATAATGCATGGAGAGTCAAATATTCTAAGATCTCTCCCCCACCAAACACTCCACAAACGTTTTTGAAACGTGATCTCCTTTTTGACCAAATCAGCGAGTGTGGTATCAGTAGCAGCACCCGTTCCACATTGCCTTTAAATGGAAAGACAGACAGTAGTCAATGAAATACCTAATTGAAGTATGGAAAATTCTGGACATAGAGATGAATAGAGAGGAAGACACTGGATAACCTTGCATGGGGTATTGCCCCTCCAGATGCCATAGTGACAGACGGTGGGCCATGGATGACATTTTGGGGCTGCAAGGGAGGACAAGATGCAGCAGGACAGCAAGAAGCACTAGAACACCTCCAGAAGACGACAGCAGCTATTGTCGGATCACCAAAATATCTGCTAGGAAAAAGAAGATGGTAGCACTGGCGCCCTGAGATAGAAAGAACCGGTGGGGAGAGAACACTGTACATAAGACATACACCTAGACCAGGAAAAAAATTCTGAGATGCTTTACTTTATTCACTAGAACCTGGGGTTCCCTGCGACAGGGAGGGCTCAAGGACTGTGCTGCACCATAGTCAGAGCCTCTTATTAATAGACTAGAGTGGTACACTACTGCCCACAGATCACTTGAAGACGATCAACATTTGAGGCCAGCTTTTGTGTTAAGATTTAGTTGTAAGTTGTTGGGGAAGTAGGGTGGACGGTGTGGGGAAGGCTGGTTAGAACCACTATAATATATTAAGGTGCAAAATCAGCATCTATCTCACAGTGATATAATAAGATAGTCCCACTCACACATCAGCACATTACATGTTCCACGTAGATAATGACCACCCAAAATAAACACAGGATAAGCATAAGAGCATACAATGTAAAGGGTCTCAAAAGCCTGAGCAAACACATTGGCATCCTAAAGGAATTAGAAAGAATTAACACAGACATTTGACACAGAAACCCATACCCTGCAAGGCAATAAATCCAGACTTTGAACTAGATCCTTCCCAGAGTAATATGGGTCCTTTGCTCCCAAAGATGTAGCAGGAGTGGGCATCCTCCTATCGATTAAGGTGGATCTCACAGTCCTTGATACCTTCAATGATAATAAGGGACAATGTATATTACTCAATGGTTTACTTCCAAGAAAGAGCCTTTCCCGTGCATCAATTTATGCCCCCAATACTGGCCATGAACTTTACCTTAGAGATGCTCTGGCAGAGATTTTTAAACTGAACTACATGTCCCCTCATGCTAGAAGGAGATCTGAACATGGTAATGTCAGCAGAAAAAGGTAAAACACAACAGAAATGGGGTGGCTCAGTGGATATTTCTGGTGTCGGGAAGAAATGGCTGGAAGATATGCAGCTGATAGACCTTTGAAAGCATAGACACTCACTTGTCATAGAATATTCAGAATATACACACACTTTAAGCTGCTCACAAGGCATATTCGACCATCTACTGGCAGGCTAATGTTTGCTTCCCTTTGTAGAGGCAGAAGAACAGAGCCACAATACATTATCTAATCAAGGTTTCCTTACCAGTTCACTGCCGTAGGAGGGAAACAAACATTTAGTCCAGAAGGGCCAATGGAGGCTCAATGGCAGAATATTAAAAGATCCAATATTCAGAGCCAACATAGCTACATGCATTAAGGACTACCTCGAAAACAACTCATGGAGGGAAACAAGTGCATCAACACGTTAGGATACACTGAAACTTGTAGCCTGGTGACAATTTTATCTCAGAGGTAACTAAGATGAAGATGCAATGGGAGACAGAAGTAAACAATCTCTGTCAAGATGTGCAACAGGCAGAAGCCAAACATAAAGCTACATCACCCCAAAACGCTTGGAGGAAGGCAATAGCTCTGAGAGCACAAATCAGATCCATAGAATTAGATAGTTCCCACTATCTATTGAACCACTGTAATGCAAGTACCACGTTGAAGGCAATAAAGTGGGCTGCCTAATAGCAGCAAAGTTGTGAGCTCGACAAACAAAATCTAATATACTGAAGAAATTTGAGAGGACATCCACCAGATAGCAAGGACAGAGGCAGACAAGCTAACATGTTTCCATACACATTACACTAAACTATACTCAGAACCATGTGACCTACAGACAAGAGAGTGGTGTCTGGTTCATTCTCCACTACCTTCCACATAAGAAGAAAGTAGGGAAGAACTGAAACCAATTAATAAAAATTAAGTCTTGAAAGCAATTCAGAACGTCAAGTCATCGAGTCTCCAAAGCCAGATGGCATCACAGCAGCCTTTTACAAAACCTTCTCACGTTTAATGTTAGGTACTCTTATGAAATAATGAGTATGGGATCTCACAGCTTCTCTAATGCCATCTATGACAGATGCCCACCTTGACCAAGTAAAGACTGTACTAGATGCCAACCATAAAGGCCCATATTCTTATTATAATATAAATGCAAAGATTTTTGTCAAAGTTTGGCATCAAGGCTAGAGGGTTTGTTCCTAGCCCTGGTCAACTCTATCTAAACAGGCTTCATCTCTGGGAGAGAAACCTGGGCCAACACAAAGACAATTCTAGATATTATTGACATGGCACGTAGAGGATCTAAAGCAGCAGTCTCAATGTCTATCGATGATAAGACGGCATTTAATCGTGTTATCTGGAACTTTATGACAGATGTTCTGTTAAAGGTGGGATTCAGACCTCACTTCATGCAGGGAAAAAGGGTACAATATCAGAATCCAGGTGGCAAAATTAGGATGAATGACAAGCTAACTGAATGGATTCACATGAAAAGAAGGACAAGTCACAGCTGCCCCTCTTAACTTTACTGTTTGCCCTGGCCCTTGAACCCTTCCTGAAAAGTGTAAAGGACAATAAGGATATCAGGGGAGTAAAACTGGGCCCTGATAATCTCAAGGCTTCAGCCTTTGCTATAGATTTTATGCTAACCCTCACTAGCTCAGAGTCATCAATACTAGGAATACAGCTAGAATTAAGAGAACACCAGATGTCTCGAAATTTAAAAATAACCTAATGAAATCAGACGGGCACAATCTCAACACACCAACAACTCTGATGTACACCAGACACACTGAAACACCTTTCAAGTGGGTAAAAAGGATTTGAAATGTTCAGGGACATTCATAGCTGAATCCCTGTCTGAAACACACACAAGGAAAGTGAAGAGAGTCACCAGCTAGAGAAGACAAAACTAACTAACTGACGATCATACCAAATACAGTGAATGGAACAAATAGCAGCCGTGTGAATGACGAACCTCTGAAAATTACTCAGGCCACATTTAACATGGGTTTGCGTCACCCTTGTGCCACGCAAGGTGGCACAATGGTGACGCAAAACCTGGAGTTATATTTACCAAGCCATGCAAGGCCACCTTGCGTGACTTGGTAAATGTGGATTAACGCAATGCAGTGCAAGTCGCTGCATTGCATTACTTTGCCCGAGGAAAGCGTTACATGGGTGGAGTGTGGGTTTTCTCACACATCCACCCATGTATTTTGGCACATTTCCAGATTTCCATTAGTGGTATACCTGGGAATGCTTCAAAACGTTACTCCTTCCCAGGGGAGGCATAACAAGGAGAAAGATGTTTATTGTTCCTTGTTTTTTTCCTCTTTCTACATGTGCTGCATTGTGCAGCACACATAGAAAGAGGAAAATGTCTCTGAGGATTGTTTTTGTGCAGAAAAGTGTCCCTTCCTGCACAAAAAAAATCCTGCCTACAATGCTGGCACCGTAGTGCAAGGGTGCCTGCATTGGCACTAGGCAGCACATTGTGTGCCAGCACACGCAGAGAGCAGGAATGTGCTATATTAAGTTAAATATTGGTGCATTTCTGTCCTTTTCCTTTCACGCAGCTTAGCACGGCAAGGTGGTGTGCTGCATTGCGTTGCGTTTAAATTTGATGAATATACCCCGCGATTTATATCATGCATTTCCACTAGCAATCACCAAAATTTATACTCAGGCCTTACAAAATCTATGCCTGACCTATATTTGGCAAGGCAAAAGAGCTTGATTGGGCTGTAAGCAAGGAAAAGTTCATTCCAAAAAAGAGCACTTAATTAACCACTTCCAAGCAGCTCACCTGAGGTACCTATTGGAGTGGTCCCATACCCACACAGAAGGAATGGTGCCAAATTGATCCTGCTCTGACAGGCAAGTCACTACGGGATGTTGCCTGGCTACCAAAGACAGAAATAGCCCACCTGCTCAACATTTATCCTGTAATATAAGGCGACATTAAAGGATTGGAACTCCCTGGGGATGAAGGAGAGCTTGGCTCATATCCGGCATCCTTTACACCCTATTAAACAATGCAGACTTCACACCAGGCATGAATAATAAATAAATAAACACTTGAGGGTAGGAGGATGTGACACACTGGGAGATCTTTTCTACAAAGAAAAAATCTAATATTTCCTCAATTAAAGAATATGGGTTTCGGAGGAAGAGAGATTTCGATACCTACAAGTGAGGCATTGGGTACGCAACCCGTAAGGCAGTTCCAGACCTTTGACCCCATTCCAAAACTGATTAAAACCCATGCATTATAGACCCGAGCCATCACCACAATTTTTTAAATACTGATTAAGTCGAGGGAGACCACACAATTTCCGTTTCAAAAACAATGGGTAAAAAAACTAGCAATTGCTTCATAACAGGGTCAATGGGACCAGATGTGGCGGAGGCACAAGGACTTGGCAAAACACGCACAGCGCAAGGAGTCACTTTACACGATTCTGTACATGTGGCATAACTCCCCACAGGTTGCATCACAAAGACACTACACAATCAGACACATGCTGGAAGGGTTGTGGGGAAAAGGGAACCTTTGTTCGTATCTTGTGGGGCTGTCCTCACTAGCATGATAACTGGAATATTGTCTTGAATCATACCCTCAAGACACCGGGGTCATACTTAGCCAGATGCAGATCAGTGATATTGTTAGGTGTACCCTTGGCCGAAATTTGCCCACGTTGCAATGCCAAAGGGAAAACAATTTCTTTCCTACTATTAATACCAAAATATACAATTCTCACACTCTAGGGTAAAAACGAAACACCAGGACATGATCTATGGATAAAGTATGGTTCCTGTTGGGATGGGAAAACTGGCCTATGAACTACAGGACAAAGGAAAACAACATTAGAGACTATGGGGACCTGTACTTCAGTTTCTGTACCGGATTGTCTTAGCATTCACGTGCCCAAAGAGACTTCGGGGCATATTTACAAGGGGATTTCGCCAAAGTGATGTTCTGGTGGCGATATCCCATTCTCCTTATTTACAAAGCGGCGTTAAGCAGCCATTGGTCTGGACACAGAAAATGCATTAAACAAGGTTTCGTGGGACTTCCTCTGCTCTTTGTTGACGAAATTCAAATTTGAAGACCGTTTTATAAACATAGTAAGGCCCATTCCAGCATTCAGAAGCATTCATGGGAGTTGCAAATTGAATTCCCTTTCGCCAACCAATCTGTGTGCAAATTGCACATCCCTGGTTTGCGATTACGAATGGTACATCAGGCCCCTCATCACACAGACATTTCTAAATTGGGAATCTTAAAAATATATTTCACCAACTTCTCCATATCAATTTATATAACTGTACAGACTGCCTTTTGAAACATAGAACATTTACAGGAGGTTAGGTATTAGATAATCAATACCTCTTACTGCAACCTTCTATTCAGGTCTCTAGCCAGAACAGGCCTGCAGCGGTAAGAACTGCATTGGGAATGGAGGTGCTTCATTGCAAATGAAGCATGCAGTGACCAAGCGCGTATAGAAGGCCAAAGACAACAATAGAGGCCCAAACTATGGCATCCAAAAGGTGAAGAACTTGGAAATTTTGACCAGAGCAGATAGATTTTCTGAAAGTCGCATACATTGTGGTCATTTCTGTATGCTCAAATGAGCTAATTTGCAATTCCCAAATTAGGTTTTTACAGTCTCACACCTGCAAATTCAATCTTCACTGCACATTTGCCTAAAACGGTACTGATCTGTGCGGATGTTTTTTTCCCCAAAACTAGGAAATCCGTTCTTCATCAAGGGACGCACTGATATTAAACGCTACAATCATATTCACCTGTGCTTGCACTGCAGACCTGCCGTGTACCTCTGCTGCAGAACACGGGTTCACCACATTCATATACACCTTTAATTAAGGGTAATTTACCAGCTGTTGTGTCGGTGGGGCCACCACAAACCACGCAGACACTGGGATAAGTAGTGGGTACTTTATTACCGTCTTCCACTCCGCTCCTGCTCTAAACTAAAACTTCCTTGCGCTCCTCCTCTTCCGCCCCCCGGCTCTCCTCCCACCTCTCTATCTCCTGTGCTGGTCCTAGCGCCCAGCACACATTACGACATTACATCTTCCCCCTTTTTAAACAATTTCAACTATCTGAAAAGTGTTCGTGCATGCCAGATTCAATGTTGATAGAAAACAACATAGTTACAGTTCTTCAATCAGGCAAGCTGGTCTTCGATGAGTTCGTTGCGGCCGGAGGTAGGCATCTGGAGCCGCCCGTTCCCTTTCGTCAGGAGACGTGGAGGGTCGATGATCACTTACTAGCTCAGGTGCATTTCCTGTTGCTACACTGTGGGGTGCAGTCAACGCTTCTCGGACATTGGGCGTGCATTTCTGAAAATGCGTCACATTCCTGGTGATCCTCTTGTCTTCCGATGCAGCTGTGATCATGGTCCCTTTTTGTTTTGTCACCAGCAGTGGTCCTGCATGATATCGACAGTCTGCTTTTCTCTGTTGTTCTTGTCGCACCAATACCCAGTCTCCCTCATGGATGGATGGCTGTGTAGCTTTTCTCCGTCGGTCTGCATTTTCCTTCATCTGCTCCTTTTTCAGTTTGTCTCTGGCTGCTAATTCTTTGTGCTCAGAGCCTTGAGACAACCCACTAGTTGCATCCTCCCAAGCTGGTATTCTGGTGCGCACAGTGCGATCCAACATTAATGTTGCCGGACATCTGCCTGTGGTAGTATGTGGTGTGGTTCGATACGCGCGTAATACTTCATTTAGGGCCACTTGTACATCACACTTTGAAAGTTCTGCCTGCTGAATGGTCTTCTTTAGGGTGGCCATAAATCTTTCCACCATTCCATTGGCCTGGGGCCACAAAGGAGTAATCTTCCGGTGTTTGAAATTGAGGTGTTTGGCAAATGCAGCGAAGTCTTGCCCATTGAATGGTGGGCCATTGTCCGTTTTCACTACCTTCGGTATGCCCGATGCTGCGAAGACCTCATCGAATACCGGTATAGTGGTGGTCGCTTTGGTTGACGTTATGAGGTGCACAATTGGGAAGCGGGAGTATTCGTCCATTATGACCAAGATATACTTGCCAGATTGTATTGGTCCAAAGAAGTCCACTGCGACATGGTGCCAAACGCCATCCGGCAGTTCAGACATTTGAAGAGGCGCAGGTGGATCCTCTCGACTTACCAGCTGACACTGTGGGCAGTCCTTCAGCGTACTTTCCACCATCTGATCAAGCATAGGGAACCAGACCCGTTCCCGCAGTGCTCTTTTCGTGGCTACAATACCTCTATGTCCTTCATGCGCTAGGTTGATGACTCCTTGGCGTAACTGTTTCGGAATGATGATCCGTTTGTCCCTTAGTACAAGACCATCGGAGGTGATGGACAGTTCATCCTGCACATGTCTGAAAGAGGACAGTTCCTGACTGTCAATCTGTTCACTCTGTCCGGATTCCTCCAAATGCCTCCAACTGTTCGTCTGAATGCGATGGTTTACATTTTGTAGCGTGGCATCTTCATTTGTGGCATCAAGGATGGCATCCAGAGGGACTGCGGGCGGTTTGGCTTGAGCCACTACAAAATGGATGTATTCCTCCGCTAGTGATGGGTTGGATTTGGACGTTGCCTTGGGATGTCGGGACATATAGTCGGCTGGATTTGCAGCTTTTCCCGGCTTATGGATGATGGTATAAGTATATTCTTGAAGGCGGATGCCCCACCGCTCTATTCTGGGTGGCATTTTGGCTCGGGGTTGCCGAAGATGGTTATCAGGGCCTGGTGATCTGTGATTAGTGTGAAATGCTTTCCGTAAATGAAGATGTGGAAATGTTCGCATGCCCAGACTACCGCCAGGCTTTCCTTTTCAGGCTGGGAATACGCTCTCTCTGTGTCCGTGAGACTCCGACTGGCATATGCTACAATATACCGTTGATCACTCTCTTTGTCATAATGAGCCAATATCGCTCCCAGGCCTACAGGACTTGCATCCACGGTGATTTCCGTTTTTCGTCTAGGATTGAAATATGCCAGATTTTTGGCAGATTCAACCGCAGCTTTGATTTCATGAAAGGCTTGATCACACTTCGTGGTCCATTGAAATGGGTGTCCTTGTTTGGTCAGCTTTCTCAGGGGTAACTGATAGTGGCATAGTCCTTGATATAGCGTGCACAGTAGCTTGCCATGCCTAAGAAGGACCAGTACATCCCCGCGTCTCGCGGCCTTGGGGTGTCATTTAGAGCGGCAATCTTTTCTGGATCAGGTTTCATTCCAGAGCCTGAGAAGATGTGTCCGAAGAATTTTAATGTAGATTTGTGGAATTCGCACTTATCTTTATTTAAAGTGAGATTGGCATCCAGCAGAGCATGACAGACTCGGTCCAGCGCTGTGTCGTGTTCTTGCATTGTTGCTCCATAGACCAGGATGTCGTCACTGTAATTTAGAGTGTTGGGAACGTGATGAATTACTTTTCTGATGGCCTCTTGAAAAATCTCAGCGGCAGAAGAGACCCCAAAGCTGAGTCTTTTGTATCTAAACAGACCTTGATGAGTCGAGAATGTGGTGATATATCTCGATTTTTCGTGAAGTTCCAGCTGGTGATAGCCCTTGTTGAGCTATTTCCGTTGAGTGACGCAATCATGTCGCTAATATGAGGCCCCGGGTGTCTTTCTCTTTCAATGGCGGTGTTGGGTGCCCTCATATCTACACAGAGGCGCACGTTGCTAGGTGAGCCCTTTTTAGGCACAACGACCACTGGAGAGACCCAGGGAGTGGGTCCTGACGTTCTCTCAATAATGTCAGCCTGGAGAAGATCCTGCAGTTCCTCCTCTACAGCCTGTTGAAGGTGAAATGGAATTTTCCTGTGATGTTGTGCTATGGGTGTCACTTGTTCATTTATGTGAAGTCGAACTTGGCAATGAGCCATCTTTCCAAGTCCGGTGAATAACTTCGGAAACTTGTGCACTATGTCCGGTTCATCATCAACTTTGTACAAAATTTCTACTAGACGAAGTCGTTCCGCCGTGGGCAATCTGAGAAGACAGTCTGCTTCAGGACCATCAATGACGTGAATGCGGGCCGGAATAGTTCTGTCCTTGTATGTGAGATTAGTCGGGAATTGTCCTAGGCAAGGAAGAGGTTCCTTTGACATCCAAGTGTACACCCGCACGGCGGCTTTATGCAAGTGCGGTGGTGGACTCATTTTTTTGTATTCTGCAACTGAAATGTAGTTGAGAGATGCTCCACTATCTAGAACAAATTTAGCCAGGTGTGTGTCCATTTTCAGTTGTAGTCGCGGGTATTTCTTCAACCGGTCCGGATCCGCAACCATGCAGACGTACTCATCACTGTCTTGCGATATTGGTGACAACGACCTCGACTCACGAGATTGTGATCGACGAGATCGATATGTCCCATGAGACTGACGGCTGGACTGTGAAGAGCCAGTGGAGGAATCTCTGTGGTCCCACACTGCGTTGGCATGATGGCGAGTGTTAGACTGTCTGGATTGTCTGTACTTGTCTCGGTGGGTGTCTTTGCGAGGAGCTCCGCATACGTTCTCAAAGTGGTTATCCCGGCCACACTTCCTGCACTTTTGTCCTAATCCAGGGCAAGTCTCCGTGTGGGGAAAGTCATATCCACAGCGATAGCATTTAAGTTGACGCTCCTGTCGTTTGTCAGTCCGGCTGTTACTGCGACGTCGACGACTTGTATACTGGGACTGAACTTTGGATCTGGATGATCGTTGCTTTGCAGGGGAAGACCTGTTGGTGTTACGTGATTGGAGCCGAAATGCTTGTTCACATTTTCCACCTCTTCCCGCTTCCATTCTCTTGGCCTGTTCTTCTGCCTGATCGTGTACTCGCGTCATTTCTTCGATTTCATCCAGAGAGTAACTTTTCTTTAGTAGACGTCTGCGCAACGACTCAGACTGGCATCCTTCTATGATTCGCAGGCGAAGGGCGTCTTCTGTCGAGAAAGAGTCAAATTCGCAGTAGCGGGCCAAGCGTCGAAGTCGCGTAATGAAGGTACTCATGGGCTCATCTTTTTCTTGAGAAGTCAGATTGAATGTATATCTTTCGTAATCAATGTTCCGTTTGTGAAGAAATTTCCTGTTTAGTGCCTCACGCACATTGGCATAGGACGAAACTGCATCAGCCGGAAGCTCCTTTATGATCTGACCAACATCTTTCCCGATTAAATTGCGTAATGCAATCAGTTGCTGTTCCTCCTCGGTCGCCTGAGACCCTTTCATGAAGTCTTCAAAGTCTTCTAGCCATTCCTGCCAGCGAAGGCCCATACCTCCCCCTGATATGAGGACCAAAGGTTCCGGCGGGCGTAGAAAAGGGACTCCGAGCAAGCCAACTCTGTGTCCACCCATTTGCATTGTGGACGTAGGTGACTCTCGCCTGGTGCTGGTGCTAGCAGAAGCCGGACTCTGTCTTGACGTTGGCGATCCAGACATCGCGTAGAATACTGTGAGGCAAACACACTGTGGTGAAGAGTCGACCCACGGGAACCCTCACAGCGCCTGCCACGTGGTTGGAAATGCCCCCTGTATCGCCAATCTGGAATTACGTTTGTGTAGGGTCAGTAGCAGGAACTATTGAGGGCAGGTGGCAGGACAAGCTTGCAGCTCTATAAACCCAGTGATATTGCTGTTTTTCTTTGTTTTTCTTTTTTCTTTTTAATGTATGAGGAGGCACCTGACAGCTCCTCTGACAGTCATTTGCCAGTGCCTATTGGAATTTTCGGCAGATGCCTGACTTTAAAATGGCCGCCGGGCCTTCCTCGCAGGGGATTGGTCGAGGCGCCTGACTTCAAGATGGCCGCCGGTGAAATCTCGCTCCTCGCGAGATTTTCAGGTTCAATGCACTCACTGGGAGCAGCAGCACGAACAGAGACAGACTCCGGTACCTCAGCAATGACGCCGGCAGTCACGAGGCACAGCTTCAGGCCCTGCACTCCTCTCCAGGCAACACGGGCACTTGCAGGCCAGAGCACGCGACCGGGGTGGGCTCCCGGGTCGCGATTCACGGACAGCGCCGCCTCTTCCACACACGCGACCGGGGTGAGCTCCCGGGGCGCGGCAGCGCCGAGTCCCCTCCAAGGACACACGCGACTGGGGTGGACTCCCAGGTCGCGGCGGCGGACAGCAGACACAGCGGGGCACAACGCGACCGGGGTGGGCACCCGGTCGGTGACACAGTATAGCTCCAAGGCAGCGGAGCGCACGCCAGTAGACAGGTAGGCCGGCGGACTTTCCAGCAACCCTCGTCGCCAGTTGTTGTGTCGGTGGGGCCACCACAAACCACGCAGACACTGGGATAAGTAGTGGGTACTTTATTACCGTCTTCCACTCCGCTCCTGCTCCCGCTCTAAACTAAAACTTCCTTGCGCTCCTCCTCTTCCGCCCCCTGGCTCTCCTCCCACCTCTCTATCTCCTGTGCTGGTCCTAGCGCCCAGCACACATTACGACATTACACCAGCTACTTATCAGTAATATTCCTACCAATCCTGCTTTCTGTACTCGTGTTCCCTATAAGTTTTTCTTCTGCCCTGGTGCAGACTGGGTCATGATGATGACGAAAGGCCAGAGCATGCAGTGAGGATGACCAATGGGAATAAGGGAGGTATTTGTACCAAAGAAAGAGCTATGGGTTCAAAATGTTGTTTTATTGTGCTTAAATCAAGTAATTAATGTCACAAGGAAGATTTGGACTCTGTTTCCTTAATATTATCGCTGAGTTAACAGAGGCCTTTCCCGGTTCGCCCCGAGAGTGAAGTCAATGCGCCTCCACCAAAATCTCCCACGTTAGTCCTACCACATCCACCACCCTCCATCCAACCACACACCTCTGACAGGACACCCTGAAACCGATGAAAATCGGAGCGCTTTGTGGCCTTGACAAGGCTATGAAGCGCTATACAAATACCCCCAATGCATTATCAACTAACAGAGCCTGTCAGGCTAAAAGTATCACAACAGTAAATAAACTGTGGCGATGCTTAGGGTGACAAGGCATTCAGCAGAAAAACTGCAGATGTTTCATAATAGCATTTCAAGACTGTGGAAAATGAAAAGACAGGAACTTCCAACACAAGGGCACCCAATTTCCGGAAACCCAAAGGAACTTGCATAAGTTAATACATACCTTAATTAAAAAAATGGAAAATGTAATTGGGAGCAAGTTCAAAGATTATAAACTAGCAGCCTGTCATATGTAATGACAGTTCAGTCGCTGCTAAAAGTGGAAATATTTTTACCATTTGCGAAAGGGGCTATTAATGTCGCATAACAATATTTTGCAGAATGCTGATGGGTTTAATGATATGGTATAAACACAGTGTATGACAGGACACGTGTCTGCCTGATGAGTCATCCGAGAAAGGCTCTCGCGCAGGGACATTCAAGTAATGATAGCAGCGGACGTGTGAACTGTCAGACCAGCGCAGCCAATACTGGCTGATAATGAGAGGATTTCTACGTGAATTATAATGTGTCACCTCATCACTTATCGCTCAACCAGTGCTACTTCCATTACATGAAACCATTTTGTGACTGATTTCCTGTGGCACTGAAACAACAACAGTGCTGTGCGGTTTACAGATCACCACATTCTACTGCAGTCTCTGAATTCCCATTCATGTAATTTCTAGGGCACAGACTTCAAGGGTGCTATGTGTGCGCTGCGACCTTTGCCTAGACCAACACAGTTTGAGGCGTTAGACACCTGGATGCACACAGCACATGCTAATAAGAGTGAGATATATCAAGTGAAGATGAGGAAAACTTTGAGGGCATGTCAGGCTGCACAGTGGGATGCACAGCAGAAGAGGTGGAGGATACCATTGAGGGAGAACGGTTGTACCCAATGCTGGTAGGAGAGGGGGATTCTCAGAACAGGAATAGAAGGGAGAATGGAAATGATGGGAGTGATACTGATGACAGTCTGTTGGATGGGTTGTTATCTGAGCATCTGCCACCCTATAATCCGCAATCAGAAGAGGGGAGGTGAGACTATGACGAAGGCAGCGAATGTGGAAAGCGCGTTAGCACCTCAAACAGGTCCTAGTACAGGGGTTGTGGGAAGGATATCCGCAGGTGTGGGGGGGGACAAGAGTGTCCGCCTTAGGAGGTATGGAACATAACGGAGTCAGCATTGCTCCACGGTTACCGGAAGCTCTAACAGTACCGGTTACTATCCGTCCTGTTGTTCCTGTGTGTGACCCGAGCTCAGTGGGAAACCTTAGACAGCGAAAGTCCGTTCAGGTGGAAGGAACTGGATTGGGAAGGTCAGGGAACCTGAGTGGAAATCGCCCATCTTTAGTGCCTGTGGAATCTAGTACCCCTTTACCGGTTACTGCTGATCCTTCGGGAGTAAGAATTGGTTCCAGTACTAGACGGTCTATACCTATGGTGAGTACTAGTTCAGACCTAAGGATGTGGGAAACACCAGTGAGAGGACCAATGGGTGCAGCCTCAGAAGCAAGCACAAGTCAGGGAGCCGCTGGAAATCAACATGTCCTAGATGTTGCAGACCTAGAGACTTGGCTGAGAGCTCAAAATAACAGCAAGGAAGGTCAGAGTAGTACATCTAGTCAGGAAACCATCAAGACTGCAGTAAAGGCAAAATTATTGGATGTGGTGAGGTTGATGGCTGAGGTAGACCAGATCATCAGCATGAATGTGCCTTTGGATAGGATCGAAATCTATGAGCCGAATGACCTGTTGTTTGTAGTGAAGGATGTCACCCACAGGGCAAGAAGGGCACATGAGAAGTTGTCAGAGTTAGCTCAGAGGTATGAAGCAGACCTGACTCAAAAGAAAATGTTACAGGGAGATCATAGGCTTAACTACAGTGACCAGGAGCAGGAAGAAAAGAGAGTGACAGGATTGAAGACCCATATCCGAGAGTTGTTTGTAGGGATACGGGCTTGGAGTATGCTGGATAAGTGGGAGGAAAGGTGGTCAAAGAAGAAAAGTGCAAAGAAGGTGACAGGAGAAACACCGCCTCTGGGAGGAGGAACGCAGGGAGTTGAGGCATATCCGTTATGGGAGGTGTCTAGCAGAGGGTATGTGTATGTTCCCTGGAGTAGAGGTGACCTTGCCACATTTACAAATGACTTCCCCAGGTTGAGGGAGAAACCTGCTGAATGGTACAAGCAAGTCGATCGCTTTGTTAAAATCTCAAAAGTGGTGTATATTGACCTAAATACCCTGTTTGAAATTGTGGTTCCTAGTGATTTGTGATCTGCTTGTAAAATAGTCTCAACAACAAAATGAGAGTGAGAAGTCAGGGGACGGGCCTATTCCTCTTCCCAAGTTATAGTATCAAAACAAAGAGAATGGGTTAGTTCTGGGGCACACGCCTGTCCCTAAACTTTAGGGTGGATGTACCAGGAGTGTGTACTACCTAGGAAACCCTAAGGTTATGTAAAATAACTCTCACTCACCTACCTAGTAGGTGACATGCTTCATCATAGGGTTCCCACCCTGGTCACCGAATGTTTCCAGGGTGTGCTATGGCGCCTGATTACAGCGGAGCTGGTTGTTTTTTTGAGGGTGAAGTGGTGGTGGTGAGTGAAAAGTGCTTAAGTGCAGTGTATTTTAAAATTGGCTCAAACACTCTCTGTCTTTTTTTTTACCTAAATTTTATTATTGAGAGTATTGGCCAATGTTAAAAAAGGTGGCGGATATGTGAAGGATATGATTTTGATCCTTCTTATCCTGTGAAAGGTCTACATGTTTCAGCCATGTTCTAATGTGCCCCGCAGGGTCAAATGGCTTTTGTCACGGGTGAGTAGCGCGCTTACAATTCACTGATTGATTGATTGATTGTTATTTAGCCATTGTCCATACGAATCGTCATTGTTCCCAACACATGTGAGACGTACAAGACATACCAACATGTAAAAATATTAGTAAAAACTCTGTTTGCATTTAAACAGTGTTGTAGTTGCACATCCGGTTGAAGATATGTTTAAAATTCATTTCGATGCATAATGTGACGTATAATAATGCGCTACATGTAGGTATAGAGTTCAGAATGATTAGCGATGTCTCGTGTTTTACGACATTGGTTATCCCTGTAAAAATATCAGTGGTTTGGCCGATTGCGCTTATGCACCGTTATATTAGGGGGTGATAATATTGGGTGTGAGTTGAGCACGAGCTATAATTAGAAAGTCCCTTGTGTCAGGAGAGCCGTGCCAGTTCAAACAAAAGGGGTAAGTATAGATACTAACTTTAGCGACGGTAGCTATTTGCCACTTGGGATCGGTCGAGGTGGTGGACCCTGCAGTCACACTCTGGAAAAGAAGATGTCTCTTTTAGAATCTTTAAAAGTTAACAGTTAGACGTTAGAAAAACATCAGACTCTCCCCCTTCGTATGCCCACTTACTTCCTCAAGGTATCTCACCCTCTTTGATACCTGATCTGCCTCGGTCGTCCCGCATCCTGTTTCTGTGTTACGGGAGCGGGTTTAAATGCGGTTCAACCTCGCTTGATTCCTGGATCGGTACGTGACTACGTGCACGTAGTGCGCATTACGGGGATATTTTCGAAAACGTGTGACGTGTGCGCGATGTGCACGTCACACGTCACACATAGGCCAGGCAGAAATTGCCTGGTCGTTATTGACGCGTGCACTGTGTCTGTTTCCTACACATTGAATACAATGTGACAATTGGTAGGCATTTCCTAGGCAGTACACACTCCTGGTACATCCACCCTAAAGTTTAGGGACAGGCGTGTACCCCAGAACTAACCTGTTCTCTTTGTTTTGATACTACTGCTTGTAAAATAGCCATTGAGTGGCCAGATGCTGAGCCAGAGAGAGATATTTAGTGACTCATGGCCCTGATGGGGTACCGATGGACTTGTTGAAATCCATGCCTGAAATTTGGGGCCCCCTTATTACGAATACTTTTAACACTTCCCTATCTACCACTATTCCCCCCTCATAGTCTAAAGCAACAATTGTACCCATAGGTAAAAAGGGTGACCGTATGTCGCCCAAGTGCTATCGACCTATTTCACTCATCAACAGCACTATTAAAATCATAGGTAGAGTCATTTATGATTGTTTGGTGGAATGGGCAGCTGACAAGGACATGCTCTTCCCTTTTCAATTTGGATTCCGGCCAAAACTAGGAACCAACGAACAATGTCTGAATCTGGCTCTGACCATTTCTAAATACACCAAGGCCAAGCGCTCCCCCATCTGCTTAGCTTTCATGGATCTATCCACCGCCTTTGATTCAGTAGACAGAACCAAACTTTGGTTAATGTTGCTGGATCAAGGCGTGGACCCCCCCTTTGGTAAATGTCTTATACTGCATGCATTCAGACCTTTCAGCCGGGTTTGTTTAAATTCCCTTGGGGAGCTTTCTTCTGAATTCCCTCTGAAGAGTGGAGTGAGGCAGGGTTGTATATTGGTACCTTTATTATTTATTTTATATATCAATGGGTTAACAGCCCATTTATCTACTTCCCACACAGACATACCCAGAATTGCTGGCTCCCCTACCCCCTCTTTATTGTATGCTGATGACACAGTAATGTTACCCCTCACTCCAACAGCACTGAGACATCAGGTGGACTGTTTTGCTTCCTTCATGCACAATTTGAATCTAAACACCAATTATTCTAAGTCGCACATCATGTCCTGTGGCCCGGGCAGACTAAGGCTAAATAAAATTAGTATCAATGGGCATGCTTTGACGACTGTTGAGAACTTTTGTTATTTAGGATTACATTTCAGTTCAACAGGGTCATGGAATTATCATCTTGCTAAGGCTAGTGTTAAATTAATTAAAACTGTGGGCACAGTCTGCAACCTCATTAGACCGCATATTAGGGGGACTAGGGGGACTGTGTTTCCACCACTGAAAGTTTACAACTCGCAATGCATCAGTGTAGTTACCTACGGGGCTGGAGTATGGGGTTTCAGTAAATGTTGTTCTCTTCAGGCAGAGGAAAACCGCTTTTTGCGATGGTTGCTAAGTACACCGCCGTCCACCGCTAATCTCATTACCCACTTTGAGTTAAACCAGGGTTTTTTTGAGGATAGGATTCAGTTGGCACCACTTTTATTATGGGTTAGTATTTGGTTGAACCCCGCCGCTAAACTCTGCAAGGACATTATATCTGATTGCCTGATGCTGGATAAGGCACACTCCATACCCTGGCTGACTTATATAAGGGATACTCTTGGTTTCCTCGGTATATCTTGGTGGTTTACCGAACCCAGTCGTATACCCAAAAATGCCAAGATGGAGGTGAAAACATTATTTAAGTACCACCGTGCAAACATTAGGCTAAAACATGAATTATCCAAACCCTCGGTGTTGTATTATTATAGTCTCTTATACACAGATGATCCCCCGTTGTTTTTGTCGCTGGACCTGTCAAGATGGGAGCGGTCACTTCTCTTTCACTTTAGAGCAGGGACAATTTACTGGTCTCTATTTTTCAAACACTCTCTAGAACCAGAGGGGAACATAGTCTCCTCCTCCCCCTGTGATAATCATTCGACTCAATCACTATTGCACTTTCTGTTTTTCTGGAAATTGCAGAGCTTAGCACGAAAGCACTTTCTGAGACCCTTGTTACGGAGGCTAGGCCTCCGCTGCTGTAGGCCAGCTCTCCTTCACTTACAATCCCTGTGTTCACCCAAAATCGTTTTCACTATCTGTGCCTTTCTGAAAGCAGCACTTAGGGCTGGACACACCATGATGGGCTAGTTTGTCAGAATTGTACGTGCACCATGCCTTAGTATATAGAGTTGGCAGAGATGTTGGGTTTACTTTTGGGGGATAGTAGGAGCGCATGGTGGACCCTATCTGAGGATTTTGTTCTCTCTCGATCTAATCTTCATGCTCTTTCAACTGTAACCACTGTCTATAATACTGTAATGGAGCACTGATATCTGCCTTCGACTTCCATTTTTCTGCTCACTTCAAGTATGGTTTTTGATGTATTGTTTGATGTGTTGTTGAACACTAAAGTCCTTCATGCACTTATTTTTTAACTGTTTTTAATGTACGATCATTTTTAAAACTTTATGTCTGATTACAGCTACATGCAATATTTTTATGTACTTTTACGGCCTATTGTTTTTAGACCGAATAAAGTTATATTGAATTGAATTGCATTGAATTGACTTCCCCAGGTTGAGGGAGAAACCTGCTGAATGGTACAAGCAAGTCGATCGCTTTGTTAAAATCTCAAAGGTGTTGTATAGTAACCTAAATACCCTGCATGAAATTGTGGTTCCTAGTGATTTGTGGTCTGCTTGTAAAATAGCCATTCAGTGGCCAACTGCTGAGCCAGAGAGAGAGATTCAGTGACTCATGGTCCTTCACCGTTGGTTATGAAAAAGTATGAACAGGTGATTACATGGTTACAGTCCAAAATAGCCCCTCAAGACATAGATTGGGTTCAAATAGATCGAACGACCCAAGAGCCTAAGGAGTCAGGGCATTCTTATTATGAAAGGCTGTTGCAAGCCTTTAGGCAGGCACACACGCCATCGCCTCCACGCACTACATCCTCCTCGGGGACCTGAACTTCCACCTCGAGAACAACAAGGACACCAACTCCACCACCCTGATCGACAACCTCGCCACCCTCGGACTCAGACAGCTCATGACTACACCCACCCACGCCGCCGGCCACACGCTCGACTCCATCTTTTCCGCAAGCCCACACGTCTCCTTCAACCACACCTCCGAACCCCACTGGACTGACCACCACTGCATCCACTTCACCTACAGGAAGCCCACCACGCACCACCGCACCGAACAAATGCCTCGCCGCTGCTGGAGCAGAGTCACGGAAGACCAGCTAACCACAACCCTCGCCCTGAGCCCACCCGCCGAACCCTCCGACCCCGACACCGCCGCCCGCAACCTCAGACAGTGGATCGACGACTGCGCCAACACCCTCGCCCCGCTCAAGAATCCGCCCAACAGCCACACCAGCAAGAAAGCCACCTGGTTCACCGAAGACCTCCAGGCCTCCAAACGAACATGCCGAAAACTGGAGAAGATCTGGCTCCACGAACGGACAGCGGACAGCTACGCCGCCCACAAGAGCGCCACCCGCAGTCACCATCACCTCATCAGATCCGCCAAAAGGGCCTCACTCAAAGACCGCCTAGACAACAACGCACACAACAGCAAAGAGCTCTTCAACATCGTGAAGGAACTCTCCAACCCCAGCTCCAACACCAACGACATCCAGCCGTCGCGAGACCTGTGCGACTCACTGGCCACCTTCTTCCACCGCAAAATCGCCGACATCCACGACAGCTTCAACACCACGACCGCCCGGGCAACCACCGAGACCACTGCCCCCACAACCACCAACCGCCTGCTCTCCTGGACCAACATCAACGACGAGGACACCAGCGAGATCATGAACACCATCCACTCCGGTTCACCGCTAGACCCGTGCCCTCACCACATCTTCAACAAAGCCAGTACAGCCATCGCGCCCCATCTCCGGAAAATAATCAACATCTCCTTCGAGACAGCAACCTTCCCGGAAAGCTGGAAGCACGCCGAAATCACCGCCTTACTCAAGAAACCCAAGGCAGACCCCAAGGACCTCAAGAACTTCCGACCCATCTCTCTGCTCCCGTTCCCCGCGAAGGTCACCGAGAAAATCGTCAACAAACAACTGACCCGCTACCTCGAGGAGAACAACATCCTGGACCCTTCCCAGTCCGGCTTCCGCAGCAACCACAGCACCGAAACCGCCCTCATCGCCGCCACCGATGACATCAGGACCCTGCTAGACAACGGAGAAACAGCAGCCCTCATCCTCCTGGACCTATCAGCCGCCTTCGACACGGTCTGCCACCACACACTACGAACACGCCTTCACGACGCCGGGATCCAAGAGAAGGCCCTGGACTGGACCACATCCTTCCTTTCCGGCAGAACACAAAGCGTCTGCCTCGCCCCCTTCCGATCCAAGGCCACCAAGATCATCTGCGGCGTACCCCAAGGCTCCTCCCTCAGCCCAACGCTGTTCAACATCTACATGGCACCCCTCGCCCACGTCGCCCGACAGCACAACCTCAACATCATCTCCTACGCCGACGACACCCAGCTGATCCTCTCCCTCACCAAAGACCCTCACACCGCCAAAGCCCACCTCCACGAAGGAATGAAGGCCGTCGCCGAATGGATGAGGACCAGCCGCCTGAAGCTGAACTCGGACAAGACGGAGGTCCTCATCCTTGGTTCCAACCCTTCAGCCTGGGACGACTCCTGGTGGCCAACATCACTGGGAACAGCCCCGCCACCCACCGACCACGTACGCAACCTAGGGGTCATCCTCGACCCCACCCTCTCCATGACTAAGCAGGTCAACGCCGTTTCCTCATCCTGCTTCAACATCCTCCGAATGCTCCGCAGGATCTTCAAGTGGATCCCCACCGAAACAAGAAAAACAGTCACCCAGGCCCTCGTCACCAGCAGGCTGGACTACGGAAACGCCCTCTACGCAGGAACGACGGCTAAGCTCCTGAGACGGCTGCAACGCATCCAGAACGCCTCTGCACGTCTTATCCTCGACATCCCCCGACGCAGCCACATCACACCCCACCTGAGAGACCTGCACTGGCTCCCTGTCAACAAGAGGATAACCTTCAAGCTCCTCACCCACGCACACAAAGCACTCCACAACTCCGGACCAGCCTACCTCAACAGACGACTCAGCTTCTACACCCCCACCCGCCAGCTCCGCTCGACCAGCCTCGCCCTCGCCACAGTCCCCCGCATCCAGAAAACGACCGCCGGCGGCAGATCCTTCTCCCACCTCGCCGCCAAGACCTAGAACACCCTCCCCACCAACCTCCGACAGACCCAAGACCTACTGGCCTTCAGAAGACTCCTCAAGACCTGGCTCTTCGATCAGTAGCAGCACCACCCCCCTCTTCCCCCAGCGCCTTGAGACCCTCGCGGGTATGTAGTGCGCTTTATAAGTGACATGATTGATTGATTGATTGAGGCAGTACAGTGGGTTAGACACACTCGACCCAAAGGACATGGGACAATTTGTCTCAAAGTTTGTGACATGACTGAGGCCAGAAGTCAGCCTCATGATACAGCAACATTTGATCTGCTGGCAAAATAAGTCCATAGATGAAATTCTGCGGTATGCCAGGTATTACGGTGATGAGGTGGATTTCAAACACAGGGGAATAAAGGAGAAGTTGATGCTGGTTCAAATGCAAAACGCACAGAAGGTAGAACAAGTACAGGCAACAGGGGTACAGCAGTTTGCAATCAGGGGAATGTCCCAGGAGGTATCCAGGTTACATCAGCTGCAGGTCCGGCGGGACAAGGAAGAGGTGACCCCATAGATCCTAAAACAGGGATGGATATTGTGACTCTGAAAAAGACCACTGCTTGTCATTTTTGTCCCAAGATCGGGCATTGGAAGCACAAGTGTCATCTGAATCCTGCGATTCAAGTGCAGGAAGGAGACCTTGTGCAAGTGGCAGATGTGGTAAATCAATTGCCGACAGTGACTAGGCCAAGATCTCTTAATGCAGGAGGAAATCAGAGCCAGTTAGTGCAGGTGCCCCAACCTCCGAGAATCTCACAGGGCAAACGAACGGACCATCAGATGCCCTTAATGGAAGTGTTGGATGGATGTGATCAGGACCTGACCTTATGACTGTGCCTGAGGGGGAAGGAAGACTGTACACTTGGTGCTATCTTGGAGGTAGACCAGAGTGGACCATATGTAGAAGCCGACATAGGTTGTCATCTCATTACATTATTGATTGATACTGGTGCTACCCGTTCTACTGTGAGATCTGCAGTAGTCCTAAACCTGCCCCTCATCGGAATATTGATCCAAGTTGTAAGAGTTGCTAACAAAATAATGACCAACCCTCTGACGGAAGAGGTACAGGTGAAAATTGGAACCTTTCAGGATCACCACCAATTCGTGGTATGTGATTGAAGCCCAGTCTGTTTGTTAGGGGTGATCTCTTAGTCAAATTGCATTGTACCATCTATTGCATGCCGAAGGGAATTGAATTGCAGACTAATGATGAGGACATTGCCTTCAAACTGGTGAATCAAAATCATTGCACAGCCATGTTTTCCCTATTGACGGTCGAGGACATGCCGCTGGATTTGAGGGACACTGTCTCTCCAGTGGTATGGGATCTTTTGGGAGAGGAAATCGGACTGATTCGAGGAGTCAAGCCAGTCCACATACAGATCAAGACTAAAGCATAAATTCCCGAGAACACCTCAGTACAACCTGACCTCGGAAACGGTGGTAGGGATTACACCTGTGATTGAGTCCATGATTGTGCAGGGCATACTGAAGGAGATCATAGGAAGCCCTTGCAATTCGCCCATCATGGGATTGCAGAAACTGAGCGGAAACTATCGCATAGTCCAGGACCTTAGAAAGGTGAATAACATTGTGATTCCATGTTGTCCTGTGGTACTGAATCCATCTGTGATCCTATTTTAGATTCCTTGTGAGGCTACCTGGTTCACAGTGATTGATCTCTGTCAGGCATTTTTCTCCATTCCACTGCACGAGGAAAGCAAATTTTTATTTGCTTTCCGTCTGGAGAACCGCGTCTTAACATGGTGTTGTATCCCTCAAGGGTATACAGAGAGTCCATTCATCTTCAATCAGGTCTTGAAGGAGAACCTCAAGAGCTTGATTCTGCCCCGAAACTCAGTGCTAATTCAGTACAAAGATGACCTCCTCATTGCATCAGAGACACTGGAGGCTTGTAAGGTCGATACTATCGCCTTACTGAACCATCTGGCTGACAATGGGTATAAGGTGTCTCAGAGTAAACTTCAATACTGTCTGACTGAAGTTCAGTATTTGGGTCATTGAATTGAGAGAGGCAAAATGAAGCTGTCACCAGAACGAGTGGAGGCGATCCTGAAAATGGATTTGCCTGCTACCCAGAAAGAGGTCAGGATGTTTTTGGGAATGGTTGGCTACTGCCGATAATGGATCCCGAATTTTTTCTTGATGGCAAAACTTTTGCAGATGCTGACCCACAAGGATGTGAGTGATCTTATACCTTGGTATAACAACTGCTTACTTGCCTTCTTCGAGCTGAGAGAGTGCCTTTGCTGCACTCTGGCTTTAGGAATGCCTGATTACAACAAAGCGCTTTCTCTGTTCTGCCATGAGAGGGAGAGTTGTGCTCTTTCTGTACTCACCCAGACACATAGGGGTGCCCGTAGACGAGTGGCCTATTTTTCAGCTACGTTAGATCCTGTAGCTTCAGCCAGGGCCGGACTGGGAACAGAAACCGGCCCTGGCAAACTGCTCAGCCGGCCCCCCCTGGGGTGAGGGGGAGCGCAGCCAAGCAGTTTACGAGGGCCGGTTTCGGCCGATTTTGTTACAGGGGGCCGATATTGCCGACCCCGGTAACAAAACCGGCCCCCCAGGGGCCCAAAAACAGCCCCAACCCTAGCGGCCTACCGGGGAAACACCCGGTGCCCGCTATGGCCAGTCCGGCCCTGGCTTCAGCGTTGCCCGGATGTCTCAAGTCCATTGCTGCAGGTGTCAGTATTGAACGATGTGAGAACATTGTGATGGGTCATCCACTTACTGTATATGTACCACATTCAGTTGAGCTCTTGTTGACGAGAACCAAGACACAGCATTTGACTAATAACAGGTTGACAAGATATGAACACATTTTTCGTGCTGCAGGGAATGTCACTCTGAAACGCTGTTCTGTGTTTAATCCTACTACCTTGTTACCTGTTCCAAATGCTGATGGGGAAGATTGCGAAGACCATGACTGTCTGGATGTTACTGAGCTTTGCACTAAGCCAAGACCTGACATTGTCGATGAACCATTGTCTGAGCCCGATCAAGTCCTTTTTGTAGATGGTTCATGCCTAAGAGACAATGAAGGTAATCTGAGAACAGCATTTGCCGTTTATACCATCTCTAGAGTGGTGGAAGCTGCTTGTTTACAGGGAGTACACTCTGCACAGGTAGCTGAAATCATCGCCTTGACCCGTGCATGTCTTGTCTCTGAGCAGATCCAAGTCACCATCTATACCGATAGCCAGTACGGTTTCGGTGTGGTTCATGACTTCGGACAACTATGGTCACAGAGAGGGTTCCAAACGTCACCAGGCTCTCCCATTCGGAATGGGGAATATGTGAGACAATTGTTGGGAGCATTGCAACTACCAAAGGAAGTTGAAGTCATTAAATGCGCTGCCCATGGGAAGGGAGATGACTTTGTCATGACGGGAAACCCCTATGCAGATGAGTTTGCTTGTTTTTGTATACATATGCATGCATTTTCAAAGGGGAATATGTTGGCGAGAGTGCAGAGAAGACCAAACTCAGCATGATGCTAGCTATTGCAGATGCATGGGATGAAGTCTGGCATTTGCAAATGGAAGCAACGTATCAGGAGCAAGCGGGTTGGATCAGAGCAGGTTGTGAGAAAGGAAAAAATTACATTTGGGTTTCCATGGATGGTAGGGCAGTGTTACCAGATTGTTTGTTGAACCCAATGGCAAGGCAGATTCATGGAGCAGCTCACAGGAAGGGATGCAATGGTGAGATTGTTCAGGCAGACATGGTTCAATCCGAGATTTCGTGTGATTGCAGAAGCAGTGTGTCATTGGTGTGTCACATGTTAGAAGATGAATGCTGGGAAAAAGACAATTGTTGCTCTGAGTCACATTGGCAGATCAGGGGGTCCCTTTAATCGGATCCAATTGGACTTTGTTGAGATGCCTGTGTGTAACGGCTTGAGGTACATTTTGGTTGATGTGTGCATCTTTTCGGGTGGGTGGAAGCTTATCCATCTAAAAGGTGTGACAGTCTCACAGTAGCAAAGTTATTGTTTAGGGGGATTTTATACCTCGTTTTGGATTTTTAACTACATTAGCTTCGGATAGAGGAACTCATTTCCACAGCGAGCTCATGAAGCTGTTGTGTACTGCCTTGAGTGTGGATCAAAGACTGCATTGTAGTTACAGGCCAGAGGCATCAGGCATTGTGGAGCAAATTAATGGGACCTTAAAGGCAAGGCTAGCTAAAGGCTTCAACATATTTGAAATGGCCTGATGTATTGTCCTTGGTCCTGATGAACTTAAGCAGCCTTCCTGACAGGACAACTGGGTTATTGCCGCATGAAATTTTGATGGGAAGGGCAATGCGCTTGCCTGCAGTGCCAGCTACAGCTTTGATAAACATCACAGATGATTTGGTCCTCGACTACTGTAAAGGATTTGCTGATGTGGTTCGTTCTGTGTCTCATTAGGTTGAAGCAACAACTGCACTGACATCGAAAGACCTCTGCCACGACCTGAGCCTAGGGGACTGGGTGCTTGTCTGGAAGTATGTGAGGAAGAACTGTCTTGACTCTCGGTGGCATGGGCCATATCAGGAGATATTGGTGGCAAATACTGCTGTGAAGTGTGGAGGATTGCCAAACTGGATCCACGCTTCCCATACCCGACGAGTCACAGGTCCCTCCGAAGAAACAGCTCCTCTCCCAGAAGTAGTTCCAGCAGTGATCGAAGGGTCACAGGAAAAGGCAAGGCAAGCTGTGGAGGTTCCTGGCGAGGCTGGGTACCCACCAGATCAAGCTGAGGGGGGTCAAGCTACACAAGACCCTGGTATAGACTCTGAGAGAGATGGTAACATTGCGAGTGGTATAGAGTCTGACTCAGCAGATGCAACTGGTGTGGAAATCAGGTGTGTGCAGTCGATGAAGAAAGATCCTGCAGATAAAGTGTGGCCTGTGAGACAGAGAAGAAAGAACTTGAGACTTGCATCCAAAAGAGAACTTGCACCAATAAGTGAATCATCTGAGCCTGATCTAAGTGAGTCCAAGCAAGCCACAGGAAGTATAAGGGGATCAAGGAGAGCAAGAGTGCCGTCTCGGAGATATTCCTCTCCCGAGCAGACTTTTCTGGTTACCAATGCTGGGAAGAGCGAGGTCCGAGTTCTCGATACTGATTGTCGAGAGCTTGCTGAGAGTTCATGGAATAGAGGCTAATTCAATTCTGTCATTGACTGTGCCTTATCCACCAAGGTTGAGTGGTTTACGGACTCTGATTCTGGAAGACATTGAATTTCCGAGCTTCGGAATTCCACCATCTCTCCAAGAGATTGCAGCGTCGAGAACTGAACTGTTACAATGAGTCATTGAGGAGATTGGCTCTGATCTCATAAGGGATGTAAATTGAACTTCTTCAACTGTAAATAAGTTGCTTGAAAGAAGCTAACCGAGGCCCGAATTGAAGAAGAACAAAAGTAGGGACTTTTTCATTTAGAAGAAGAAAGAGGGCTAGGGTAGTCTTCCAAGTGGTGTAAATAACATGCCAAAGACTGTTAAAGAATTCTCCGAGGTCCAAAAGAAAGCTGCTCAAAGACTTTTGCAGCACAAAAATAAGAGGCTGAGAAAAGAGACTCTGTGTGTTAATCCTGTTACAGCTACAATCCGAGCCACTTTGAAAATGGAGCCTGGAAATTTGAATCGTAGGCACAAATGTATTATAGGCACACTAATTGTAGGAGTAATCATAGTGATAGCCGTAGTCATTATTGAGTCCATTTTAAGTGCACACAAAGTGGAGGAACAGGGAGTGGGGGAACATGGGACATCCACACCTACCACTGCTGCCTCAAAAGAGGATACATTAGGATCTGATAAAAGCCTAATAGAGCAAACTAGTCGCTTTCTGCCTGTAGATTTGTCTAAAGGTGACTACACATTAAATGCTTATGCTAAGTTGTTGTACGAATATGTGAACACTATGGATGTGAGAAATTGCTATGTGTGTAGGCAACTGCCTGCTTCAGTTGAGGAGGGGTTCAGGTATCATCACCTTCCCTTGACATATAGCAATACTTGTAGTTTGCTCATTAGCATGTTCTATGGAAAGGGTCAGTACGAGTACTATTTCTTGAATTATGATTTGGTTCTCTCAGAGATACCAGTCTACAAACATCTGAATAAATATGATTATTATAAGCGAGAAGAGAAAATGGGAAAGTATTTTGTACCCACAGTAGCACTAGCCACTGCTTATGCACACAGACATAACCTAACTTGCACACTAACAGATATAGAAAAGAAATTTGTAGCTCAAGTAGAGGATAGATATAGAGGTTTAACTGTTAAACTAACAATAGGGAAGGAAACTTCTAATGGACCAAGGAGGAGTTAGCTAACAAGGCTAAGGGAAGTTATGGTCCTATAGCTCTAGATTGGGAACAACGAGGCAAGCTTTGCATTCAACGGGTACAGACCTGTTATGACACTATATTTGTAGGACAGAGTGAGTGTGATCATATCTTTCTAATTGATGCTTCTTTGAAGAAGTTTCTTCAAGAGGCAGTGCAAGTGATGCCAGGAGTAAATTTTGTGTGTAGGAAGAATGCATATGTTCGGCTTCCGAATAATTATATGATACTTGTTATGTGGCAGTTGTGTTTCCAAAGATTTATCTTGTGGCAGATTTGGAGAGTTTGGAGGGAAAATCGAACCATAGAGAGAAACGTGGACTGAGTTCTGGTGAAGTTGTGGGAGACATATTTCGAGCAATGATACCTAGCTTGGGAGTAGTGTTGAATGACATCAAGATTAGAAGGTTGTCTACCATTGTGGATAAGTTATCAGTCAACACAGCTCAGTCACTGTTACTCATAGATGGAGAGATGGTTTTGATAAGGGCGATGGTGATGCAAAACTGTTTTGCTTTAGATGTGTTATTGGCAAAAGAAGGCGGAGTCTGTTGAATGCTAAAGGTCCAACAGTGTTGTGCTTACATTCCTCATACAAGTAAATATCTGAGGGGATATATAAGTAACATCACTGAGATACACCATGAGATACATGACTTGGCAAACGAGGGAGTTTGGGACAAGATTGGAAAGGGATTTGGAGTAGATGGAAGTTGGTTTGCTAACCTAGGTAAGGGAATTCTTGGATATATCTTGAAACCAATCATAATTGTTGTGCACTGTGTCATCATCTTGCTAGGTATGATAAGGGCATACAACTGGCATAAGGCGAGGCAAATGGAGAACTCCTTTAGGGAAAGAGAGAGAAGGGTGGAAAGACTACAGGACAGTCACTATGAGAATCTGAAGTGGTTAGAGGAGTTCAGACAGAGGAGACTAGCTACGACATCTGTTTAGATCGGTCTACTCTACAGGGATTTGAAGAGTTTTGTGAGGACTCAATGTCATCAGAGGGGAAACTGATGTAGCTGAAATCACATTTTATTTGTAGGGGTGCATTATAATCACACGTGTAGGGAGCACCCGCGTAAAATCCTTTGTTGCGTTAACGTGTAGTGTTAGAATTGTGAAATGTAATAGCATGAACGTGATGTATTTAGGCCATTGAATAGTAACATGGAGAATTAACATAGAAAGTGAATGTAACGAGCAGCAAACACCAACGTGAAGAGTTCATGTTGTGCAACTGATAATCATTCATTTATTAAAGTTGTTTATTAATTTGCCGTTTACATGTAGGTAGAAATATTAACCGAAAATGCCTTATTTTGCTATGCAATTTCGGGAAGCTCGCATGCCATTTTCTTCTGTTGGCAGAATTTTGTAGACCTGAAATGCCTTTTCCCTGGAAGCTCTTGCTTTAGAATTAACAAGCTGAATTCCATGTGTGCTGTGGAATTTGTTCTTTCTCGCGTTTTATGTTGCAGGTAAATACCCGCTTTTGTTAGCTAGAATAATGTCTTGTTTTAATAGTCAGTTAAGGAGAGAAAAGTTACATTGTCGATAAGGGAAGGCCATTGACTTTCGCACAGGAGAAGGCTTGGGAAACAAGGACAAATGTATTGAGAGGAAGAACACCATTGTCCCATGGAAAACTACCTTTAGGACGGTACCTAGAGCAGATGGCGTGACCTGCAAAGAATTTTGGGAAAGTTCTATTCAATATTGTGTTGTTGGGAGTAGGGAAAGTGCCCACTTCTCCTTCTGCCTTCAGAGAGAGAGAGAGCACCTTAGAACAAGCTCTGTCTCAATAGCTTTATGTTATCTGACCCATCGATGGTGCAGAGACTTCTTAGGAAGACTCCACATGCTGACACCTTTTAATCCTTACCCTGGAGAATCTTAAGTAGGGTTGTCATCGTAATGTAGTGTAGGGATAGATTAATGCTTTATATTCATCAAACCTCGATGCAGGGAAATTTGCACTCATGCTTTCTAATCCTCTGCATCTTTATTCTTGAATTGATTGTCCTGCTTATGTTACATCGTCTCAACTGGATTCGCAGATTTGGCTTTATGCTGATCCCGATGTACTTGTACTCTCTCGTTTTGAGCTGTCCTTATGTCCAGTTATTTTTGGCTTTGTAATAAACTAACTAACTTTACGTAGTAGTCTGTGGTTACTATGTGTCTAGAGAAATTCCTGTTGAATTGATACGCAGTAATAATGAACTTTCTCCCCTCTGCACTTACATGCTGTGAAAAAGAACCACCGAATTGTGATTCTAGAATAGGTCCAGAATTTATGGGCCTGGCTCTTTCGCCCACAGACGAGAGAGTGGCACCATGCTCATATTCCACTACCTTTCACATCAGAAGAAAGTAGGGAAGAACTAAAACAGCCAATTACTAAAAATTAAGTCTTGAAAGCAATACAGAACATCAAGCCATCAAGTCTCCAAAGCCAGATGGCTTCAGAGCTGCCTTTTACAAACCCTTCCCTTGTTTATTGTTAGATACTCTTACAGTAATGAAATCTGGGATTTCACAGCTTCCCTAATGCTGTCTTTGACAGATGCCCACATTGACGAAGTAAAGACCATACTAGATGCCAAGGGCCAGATTGTTATTAAATGTAAATACAAAGATTTTTGCCAAAGTTTGGTATCAAGAGTAGAGGGTCTGTTCCTAGCCCTGACCAACCGTACCCAAACAGACTTCGGGGCCGATTCCGATTCGGGCCGGAAAACGTACCGACCGACTCGGAGCCGGAATAAATACCGACCGACACGTACCGGTGCAGCCCGACCCGCAAAGTATGATGAGAAGCGTGCTAAATCCGACCGACTCGTACGGAACACAAGCCGAACGACCGAGCCGCGCGGAAAACAGCCATCCGGCCGGAAAAGCACGCGAATCGAACCGACCGACACGCACCAGGAAGAATCCCGAACGAAACGTACCCGCGAACTCCGACCCGCCAAGTACGATGCAACGCATGGAAACAACGACCGAGTCGCACGGAGCCCAAGCCGCACGACCGACACGCATTCAAAACTGCGAGCCGAAGTAACCCAAAACCCCGCGACCGACGCGTACGCAGCACAGAAAACAGCACAAACACAGCGTGAACGAATGTGAGAGGCTCGCACGAGACAACTGGAGGGTCCGACTCGGTCACAAGAACGTCTCCTACATGCACAAAAAGAACCAAGGAAAAAAAAACACACAAAAAGGCCAAACAAGCTATCACAAAGCAAATAAATACTGGGGGAAACAGGGAACAAAGACACACCCACAACTCCACCCATATAAAGGACACAAATCCCTACCATGATCCCTTGCAAATTCAAATTACCTGCCAGCACTCAACACCAACAGACAGCAACCACACACACACTCACAGCTCATCCATCACACAAGCCACACACCAGCAGCACCACAACAAATAGCACCCTCACATACACCCAGCAAAACACACACTCACACACCCTCACTTGCACACCAACACACACATCACACACCAGCACCACCCAACACCATGCCCCCAAAGAAGAATCACAAGTTCCTAGATAGTGAATTGGAAGTCCTGATAGATGAGATCCTCAGGGTAGAGCCACAGCTGTTTGGCACATTGGTCCAACAGACACCCATGGCGCAGAAAACCAAGATGTGGGAGAGGATCGTCGACAGGGTGAACGCACAATCACCATGTTTGCGCACAAAGGTAGACATCCAGAACAGGTGGTATGACGTGCGCAGGAGGGTCAAGGAGCTGTTGAAGAAGGACTACATCCTGAGCCAACACACCGGCAGTGGCCCTCCTGCCAAACCAGTATACCTCAGGCCCTGGGAGGAGAAGGTGCGGGCCATCCTACCACCAGTGAGCATTTATGGACTAGAAAACATCCCAGAGCCTGGTGAGTACACAACAAATTTACACAATATTGTGCCACAATACACACACATCACTGTCAAGGGGAGAGTCAAACCATGCACCCTTAGCAAATACACACCAACCAAACCCAGATCATCCCAAAATGTGTATGTCAGCCAGATAAACACAATACATGCCAGCTCATAGTGAAATGTAACTGTGTCATGACATGTACAAACCTAACAACAAATAGAGCTAGGCAGTGGCACAAATATAACCAACAAACACAGTCAGACATGTAGCCACCACCACAACACCACCTCACAGGGAAGCTCACTGAAAGGAAAGAATACTGTGTATGCTGGGCAAGTCAGTGTAGCCAATAGCATCATGGGAGTCGTAGTCACAGAAATTGCCCACCCTCACAATGCGCACATCAACACCACCATGAACCATGCACACATCACAGGCAGTGCAAAACAACTGACAAGATGGCTGACACTGGCTACTGCTGTGGGGAGCACAAGGCCCTGCTGGCAACTGTGCACCAACCAACAGCAGGACACCACTGACTGACATCCTGAAAGACAACTTGCACTCCCTGCAATGGAAGCACGTTCCATGGTGGGATATCTGGCTGGGTGGGAAGGAGGACTCACAGCACTGACCATAGTCACCAGCAGCTCCACCCACACACCCCCTAACACAAACTACACACAACTCACCTGGGAGAAAGCATTGCCTCACACACCAATCAAATATCCCACAAAGAACCACAACCCTGGGTCATGCAGTGTGAAGCACAGGGACACACATGGGACTTGTAGCAAAACAAACCCCAGGATAACACTGTCAGACATCTTGTCAGCACAGGCACACAACCCCACAGGGAAGCTGAGTCAAAGGAAGGAAGCATGGGCATGCTGGGAAGGGGGTGGAGGCAAAAGCATGATGGGAGTGGTAGTCACAGCCCAACATCCCCACCCACATGGCCCTGCAAGAACACACTCAAGCATGCACACCTCACAGGGAGTCAAAAGCCACTTCAAAGATGTCTGACACTGGTGCTCTGTTGTGGGGGAGCACAAGGCCATGCTGGGAACTGGCCAACAACTAACAGCAGGACACCACTGTCAGCCATCTTGCCATTGCTGTCACACACACACACAGTGAAGTACACTCAAAAGGAAGGAAGTATGGGCATGCTGGGAAGGGGGGTGGAGGCAATAGCATGATGGGAGTGGTAGTCACAGCTCAACATCCCCCCCCACACATGGCCCAGCAAGCTCAAACTGAAGCATGCACACCTCACAGAGAGTGGAAAGCCCCATCAAAGATGTCTGACACTGCTGATCTGTTGTGGGGCGATACAAAAGGGGATGATGGACGGAACGCTTGAGCCAATCAAACACTCACCCCCAGTCAACTGATCTGGGTTTAATCCATCATCATTCTTTAGCTCACTCCACCACCCCAGTTCAGACATGGCCATATGCAAATCAGTCTGACCCTGTGCCTCATGGGAACAGTCCAGCCCGAACTGCCAAGCCATGTCTTCCTGGACCGGAAACAAGCATCCCAGGACCGGTTTCTGGCATTCCAGCCGTCATCAGCCTGGCTTGCTTGAATCCAGTGGCAAAGTGAGCAAGGGACCCACGTCTGGGCATACCCCGCCAACTTAGGGCGAACAAAGCGATACAAAGGGGATGATGGACGGAGCAGCTTGAGCCAATCAAACACTCACCCCCAGTCAACTGATCTGGGTTTAATCCATCATCATTCTTTAGCTCACTCCACCACCCCAGTTCAGACATGGCCATATGCAAATCAGTCTGACCCTGTGCCTCATGGGAACAGTCCAGCCCGAACTGCCAAGCCATGTCTTCCCTGGACCGAGAAACAAGCATCCCAGGACCGGTTTCTGGCATTCCAGCCGTCATCAGCCTGGCTTGCTTGAATCCAGTGGCAAAGTGAGCAAGGGACCCACGTCTGGGCATACCCCCGCCAACTTAGGGCGAACAAAGCGATACAAAGGGGATGATGGACGGAGCAGCTTGAGCCAATCAAACACTCACCCCCAGTCAACTGATCTGGGTTTAATCCATCATCATTCTTTAGCTCACTCCACCACCCCGTCCATCATCCCCTTTGGTATCGCTTTGTTCGCCCTAAGTTGGCAGGGTATGCCCAGACGTGGGTCCCTTGCTCACTTTGCCACTGGATTCAAGCTAGCCTGGCTGATGACGGCTGAATGGCCAGAAACCGGTCCCAGGATGCTTGTTTCCGGTCCAGGGAAGACATGGCTTGGCAGTTCGGGCTGGACTGTTCCCATGAGGCACAGGGTCAGACTGATTTGCATATGGCCATGTCTGAACTGGGGTGGTGGAGTGAGCTAAAGAATGATGATGGATTAAACCCAGATCAGTTGACTGGGGGTGAGTGTTTGATTAGCTCAAGCGCTCCGTCCATCATCCCCTTTGGTATCGCTTTGTTCGCCCTAAGTTGGCAGGGTATGCCCAGGCGTGGGTCCCTTGCTCACTTTGCCACTGGATTCAAGCTAGCCTGGCTGATGACGGCTGAATGGCCAGAAACCGGTCCCAGGATGCTTGTTTCCGGTCCAGGAAGACATGGCTTGGCAGTTCGGGCTGGACTGTTCCCATGAGGCACAGGGTCAGACTGATTTGCATATGGCCATGTCTGAACTGGGGTGGTGGAGTGAGCTAAAGAATGATGATGGATTAAACCCAGATCAGTTGACTGGGGGTGAGTGTTTGATTAGCTCAAGCGCTCCGTCCATCATCCCCTTTGGTATCGCTTTGTTCGCCCTAAGTTGGCAGGGTATGCCCAGACGTGGGTCCCTTGCTCACTTTGCCACTGGATTCAAGCTAGCCTGGCTGATGACGGCTGAATGGCCAGAAACCGGTCCCAGGATGCTTGTTTCCGGTCCAGGGAAGACATGGCTTGGCAGTTCGGGCTGGACTGTTCCCATGAGGCACAGGGTCAGACTGATTTGCATATGGCCATGTCTGAACTGGGGTGGTGGAGTGAGCTAAAGAATGATGATGGATTAAACCCAGATCAGTTGACTGGGGGTGAGTGTTTGATTAGCTCAAGCGCTCCGTCCATCATCCCCTTTGGTATCGATCTGTTGTGGGGAGCACAAGACCATGCTGGGAACTGGCCAACAACCAACAGCAGGACACCACTGTCAGCCATCTTGCCATTGCTGTCACACCCACACACAGTGAAGTACACTCAAAAGGAAGGAAGTATGGGCATGCTGGGAAGGGGGGTGGAGGCAATAGCATGATGGGAGTGGTAGTCACAGCTCAACATCCCCCCCCCACATAGCCCAGCAAGCTCACACTGAGGCATGCACACCTCACAGAGAGTGGAAAGCCCCATCAAAGATGTCTGACACTGGTGCTCTGTTGTGGGGAGCACAAGGCCATGATGGGAACTGGACAACAACCAACAGCAGGACACCACTGTCAGCCATCTTGCCATTGCTGTCACACCCACACACAGTGAAGTACACTCAAAAGGAAGGAAGTATGGGCATGCTGGGAAGGGGGTGGAGGCAATAGCATGATGGGAGTGGTAGTCACAGATATTGCTCACCCTCACAATGCGCACATCAACACCACCATGAACCATGCCCACATCACAGGGAGTGGAAAACAACTGACAAGATGGCTGACACTGGCTACTGCTGTGGGGAGCACAAGGCCCTGCTGGCAACTGTGCACCAACCAACAGCAGGACACCACTGACTGACATCCTGAAAGACAAATTGCACTCCCTGCAATGGAAGCAAGTTCCATGGTGGGATATCTGGCTGGGTGGGAAGGAGGGCCGGATGTCAACCAAATACAACCAATGCAGACCATGTACACACCCCAACATTCACATGGAAATGCCCAAATAATGCAGGACAATGTGCTACACCAATATCAACCCCTGACTGTGACAACTTAGGACAATGCAATGTACAGGCCCGCATCCAGAGGCACAGTCACAACTGTCAGGTGTGTCAACCATTGATGCCTGCAGAAACATAACATACATTGTGTGTGTCTCCCAAAAACAGGTGATGATGGGGACACAGCAGCAGACGCTGAGGAGTCCCCGTCCCAGGCTCAAGAGGATACAGAGCTCACTGGTGTGGAACAGCCTCTGCCCTCCTTGGATGAAGAAGACCAACCTGGCACCTCCGCAGCAAGTCATCATGCAGCACCAGCAGGACCACCAGCTGCACCCCCTGCACCCACCCCTCCAACGACTGTCAACACACATACCACCCCTGCCGACATGGAAAGACCAAGGAGCACCACCACCACCAGCACAGGGACCCTGGACCAACGTGGGGCCATGGACACCAACACCACCAACAACCCCCAAGGGGGCCCAGGGTCACCTGTGCGTGCCACCTCAGGTACTGCACGTGTCGCCAGGGGTGGTGGGAGGGGTGGGAGACACAGGTCACTGATCGCAGAGGGGTCTGGACTGCATGATGACCCACAACTGGCACGCATAGCCGATGCGTACCAGTCCAGCACCGGAGAGCTCAGCCAGGTAGTGGGGCTCCTCAGGGACATTAAACAGCAGCAGGCTGCCCATCATGCCCGCTTGGATTCACACATGTCCCGCGTGGAGTCCAAGTGGGACACACTGCAAAAGATGACGGCGGTGCATAGGGACATATTACAATTCCTCCGCCAGATGAGCAGCAACCAGTCAACACCTCCCTGTGTGCCCACAACATCTGGTGCTGAAACAACTGCAACTGCCACAGGGAGGGAGGGAGGATGACTCTGGCCGAGAGTCCCCTGCACCGCAGCAGCCTGCACTTGAGGGTCCCCCCCCAAAGAAGAGGGGCCATCCGAGGAGGGGCAAGTGAGAGGCCAATGGCCATGTGCAACCCCCAGGAAGCCAAAACCTGTTCTGGATAATCACCTTTGTGCGCAAACTGTTCACCCTGTTGACTGCAACACAACTCTCCCACATGACATGGGGAGCTCAAGTTGGACCAATGTCTCAGATGACTGTGGACTTTACTCTGGACATTTCTGCTACCAGGACTTCCAAATCATCTAGGAACTTTGGATTACAATCACAATGTACAGCACCCACCATCCTGTGCACTATACTCACACATGTATGTCAATAAACTCACTAATACACCATACTTGCCTCTGTTGTGATTCCTACGTTGTCTCTGAAGTGGCGATGATGATCTGGGAAATGACACTGTGCATGCTAACTGCTACAGCAAGTACAACACCGGCATGTGAGTCATGGCGACGTCACACATATGAGGGAGGCACACCACCAGGGCTACACAACACATACACACCATGGCCATCTGACTCATCGCCTACACTGATGTTGCCAGGAAATACGTTGCATTGCACAGACCCAACACCTATTCACAGTCTGTGTTAACTAGCCCACTGGTGCAGTAAGCAAATGTCAGTCAGATGTGTGACCACAGACAACGCACATCACAAAGTGAAGCACAGGTTTATTACACATTTGCAACATGTTGTAACCACCACAGATGTAAGGTAATCCCACCTGGCAGCGGGCACACAGTCAACAAGTGTAGAAGGAAGGAAGTCCATGGGTGTGGTGCACATCACCTGTAGGGACACGACAGCTACCACCCTGGAAGTCGAATCACGGTGTCGGGGATCACAGTTGACCAAACGACTCTGAAAGTACCCTGTGAAGGACAGAAATGACACACAGTCAAAAGCACTGAAGAACAGGACAGAACTGCAATACTCATGCCCAATACATGTCACAAGATACCCACCCAGAACCAAGTTAGCATGTCAACACTGTTGGGGAGTACAGACTACCTGTAAGGACACATCGCTACACGCATACAGTCATGTAGCACATGCACACACTCAAACAGCACCAGAGCACCACCAACACATATCATGCAAACTCACATCAGTTACATGACATCTCTGGATACTTACATTCAGCTGAAGAAGTTGATGATGAGCTGTGTGCGGACATCACCATCATCATCATCACTGGCATCGTGGTCCAGGCCAGGATCCTCCACAGGTGGCGGACGTTGTTCATCGTCATCCAGGATGAGAGGCAACTCCTTCCGCACTGCCAGGTTGTGTAGCATGCAGCAGACGATGACAATCTTGCACACCTTTGCCGGGGCATATGGGAGGGACCCTCCTGTCTTGTCCAGGCAGCGGAAGCGGCTCTTCAGGAGACCAAATGTCCGTTCAATCACTCTCCTCGTCCGACCATGTGCCTCATTGTAGCGCATCTGGGCTGGTGTCACAGGGTTCCTGAGGGGCGTCAGCAACCACGGCATGTTGGGATATCCGGAGTCACCTACATACAGACAATTGCACATTAGCTGAGTTGGAAAAGAGGGTGGAACACTACATTGCAGAACACACACAATGGTACAAAGTCAGTACACACCAACAAGCCAGGCACGCTGGTTCCGCATCTGTGACATCATCCTCGGGATGCGACTACTCCTCATCACACACGTGTGAGATGGTCATATCTGCAAGACAGACCACCAGTGCATTGACCGAGTGGTAGTGCTTGCGGTTCCTGTATGCCTGCTCCTGGGCCTGGGGTGGTACCAAAGCCACATGTGTCCCATCAATGGAGCCAATGACATGCGGCATCCTCCCCAGGGCATAGAAGTCACTCTTCACGTCAGTCAGTTGCTGGAGTCTAGGGAAATAGATGTACTGGTTCAGGTATATCAACATAGCCTCCAATACATCTCGGAGCACACGGCTGAACATGGTCTGTGACATCCCACCAGCAGTCGCCAGAGTGTGTTGAACGGTACCGGTGGCAAAGAAGTGTAGGTCTGCCATCACCTTCACCTTGGGGGTCAGCGCTGGAGGGTACGGCCGGCCAGGTTGCAGGTGTGGTGCCAAGCACACTGCCAAATCATCAATCAGCTGCCTGGTGAAGCGGTACCTTCGGATGCTGTCACGTTCCACCATCGTTGCAAGGTCAGGGAATGGTCTATGGACAGCTGGTGCCCTGCAGTGCATAGGTGAACAAAGAAAGATTGTCACTCACCCCACATATGTGGCATTGTACACACTCAATATCACACGATACATCATTATGAGGCACAAGTACATGATGTGTGCAGTTTCGTAAGGACATGTATGGCACATACATGGCCAACATCCAACATCACAGTTCAACAAGTGGCATCAATAAGTCCCAGGTTGTGCCATTGGGTATCATGAGGACGTGTCACATTTCCCATCTCCTGCTGCCACGTTACAAACACACCCCACAGTGACATGTGAGGACAGATGTGCCCCAGGCATCACAGCCCAACGACAGGTAGATTCCCAGGGACCCTGTATTGCCACATGGACACTGGCATGACATGGCGTATCATGTATACACCACAGCAAAACAACCATGACCCCCACAGGTAGTGGTCCCTGTTGCCTCGGCAGGACAGACATGGACGTCTGTGACACACACACGCACAACATCAAAGTCCATGCACAAACAACGTGGATGTGGAGACTGTCTCCCATTGTGCACATGAAATCAGAGACATTGTAAACACAACATGCACACAGACTGCGGAGGACCATCACTATTGTGCCAATGGGTCAGCCTGGGTTAAACATACTGTCCCACATGGGACTCAGGGGGCATGTGACATGACATACACATACACCACCATGAAATGTGACCATGCCACATGCTCAGATATGTACAGTTGCACATCACAGTGGTCATGTACACGAAACACCAAGGATACTGTCCCCATGAACACGTGCACAGCCTGGGGGTGGCTGCCCCAAGTGACACCCACAGAACAACATGTTCACCCCCATACACGGAATAGGTAATGCAGCCTTACATGCCTTAGGATACAGTTTGGACAGGCTGTGGTGTTGTAGGTGTGCCCCTCACTCCCTGGGAAGTATATGTGGCTGGCATATGTTCACCTGTGACAGGCATGGTGACATATGCCAGTGACATGTACAGGGACGCATTGGACAGCAATGGACCGATCGGTGCGCACACATTGGCCATTGCATTCAATGTGTGCTGGTACGCGTTGTATTCGCAATACGCGTTGGACAGCAATGGAACGATCGGTGCGCACACATTGGCCATTGCATTCAATGTGTGCGGGTACGCGTTGTATCCTGCGTACGTGTTGAACAGCAATGGACCGATCGGTGTGCCCGGCCGGCCCATTGCATTCAATGTGTGCGGGTACGCGTTGCATCCGAGTGCGCGTTGAACAGCAATGGACCGATCAGTGTGCCCGGCCGGCCCATTGCATTCAATGTGTGCGAGTACGCGTTGCATCCCGAGTGCAGCGTTGAACAGCAATGGACCAATCGGTGTGCCCGGCCGGCCCATTGCATTCAATGTGTGCGGGTACGCGTTGTATCCCGAGTACGCGTTGAACAGCAATGGACCGATCGGTGTGCCCGGTAGGGCCCATTGCATTCAATGTGTGCGGGTACGCGTTGTATCCTAGGTACGCGTTGAACAGCAATGGACCGATCGGTGTGCCCGGCCGGCCCATTGCATTCAATGTGTGCGGGTACGCGTTGTATCCCGGGTACGCGTTGAACAGCAATGGACCGATCGGTGTGCCCCGCAGGCCCATTGCATTCAATGTGTGCGGGTACGCGTTGTATCCTAGGTACGCGTTGAACAGCAATGGACCGATCGGTGTGCCCGGCCGGCCCATTGCATTCAATGTGTGCGGGTACGCATTGTATCCTAGGCACGCGTTGAACAGCAATGGACCGATCGGTGTGCACCCATTGGCTATGGCCTGGCCTGGCAAAGGACGCGTTTTCAAATTTTGAACGAGTCTGATGCTGGAAATTCAGTTGGTCACCCACAACAATGTTGCAAATTCATGGGTGTCATGAAGTTGAACTTTTGAAGGATGCTGTGGGCGTGTGTAAGTGGTGCAATTCCATGGATTGGCCAGATTCAGAAGATGCTAACGACTTGGACCTATCACTTTGGACACATGGGACAGTAACTGCCTCTGCAGCACACATATAATGCTGGCTGTTCCCCTGAGAGCTCACTTGCCTGCACTACATGCTCCAGGACGACATCTGCCACCATCACTGCTGCTGTATCTGCACCCTCTGGACCCTGCAATGGCACGTACTGTGGAGAGAGCCCCAGCCTTCAGCACTGAGGAGAACCAGGCCCTGCTGGACAGCCTCCTTCCACAGTACAGCAAGCTGTATGGGAAAGCAGGGGAGCAGGTGAGTGTTCTGTCCACTGCCTTCCTAAATGTGCATGTTGTCTGACTAGCAAGGCTAACAGTCTGCACGCCACTGGCTAGCAGGCTCACTGAGTAGTTGTCACCCCCATATTGTGTAGTTACATGCACTGGACAGGTATAGTGCAGTGACAGTGCATTTAAACAAGGTTTTACTTCCCAGGCAATGATACCATGTAGTTACTGCTGGCATACTGTCCATGGCCATCGTTGCACTGCCTGTGTACATCATGTGCCCCTGTGATTGAGACATGTATACACAACTGTGTAATGCACAGATATGTTGCATGTGTAGTAATAGCATTCTCACTTTGTCATCCTCACAGGTTGATGCCCACCAGAAGCAGAAGATATGGCTGACTATCGTCCGGTCAGTGAGATCCATGGGGGACTACAAGCGCCGGATCCGCAACTGCCAGAAGAGGTGGCAGGACCTTCGGGGCTGGACCCGGAGGATCGCACGGGTCCAGCTGAAGCTGTCGCCTCCTCGCAGGAGGGGCGGACACCGGACCCTGACCCCCCACATGCTCAGGATCCTGGCGGTGGTCTTCCCTGACCTGGATGGGCAGCTGAAGGCCAGGGAGCAGCACGGAGGGGCTGAGTCCATGACTGCATTGTGTACTCTGTCTGCCATTCTATGTGCCCTCCTCTGGCCTGGTTAAACTTCCACAGCACATCAGTCATGTGGTCCAGGACCCATGTCCCTCGATTGTGCACTGCCCACTCCTCATCTGATACCCAGGTGTGGCCCTTGCAGTCAGGGAATTGTGTCACTTGGGTACTGTGTCCTTGAAGTTTGCTTGACTCAAGGTGGGGGACAGCATCTGTTCCCCTAACTGTGGTGGGCATCATGGGTGGGTCCATTGCTTACACAATGCCTGTGTTCTGACATGTAATCTGCGTGTTACTTTGATCTGTGGTCCAATTGCTGAGCTGATCCACCACATGTGCCTGGGGTAACTGGCACACACCCAAGCTGCGGGTGGGAACAATGTTTGGGCCCCAGGAGTGTGTATATTACGTGTGTCACACATACTTAGCCAGCTGCCTACTGTCCAGGGTTCATCCCTCATTCATGTGGGGCAGGACAGTCATGCCTACTCCAGGCCATGCAATGCACTCTGTACTCCCACTCCCGTGTATCAGCTGACACGTTGTGCTCAGTGATATGTCCCCTCAGGTGTCAGCCTCTGTGTCAGTGTGCTGTGGCTTCGATGTCAGGACTGCTGGGGTGTTTATCGGTTGGGGCTCAGCATGCCACCGGAGATGTGACCATAGGAGACGATACTTGTGTGACACATAGGTGTTTGAACACCTGACCGTGCAGACTGGGGTATGCGAATGTGAGGTCCATGCAGCTGTTTCCCATTCACAGCAGATTGTGAGGTGCTCAGGTTCAGAGGCTTGTGTTACAGGTCACCCATATGTCCAATCAGTATGACCTGGACAGATAAGGGTTCAGATGATGTGGTGTGTGGGGGATGTACATGTGCACTTGTTCAGCTCCAGGACTTGCATTCCCCATGACCTACTATTGTGACACAGTGCAGACTGTTGGTGTGTGGCTGCCCTGCCCATGTGACTGGAGACAGTGATCTATGACTTAGCAGGCATGCCTGTGCCATGGCATGTGACTTCCTATGAGTGATCCTGCAGGGGAGTGACATGTGCTACATGCACACCATAGTGGCAATGGCTATCAGCACATGGGTGCATCGTGGTGTCTGTCGCTGGTATGCATCACATGCATTTCATATATCTGACTCTGGGCATCACTTTCTTCCGGGCACCTGTACTGACTCAGTGGCAAGAGTTGTGATGTGTGCATGTTCACATGCTTCACCGTGTTCTCTGCACCGTCCAACTACTGTGTAGGCGGTGCATGTGTCCACACTGGGGTATTGCCAGCCAACGGACGCCAGACAGATGGGTGCAAGGCCAGGTGGGATGTGAGTGCCATGGTTGACGATCAGACTGACAATTGGCTTCTCCTATTCTGTTTGGGCAATTTTAGCAATGTTCAACTAAGGATGCCAGGCCTTGCTCTGTATTGTGCTGTACTTACTGTGGTGTGTGCGTTCGGTGCAGGTGACTGATGTCTGTCTGTTTCCCTATTGTTTGCAGATACATCCACGGCCACAGGAGGGGACAGCTCCACGGACCAGGAGGAGCCGCAGAGCCAGACTGGGTCAACAGCCGAGGAGTGGTCGGAGGGACCCAGTGGCACGGAGGGCGAGGGAGCCACACCGAGGAGTCCTCAGCACCATCCACCTCAGCTGAGGACCACAGCAGCTCGGAGGATGACTCCCTTATGGAGGCGGGTGTCAGCAGCCACCACACCCCAGCTAGTGTTGCTGTCCCCGCCACCACCACCGCCCTCCCATCGGCTCCCATTCCCGAGGTCCGTGGAGGCTCCCATGTTCGGGAGCGTGTCTCCTTCGGGCCAGGCACCGCACCCCCTGCCCCTGTGTCCCCTGCTGCCCTGAGTGAGGAGTCTGTGCACCTCCTTCGCCAGCTCCATGTAGGGCAGACAGCGATGCTGAGTGTCCTCCATGCACACACCACTCTGTTGACTCAGCTGGTGTCGTTCATGGAGGGCATCTCATCGGGCATGTCTGCCCTACAGAGGGGCAATAGGTCCATGGACTCCTCCCTGACGGCAGCAGTGTCCCTCCTCCAACAGTCCCTCACCCCTCCTGTCTCTGCCCCATCCACACTCCCCAGCACCTTACCTGTCCCAAGCACACACACACCGGCACAGGCACACACCAGCACAGACACGAGCAGCACACACACACACACGCCACAGACAAGACGCCACGCACAGTCAGGGGACTGAAACCACACTCACAGGGGATGGGGCCCAGTCACACACACACGCATCCACGAGCACTGCGCAGTCCACAGTTGCCTCTCCCTCCAAAGCCCCCTCCGTTGCCTCACCTGCAACCCCAAAGACCCAGCGGCTCTTCCTCAGTGACCTCGGCCTCTTCCCCTCCGATCCAGCTGATACAGCATTCAGGGGAAGAGGAAGCCCACCCACACGGAGCGGAGTGCCCCTCGCCACCGGACACCCTCCCCCAGGCGCAGACCGACTGACGCCCCCATCCGCAAGTCCCCCGGACCCGGAAGAGCAAGACCCCGCCGCCGCCCTGCAGCTCAGGCACCAAGTCTCCTTCCTCCATCCCTCAGGCCCCCACTCCACAGGTGCCCCCACCACACCCTGCCCCAGGTTCCCCCACCCACAGATACACCATCCCCAAAAGGATCAGGCCTTCTCCCCCTGCCACTTGCTCTTCCGGCCCCACACCCCCGCTGCGCTTGTCTGTGCCACTGGTGTGGAGACGGTGTCCTCCCCATCTGTCCTGCCCACCTTACCTGATCCCCATTCTCCTCCCCTGGAGGTAGGCACTTCATTGGAGTCCACTACCACCCTGTCTGACTTGGGCACTGCAGTGGGGAACCTGTCCACTCCATCTGCACGGTCCCCTGCAGTCTTGCCGGCACCCACACCATCAGAGTCATGCCCCCCAGTTGTGCTGGCACACACCATGTCAGACACCTCCACTGCAGTTGTCAGTGGCTCTCCAGCACCCACCACCCCTTCCCTGCCTCCTTCTGGTGAGCCCTGATCCTGTCCCTGCGGTGCCTGGCCTGCCCCCCGTATCCCCCTCCGAGGGGATTGTCCCTGGCTTTCATCAGTGCAGGCATGCGTAGGGTGACATCTGCCACTGTCACCCTGTTTTGACTTTCATGTTGGACTGGCCATTGGCCTTTGTTAATTTTTTGCTGGACATCAACTGTTAGACCCACATATGCTGAATAAAGCACCTTTCTGTTCTCTAGTGCTTTAGCTTCTAATGTACATGTTGTTGATGATGCTAACCATGCCCTTGCTGCAGTGATGGTGATATTTGGTCTCATGATAATGACGTGTTACTGTGCAGGAACACATGTGGTCCAGGGGAATGTGTCCTATCCTGTGGTGTATCCATGTCATCCTTAGCAGCATCTGAGGGTGTCATGTGTTCAATATTTGGCAATGGGATTTCCTACTTACATTAGCAATTTCACATCTGTGGCTTCCACCCCTGCACATCTGTTGTGCCTGCCATTGTTCAGTTCGTCTTCTTCCCTGACCGTGTGGCCATCTCCACTGGACATGCAGGTTTGGGCATCAATGGGGAAGGACTCATCTGTGTTGTCAGTGCAACATTGCTATACAAGTGTGTTGGATCTGTGCTGATGATTTCGTTGGCACTCCCATGACCAGGCTGATGTGACGGGACCCTTCATTTGGTGCTAATTGTTGACTGTGTGACCAAGTGCTCAGCTGACATGATGGAGCCCTACTGAGGCAACATATGGCACAGCTTTCCTCACACAGGAGTGGAGTCCCCTCATGGTAGTGTGTACTCCTGTGACATTGCCTGCGCCCAAGGTGTGTGTTATATGAGCATGTCTGTGTGTTCACTTCCGTTTTGCTGTGCATGCTGGGATCCCTAGTGTTGTACCTGTTTGTGATGCTTGCTGAGTTGACCTATGTTCCCCCCAAGTCTTCTCCCTGGATTCTCTGTGATGTGGGTGCATGGCACATTACTGGTCATCAGAGTGTCACCCATAGGTGTGTTTGCTGTCAGGGCTGAGTTTGTGTGCAGACGCAGATGGGTCACAGTCAGGATTCCCCTTGGCACTTGTTGTTTACACCTGTCATGTGATTTCCAGTTTGTGTTATCTTTCAGTGATTGTGACACGTTGTGTGTGTGACTGCTGGCACTCCTCAGGGTCCGGGCTGCAATGTTGGTAGTTGTCTATGTGTGTTCTTTGTGGGTGTCCTTGGCTTCTTCATTGGTGTGTGACTGTGGCTGGGATCCCATTGGTTGGTGTGGTATTGCCGTCATGTCCATGTACAGTGTAGTGTGCAGTGTGTCAGACATTCAGGAGTCTTGTTGAGTGGCCATGTGTGATGTGTTTCTGCACCTTGGTTCCCACCCACCAGCCTGGGATTGTCATGGGTGCATGTGCAATGTCACCAGTGCATGTGTGCTTCACTGCTGCACATTGTTGGAGGTCGAGGTGTGTGGTGTTGAGTGTGTGCAGATGAGAGTTGTTGCCCGGCTAGACCCCTGCCTCCATGTTGGCCTTGGCTTACTGGCCGTGCTGAATGATTTGTGCTTGTGTAGGTGTGATGGTAGTTTGTTGCTCAGGACACATGACTGTGGTTCACAGTGTGAACGACATTTAGCTTTGTCATCACAGTGGGATTGTAATGCAGCCCAGGGTCACCACATTGTGGGGGCCCTGGGGGTAGTGCTGTGGTGTGTCTGTGTCTTGCTGTGTCAGTTGCTGTTCCTACATGCTTGTGTGACATGTGTGATTTGTGCTCCCTCTCATCTGACAATGCCTGATTGCCCACATAGGGGATTTGGATCCATGAGTTACCTTTGTGTGGCACTGTATGCACATCTGTGTAATTGGTATTCAGGCCTCCTCATGTGTTGTGTGGTTGCCTGGGGACACTGGCACCCCCCTCACCTGTTGTGTTTGATGTGCAGTGTGGGTCTGCCTGTTTGTGTTTGTGCATCTGCACCACTGCATTGGCATATCTTTGGTGTGCCATTGGCTGTATGTTGTTTGGTGGGTTTCCCCTGCTGTCCCTGGGACTCCTAGGTCATCGGTCAGCACAATGATCATGGTTTGTGTGTCCCATTGCTGCCATGGTATGGTATCTGTTCACCTCACATCTACAGTCTCCACAGGGTATCTGCATTTGTGTGCCCATTGGTGCAAATATGTGGGTCTGCATTCTGATGGTCACTTCTGTCATTGTGTCATTGATGAATGTTGACAGTGTCAGCCCCCATGGGTGTTGTTTGTCTGCACATGGCCAAAGGTATGTCTTATTTGCACTGCAGTATTTGCCTCCCCCAATCTATGTTGCAATGGGACACATGCACTACTTTGCCACTGATGTGTTTTATGTTCTGTGACCAGGAATCATCCATGCAGTTTGGCAGTTGCAGCTTTTTCTTTGTCAACACTTGCATTTTGGTCACTGTGATGATGGGGGTTTAGGCCCCATTGCCACAATGTTCAAAATGTGCTTCAGCTATGGACCCCACACTTACCTTTTGGTCACTGTGATGATGGGGTTTAGACCCCATTGCCACAATGTTCTGAATGTGCTTCAGCTATGGGCCCCCACACTTACATTTTGCTCACTGTGATGATGGGGGTTTGGACCCCATTGCCACAATGTTCAAGATGTGCTTCAGCTATGGACCCCACACTTACATTTTGCTCACTGTGATGATGGGGGCTTGGACCCCATTGCCACAATGTTCAAGATGTGCTTCAGCTATGGACCCCACACTTACCTTTTGGTCACTGTGATGATGGGGGTTTAGACCCCATTGCCACAATGTTCTGAATGTGCTTCAGCTATGGACCCCACACTAACATTGTGGTCACTGTGATGATGGGGTTTTGGACCCCATTGCCACAATGGTCATGGCCTGCTTGCATTGTGGGGGCCACACACATTTATGTGTGGCACATGTGATAGGGGGTCACATTGTATGTTCAAAGTCATGTTCAGTGTTGTAGGCATTTGACACAGTCTACACACACTTGTCATGGTGTTGGGGGGATGTCTTTTTCTTGCATTCCCTAGGTTGTGGTGTGTTGGTTGTGTCATGCATTGTCCATCCTATGAGTGGGGGTGGTGTTGGTGGTAGGCATCCAGCCCCCCATGTGAAGAGGTGGTAGTAGTGACAGGCATCCATCCCCCATGGGTAGAGGTGGTAGTAGTGGTAGGCATCTGGCACCCCTGGGTAAGGGTGGTAGTAGTGGTAGGCATCTGGCACCCCCTGGGTAAGGGTGGTAGTAGTGGTAGGCATCTGGCACCCCCTGGGTAAGGGTGGTAGTAGTGGTAGGCATCTGGCACCCCTGGGTAAGGGTGGTAGTAGTGACAGGCATCTAGCCCCCATGGGTAGAGGTGGTAGTAGTGGTAGGCATCTGGCACCCCCTGGGTAAGGGTGGTAGTAGTGGTAGGCATCTGGCACCCCTGGGTAAGGGTGGTAGTAGTGGTAGGCATCCAGCCCCCCATGGGTAGAGGTGGTAGTAGTGGTTGGCATCTGGCACCCCTGGGTAAGGGTGGTAGTAGTGACAGGCATCCAGCCCCCCATGGGTAGAGGTGGTAGTAGTGGTAGGCATCTGGCACCCCTGGGTAAGGGTGGTAGTAGTGACATGCATCCAGCACCCCATGGGTAGAGGTGGTAGTAGTGGTAGGCATCTGGCACCCCCTGGGTAAGGGTGGTAGTAGTGACAGGCATCCAGCACCCCATGGGTAGAGGTGGTAGTAGTGGTAGGCATCTGGCACCCCCTGGGTAAGGGTGGTAGTAGTGACAGGCATCCAGCCCCCCATGGGTAGAGGTGGTAGTAGTGGTAGGCATCTGGCACCCCCTGGGTAAGGGTGGTAGTAGTGGTAGGCATCTGGCACCCCCTGGGTAGAGGGTGGTAGTAGTGGTAGGCATCCAGCCCCCATGGGTAGAGGTGGTAGTAGTGACAGGCATCCAGCCCACCCTGGGTAGGGGTGGTAGTAGTGGTAGGCATACAGGCCCCTATGTGTATGTGTGGCATTGGTGAGGGCCATCCCGCCCCTATGGTGCTGCTGTTGCTGGTGTAGGTATTTCTGCATCCCTCTGTGTGTGATGTGTCGGGTACGTGTAGTTTGTTTTTGTTGTTGGTGTCTGACTTACCTTCTGCGCCGTACGCGTCCGTGCCTGTTCCGGTAATAGAGGTAGAATATTGGTAGGATCGGCACGAAGGGATTCATGGTTGGTTCGTCTTTCTCTTTGCTTCGCCTCGTCCTCGTCGCTGGCGTGTTCGTCTCGTAGCCGTGGATCGTGTTGTGGCGCGAATCGGAGCTTATGTGCGCCTCTCCCGGATGCTTTGATGTGCCGTGCGTAGCGACGGGTTCGGCGCGTACGGGAAGCGCATCGTACTTGTCCGGCCGGACGGGGCTGCATTTTTGCTTCTGTGCGGCTCGATTCTACGATTCCGGATCCGGCTCGGTCGGGGAACAGGACCTGGATTGGGTGAGTACGACTGGGTCGGAATCTATGCTGTTGTGCGCATCGTACTTGCTCGTTCTGAATAATGTGCGGATCGGTCGGGAAACAGGCATTCGCATGGCTTTTTTCCCGACCGAATGGTGTTAGGTGCGCCTCCGACCGAGATCGGAATCGGCCCCTAAATCTCTGAGAGAGAAACTTGGGCCAACACAAAGACAATTCTATATATTATTGACATGGCATGTAGAGGAGCTAAAGCAGCAGTCTCAGCGTCTATCGATGTCGAGAAGGCGTTTGATCATGTTATCTGGAACTTTATGACAGATGTTCTGTTAAGGGTGGGATTCAGACCTCACTTCATGCAGGGCAAAAGGGTACAATATCAGAATCCAGGTGGCAAAATTAGGATGAATGACAAGCTAACTGAATGGATTCACATGAAGAGAAGGACAAGTCACAGATGCCCCTCTCAACTTTACTGTTTGCCCTGGCCCTTGAACCCTTCCTGAAAAGTGTAAAGGACAATAAGGATATCAGGGGAGTAAAACTGGGTCCTGATAATCTCAAGGCTTCAGCCTTTGCTATAGATTTTATGCTCACCCTCACTAGCTCAGAGTCATCAATCCTAGGAATACAGCTAGAATTAAGAAAACACCAGATGTCTCGGAATTTAAAAATAACCTAATTAAATCAGAGGGGCACAATCTCAACACACCAACAACTCTGATGTACACCAGACACACTGAAACACCTTTCAAGTGGGTAAAAAGGATTTGAAATGTTCAGGGACATTCATAGCTGAATCCCTGTCTGAAACTGCCACAAGGAATGTGAAGAGAGTCACCAGCTAGAGAAGACAAAACTGGCTAACTGACGATCATACCAAATATGGTGGCTGGAACAAATAGCAGCCGTGTGAATTACGAACCTCTGATAACTAATCTGGCCCATATTTAACATGGGTTTGCATCACCCTTGTGCCAAGCAAGGGGGTGCAAGGGTGACACAAAACCTGGAATTGTATTTGCCAAGCCACACAATGCCTCCTTGTGCGCCCCTGCGTGACTTGGTAAATGTGGAGTTACGCAAGTTGCTGCCTTAAGTTACTTTGCCCCAGGGAAGTGTTACATGGGTGGAGTGTCGCTGTTCTCACACATCCACCCATGTATTTTGGCACGTTCCCAGATTTACTATTAGTGGTGAACCTGTCAATGCGTCAAAATGCTACGCCTTCCCAGAGGAGGCGTAACGAGGAGAAATATGTTTACTTCTCCTCTTCTTTTCCTCTTTCTTCATGCAGCACACATAGAAAGAGGAAAATGTCTCTGAGAATTGTTTTTGTGCAGGAAGGTGACTTGCTGCATTGCGTTCCATCTAAATTTTATAAATATTCCCCACGGTTTAGATCATGCATTTCCACTAGCAATTCCCAAAAGCGATACTCCGGCCTTACAAAACCTATGCTGACCTATATTTGGCAAGGCAAAAGAGCTGGATTGTGCTGTAAGCAAGGAACAGTTCATTCCAAAAAGGAGGGCTTGGGCATATCTCACTTAATTGAACACTTCCAAGCAGCTCACCTGAGGTACCTATTGGAGTGGTCTCATACACACACAGAAGGAATGGTGCCAAATTGAGCCTGCTCTGGCAGGTAAGTCCCTATGGGGTGTCGCCTGGCTACCAAAGACAGAAATAGCCCATCTGCTCAAGAATTTATCTTGTAATATAAGGCAACATTAAAGGATTGGGACTCCGTGGGATGAAGGAGGGCTTGGCTCATAACCAGCACCCTTAACACCCTATTAAACAATGCAGACTTCACCCAAGACATGAATAAAAAATAAACACTGGAGGGTAGGAGGATGTGACAAGCTGGAGGATCTTTTCTACAAAGAAAACATCTAATATTTCCACAATTAAAGAAAGAATATGGATTTCAGAGGAAGAAATATCTCGATATTGAGGCATTCAGTATGCAACCCAGAAGGAAGTCCCAGACATCTGACCCCATTCCAAACTGATTAAAACCCATACATTTTAGACCCGAGCCATCATCTGGCAATTGCTTCATAAGAGGGTCAATGGGACCAGATGTGGCGGAGGCACAATGACTTGGCAAACACACACAGTACAGGGATTGTGGGGAAAAGGGAACCTTGGTTCATATCTTGTGGGGCTGTGCTCACTAGCATGATAACTGGAATATTGTCTTGAATCATACCCACAATACACCGGAGTCGTACTTAGCCATATGCCCATCAGTGATATTGTTAGGTGCACCCTTGGACGAAATTTACCCACTTTACAATGCTAAAGGTAAAACAATTTCTTTCCTACTATTAATACCAAAATATGCAATTCTCACACTCTGTGGTAAAAATGAAGAACCAGGACATAATCTATGGCTAAAGTATGGTTATGTAGGGATAGAAAAACTGGCCTATGAAATACAGGACAATGGAAAACAACATCGGAGACTATGGGGACCTGTACTTCAGTTTCTGCAGAGGATTGTCTTAGCATTCACGTGCCCAAAGAGACTTCAGGTCCTGCGACTGACAGACACCCTGAACTCAGCAAAATGAGAATCTAAAGCGGGGGATAGTGAATAATGTCGAGAAACGTGATGAGATACAATTGCAATTCTAAAAATGCATATTAACAAGCCAAGGTTCTTGGGGTAGGATGTCTGGTACTAATGCTGGAACTGCACAGCTTTGTTAAATACCGAGGGGCTGATGAGAGCGCAACAGGGTTCTTACTCAAGGACCATCTCCCCGGTTATTCAGGTTTATAAACACCAAGCTGGTGAGAGGTTGCTCTCTATGGAGCTGAGCTATGGGGGCACAAGGATGTGAATGTCCTAGTCATTGCAGAGAAACACTTCTTGAGACAGTTGCTGGGCCTCCCGATTAGCACTCCTCTTTTCCCGCTCAGTTTGGATGTGGGGCTCAGACCAATCTCCGATGGGGCAGGCATTAGACCAATACTTTACTGGAGAAGGATTTGGGCTACCCCTGAATTGCATCACTAACGCCAAGGGCTAGAAGAAATACTCACTAGCCTGGGTCTAAAAACCTCCCATGGATAAAGTATTTTAGAGATACCTTGAGGGAAATGGGAAATAAAAGACTGTGGGTGGACCCAAGGGGGGAAGCTGCCCTAACCCCCAAAGCAGTCCTAAAGAGAAACTACTCACAGTTTTGTCTGAGTACTTTTCAAACAAAGAACACTCTGGGCTCCTTGACTGTTTCATTCCTTCAGTTGAAGGATGACTATAAAGCTGAGCAGTTTCTTGATGAGATACAACCCTCCCTGGCAAGGAAGCTATACATCCTGTTTAGACATGGGACATTGCCATTGCATTACTTCACTACTAATTGGACCAGTGCCAGACAAACCATGGAGAAAGCTTGTCTGTCCTGTGGAGTGCCTATCGAATCTCTGGCACACACTATCTTCTTTTGCCCTGCATATAAGAAGGCCCGGCTAAAATGGTTGATCCCAGTATGCCCCAATATAGGTGCTAGGCGGCATCTGGATGCCTATAGGATCTTGCAATCTGACACAAGTCAACCTATAGTGTTTGCAGTTTCCAGGTTCTTATACTGTATGTGGCCAATTAGGTACAAACATAGGGCCTTATTTACAAGATTTTGCCATAGAGCAGCACCACAGTCCTTTCTGCTGCGCTGCCCTACGGCAAAAGAAAAGGGCAGCAATGCGCTGTATCTATCAGATACGGCGCATTCCTGTCCTTTACCCCTGCGTTGGAGCTCAATGGGCTGGCGTGCGCCAACGTAGGCACCTTTGCGCCATGGTGCAAGGGTGCCTGTGTTGCAAGGATGATTGTCTTTGTGAAGAAAGGGTAACCTTCCTGCACAAAACAATCACAAGAGGCTTTTTCCTCTTTCTATGTGTGCTGCAGAATGTGGCATTACTGACTTCTCTCTGGGGATAAAGATCACACTTTATGTAAATCGAGATAAAGATTGTGTTTTATGAAGAGTGGAGAAATCTTAGCACCCTACCCGTGCCTGCACAAAGTTGTCTAATAACAGTGGCACATACAGTGTTGTGTGTAAAATTTGACTTGCATTTTTACTTTTTTTTCATTTTAAGTTTTTATCGTATTTTACTTGACTATTCCAACAGGAAATTGTGAAACATGTCTTTAAATGCTTTTAAGAAAAGTTTTTATTGTATCTGTACTGTTTTAACTGATTTATCTGCTCTTTTATGGCTTTTGCCGACATAAAGATTTTTGACTGACTGATTGAAAACAATATCATGACTATGGGGACCTGTACTTCAGTTTCTGCACTGGATTGTCTTAGCATTTACGTGCCCAAAGAGACTTCAAGTCTTACTGATAGACACCCTGAACTCAGGAAATTGAGGGGCTTATTTATGAGCTCGTGCGTCACTTTTGCGCTTCTGGTGCGTCACTATTTGTGACGCACCAGCGGCGTAAAAAATGCACCATGTTGCGTCATATTTACAAAGTGACGCATCTAGGTAGATGCGTCACTTTGTAAACCCCTGCGCCACATTATACCTGCGCCAGGTATAATGTATGCAGGGTGGGCGTTCTGACGCAAGTAAGCCTCGTAGAAGTGACGCAGTGAAATCTATGAGATTTCACTGCGCCACTTCTTGACGCAAATGCGTCAATATCTTACACCTGCCTCACAGCAGGCGTAAGACTGATGCAGGTACATTTGAAATGGGACTTGCCCGTGTGAAATGACCCATTGCTTGAGTTGCATCACTTTTGTGACACACTCCAGCAATGCGTCATTTTTGCGCCTACAGATACGTCAGAAATACTGACGTATCTGTAACTTCTTGCGACATGATGCGTCATACTGTAAATATGACGCATCCAGCATGTCGCAAGGAGGGCGCAATGAAAAGTGACGCATCGCTGTTTTCACGCAGCGATGCGTCACTTTTCATAAATGAGGCCCTGAGAATCTGAAGAGGGGGCTAGTGAATAATGTCGAGAAACGTGATGAGCTACAATTACAATTCATAACATGCATATTGACAAGCTATGGTTCTTGGGGGTGGATGTCTGGTATTAATATTGGAATGGCACTGCTTTGTTAAATACCAATCAAAACGATTGAAACATAAATAATTCACCTTACAAATGAACGGAAAACGGAATCAAATAGAAAGTGCAAATAAACAATGATAGTAAACATATAATAATAAAAAACAAAATATGGAAACGTACTGAAAATTGAAAGGAAGAGCACTTAAACGTAAAATATAACACTAATGATCAATGGGTGAGACTATAATTGAAATAATTAATAATGAGAACTAATAGTAAGCTAGCATGACCTTAAACCTCCATGGAAAAAGTATGAACATGGCTTTAAATGACTTCCATGAGGCTGACATAGACTTGGGTACGCCCCATTGACTGACCTTTGAGTATTTGCAGTCAAATACAAGGTAAAGCCTTGCCACAGGGAAGGATGTTATCTTAGCACTTAAAAACATTGCCATGGCACTCAAAAATCTACAGTGGAACCAACCTACAGGATGTATAAAATGTGAATTCTATGAGCTCAAATACATCTTTAAAAAATATTTTCAAGTAGGTTAAGGTACTCTAGCAGCAATACAAGACTGTACTGCCACATAATTGAAAAATTGAAATTTGCAAATACATCAGTATCACTCATTGGTCTGGACGCAGAAAATGCATTAAACAAGGTTTTGTGGGACTTCCTCTGCTTTTTGTTGACGAAATTCAAATTTGAGGCGCATTTTATAAACATAGTAAGGCCCATTCGAGCATTCACAACCATTCACGGGAGTTGCAAATTGAATTCCCTTTCGCCAACCAATCTGTGTGCAAATTGCACATCCCTGGTTTGCGATTAGGAATGGTACATCAGGCCCCTCATCACACAGACATTTCTAAATTGGGAATCTTAAAAATATATTTCACCAACTTCTCCATATCAATTTATATAACTGTACAGACTGCCTTTTGAAACATAGAACATTTACAGGAGGTTAGGTATTAGATAATCAATAAGTCTTATTGCAACCTTCTATTCAGGTCTCTAGCCAGAACAGGCCTGCAGCGGTAAGAACTGCGGGGCATATTATCAACGGCCAGCGATAATTATCGCTGGCCGTGATTAGCGACAATAATCCTATCGCAGGCTATCTCTGGAATTTATCGCCCTGGTAGCGCGTTATTAACAACGCGTTTCTCCAGAGCGATAAAAATCCAGAGATAGCGAAGTTATCGCCGTTTTGCAGGGAACATCGCTGGTTTTCCAGTGATGTTCCCTGCAAAGCGGCGATAACTTCTGCTGATACGACCCTGTGGTCGTATCAGCATAATCCACCTCCTATGTCTAACATAGGTAAGTCAGGATTTTAGCAAATGTTAGATTTTGGCGAAAACGTTAGTTTTCGCCAAAATCTAACGTCTGCTATAATCCTGTGGGCTGCCTTGTAAATATCGCGATGTGAACATCGGCGATATTTGCAACGTAGTCCATCCGGGGTACGCCCAGTAACGCCCACTTTGCATCTCATTGGAGATGCAAAGGGAGGCGTTGGGAAAAAGGGTGCTAACATGCGATTATGCATGTTAGCACCCTCTTGTTGATAGGGCGATATTTTTATCTCCGCTTTTTTGGCTTTTTAAGCCAAAAAAGCGGAGATAAAGCCCTTGTAGATATGCCCCTAAATTGGGAATGGAGGTGCTTCATTGCAAATGAAGCATGCAGTGACCAAGCGCGTATAGGGGCATATCTACAAGGGCTTTATCTCCGCTTTTTTGGCTTAAAAATCCCAAAAAAGCAGAGATAAAACTATCGCCCTATCAACAAGAGGGTGCATAATCGCATGTTAGCACCCTTTTTCCCAACGCTTCCTTTGCATCTCCAATGAGATGTAAAGTGGGCGTTACTAGGCGTACCCAGATGGACTACGTTGCAAATATCGCCAATGTTCACATCGCAATATTTACAAGGCAGCCCACAGATTATAGCAGACGTTAGATTTTGGCGAAACGGCCGTTTTCGCCAAAATCTAACGTCTGCTAAAATCCTGACTTACCTATGTTAGACATAGGAGGTGGATTATGCTGATACGACCACAGGGTCATATCAGCAAGGTTATCGCCGTTTTGCAGGGAACATCGGCTGGAAAGCCAGCGATGTTCCCTGCAAACGGCGATAGCTCTCGCTATCTCTGGAATTTTTATCGCCCTGGAGAAACGCGTTGTTAATAATGCGCTACCAGAGCATGAATCCAGAGATAGCCTGCGATAGGATTATTGTCGCTAATCACGGCCAGCGATAATTATCGCTGGCCGTTGATAATAGTCCCCATAGAAGGCCAAAGACAACAATAGAGGCTCAAACTATGACATCCAAAAAGTGAAGAACTTGGAAATTTTGACCAGAGCAGATAGATTTTCTGAAAGTCGCATACATTGTGGTCATTTCTGTATGCTCAAATGAGCTAATTTGAAATTCCCAAAATAGGTTTTGACAGGCTCACACCTGCAAATTCAATCTTCACTGCACATTTGCCCAAAACGGTACTGATCTGTGCGGATATTTTTTCCCCAAAATGAGGAAATCGGTTCTTTACCAAGGGACGCACTGATATTAAACGCTACAATCATATTCACCTGTGCTTGCTCATGTGGTGCAGTTGCAGACCTATTCAAGAACACGGGTTCACCACATTCATATAACCCTTCAAGTAAGGGCAATTTACCAGCTACGTATCAGTAATATTCCTACCAATCCTGCTTACTGTACTCGTGTTCCCTATACGTTTTTCTTCTGCCCTGGTACAGTCTGGGTGATGATGACGAAAGGCCAGAGCATGCAGTGAGGATGACCAATGGGAATAAGGGAGGTATATGAACCAAAGAAAGAGCTATGGGTTCAAAATTTTGTTTCATTGTGCTTAAAACAAGTAATTAATGTCACAAGGAAGATTTGGACTCTGTTTTCTTAATAATATTACGGCTGAGTTAACAGAGTTCGCCCCGAGAGTGAAATCAATGCAACTCCACCAAAATGTCCCACATTAGTCCTACCACATCCACCACCCTCCATCCAACCACACACCTCTGACAGGACACCCTGAAACCGATGAAAATCGGTGTGCTTTGTGGCCTTGATAGGACTATGAAGCGCTATACAAATACCCCAATACATTATAGTACAATCAACTAACAGAGCCTGTGCTATTTCTGTCAGGCTAAAAGTATCACAACAGTAAATAAACTGTGGCGATGCTTAGGGTGACAAGGCATTCAGCAGAAAAACCGCAGATGTTTCGTAATAGCATTTCAAGACTGTGGAAAATGAAAAGACAGGAACTTCCAACACAAGGGCACAGAATAGCTGGCATAACTTAATACAAACCGTTATAAAAAAAAATAGAAGATGTAATTGGGAGCAAGTTCAAAGATTATAAACTAGCAGCCTGTCGTACGTACTGACAGTTCAGACGCTGCTAAAAGGGGACATATTTTTACAATTTGCAAAGGGAGCTATTGATGTCGCATAACAATATTTTGCAGAATGCTGATGGGTTTAATGATATGGTATAAACACAGTGTATGACAGGACACGTGTCTGCCTGATGAGTCATCCGAGAAAGGCTCTCGCGCAGGGACATTCAAGTAATGATAGCGGCGGACGTGTGAACTGTCAGACCAGCGCAGCCAATACTGGCTGCTAATGAGAGGATTTCTACGTGAATTATAATGTGTCACCTCATCACTTATCGCTCAACCGGCGCTACTTCCATTACATGAAACCATTTTGTGAGTGATTTCCTGTGGCACTGAAACAACAACAGTGCCGTGCGGTTTACACGTCAGCACATTCTACCAGCCCGAGTTCCCTTTCACGGAATTTCTAGGGCACAGACTTCAAGGGTGGTATCTTGAAGGTGTGCGTTCGCGCAGGGCAGAGCTGTGCACCTGCTTTTATGAGATTGTACCTAATAAAGTGCATACATTTAACTCCGAGCCCCTGCGGCACTTTTACGTTGCCGGTCCGTCACTTTGTTGACGCACTGGCGGCGTAAATATTTACAAAGTAACGTATCTAGGCAGATGCGTCACTTTTTAAACCCCTGCGCTACATTATACCTGCATCAGGTATAATGTATGCAGGGTGGGCGTTCCCATACAGGAAAGCCTTGTAGAAGTGGCGCAATGAAATCTATCAGATTTCACTGCACCACTTCTAGAACGCCACTGCGTCAAAATCTTACGCCTGCCTCACAGCAGGCGTATGGGTGATGCATTGCAATAGGTATAGGCCTCCCCCATGCATTGCTGGAGTTGCATCATGCTTACGACACAACTCCAGCAATGCGTGGGTTTTGTGTCGACAGATTCCTGACGTATCTGTCAATTCTTGCGACATGGAGCACCATACAGTAAATGCAAGGAGGGCGCACTGAAAAGTGTTGCATCGCTGTTTTCACGCAGCGATGCAACACTTTTCATAAATGAGGCCCTGAATTTCTCTTAGTTAACCCATGCGTGGCAGACAGCATAGCTTGTAAAAAGGCCTTTTCACCCCTCGAGGTCTATTGACACCATTGACAAATGGGAAAGTCTCTCAGTGGACTACCTTCCCCTTTAAGAATCGGTTACCACCTCCTTTGACCTTTCAGTAACAGATCAATGGTCATACGGAATCCCAGTTAGAAGGGATGACCTTTCATACCCCTTCATAACAGAAAATTGGTATGAGCTGTTAAATGCATGTTGCGAGTTGGAAAGGATTTTCCAACTCACAAAATGAGTTTAATACATACCTTAAGGCCATTTTGCCTTCACTAACCCCGCAATTTTGCAAATGGTATGGTTTGCAAAAAATAGCTTTGTACATCTGGCCCGTGATCTCCTGTTGACATACAGCCAAGAGGAAATTGTAACTGTGGTAGTGCCTAATAGAAACAAACTGGATTCGGATGAGGCACAGCAGAGGTTTAGCATGGCGAGGCAGTGTTGAGTGAATGGAGGTGGTAGCTAGGTATGTACAAGGGGTGGGGCGAGGCTGTGCTCAGATCTGAATATTTTTGGCTAAGTGGAGAGAGAGGAAGATAATTGGATCTTACAGAAATTACGTCAACTGAAGAGAAGCAGCCAGGCTGTTTTTGGAATGAAGTAGCAGAGCTACAATTCACTTTAAAATGAATTGTGAAGTTGAAGTTTGACTAAGCGGGGAAGTTGATAGCCAGATGGAATAAGATCAGGGAGAACATTGGTTTGACTGTACTGGATAAGGAAATGAACACCATTTTTTGATTTATATAGGTGAAGCATGAGGCAGTACAGGTATATCCAGTAAGGAACTGAGGAGAGTCATTCTCTTACAAATTGTAGGCATGGTGGGTGTGTGTGTGTGTGAGTGTAAATAATATTCTATTTGCATGTGTACAGCAAAGAAGTGGCATTACATTTAAAAAGAAGAAATTATCTTCCAAAGGAGGGTTGACTATAATGCTAAAGGGGATGGCCACAAAATCTTGAGGGACACCCACTAGGAAATGGGTGGCTACCAACGTTCTGGAACACCAAGATAGTCAGAAAGATGTGTCCAAGGAGTAGTATGAAAATCACATGAGAGATTTGCTAGTGATTCCAGCATCAGCTACCAGGATATTGTGATCCTCAATGTCACAGGCATCTGGAAGATTGAGAAGGACTGGAATGGAGGAAACATGGTTGTGGTGGGGAGACTCTGTGCTTCGAGACATGGGTGAGTTGTTTGATTTGCACAAGAATCTTGGAGAAGTATGCAGGGAAGGGAATGTAATTTGTGGAAAAAGGGATTGTTGGATAGGTTTTAAAATAAGGTGTTACCACTTTTGTTTTGAAGTTATTATGGAAGTTTATAGAGAAGCAAGACTAGTTGACAAGCCACTGTAAGTGGTGGAGTATGAGGGGGCAAATGTTTTGAAAATTTGATGAACAAACCAGTCAGATGAGGCACATGATGGTTAGGTCGAGTAAAAAATGAGATAAAGTTCTTCTAGGAAAGTGAAAAGGCTAATAAGGAATAAGAGGCACTGGGAGTGGTTTTGGAAGGAATAGAGGATATTGTTTTCATTGAAAGAAGGTGGACCTGTCATTAGCCATTACTTCTGATTGTGCACCTGTGGTGCAGGATAGATTTTGGAGAGAATGAGGGAACTGTGACTATTTGTGTGTCTAAGTGTGTGTGAAGGAGATAAGTGTGTGAAAGTGAAAATATTTGGTTAGGCAGTGGGCATATGTGAGGCTGAGGAGGTCCTGTAAAGCCTTTGAGCACTACGCCATTTGAGAGTGCACATCATCTTTCATTTAAAGAGAAACATAAGCATATGTAATCTTATATCCTGGATGGTCATTCAATGGCATTTGGAAGGGGTACTTGTGTAGAGGGAGGACCCAGGTTGGACACCAGGTATTGGGCCACATGATATTGAATGAAATTATAGTGGGTCCAGGATAAGATAGGAGGACACAAAGAAACTGAATGTTATTTTATCTGTGAGGAAATATTTGTGCTTGGAGGCAGTTTAATCATGGTGAACAATACAGCGGGGTAGCAGTGATGAACATGTTGATGACTGAGTAAAAAAGGGGGGCAGGTATTGGGTTTGAGAACAGTTTGGGACTAATAGGGAAGACAATATCAAGAGAATTCTGCTGGTAGAGGGTGACCATAGTGTGCATTGCTAAGATCTTAATTTGAATGCACAATACATCTTTGAGTTCCTATGTATGGCAGCCAGCAAGCAGGGAACAGTTTCCAGCAGTACACCATGCAGCCAGGAAGGGTATAGATGATGAAGTGAAGCTTCTGAAAGAAAAAAACAGTAGGGCTAAGGAGTAGTAGATGAAGAAGATCTCGAGAGCATAAAGGGAATGTAGGCAGATTGAGATCTAATCAAAAGATGAGAGTAGAAGAAAGACCCCAGCTCTACCACTCTTGTACCTCCCTTCTTGGTGAAGAGTAAAAAGAAACAAAACGAAACATCGATATCCCTTCCCACAAATAACAGAATTAAAATTATGAAGGTATTCTCCTCCTACATTGATGGCACTCCATTGATGGGGTACAACAACAATGTAGCAATTACATCGATGACCACTACATCGAGAAAGGTAAGTAATGAAAATAAATTAAGGGTAAGATATAATTTTGAATTAATTAAAGCATTAAAAATCTAAGGGTAACTTATTTAAATTAATTAACATTTAATAACAATTAAGAATGGGTTTTAGGCAGGCTGTCTGCATCTGAGATATATCAATTTAGAAATATTTTTGAGGGATTATTTACTTTAAATCAAAGTTATTTAATGCAATTGCATATAAGGTATGTAAATAATAGCTTTCTTCATTGAGGTTAGTTTAAGAATGATACATTCATAATACAATATTGATGGGTTAGGGCCAGGCATCATTTAAAATTTTGGTTAAGAATACTACATAAAATAAAATAATAGCAAAACTGAAAAGTTGGGATAAATATGTCACTTAAAAAAATGCAATCAATTTGGGTTAGGTTTAGAGTTAAGATTTGGTTTTTGGTAAGATACATAAATAAAATATATTAAATGTAAATAAAAATGAAATATTAGGAAGTACGAACAATAAGTAAATAAAATAAAATATAATTTACATACAATAGTTATAATTGCTGTAAATATTAAAATATTTTTTAAAAAACCAAGAAAAAGTTGAAACAAAATGCACTCAAAATATTTGAGATAGCTGTATGGTTGGGATATGGTTAATATTGTGGAGTCAGGAGAGTGGTAACATACATTATGAGCTTACCTTGAAGATGTAGTGGTCCTTAGGGCAATGCCATCAATGTAGCTTTATGCTGATGTATTTGAAGTAGATTTAGGAGCATTCAACCAGTAAGGATTCCCAGTGGCTCTTGATGGCATTGGGAAAGCTTGTGTGAAATACCATTCCCTTCCCTTCTTCTTCCTCACTGCTGTGATCCTCTTAGCAGTCAGTTATGCTTTGGTGGGTGGGAATGGAGACATCATAAATCTCCTGGCTTAATGTAATGTTACAGGGTCTTTCAAAAATAAAATGTAAAACATAGGGGCATATTATCAAGGGTTCTATCGCCGCTTTAGCGGGACTTTTTCCCGCTAAAGCGGCGATAATTCAAATGCCCTATTAGCAAGCTGTCGCTAACTGCTGTTAGCGACAGCTTCTAGGCGATAGCGACCGGGTTGGGTGCCGCTTTGCATGACAGCGATATTTATCGCTAATGGCATGCAAAGTAGGCGTTCCCAACCTAAAGCGACTGGAAACAGTCGCTAAGGTCGCTATTGCCTATTAGCGAGGCAGGGAGGTGATTAACGAACCAGCGCTAAACACGTTTAGCGCTGGTTTGTTAATGCCTGGTCTAAACCTGACTTAGCCATGTAATCCAATGGGAGGTGGATTACATGGCTAAATCCCCTCGCCCTATCGCCAAGCTAACACTGGTCACAGTGTGAATATCGCTTGTTTTCAAGCGATATTCACACTGTTCTTCAGGGTTTCTATCGCTTTGGCGATAAGCGTTGCTGATAGCACGCTATCTCCGCGATAGAAACCTGCGATAGCCGGCGATAATTATCCTAGCGCTAACTGCGCTTAGCGATAATTATCGCCGGTTATTGCTAATAGGCCCCATACTCCCTTAATAATTGTCAAGATAAATAGCATTAACCAAGTGCCAGATCCAACTTGGTGAATTTCCTTTGTCTCAACTTTTCGCCAAATTGTATTCACACTAGTTAACAAGTGTCTTATTTCCTTTATCTCATATATATTCTCTTTATTCCCTGCTTGGTTCCCACAACCCCTTAGCCTGTACTGTCATCTACTGTCTCCTATTTGCCCTGTCGACTTCACAATTGATGATAGTGGGAGGCCTTTCAAGGAAATCTCTTTCTCCTTGTTCTCCCAATCACCTTTATCTCTTAATTTCCCGACTCCTTCCCAATTCACTATTCCCTATTTGTTTTCAGGCTCCTACGCACCAACATCCTCCTTCTCCAAATTTTCCCCCAGTCTGTCACATTCTACCTTTTCTGTCTTAATTTTATTTGCTGTTCTTCTGTGTGCCCTATGTGGTTTTCTCAAGTTCCTACTGTCTTTTTAGCTCATGCTAGAAATAGAAAAAGACTACTGCAACTCGAAACTTTGTTTTTTCAGAATTTAGCCTATTTTTGTACTATTTTTCGTTGCCTAAACTTTCAGTTCATTTTAAAATTCGAATTGCTAAACGTTTCCATGCAGTCTAAAAAAATATTTTTTACAGCTTACTCTGATTTGGATATTGTACCTTTGATATTTTCACCTTCATACTGTGCACTATTATGTTTATTTTTTTCCAAAACAGTCTTTCAACAGTTTGGTTTCCCCAATTTGGCCTTCACCAAATATGTTTTGCTCCAAAAATGCATATATGAAGAAAGAAAGCTAAAAATAAGTTTAGAAAATCTGGGGTACCCAGTGAATTGGTGACTGAACACTTGAATCCTCTTTACTGATGCATGGCATTCTGTGCTGGGGGCTATCTCCTACTCCCATTCAACTTCCTTAAAGACTTTTGGGCCTTCTTTTCACGCCTTACCTCAGTGGTTTATACCACCTATTGCAAATGTAGCATTGCCTGGCCTTCAAGCCCGCTCCCTGAGATTTGGAATGGCACCTTTTACCCCACCACTACCTCATCCTCTCAGTCTTCCTCTTCGTCCTCTTCTCCTTCTAAACCATCACCACCATACTAGCCAGCAGCCAACCCAGAATCAATCCAGGGGCAGTCTCATATAATTCAGGCTATAGACTAGGTGCCAGCATTGATGTGTGTTTCAAGACAGCAGGAAACCATTACCTCCTCGTCCAGTCTTCCCGTCCCATTCCTTACAAGTGAGCAGCTAGTCTGCTCCACAGAAACCTATTACCTAGCGAGCTTTTCGCACTTCCCCCAACATGGCGCCACCATCAGGTGACAATAAAGGGGGAAGTGCGTCAGAGAAACATCCTGTTCTTTTTTTCTGCATTCGCAGTTCCTTCGTGTGCCTAGCGGAGCTGTGGGGTAAGTTTTCCCTTATTTTTTTTTTTATTTTTCTGTTTGATCGGCCTGCTTTAGCGGCCGCCTTCTTGTTTTTATGTTTATGCCCTGGACCCTCCGCTTGTGCTGCTTGCTGTTGCCTTGGTACGAGGTTCGCTCTAGCGGCCGTTTGTGCCTGGGGTACTCACCTGATGGGGGATATCTCCGCGGCCTGCCTTAGCGGCCGTGTTCCTTCCTGCCGGTCCCGCTACGCCCTGCGTTTGCGGGCGGGGTTGCGGCGGTGTTTTAATGCGGCGGGAGTGGTCCGCGTTGTTGTTACAATGACTGGGGCGAGTTTTGGCGGGCCGGCTGCTTTTTAAAGCGCCTGCCCCTTTTCCTGGTCCCGCGTGAGCTCTGGACCTCGGGACTTTGTTTGTTTAAGTAGGGTCCTTTTCCTCATGCACCCGTCCTCAGAGGGTGCCTGTTCTGGTGGCGTTTTTGCTGTGTTTCACGTTGCCGATCCCAGAGTTGCTGTCATGGACTCGGGTGCCTCTTCATCCACTCCTCCTCTTGATGCTCTGCGCCTGTTGATTGATGAGGCGGTGGCTGCTGCCTTCCGGGCTCGGGAGGCTGCTGGCCCTCCTGCCAAGGTGCCTCGTGGGTCTGTAGATCCACTGGACGCTCCTGATGGTGAGATGGGTCCTGATGATGAAGAATGTGTCCGGGGTCGATTTGTTCAGGGTGCGGAGCTCTCTGACTTGTTCGCCCATGTGCGGGATAATTTGGGGTTCACTCCTCCTGTGTCCGATGTCCTGGAGGGTGACTTCTTTACGCAATATCACCAGCCGACCCCTGAGTCCTTCCCCTTGCATGGTGCCGTGCGCAAGGTGCTGGTTCATGAGTGGAAGGAGGTGGATAAATCCGCCTTCCTCGCTTTCTGTCTAAGCGTTATCCTTTGGAGGGTTTTGCTGCTGAATTTCCACAGGCTGTCAAGGTTGACAATTTGATGGCTGGTCTTTCCTCTCAGGGTTTGGTTCTGTCGGATGACGCCCTTCCTGTGGACGCAGTGGATAAGCGTGTTGAAGGGGCGGTGAAGCGTTCCTATGCTGCTTCCAATTTTTCTGTCAGGGCAACTGCCTATTCTAATTACATGGTCCAGTCCCTCCTCAAGGATTTTCAGGCACTGTCTCTTCTTTTGCAGGATGGGGAGGATGCCTCCTCTCTCTTGTCCCTCATGGAGTTGCAGGTGCGTTATTTGTCAGATATTTCCTTTGACAATTTGAGTGCCGCTGCAGCTGCTTCTGGTGCTTCAATTGCTGCGAGGCGTCATATCTGGATGCGTTCCTGGAAGGCTGAGTCTTCTCAGAAGTCGGTCCTGCTTAAGTTGCCATTTGTGGGTTCCAGGATGTTCGGGCCTCAACTTGAAGAGATGGTAAAACAGTCGCCGGAGAACCGCAAGCTTGTGGCTCCGGTCCGCCCTCCTTCTCGGGGGCGCGGTTTTGGATACCGTCGTGCCTTTGGGCCTTCTGTCCGGGGTGCTTCGCAGCCCTTTCGTGGCAGGGGTCGTGGCCGGGGGGCCCCTGGAGGTGCCAAGCCCCGGGCCCCTGCCAGTGTTGCTGCCACCGCTTCTTCCTCTTCGCAATGACTGTCTGCCTTTGCCGGTTGGGGGTCGCCTTCAATATTTCCTGCAACAGTGGTTGACGGTTCCGGATGCCTGGGCGGTTCAGACAGTGTCGGAGGGTTATCGGATCGAGTTCTCCTCTCCTCCCCCTCCAGTCTTCCTTGTGACTCCCCTATCCCGTCTTCCTCTGCGGCGGGAGGCCTTGCTGGAAGGAGTGCGCCTTCTGTTGGAGAAGGCGGCTATCGTGGAGGTTCCTCCTTTGGAAAGGGGCGAGGGTTGTTATTCCATCCTCTTTCTGGTCTCCAAGAAGGATACTCCAGATTTGCGCCCTGTTTTGAATCTGAAAAGGGTCAATCGCTTCATCCCTCGTCGTACATTCAAGATGGTGACTTTGTTGTCCATCCTGCATCTATTGCTTCCTGGGAGCTTCCTGGCATCCCTGGATCTGATGGATGCTTATCTGCACGTCCCGATCCATCCTGCGGATCAGAGGTTTCTCCGGTTTGCTGTGGGTTCCCGGCACTTCCAATTCCGGGTGCTTCCCTTCGGCCTTTCGTCGGCGCCAAGGATTTTCACGAAGCTCTTGGCCCCTCTGGTGGGTATTCTTCATTCCAGAGGTCTGCTGGTTTTTCCCTATCTGGACGATTGGTTGATTGTTTCTCCTTCTTTTTCTCAGGCTCTATCGGATGTGGATCAGGTGTGTCATCTGCTGGGGTCCTTTGGGTTCCTCATCAATCACCGGAAGTCTTCCCTGGTGCCCTCCCAGACCCTGAAGTTCCTGGGGCTCTCTTCCGCATGGATCTCGGGATGGTGTTCCTCTCCCAGGAGCGCCAGTTGACTTTGTTTCGTCACCTTTCTTGGGTTCTGTCCCAATCCCAGGTGTCTGCCCGTCTCTGGCTGAGAAGTCAGGGAGAGATGGCGTCCACTTTGCATCTCCTCCCTTGGGCCCGGCTGCATTTGTATCCCCTCTTGCATCATGTCCTGTCGCACTGGGATCCTGCCTCCCTGGACTACGAGGCCCTGATTCCCGTCTCTCCTGGGATTCGGGTGGATCTCCAGTGGTGGTTGTCCCCTCTGTCTCTTTCCCAGGGGTTCGATCGTCTTCCTCCTCGGGATGTGGTTGTGTTGTCCACGGATGCCAGTGCCGTGGGTTGGGGTGCTGTGATGGGTGCCTCCAAGGCTCAGGGTCGGTGGTCCCGTTTCGAGTCTCTCCAGTCCTCGAACTGGAAGGAGTTGCGAGCGGTTTGGTTGGCTCTTCGGTGGTTTGCTCCTCTCCTTCTGGGCCATGCTGTCTTGGTGCAGACCGACAACCAGGTTGTTCGGGCTTATGTCAATCGTCAGGGGGGCATGTGTCGGTCTCTGTTTCTCCTCTCCAGGATGATCGGGCTTTGGGCCGAGCAGAATCTCTTGTCTCTGACGGCGGTCTATCTTCCGGGGAAGGAGAATGGGCCTGCGGACTCTTTGAGCAGGGTGTTCCCCTCCTCGGTGACTATGTGTCTGTCCCCGGATCTGTTCGATCTGATTGTCCTCCGGTTCCGCCTTCCTTGGCTGGATCTTTTTGCCTCGGAGGTTTCTGCCCTCCTTCCTCGGTTTTGCAGCCTCGTTCCCTCCCGGTTGGCATGGGCGATAGACGCTTTCTCCATTCCGTGGTCACTGGGGCTCCTGTTTGCCTTCCCTCCGTTTGCTTTGATTCCTCGGGTCCTCAGGAAGATACGGTTGGACCGGGCGGAAGTTCTTCTGGTTGTGCCGGAGTGGTCTCGTCAGTCTTGGTTTCCCCTGCTTCTGACCTTGTCTGTGTGCCCCCATTGGAGGTTTCCCCTGTGTCCCTCCCCTCTACGGGCTCCTCTTCTCAGGGTTGCCTCCCTGCGCCGCCTCCGGCTGGGGTTTGGCACTTGAGAGGTTGAGTTTGTTGGGTCAGGGTTGCTCGGTTGAGGTTGCCCAGTGCCTCCAGTGGTCTCGGCGCCCTTCCACCTTGAAGTCCTATGACCGTCATTGGAAGAACTTCTCCTCCTGGTGCCTTGGGAAGGGTCTCTCTTCTTCCTCCTGTGAGGCTGTGAGGGTGTTGGACTTCTTGCGGTATGGGTTCGTCTTGGGGCTCGCTGTCTCTTCCCTACGTGCGCAGTGGGCTGCCATTCTTGCCTTCCGGGGTTCCTCTGTGTCCTCTGTCTCCCCGTTGGTGGCTCGCCTTTTGCGGAGCTTTTTGCTTCAGCGTCCTGTCTCTCGCTCTCCTGTACCGGCCTGGGATCTTCCCTGGTTCTCCAGGCCTTGACGGGTCCACCTTTCGAGCCTTTGGTCTCGGTGGACCTTAAGTTCCTTTCAGCTAAGGTTCTGTTCCTGGTGGCCATTACTTCTGGGCGGAGGGTTGGTGAGATTGGGGCTTTGATGGCTTCGCCCCCTTTTTGCGTTTTTGCGCTGACAAGGTCATTCTCCGTCCCAGTCAGTTTTTCTGCCCAAAGTGTTGTCATCTTTCCACTGTCAGGAGGATATTGTTCTCCCTGTTTTTTTCCGGATCCTGCCTCTCCGGAGGAGTTGGTCCTCCATTCTTTGGATGTGCTGAGGGCTCTCCGCATCTACTTGGATCGGTCCTCTGGTTTCCGTAAGGTTGATTCCTTATTTGTCACCTACTGCCTCTCTGGGCGGGGTCTTCGTCCTTCCTTGTCCACTTTGACTCGTTGGGTGAAGGGTGCTGTGGTTTCGGCCTACGATTCCGCCCGCTGTCCTCTCCCCTCTTCTGTTCAGGGTAGATCGACCAGGGGCGTCTCCTCCTCCTGGGCCATGTTCAAGGGGGCCTCCTTGAGAGACATTTGTAATGCTGCCACATGGGCTTCTCCCCATACGTTTGTTTCCCATTATCGTCTTCAGTTGGGGATGGCGGCCTCGGCTGCCTTTGGCTCACATGTTTTGTCTGCTGTACATGGTTTATGATTTGTACTGCTTTCTGTTGATTAAATGGACCTGTTTTCTTGCATTTTCTGGTCTGTTTTATTACAATCACCGTGTGCTTGAGTATAGGCTCACTTGTAAGGAATGGGACGGGAAGACTGGACGAGGAGGTAATGCCCGGTTACTCACCGGTAATATTCATTACTCCGAGTCCTGGTCTTCCCGTCCCATTCCTGAGCCCTTCTCTCCCTCCCTGTGTTTGGTTTTTGTTTGGGTGATTGTTTTCCTTTCTGGGTTTTTTTCTTTGGTATTCTCAGGATGTTTCTCTGACGCACTTCCCCCTTTATTGTCACCTGATGGTGGCGCCATGTTGGGGAAGTGCGAAAGCTTCGCTAGGTAATAGGTTTCTGTGGAGCAGACTAGCTGCTCACTTGTAAGGAATGGGACGGGAAGACCAGGACTCGGAGTAATGAATATTACCGGTGAGTAACCGGGCATCATCACATCAACCTGCCACCATCAGTGTGACAGGCCTATCTTTTTATGTGAGGAGTTCTCTGCCCCTACGGCAGAGTCTCCATAATCATAAACGTGCTATTAGCTCGTAATCTGTGAGTAGCAAAAAAATTCTAAACTTACACAAAATTGTAAGTTTCCCTTTGTGAAACAGGCCCATTGTGTTCAGATCTGGTAGAGAAGAGGACTGGTGAATCTGTGAAAACATACAACGCTTCCCTTGGAACTCATTGCTCAGCTGCACTGGGAACTCCAATGTTGTCACCCAGCCTTTCACCTCCATGTCTTTTTTCACCTGCATTAGCTAGAGGACCTCACTTTAGACCAGGAAATACCAGGAGCTGCTTGAGGAGTACCATTTTCTGTTTTATTGCTATGCTCAGACCTTGTTCCTTCACTGTGTCACTGTGAGCGCCCCAGATGTACGATGAAAATCGTTCTTTAACTTTTGTTCTGCTGACACCTTCTTGCACCCTGTTCAGCCTAACATCGCACCATTCATTTTCTCCAGCAAGGACTCAGCTAGCATCTGTGAGGGGAACCTAATGCCATGAGGAGGGTACTCTACAGGGTCTGAAGTTGCTCAGTTTTGTTGATACCCTTAATTGCACTGGTTTTAAAGGAAGACAAGCCTTGCACTGCTGTGGGAGCATCCATCAACTAATGTTCTAAGTACTGAATCAAGTGGTCGAAGTGGGCAGGATCTGAGGGGCACAACGTGCCTATACTTTTAAAAATTAAGTAAACAAGTTCCCCTACTTTTTGTGAAAAGAGAGCCGCTGTGGAACTGTTAATTCCAAGAGTTGAAATGCTTCAGCTGAAGTGTAAGGCAGGGAGTCTCCTGTGCTGAGAAACCGAGGAAGAGGCAGACATCTAAACAAGCCTTCCTGCCAGGGTGCCTGCTTGCCTGAACGAAATGTAAATATTCACAACTGGTTAATCTGAAAATGTAAAGGGTGTCTGTGCTTGGCTTAGTCTTTAATTGATAGACTCACTTGAAGCTTCCTGATGACACAGATTTATTCTTTACGAGTGGTATTGGAAGGGACAGTTATAAAACAAAATGCACTGTATACAGTCTGGGCATTACTAAAATCTATATTTTGGAAGCACTTGATCTTAAACGTTTTCGAGCATTTTGTAGCAGCCTATCTTATACTGTGCGTAATGCAAGTTTAAAATAATTACTTAAATATTCACAGTGCTTTCTGTCACAAACTAGGACCTCGTAGCACTAACATACACAAATCACAATTCCCCACTGCATTAACCGGGACTCAATTCTGTCGCTCTCTGGTTACAGACACAGACTTCCGCAGTGCATTAACTAATAGAGATTTCATCATGTACAATAGTGCATTTCCCACTGATTAACTTAACTTGCATTTATTTTTTCATTTAAGCTATGCCTTATTTTATATGTAGTTACCTGAAGGTGAAAGTCCGAATAAAGTTACAGAATATTTTCTTTCTTTAGCCATGCCTTTGACCCCGCTCTAACGCTCACTCACCCCGCCCCTTTGCGCACAGCATTACAGTTCCCATACTTTTTAATGCTCTTTGACCACTGACTGAATCACAGATTTCTTCTGCACCTTTTCTACTTTCCAGACTCTGCCTGCCAGGCCTTTAATTTACGTTCTACAGCCTTCATTGCATTGCATACAAAGAAGCACTACTTAGAAAGAGTGCGAGTCTGATAGGGAAAGCAATGGGGGGAAGTCACAACAGGTGGAAGAAAGATAGTTACACTTTGTAGCCCCGCCTCGCGCTTCTATGCCTAAAGAACACAGGGCCTCATTTATGAAAAGTGTTGCATCGCTGCGTGAAAACAGCGATGCAACACTTTTTAGTGCGCCCTCCTTGTGACACCATTGATGTGCCATATTTACTGTATGGCGCTCCATATCGTAAGGATTTACAGATACGTCAGTATTCCTGATGTATCTGTGGGCGCAAAAGTGGCGCATTGCTGGGGTGCGTCTGAAAACAGACCTGAAAATGTGTCCTTTCACATGTGAAAGAGCCTGCGTCATTTGACGCAGTGGCGCCCTAGAAGTGGCGCAGTGAAATCTCATAGATTTCACTGCGCCACTACTATGAGCCTTTTTTGCGGGGGAACACCCACCCTGCATATATTATACCTGAGGCAGGTATAATGTAGCGCAGGGGTTTACAAAGTGATACATCTGCCTAGATGCATCATTTTTTTTAAATGGTGCAGTGTGGCGCATGTTTTAAGCCACCGCAGCGTCACAAAAAGAGACGCAACAGCGGCGTAAAGGGCACATAAATAAGGCCCACATTATTTCAGGGACATTGCTTAAGTATTAGAAAGATTAAAAGTTAATTGCATTGAAACATTACAGCTCTTTAACAACAGATGTACCCCTCAGAACCCAAATGTGCTGGAGTAATGGGTCTAATGACGAATATGTTACATGAGGGATTGGAAAATACAGCAGGTATGTAGGGCATAACTAATTCTGTTTTGGGTCTAATGTTCTACATTTCATAATGGAAATGAACAACCATGTTTAAGCAACAATATTTGGTAAATAGGTATAGGTAAAATTAATGCAACAGTTGTAATCCATCAGTGCTCAAGCTTAAATACTCATGCTAAAATAATACGTACCAGCATTGCATGCACTGTTGCCATGGATATGGGAAAATGTCAGCAATTTTACTAACTTAAAAAACGAGAACATATGTTACCGTTTATTAAAAAGAAAAGCGAGGGCCAATAGTGTGTGTATGTTTGTGCGTGTACACTTGTGGTGTACCCTGCTTGCATTTGCATTTGCAACTATTTACTTGCCACTTTATCATGGCATTCCATCGAAAACATATCCAAAAGTTGGGCCTGAATGCTTTCCAGTATAAATTTTAAAAAAAACATATCCTAATACTTATCTCTGAGAAACATCTGGTACTCTAAATCAAGTAAATTCAGAAGCTTCAGACTGAGAGAAGGCCTCGAAGGTAAGTGCTCTAACCAGTGTTATTTTTTTATATTTATAAATTAACTTGCTGGGGGATTTCACTTTTTTTTGTAAAATCTGTCTGTATCATTTTGAAACAGTCAAAACAGGAAAAGACAAAAGAAAACGAAACAGCCGCACCTACTAACATTACCCAATTAAAAGGGGGACTAATTAATGCCCGCTCATTGTGCAGACACTGCCAAGACATCAGAGATTTAATAACGGAGCAACAGCTAGACTTCCTTTTTATCACCGAGACTTGGCTGAAAGATTGGTGCAACCCGGATATCGCGGTAGCGCTGCCACCTTACTATACGATCTGTAGGAAAGCTAGAGGGGACAACAGAGGAGGGGGTCTGGCCATTATCCTCCGTGATACACTACACTGTACTAATTTTGAATTGGACACACTTATGGGAGCAGAAAGTCTTGGCTTCTGCATCTCACTAAATGCCTCTGTGTCCTTTTCGGGAGCCCTGATCTATCGCCCTCCTGGTCACAGCCACTTTCACTGACTCACTAGGAGACACCTTAAGTCATTTCCTACTGAGATATGCCAACTTCACCTTATTAGGTGATTTTAACCTGCACCTAGAAGATAAAAAAGAGCCAGGAGTAGACAACTTCCTTCAAATAACAGATATACTCGGGCTGAACCAGTTGGTGGATGCTCCTACACAACGAGCTGGCCACACACTGGATGGGGTCTGCTCTAATTTCACCCTCCTCTCCGCAGACCCACCTATCCCGCAGATATGGTCAGACCATAACCTCGTCCCCCTCACACTCAAGATCCCATTGACGAATCGCCTCGACAAACAATCTACCGTCCTCCAGTCCAGGCATAAATGGACACAACTGGCCCGCAATCCCAAGTTGGCTTCTACCGCCCAGGCTCAGGTGCCTGCCCTAACAGGGAACCCTGCAGTAGACTCACGTCTCTTCCATACTTGGATGACTGCAGTTAGCAATGAACTTATCCTACAAGATAAACCCAACAAGAATGAGAAAAAAAACAACCCATAAAGCCCCCTGGTTTATGCCCACCCTTAAACAAACACATAATCAATGTAAGCGCCAAGAGCGTAAATGGAGAAGATGTTATGACGCGGGAGAGAAACAAGCATTTAAAATAAGCAGAAAGCTTTACCACACGCAGATCAAACTAGCCAAAAAAGAATACTACTCAAACACAATACAGGAGGCTAAACTTGACCAAAGATTATTTTCTCGGTCGTAAAGTCCTTCACCAATCCCAAAGCACTACAGAAAGAATTACCTCCTTCTCAGAGGCTGTGTGATCAAATATCAATCTTCTTTGAAGAAAAGATCTTGAACATCCAAAAGGACTTCATTACGGACCTTGTCCCTACTAAGTACGCCGCCTCGGAGCACGACCCTGACACTACTAGATACTCCATCCGCTCATTTGAACCAGTGTCATTGGAACAAACGCGTGAAGCAATTGTAGCATGCAAATCAGGTTCCCCCCTGGATGCCTGGCTTCCCACAATTCTCCACCAAATTGTAGACACGGTTAACCCAATAATAAACCTGATTGTTAACGCCTCCTTAAGCTCAGGTACAGTGCCAGATGATTGGAAGTTAGCGATAGTGAAACCTTTGAAAAAGAAGCCAAATATTGGCCCATCTGTCCTCTCTAACCTTCGCCCCATATCACTGCTTCCCTTATTGGGAAAAATCACAGAAACATTTGTTCATAAAGAACTAACTAAATTCATCGAGACCGCCAACATCCTCCACCCTCAACAATCCGGTTTCTGCCCCAAGCACTCCACTGAGTCTGCACTCCTGGAAATCACGGACACCCTAAAAATGATAGCTGACAGAGGCAGGAAGGCTGTGTTGATCCTACTCGACCTATCGGCCGCATTTGTTACTATATCACACAGTATTCTCCTGTCAAGACTCAAATCCAGCGGTATTTCTAACACCGCCTTGGAATGGCTAAAATCCTTCCTCTCCGAGCGCAGACAAGCGGTGTCCCTTGGAACTTTTCTATCTGTTGAGCGTACCATCACAACAGGAGTGCCACAGGGCTCATCGTTAAGCCCACTGTTATTTAACATTTACATGACCCCACTCATCTTGCTGATAACATCATTCAGGATCGAAGTTACTTCCTATGCAGACGATACTCAAATGATCTTATCCCTAGATCACGACTCCACGGACGCCGAACTCAACTTCAAAAGATGCCTAACCAAGGTCATCCAGTGGATGAAGGACAACCACCTCAGGTGCAACACCGATAAAACGGAGATCTTACCAATAGGAAAAGAGGTCTCATTCTTGCCGGGCAAGTGGTGGCCTGAGGGTACATCACCTCCGTCTGATATGGTGAAGGTTGCAAGGAGTACAGTTTGACTCCGTAGCAGGGACCTGCTTCAGCCTTATAAAATCCTTGAATTCTTTTTTACGATTTACTTCCACTCGCTGCAAGGAAATCAGTAGCAGTCGCCCTGATCCTCTCGCGACTAGACTACTGCAACAGCCTCCTGGCAGGAGCCAATAAACAAACATTAAAAAGACTCCAAGTAGTCCAACATGCAGCGGCTCGGTTGGTATTAAAACTACCACAAGGTCCTCCGCATCTGCAGCCCTAAAAACCCTTCATTGGCTCCCACTACATAAGAGAATACTCTAAGATTCTCCTAATCACCTTTAGAGCCTCACTCAAACTGGGGCCAAAATACCTCTCATCAAGATTCACCCCCTACATTACAACCAGATCTCTCAGGTCCTCGTCAGCCAACCTGCTCAAACCTCCCAGTTTTAGATGCAAAACAAAGGGAGGAAAAACAATGGCCGTATTAGGTACCAGAGCCTGGAACCTACTGCCAATGCATCTGAGAACGTTAAAATCTGAAACACAATATAGGAAATCACTAAAGACTTGGATTTTCGGATCCTCAGATGAACTCTGTCTCTCTCTCATTTAAGAACATCAGAGTTTCTTCTTACCTCCATACCAGCGCCAGGATGCTCCTTTCGGAGTGGCAGTCAGCGCTTTATAAATATCGCTTTTCATTTCATTTCAAAATCTCGAAATAGTTGTCAAAATAATGTGTTTTTTATGTTATTTTATCTTTTATTACCGAATGTAGCACAGTCACAGTCAGTATGTCCGTTGCTTATACAGTAGAGTACGGCACATTGTAATATTCCAGAACACAACATATAAAGTATCTCTCAATATAGTTGTAGAAAGAATGTAACTCTGTTTTGGTGAGAATTATATGAAATTTATGCATTTAAGTTTTTCTTTAAAGCATTTCTGTCGTTGTACAGAAAATTGTTAGAAGTGGGGCTCTCTAGTTGGCAATTGGTTTGCACTCTGTCGAAGTAGGTACCCTTCCTTCTAGTCAGTCAGGATAAGGGGATTACATGCCCAAGATAACCCCTGCTCACCCCCTTGGTAGCTTGGCACGAGCAGTCAGGCCTACCTAAGAGTCAATGTGTAAAATATTTATACATAAGACACTCAGTAACACAGAGAAAACACTACAAATGAACACCACACCAGTTTGGAAAAATGAAGAATCTTTACCTAAACCAAACAAGACCATAACAACAAAAATCCAACATACACAACTCAAGATATGACTTTTTAAAAGTTTTAGCAATTCTGTCAATGGAACTCTATGGATGTGGTAATTTTACACAAAGAACCTCAAATGAGTCAAAATCCACAAGGCAAAACAGCTGCAAAGGAGGGAAGTGTCAGAAAACACAGCGATGCATCAGTTCCTGAGTCCTTGGGGAGGCGATGCGACAGTTCTGCTGCATGCAGGAGAAGTGATGCGTCAAATCCGGACTGTATGGGAAAGTGATGCGTCAATTCCAAGACTGTTGTGGTCTGAGGGTGATGCGTCAGATAAACTTGGCGCACAGGTGCGATGCAGGGAAATCTGGACACGCTGTAGGTCTGATCCAGCGCAATATTAGCCAACAACATTCATACACCATATACTCACTTGGGCCCATACATTCACACTACACTAATACTTACGCTGGGTGTCAGATGTACTTTTTATCAAAGTCCCTGCTACCAATTACCTTCTGATTGAAGAGTAATAACTTACCAATGGATCCTTTGCTAATTGGGAAGTTTAAAATGTGTGACATTCATTATAATACATAATCCTGAAACAACCACTGGGTCAGGAAGTTTTAAAAATGTTTATCTAAAGTTTTAGCAGAGTAAAATACAGAAAACACGGTACTTGATTGAAAATACCCAAGAAAAAGCATAGAAATGATTTTGCTAATAAATGACGGTGTTTAAGGAAGAGGAGAAGATAGAGACAGCAGCGCAACTAAAGGTTGCAATATAGTTACCTAAATGCGAGAACCAAGCCCCTTGGCCAAGGAGTTGGGAAAGATAGGACCCAGGAAGGATGAAGAGCAAAGACTTCTTCCAGGATCAGGACAGGACCGGTAACCTCTCTACAACGACGCCTGTGCCGTTCCCCTCTCTGATACTCGACTTCTCTCGATTCTCCCGTGCCTTCCTTCTAATGCACTCCGCCGCCCCCTCCTCAGGACCTCTTCCGGACAGGAATTCAGTCAGCAACCGATCAGCTGGGCAGTCTGGAGTTGAGAGCGCTCTGGCAGTATGGACGCCTGTTCTTCGTGAACGCATGCTCTTCTGACTAATTTACTAATGCTATATTCTATTATACCCTTCTACACCCATGTACCTCCCCTTAATGTTGCTAAAATATGGGACCACTACTTCTGATTGGACAGGGACAGGGGTGGATTCTCGCACCATATCGATTTGGCCTAAATTGTAACGCCTATTGTCTTTACGTTCCCTCCCCTTCAAATTAATACATTCACTTTATTTCCCACCCGTCTCATGACAAATGTTATACATTTTACAGGAGAAAAGTAACAATTTGTTCCGCCGGAAACATTGGGCACATCATCTTTGGCCAATAGGTCGTGGCCTTGGGAGACGTCCAAGTTGACTTCACTTGGCAGACATACAGGACACATGTGCAGAACCCTCTGTCTCTCGAGTTTCAAGACACCAACCCAGGCCCAAGTTTACGAATTACTAAAAGTGCAAGAAGAAAATATTAAAATCACAAATAAAATGTTTCACTGTATACTCACTTTCCCTACTCTATTCCCATTTAATCATAATACTATTCTGCATTAGTAGCGTTAAGAAAACGACAATTTAATAATGACATGAGAGCAAGCTTAAGCATGTGAAAACATTTAACGGCCATTTTAATGCACACTGCGCAGAAGCAGAAGTTTCCCACCAAGCAAAAGAAAGACGTCACACCATGTGATCAGGTTGCGACATGCGCATTGAGGTTCCCGCGCTTTAGCGGCCATCTTGGTTTATAGACAAGCGTTATTCATTAGTAAAACACATAGGCAAGCGTCTATCCCTTCTGTGTTTGTGAATGCAAAGATTAGTATTGACAGTACAAGTTTAATAAATTAATACTATGAGGAGGATTGCATACAAGCAAGTTTCCTTTTTGAAACCTTGCTCCATCAATCCCTTCTCTGATGGCGTTTCTGAGCCATCAAAAATACTACCCTCAATCAGATGCCAACTTCTAGCAATTCGTTTCATTCTCATTTTTACTTTTTCTATTCTTACAGTCTCCTTTTAATTTCTTGTATAAATCACTTCTCTATTCTTCTAGTTCGATTTTATCCAGTTTTCTCTTCTTTCCTTTTCCTGTCACTTTATATGTTCCATTCTTTCTACAACATTTGCACCATATTGTTATTGCTAAAATTATTATTGCTATCCCTGCTAAGGGTACTAATATTTTACCTATAAGTCCTTTCCCTATATTAGCAAACCAGGTTCCAATTGACTGAGATACTATTTGTCAATCTTTCCCATACACTATCAACTTCCAGTGGTTTTAGTTCTTTCTCAAGTTTAGTTATGTTCTGAATATACGTTCCAATTTCTGCACTCTTATCAGGAATATAAGTGCAACAATGTTTCGTCTTCAATAATTTACAGACTCCTCCCTCTTTTGCCAATAGAATGTCAAGAGCAAGTCGATTTTGCATCACCATAGATCTAATCGCAACCATCTCTGTATTAATCATTAGAAAACCTCCAGCAGTATCCGTTGATAAACGATCAACCACTGTAGACAATTTGCATATTTTCCTTGAGTTCAGAATTATTCCCACTGAAGGTATCAATGCACCAAATATATCACCTACGATTTCTGAAAAACTAGCTCTTTTACTACGTATTAATTCATTATTGTTTTCATTGCTTCCAGTGTTTCTTTTTATGTGGTATATCTTTGGAAAAACTATTCCAAAATAACAACTTCCATACCATCTTGCAGGAAGCCTAAAGTAAGCCTTATTCCCACATACATAATAGATTCCAGGAAAAACTGAATCTGTTCCTCCTTTGAGTCCCCAACCTCCAATAATTAAAAAATTGTGTTCACATTCACTGGTACCGATGAAAACATTGTTATAATCAGTCTTTAACCTATGAAGACAAATTTTCCCTTTCTTTACGAAATCCAGAGCCATTGCAGCTTGAGCTTTACCAGGTGTATAACTTCCTTCCTTCCTTCTCCGCCCAAGGTGGCAACTGAGCCTTATGCTCTGAAGCTTTCTTTTGAAAATCATGTCTTCTATCTTCTACTAAATTCAAAAATATCTTTTCTTCTTCTAGTAAAGAACATGTTAGATTGTGTCTATGTGCATGTGTTATGTCTATCGATTTTAAGAAAAACTCTCCCATAAACTGTGCGTCTTGACTAGTAAGCACTGGGTTCATACTCTTGCGAATCGGAACCTCAGAAAATATCACATCTAAGTTTGAATAATAATACTGAAGTTTCCCTGTTCTATAAAATAAACTAGACAAAACACTACACGATATGCCATATGTCAGTGGTAAGTGATGGTATGTTAATCCTTCCGCTACTGATTCAGGTAACTTCATACAGACATAACAATTACTAACTTCCATTGTGTCTACATACTGAAACAATAACTTTGTGAAAACATTTAAACTAGAGTCGTTATCAGCTATTTCATGATGAATTTCTGCCTCATCTTCTGCCATTAATTCTACTCTATTGCCCTTCATGTTTGCTGTCCTCCCTTTAGTTTCATTATTAATCTTCTTATCTATTATCATAAGGTAAGGAACTGCTACAATCAGGACTAACCATACTATAAGCACCAATACTAGACTACATATGCAGATTGCACAGCATCTCCTACAACAATTTCGTTTTGGTCTCCCAGTAACTCTATCATCAGGCATTTTTCGACAAGGAAGATTTCTCTTCTTATCTCTTCTTCTTTTCTTTAGATGATTCTTTTGTTTAGTCAGGGTGGTCTTGGTTCTTCTTCGTATGTTAGTTCTGCACTTGTTCCTTCGCCACCACTGTCACTTGACTCTGAGCTTTCAAAATCTTCAAGAATGATATAAGTCCAGTCAGGACCCTTGAATTTGTTATTCACAAGTCTCAGTCTTTTACTTTTTCTTTTTCCTGACTTTTTCTCTTGTTCAGTTTGACTTGTCACTTCAGGTACTTGTTCTGGATCTTCACTTCTGGTTGTTATGTGGTATTTTACTCTTTTAATGACACTTGGCCAATGATCTCCTTTTCTTGTTTTCTTTGTTGGCACTGTTTCTCTGTTTACGTCTTCAAAGATCTCGTTATTTTCACTGATCAATACTGTTTTGTTTTCTTTGATTACTGCCTCTTTTGTTTGTTCTTTTTCAGGTCTGATTGGTTTCTTTTCAGTAGCTCCACAATGACTTTCAAGATGTTGGCTTTGTTCCTTTTTATTTCTTTATGTTAATTTGTATTTACCCCTTTTTCTTTAGTGAATTCTTCTTGATCTAACTGCTTCTGATCAGGGCTTATTGCACTGTGAACTTCTGCAGCCTGACCTGATTCTTCTAAACCTGTCTTTCCCTGTGTAAAATCAATTAAATCTTCACTGTTTTTAGTCTAATTTTCTTTCCCTATCTTATTTAGTTCAGGATCTTTTACTATCTTTTCTTCTTGATCCTGAACTTCTTCTTCTTCACCTATCTGATCTTCTTCAATTTCCTCCAATTTTGTTTGATTTCTCGTTCTGTAATATACTTCAGGAACTTCTACCACTGGTATCCAATCCTGACTTGTGCTCGGTTGTTCTCCGTCAGCTTCTCTCGAACCTCTAGCCTGAGATTCCTCAGCTGGGCAACCTTCAGCTTCTTCAGTGATTGGCGTTGTCTGTGGATTCTCTTCTTCAGGGTCTGGTACTCTCTTTGTGTGCCTTACGTGAATCCAATTAGGAAATCTTGCACACTTCACTGCTGTATTGGTGGTCAATATAAATTGACAAGGTCTGCTCCACCTGGGTGATAGACACGTTTCTCTGGTGTGATTCTTCACTACCACCCAATCACCAGGATTCAGATCATGTTCTAGTTCAGGCTGCCTGGAAACTGCGTCTTCTCCAACCTGATGAGAGACAGAACGCACTAGGTCAGCCAATCCTTTGCAATAATCCAAAACCATATCATCAGATATATTCACCAGTTTGTTTGTGGGAACATGTGTTTGTCTCATTGCTCTTCCCATCATTATTTCATGGGGGCTCAATCCTGTTGTTCTGTCAGGTATGCTTCTGAGTCCCATCAAGATAAGTGGCAATGCGTCTGGCCACTCTAATGATGTTGATGCACAAATTTTTCCCAATCTTGACTTTATAGTGCCATTTAATTGTTCAACCACTCCAGAAGCCTCTGGGCGATATGCACAGTGCAATTTCTGCTTGATTTGAAATGCTGCACATATTATCTGGATCACTTCGCTATTAAAGTGTTGTTTTCCTCTATCTGATTCCAAAGATACTGGGAAACCAAACCTAGGTATGAGCTCACGTAACAATAGTTTTGCAACTGTAATACTGTCATTTCTCCTAGTAGGGTAAGCTTCCACCCACTTTGAAAACAGACACACTATAACTAGTACGTATTTCAGCCCTCTACATGGTGGTAACTGTATGAAGTCGAACTGGAGTCTTATAAATGGGCCCTCTGCCTTTCCAATCTTTCCAAACCCAATTATAGTTTTCCTGCCTGGATTATGCATTTGGCAAATTAGACATCTCTGGCAAAGACTCTCTGCAACAGCCCTGAATTTGGGATTGTACCAATTTTGTCTGAACAGCCTAATCATCGCATCTCTCCCTATGTGTGTGTCTCCATGATGCATTCTAGCCATTTGTGAGAGTAAACAGTCTGGCATGACTGGTCTGCCATCTGCACTGATCCACACTTCATCTTCTCCTCTTTGGGAGCAACCCACTTTGATCCACAAATTCTTCTCACTTTCCTCAACCTCATCAACCTCATCTTGCAATTTCTTTACTTCATTCCAAGTTTCTGGTGGCATATACAACATAAGTTGGCAGCTGATTCCCATTCTTTCCACCCTCTTATTGACTGACGTTCTGGTTTTGGCACAATGTTGAGCCACCAAGTCTGCATATCTGTTGCCGACTATCACCCAGTCATCTCCTGACTGGTGTGCGGCACATTTCACCACAGCCAATTCTTTTGGTGATTGTATTGCTTCTAGCAATTCCCTTACAAATTGTCCATTTTTAATGGGGGATCCTGAAGAAGTCATGAAATCCCTCTGCATCCACAGTTGGCCAAAATCATGCACAACCCCGTAACCATATTGACTATCTGTAAATATGGTCACTCTCTGATTCCTCCCAATTTTGCATGCTTTTATCAAAGCAATCAATTCAGCTACTTGTGCAGATTTGACTCCTGGTAAATAGGATGCTTCGACTATTCCAGTCAATTCACATACCGCATAGGCAGCAGTTAGTTTACCATCTTCATGTCTTTGACATGATCCATCGACAAATAGCTCCCTGTCTGGCTTTTTAAGAGGCTGTTCCTCTATGTCTGGGCGTGGTTTTGTACATAATTCTGTAATTTGTACACAATCATGTTCATCTTCTTCGTCATCTTTATTTGTTTCATGATATGGGTCCGGCAATAAAGTTGCTGGATTTATTATTGTACACCTTACCATGGTCACATTTTCAGCACCCATTATTATCCTCTCATATTTAGTCAGCCGACTAGGAGTAAGATGCTGAGTTCGGGTTCTTGTCAATAGAATCACAACTGCATGTGGAACATACACTTTTACAGGATGTCCCATCACAATTGACTCACTTTGTTCAATGCTCAAACAAGTTGCTGCCACTGCTTTTAAGCATCCTGGCAACGCGGCTGCTACTGGGTCCAATGTAGCAGAAAAGTACGCTATAGTACGTCTGTCTAGGCCATGTCTCTGAGTTAGGACAGAAAGTGCACAATTTTCTCTCTCTTGACAGAATAATGCGAATTCTCTTTTATAATCAGGCATGCCTAAGGCAGGTGCTGAACAAAGTGCGTTTCTCAATTTTACAAAAGCTTCTACACTTTTATCCTCCCACTCGACGGGGTCCTTTGCTTTCTTTTTCGTCATGTTAATTAAGGGCTTAACTAACATGGAGAAATTTGGTATCCATTGTCGACAGTAGCCTACTATTCCTAGGAACATTCGCACTTGTCTTTGGGTTACAGGCATTTGCATTCTCTTTATTAATTCTACTCTTTCAGACGTTACTCTTCTTTTTCCCCTCTCAATTTGGTGTCCCAGATATTTAACAGCTGTCCTGCAAAACTGTAACTTTTCAGGTGAGACTTTATGCCCTTCCTCAGCCAAAAGATTTAATAATGCTATGGAGTCAACAACGCAGTCTTCTCTGGTGGTCGACGCCACCAATAAGTCGTCGATATATTGGACTAAGACTGAGCTTCCTGGCATCACTAGTTTTTCCATGCACTTTTTCAGTATCTGGTTGAAGATGGAAGGACTTTCTGTGTATCCCTGAGGAACACGATTCCACACATAGACCTTGTTCTCAAATTTAAATGAGAAAAGATACTGGCTGTCTGGATGCAATGGTATTGAAAAGAATGCTTGACACAAATCAATTACTGTGAACCATCCTGCATTCCAAGGGATCTGGTATAGAATTACTGCAGGATTTGGTACTATGGGACAACATGGTTCCACAATCTTGTTTATTTTACGCAGGTCCTGAACAATCCTATATTTTCCACTAGGTTTCTTTAGTCCCATGATTGGTGAATTACATGGGCTACTCATTACTTCTTTTAGGATGTTTTGTTTTACCATTCGATTGATTTCTTCAATGACTCCTGCTTTTACTTCTGCACTCATTTTGTATTGTTTTGTATTTGGGAAAATCGCACCTTCTTTTACAGTAATTTGAACTGGATCTATTTTTGCCATAAGTCCTGCTTCTTTTCCGGTGAAATCCCATACTATTTGGTTTACTGTACCTTTTAATTCTTCTGGCAACTCATCTTTTATTATCAACGAAAACATTTCATCTATTTCTGTACCTTGTTTTGCAACCATAATTTTATATACATGGTCCTCATCTGGTGTCTGAACTGCCACACCATCTGGCGTGCAGAAAATTGTACAGTTCATTTTGCACAATAAATCTCTACCTAATAAATTCACTGGGCTATAATCACACACCACAAATTGGTGCATTTCTCTGAAGTTTCCTATTTTGACTTCCATTGGTTCTGTAAGAGGTGTTCTAATTCTTCGATTAGCTACCCCTACTACTTGGATATCTTCACCAGAGAGGAAGGTCTGGGATGTCTGCTGATCTCACAGTAGACCTGGTAGCACCAGTGTCCAAAAGGAAAGTAATATCATTACCTTTCACATTTCCTTCAACATATGGACCAGACTGATCTACCTGTAAGGATGCGCCAAGTATGCACTCCTTCTTCCCCTCTCCTAGGCACTGTCAAGAGTCGAATTTACAGTAATTGTCCTGCAAAAGAAATTGTGATGTCATGTAATCATTCTTACCACTCCCTCCTGGGTATCCAATGTCTGTACCATGTTTTGCTCTGCTTATATTACCCTGAACAGGTGGAGGTGGTAATTGATTCTGGGGATTTACACCCTGTTGTGAGTCATTCTGTGTCTGTGGATTTAAGTTTTGATTTGGGCCATTATTATTCCGAATCTTTTTACATTCATCCTTCCAATGCCCCAATTTTCCGCATCCATGACAAGGAAATTTCTTTTTAGCTTCTTCTCTACTCATTCGTCCTCTAAATTTTCCACCATTTCCCGTATCACCACTCGTTCCAGGATCTTTTCCTGGATTTTCACTCGGATTTTCCAAATTAATTCCCTGCTTCTCTGCCATTTTCACCTGAGCCCACATCACTTTTTCCTGCAATTTCTTGTGTCTATCCTCAATATCGTCTCCACAATATTTTGCATACTTCAGAATCTCATCTATGGGCTTTCCCTGCCAACACAGCATGTGTTGTTTAATCATCTGGCAAATCTCTGGCTTCAGACCGTAAACAAATCGATACACAAATTGACTCATGTTCTTGTCTCCAATGTCCTCAAATCCACTATACTGTTTAAACACCTGTAATAAACGCTCATAATAGGAATGTACTGTTTCACTGGCTTCTTGGGTTGTTCGATCTATTTTCACCCAATCTGTTTCTTTCGGTGGTATTTTCCCTTTCAGGTAAGTTATCACCTGCTGATACTTTTTCATCACGTCATTTGACGGGGCACCTGTTTTCGGATCTCTGGGATATTCATCACTAGGCCAATCGACTGTGATCTTACAATCTGTCCATAAATCGGCAGGTACCACTATGTCAAACAAACCATCTAAATCCTTCAACAATACCTTTGACACCTTCACAAACCCTTCAACCTGCTTGGACCATTCAATTGGCTTTTCCCTCAGCTTTGGAAAATCATTTGTAAATGACAAAATATCCTGTCTGCTCCATGGGACATGTACATATCCTCCTCCCGCAACTTCTCGCATTGGATACATTTGATCTGCTTTTCCTGCTTCCTTCATCACATATTCAGATGCTGTTCTACTTGTTCGTGCTTCTTCCTTTTTCTTGGCCCACCTAGATCTCCATTTATCTAGATCTCCCCATTTTTGTAAAACTAACATTAATTCTCTTATTTGCAGTCTTCTTCCAGATGCATTCATATTTTCTAAATCTTTGTCTGAAAATTCTGCTCTATAGGGTTTCTGTAGTACCTTTGATCTCCCTATTTCTGTGCCCATCTGTAGTGCTAAATTGGACAATTTTTCATGGAATATCTTTACATTTCTAGTGATACTCCTGCACAAGAATAATAATTCTTCTTCATCATAGGTATTCAAGCGTTCTACTCCTACATTTCCTGCTATTATTTCTTCTAATTTGACTTTCAATTTATGGATATCCAGTACTTTTGGAGGTGTGCACTGTTTAACTGACCCTTGTACCCATCTTTCTAGATCTTCAGGTGTTACTATGGTAGCACTTTTTGTTCCTGATGAAGTTACTAAACTTACATCTTTTGAACCTCCAGGTACATCTTTTCTGGGAGTACTATTTACAGAACCTCGAATAGGTAAATCCATGAGTGATATTGTGGATTCACAGTCACTAAATTGATCCTCAATTATAACTGGAGCTTCAGGTTTGGTGTTACTCACAGGAGTAGGTGTAAGTATCGGTTGAGGACAATTTCCCTGCGTACCATATAATGGAACTACTGGACCAATTGTTACAGGTATGGTCAATGAATCAGGATGTACTTTTATCTGAGTTATTTTCTGTATTAATTCTGCTCTGTTCTTTTCTAGGGCTTCTTTTTCTTTGTCATGAAGTATTCTAGTCGGGGTGAATTCATGCATTACCTTTGGTACCATTGGAGTTTGTGGTGGTGCACTAGGAGGGCATCCACTTGTCCCTTCCTGATATGGTGGGGGATTTCTTAACATTTCTTCCATAAATTCGTCTTCAGATTCCTCATTTCTCATTAAATGTTTTGTCTTTTCTGTACATTTGCCTCCTGATTTTTCTCCTGTGAATAATGGATACAGTCCCTCTGTAATCATTGCCCTTCTCCATTGTTTCATCTGACCCTCTCTTGACTCACGTACATATCTGGGGTAAAATCCTGGGTAACTCTTATTACTTCTAGATCTATCCCGCTCAAATGCCTCGGTTTCCCATTCTTCTAGAGCTTCATACTGGGTCAATCTAGGTCTGGGTTCTAAATCATTCATCCTCAATCTCAAGTTTTGAAGAATTCTTCCATTGAAGGTACCATTCTCGGGAAATGCTAATACTCCATCATTTTTGGTGTATTCTATCCAATTCTCCATCCATATACAAGTATGATAACCTCTCTCCATCATCATAAATGATGCTGGCGTTTTAGCTGGTGGAATAATAATTCCTTCTCTAGTTTTGATTTGTTTGTCCCTTTTAAAATAATTCTTAATCTTTTGTAAGAATGACATTTTTCTCCTTTCTCCGTACATTCTATCTAATCTTCTGTGTACAAAATTATATTCTGCAAAACCTAGGAATCTCCTATCCGGACGAGTTCCTATTAAAGTCGGATCACGTTTTAACATGCAATCCTTATCCACTAAGAATTTTGCTTCTATATTTTCGACCAATCAAATGTCTGCTATCTTTTATTTCCGAGCCAATCCTTGCGCGGCTTTTTGGTGACGTTTGTCTGTCAACCCCTCCTTTACAATCTGCTCTTTTCTGTCCTCGCTGGTTTAACCAATCTCAGCGCGGCACCTGTGACATCAGTACTACTCCTGACTACTGACCCCTCCTTTACAAGGGTTTTCTCCACACCCGCTGTTTCAACCTACCACAGTGCGGCGTTTTGTGACGTCAGCTCCCTCTCCGGCAACTGACCCTCCCTTTACAAAAATTTACGCAAACTTATTTTCTCTATAAATCTTAATTAAATTTCAGTAACAACATAAAACATTCGCTATCGTGCCAGTTTCCACTAATTTTGAAAAGGATAGTTTCTTCCACACTTTAGTAAAACCTTTCCGTTTACTAATACATACACTACGAGTAAAACACTTCCGTCTACTCTTCACACAAGCTCCAGAAGTACCTGTTACTTCTCCAATGTTACCCTTACTAGGTGATATAACATCAAATTTTTATCAGCGTACCCTTTTTGCTATTACTCACACGCATAGAGTCCCTAACGAGTACTGAAAGTCCTGCTTAACTTCTCAGTACTAATTCTGCCTGACAGATAACCTCACTGCAGTATGGCTTCCACTTGCCACCCACTATTCTTTTTCCCCTGGGGTATTCTGGACAACATATAACAAAAACTCAAAAATAAGCGAATGTTAGTTCATAATAAAAAAATACAAATAAAATTCTCATTACCCAATTAACAAAGAGTAACAAAAAACCGTCCTCTGCTTACCAGAAAACTGATCCAGCGCAATATTAGCCAACAACATTCATACACCATATACTCACTTGGGCCCATACATTCACACTACACTAATACTTACGCTGGGTGTCAGATGTACTCTTTTATCAAAGTCCCTGCTACCAATTACCTTCTGATTGAATAGTAATAACTTACCAATGGATCCTTTGCTAATTGGGAAGTTTAAAATGAGTGACATTCATTATAGTACATAATCCTGAAATAACCACTGAGTCAGGAAGTTTTAAAAATGTTTATCTAAAGTTTTAGCAGAGTAAAATACAGAAAACACGGTACTTGATTGAAAATACCCAAGAAAAAGCATAGAAATGATTTTGCTAATAAATGACGGTGTTTAAGGAAGAGGAGAAGATAGAGACAGCAGCGCAACTAAAGGTTGCAATATAGTTACCTAAATGCGAGAACCAAGCCCCTTGGCCAAGGAGTTGGAAAAGATAGGACCCAGGAAGGATGAAGAGCAAATACTTCTTCCAGGATCAGGACAGGACCGGTAACCTCTCTACAACGACGCCTGCGCCGTTCCCCTCTCTGATACTCGACTTCTCTCGATTCTCCCGTGCCTTCCTTCTAATGGACTCCGCCGCCCCTCCTCAGGACCTCTTCCGGACAGGAATTCAGTCAGCAACCGATCAGCTGGGCAGTCTGGAGTTGAGAGCGCTCTGGCAGTATGGATGCCTGTTCTTCGTGAACGCATGCTCTTCTGACTAATTTACTAATGCTATATTCTATTATACCCTTCTACATCCATGTACCTCCCCTTAATGTTGCTAAAATATGGGACCACTACTTCTGATTGGACAGGGACAGGGGGTGGATTCTCGCACCATATCGATTTGGCCTAAATTGTAACGCCTATTGTCTTTACGTTCCCTCCCCTTCAAATTAATACATTCACTTTATTTCCCACCCGTCTCATGACAAATGTTATACATTTTACAGGAGAAAAGTAACAATTTGTTCCGCCGGAAACATTGGGTACATCATCTTCGGCCAATAGGTCGTGGCCTTGGGAGACGTCCAAGTTGACTTCACTTGGCAGACATACAGGACACATGCGCAGAACCCTCTGTCTCTCGAGTTTCAAGACACCAACCCAGGCCCAAGTTTACGAATTACTAAAAGTGCAAGAAGAAAATATTAAAATCACAAATAAAATGTTTCACTGTATACTCACTTTCCCTACTCTATTCCCATTTAATCATAATACTATTCTGCATTAGTAGCGTTAAGAAAACGACAATTTAATAATGACATGAGAGCAAGCTTCAGCATATGAAAACATTTAATGGCCATTTTAATGCACACTGCGCAGAAGCAGAAGTTTCCCACCAAGCAAAAGAAAGACGTCACACCATGTGATCAGGTTGCGACATGCGCATTGAGGTTCCCGCGCTTTAGCGGCCATCTTGGTTTATAGACAAGCGTTATTCATTAGTAAAACACATAGGCAAGCGTCTATCCCTTCTGTGTTTGTGAATGCAAAGATTAGTATTGACAGTACAAGTTTAATAAATTAATACTATGAGGAGGATTGCATACAAGCAAGTTTCCTTTTTGAAACCTTGCTCCATCAGGTCGATGCAGCGACAGCGAACAGGCGCTGCATCGATTTCTTCAGCCACGGACCAACGATGCATTGATTCTTTCAGCCACACAGCAGTGCGTGTGCCAGAGTCAGCGCAGTGGTCTCAGACTTCGGACACACGGTGCAGTGAACTCGGGCTGCGGCAGCTTCTTCGGGTGCTGACAGGCACTGAGTCAATTTCTTCAGCCGCACGGCGGCAGTGCATGAAAATTCTTCCCGCACGCGGGTGTTGTATCAGGAAAACAGGTGCTGGAAGATCTTTATGTCTTCTTGATGCTTTTTGCAGCAGGAACAACCTCCAAGGTCCCAGAACTGGAATTGGCACCATAAGGCAGGTCAGAACTCCCAGCAGTGGAGTTCAAGGATGGTGCAGATTAAGTCTTTGTGTTCTTGAGACTTCTTAACAGGAGACACGCTCTACATCAAGCCTTGGAGAATCTTCTCAAGCAGGATACACAGGAAAGTCCAGTCTTTGTCCTGTCCAAAGCAGGAGCAACAACTGCAGGTCAACTCAGCAAAGCAACACACAGCAAAGAGGCAGTACTCCTCCTCACAGCTCTTCAGCTCTTCTCCTTTGCAGAGGTTACTCTTGATCCAGAAGTGTTCTAAAGTTCTGGGGTCAGAGCCCCACTACTTATACTACTTTCAGCCTTTGAAGTCTGCATACTTCAAAGACAGTCTCTCTTGCTCAGTAGAACCAGTTCTTGACTCCATGGTCTAGACACACTACAGGGGGTGGAGACAGCATTGTGAATGGCAGACACTGCCCTATTCAGGTGTCAGTGACTACTCCTCCCACCACTCTAGCTCAGGGAGACCCATCAGCCTAGTGAAGGGTCATCGGGATATGCAGGCCACACCTCAGTTCCCTTTTGTGTGACTGTCTAGAGTGAATGCACGAACAGGCCCCTATCAGTCTAAACCAGATGTTGATTCCACAGACAAGCATAGGCACAGGATGGTTCAATAAGAAAATGCCCACTTTCTAAAAGTGGCATTTTCCAACAAACAATTTAAAAACCAACTTCACTAAAAGATGTAGGTTTAAATTCTGAGCTCAGAGAGCCCAAACTTCAAATCTCTCTCTCTTCCCAATTTAAAGTTACACTTGTAAGATGTTACAAGGCAGCTCCAATGATAAACTATGGGAGAGATAGCCTTCCAATAGTGAAAAATGAAATTGGCAGTATTTCCCTATCAGGACATGTAAAAATCACCAGCACATGTCCTACCTTTTACATACACTGCACCTAGCCCATGGGGGTACCTTGGGCCTAACTCAGGGGTGCCTTATATGTAGTCAAAGAGAAGGTTGGGGGCTGGCACGTGGGTCACTTGCCAGGTCGACATGGCAGTTTAAAACTGCACTCACAGACACTGCAATGGCAGGGCTGCAACATTTATAGGACTACTCATGTGGGTGGTGCAATCAGTGCTGCAGGCCCACTAGTAGCATTTGATTTACAGGCCCTGGGCACACATAGTGCATTTTACTAGGGACTTACCAGTAAATCAAATGTGCCAATCATGGATAACCAATCAGCCTCACATTTTACACAGGGAGCACTTGCACTTTAGCACTGATCAGTAGTGACAAAGTGCCCAGTGTACTTAAACTAGCAAAAACGGAGTCCAGCACACAGTCAGAAAATACAGGAGGCAGAGGCAAAAAAGACAGCAGAAACCACACCAAGGATGCCAGGTCTAACAAGAACTTAATTGTATCCACTGATCAATTTAGATTGAATACTAAAAACAACTATTTTAGCAGGTCATCACAGAACTAGTGAATGGTCCGACTCCCCCATCACGTAGTTTGCACCTCCTCACTTCAAGGGTTAAATTAAACCTTGGCAAGGTAATGGCAGTATTTCATACCTCGCACTCTGCACAGACAGGGTAAAAAGACTTAATGGCTTCATGACAGAGCTTGTTGTGGGAGCAAGAGCTTTTTTCACATTAGAGGGTTGCACACAGGGCCGGACTGGGAACCAAAATCGGCCCTGGCAAACTGCTCGGCTGGGCCCCCCAGGGGGTGAGGGGGGTGCAGCCGAGCTGTTTGCTAGGGCCGGTTTCGGCCGATTTTGTTACAGGGGACCGATATTGCCGGCCCCCGGTAACAACAACGCCCCCCAGGGGTCCAAAACCGGCCCCCACCATGGCGGCCCACCGGGGAAACGCCCGGTGCCCTGCTACAGCCAGTCCGGCCCTGGTTTCACAGTGTGAATGGTGAGGCCAAAATTACAGCTATGATGTTATTTTAACTACTTTAATGTGGGTGTATGTGTTATTTATGAGGCCTCAGGCATTTTGTGCCCCCCTGCAAATGCTGGCAAAGGTGGATGAATGCCTGCGAGAGACATCAGGCCTCAATCCCTGTATTCCTATTTCTTACATGTGAACATTTTTTTAAAGCATCCTCGGCCAATGGATGTCCCCATTCCATTACTACAACTGCATTCTTCACTGGCATATTTTCCTTTTGCAAGGCAGTAAAGGTGCAGAGAGTAGCGCAATGCTTGTTTGAGCACAAGCGTGTGCTCTCCTCTGCTTTGTGAAGTGCCCCAGTTTTGTACTATCTCTCCATAAAAGACATTTAGCTTTTATTTAACTCTGCCAAAAAGCCTGCTAAATCTGAGAAGCTTAATTCACCTATTTAAACTCACAATTGGGCTCAAAATAGTCATCTACAACATTTCCAAAGAAGTTGCAGCCAATTACTTTAATCCAAGCCTGTCACTGACTAAAGTGTAGGAGGATACTCAAAAACACTAAGCTACAATGATCAGCATACATTTTTCTATTTCATAGGGGTTCATGGTATATTCCAACCTATAACCTTGAGATATTTCATAAATATTTCATGAGTTTGGTTACAGTCATTATTAATTTAATTTTGGACTGCTGAGTATGTTTATCGACTATGATACTGAAGACAGAGACGTTTTAAGGCATGGGCAAAGTGGGCTCTGGCCCATGGACCCCACCTTTCAAGGCCCCCCCTGGTTAGACTTTTGTGACAGTCCTAGACTGCTTAGAGGTTTTAGAAAAGCAGTTTGTTTACTTATATTCTTTTTTATTTAGCCAGTCCAGGGTGCGCACCCATTTCCTCCCCTACCTGAGAGATAAAGATGGTTAAGCAAAAATACCTATTAGATTCTGGTTAGATTCAGCAAGCGTTTAACATTCCAAAGTGTAAAGCTCCAGCTCCATTACACCACTTTTTGCCTTTATGCCACATGCACCAGACTTAGGGGCCCATTACGATGTCGGGCGGAAGCACGACCGCCGTGCTGACGGAGGCAAAAACCGCAAATTACCGTCCGCCAGCAACGGGCCACACGCCCGCCAAATTAGGATGTGATTAGTCAGGCAAACACCGCCGGCAAGCCTGCTGCGCCGTCCGCCATCAAAGTGCGCCAGTCTACGTAGCGGCGCAAGCCAATGGAGACACACCATCCGACGAAATGACGTACCGCCCGGCGTACAAATTACGATGCCACAACCAAACAGCCCCACCGGCTAAGAGACACCGCACGAGATTCCAAGGCGGAGACTCGACTTTACCTGACGGAGACTAAAAAGGCGGACCACCCAGAGATGAATCCTGCACTCCAGGCCATCCCCTTGCTCTACCTGATGCACCACCTAGGAGTGAACGCACCACGACGACGCAGGTAGGCAGACACACAACAAGGGTACGAAAACAATGCACACAGTGCAAGGGCGGGAAAAGTGTGCATGGCCTCCCCAGACACCCCTGTGTGGACAGGACACATCCACCACTGTACCCACACACGTCCCACCTGTCAAAACTAAACAACTCGCAACATCCTGGGCACCCACAACCCGGCCCCAGGAAGTGACGTCCCCGTCACGGCACCGCAGCTTAGCGGCGATGACGCAGGTACACATGCGCACAACACAGTGACCAACGACTGCGCAAGAATCCGGCTGCACACAAACACCACAGGTCCACAACTACACACCCCACACACCAGCCCCACCCTGAAGGTACATGTCACGTGGCCTTCCTGCATCAGTCATGTCCACAACCGACAACTCACAGTTGTCAACTTGACGTCACACAAGTGTCACGAACAGGGGAGTAATGTGAATGCGAAATAGGACACACCCTTGTATGTAAAACATGGATAATCACACGGCGGCTACCACATAACAGCGCAGAATATCACCAATGTCCGGAAAAGGCACGCCAGTCTCAACAAGAAATACCAAAACCATCCTGCTCGCAACAACAACACATGCAATGTACAAAATAGAAAAAACCGGCTGCCTGAGAACAGGTGTGCACAATCACAACACCCACACAGAACCCGAAATGTACAGCGGAAACGCAGTGACCCGCCCACACATGGGAGAGCAGATAGCACTGAATGGCCTTCCATTCCTGCTCCGAAATAACATTGCTACAAATAATGCTGGAGAATGGAGCCATTGTACCAACAAGAAGCAAAACATAGCCATGCAGAGGAAAACGTCCACTGGCAGATAGCGCACAACATGAAAGATAGATAACACCACAAAATGCAATAATACCACTCCTCCATGTGGACCAAATGAAAGTAATGTGGTAAGAGTCACACACCACTGGCCTTGACTATTCATAGAAGCATGTGGGATGAGGGACTGTGTCCTCCGCCCAAGCTATACCACAAGTCCATCCGCCTTACATCCATTCCAGAATTCCCAGCATCGACGGAGGCTGCACTCTGCTGACTGCTCAGGCAGACGGAGCACGCCATCACATCACCCTGTAGCAAAATGGCTGTTGCACCACTGACCCTCAACTCGCCGGACAGATCAAGCTGTACAGTGACAGCATGCTGCACACAGTGGGCTGCTCAAATCTGGCAATGCTGAATGTAAGTTACCGAGTAACTTACCGCATTGTAATGTTCAGCTGCGTCATCCCCGTATTCTACTGTCGGAGGTGTCCGTTCCACTGGCCTGTGGATTTATGTCTCTCCAACCCGGCATGTCCAAAGGCGGACTTGGTACACTTGTTTGCACCCCTGGACAAACACGACAGGATCTGTTCAGTGTATGGGGGCATGGCGTTTGTGGCTGCAATCGGGGACACACTGCAATGGGACCAGTGTGCCTCCACAGAACGTCTCCTGGATCACAGTTTCATTGAATGTCATCCAACATGTCCCATCAGGATTCTACAAGGGACAACTTACGACGAACACCTTGCCACCCACCACCCGCTTCATTGGATGACATCCATGTTCACCATCAATGGGATGGATACCCTGCTGGAAGGTGTCGCATACACGTCAACTTGTCAATTCATGGGTCCCCGAGTCAACATCCACAATTGAACACAGATGTACAACACCGTACCCATGCTTGGCTTCCGCACAGAGTGTGCAGGTAGCTGTACAAGAACTATACCATATAATCTGCAACTAACACCTTACCATCAACTCCACTGCCATGACAACTGACATTTCCGGGACATGCACCCTGTACCCCACCATATCTTGTGTCTCTGCATGAACAGGGGGAGGCAGAGGTATGGGACATGTGTACAGTAACCACATGGGCAATACAGCACAAACAACTATGCCATAATATGTATCCTGCGCACCTGGACACATGCACCTGTCAGTGCACACTCATCTGTCTGCTGTAGTACGTGCGAACTGTCACCTCACCTTTGTCTGTACTTCCGTGCCAGGACATTTGCATGGACAACTACTGCAACCCCCTACAAAATGGCCCCAGTAACAGTGTCATGTTCAGTAGCCCCCACATTGCAACAACTGGTGAGACGCTGCTGCATGCAGGTGGGCACATGCCCTGATGTCACCTCTGACGCAGGTGTGTCGGAGTCACTATTGTATTAAACCGGTACCATGGAACTGAGATGAACTGTCCCTATGAAGCCAAGCTGTCTGGTAGGCTGATTGAATACTGTCTGTGTCAAAGCCCAGAGACCATGAGTAATCAGCAAATGTACTGTAGCATAGAAAGTGCAAGGCAGCTGTAACCCTGAAGCCTCCATTCCACAGTCAAAAACTAATTAAATCCACCTGTACCCCCTTTCGTATGTGTAATCATGCTAAGTATATCCTCCACATGCATTTTGCTGCCAGTAGTGTCCGCTATTCTGCATCACAGAGGAAGTAAGTCCAAATACATGCCTCGAAGCAAATATGTGACTCTGTTGAATAATTTCAAGAAGACAAGTACGAATGAGAGAGGATGAGAGTGTGTGAAGTACACGAGAGCCGTGAGATGACCATGTAGTCCAGTGACATTGGATGTCAATGCATATGAGTTTCCGCCACAGTGGACCTAGTGAAATACTACAGGTCGTGGGCCTTTGATTGTCAGACTCTGACGTGGCACAACAGTTCATCACATGAACACTGACAGGCTGGTCACTTCAAAGCACAGTCCTACATATGTGTATAATTACCTTCACAGTCTGACATCCCACTCATCAAGCAAAAGTAGGACCCACGCAACAAGCATGCTACAGCAATGCATGTCAAAACACACACAGGGAATCAGTGTTGGTGGGCAGGTCCGCACAGTGAGTACGAACAGCTGAAAATCACAGACATGCTTAATTAAATCAGGCACAATCTTGACAGTCACACACCCTGCAGACCCACAATGGCCAAAACATATTAAGTAGGAGCCATCCTGAACTGCAAGGACACACCCACACACTGCACACTGTGCACCATACAGTACACACATGCGCTCACATTCACAGACCTGAACACGGATACAAACACCCACCATGCCCCTGGGTAACACATGTGTGTAATCGACATTGCCAGAGTGCACACACACACCAACACCACCCCAAAGTCACACACTTCACACCACACATACCTACACTTCCCAAATGCACACTTTGAAAGTAACCCATGTGCCCAGGCTCAATGTCCATCACCAGATCAACATACACCTACACCGCTGGCCACCCAGAAAGTAAGCTCACACATACCCGCACACTATGCACATGCTACCTGTCATCCTGTGGCCAGACTCACACCCCGTGCTTTGCCTGCACGCAAACATGACACGTAGACATTTACCATGGAATTCAAGCAAATACATGCAGACAATCCGTGTCACTAAAAAACTTCTTCATCACACACAAGTGGCAGAGTCTGAAAGAAGTGAAGTCCCAGCCACGTGTAAAACACATTGGAATGTGACACCAGACATTGCAATTGTTGAGGTACCATTCAAGGCATGTGCCTCACTTAACTATGCACACACAGTAACAACTGCAATCAGCAACTACACAGACACAACCGACTACAGGAACAACAGCATCCAGTCACAGATCACATAGACAGGCGGCAAAAGTGTTCAACACCAGGGACAGTGGCCAGTCCGATGTGCAGAGTAGTGACACGAAAAGCTGCGTATGCAATGTGTGTGAGTGTACCCTGACATGGCCACCAACACTGCCATGGCAGGCACAATAGCCATCACAGTCACCACTGTGTCACAGGTAGATGTGTGTGTGTCCCTACCATTCATACAGGATGGCCCGTTCAACTCGGTGCTGTCTATGTGCTACGGGACAGTCGGAGGTCCGCCCCTGAGAGAGAAGCACAACTGTGGAAGACACACATGTGTCATGTGAAGCGGGAGTTCCGCTTGGGCCAGGTGGGTGGGTGGCACGGGTAGGTGCACACATGCATTGTTGAAACAGACTGTGTGGGGAGGATTCCGGAGGGCTATATTTCCACTGTCTTGGGTATTTGGAAAGCACACCTGTCTGGAGATGAATGTGAACTCGTGTGGGCACAACAGGCGGGCACACGATCAATGCTGCATCATGCGTAGACGTTAGCCCTCCCTCTGGGGACATGCTGGATACTGCTGTGCGTCTGCCAGGCCCTTGCCAAGGCACTCACATCCCCTGTTCACCAGGTGTACCCCCTACATTGTCCGCATGCACAGGCTACCCAGGGCACGGGATGGCAGTGGAGCTTGGTGGGTGGGAGCTCATGGCACCCTTCTCCTGGTCACATCTCGCAGGCAACACATTCTCAGTGAGCAGCAGGGCACAAGTCCGAAATGAGAAGTGGGGGGACGCTGACGTCACGACAGGAAGTGACGTCACGAAAGGTGGCCTGCACCATCAGACATTCTGCATCCTTTCGCCCACCACTTACATGCGATTGCAACAGAGAAGCCAGCGCGTGCCCAAGCAGCACCGAGCTCGCCCCAGAGGGGCCAAATAGTGAATGTGAAAATGGAGAAGTGTGGCTCAATGGTTAGAGCGGCAGACCCTGATGCAGAGATCTGGCCTGGGACCAGGGTTCAATTCCCGCCTCGGCGGGTCTTGGGCTCAATTTCCTCGGACCTGATAATTCTCGCCTCGGTGCCTATTCTAATCATGGGTCCCACTCTGCAACTCTGGGCAATAGCTTGCTTAATCTCCACAACGGCCCCAACAGCGCTGGGATGCCTGGCTTCACCCTGGGGGTGCCCAGGAGTGGACATTTCACAGGGAAAAGCCAGGAAGGGTTCCACAGCGGTATGCGTACAGCGCCAGGACACCTCTTTGGGGGTATAAGTGCGCTTTACAAGTACAAATTTCATTTCATTTCATTTCATTTACAAGTACAAATTTCAATGTGTGTGTCCATTAGCACCAGTCCCCTGGCTCGTGGTAAAATCAGTGGTGGGACGCCGTCCACCCGCGTGGTACCCTGACTCAAGACCTGGTGTGCAGGCAAAGTGTTCCATTGGCTTTGCGAAATGTGTGAGATGCATGACACTCGTTGGCGGGGGATGGCTCGGAGGCCCGACACCCTGAGGCCCATGTCCCACCACATGGGTCCCTTGTCAATGGCAGCGGTTGTAATGACTATGCGCGCAGCGGCAGGTCAACCCTACGTGTGGGATTGTGTTTGCGGCCTGGCCCGCTAGGGCAGACACAGCCCCTGTGTTTTGCATGTGGTGTATCCGGACTCCGGAGGCTGACATGCATTGGCACTGTTGTCCAGGTATCGAGTCGGGGTACCACGCGGGTGGACGGCGTCCCACCACTCATGTTACCGCGAGACAGATCATTGGGGCAAATGGACACACACATTCACTCTTTGGCCTCTCTGGGGCGAGATCGGAGCTGCTTGTGCACGCGCTGGCTTCTACGATGCAATCGCATATAAGGGGTGAGCGAGGGGAGGCAATGAGTCAGACGGCGCAAGCCACCTTCCGTGATGTCACTTCCTGTCGTGACGTCAGCGTCCACCCACCCCTTATTTAAGGACTCGTGCCCTGCTGTTGTCAGATGTGCCACTGCCCAGGGGCGTAGAGAAAGGGTCAGGAATGTCAGCCTGATATTGGCCCAGTTGAAGGACCACCTTGACTGGGGGGGACAACCATTGGACAGTCTGTCGTAGCCCACCTACGCGTACATGTGGGCCCTCAATGTACTGTGTCACATGCGGCAAAGTGATGTCATGGGCAATGGCGTTATTGAGGAGAGCTGTCTGCCCCACGCAGAGATGGCGCATGAGCTCAACAGACCCAGCACTGAGGGCAGCAGGGCACGCAGGGGCAGCTGTGCCTGGTGTGAAGGAAACTGTACCCTTCATCCCTGTGCTGACCCGTGTTGCACCTGTGGAAGTAGATGGGAGGGCGGCCATTGGCCTCCGCGTGGCTGAAGAGGAGCCAGAGTCCACGTCCCCTGTGGTAGCAAACATGGATGCATCACCTCGGTCCTCAGATGACTCAGAAATTGCCGTCTCGCCCTGTAATTCATCCAGCACATGTCTGGCACCTCCGAGGCGCTGGTCACATCTGACACACTCAGCACCTGTGCAGCTGCTACACCCGATGCCACACCACTGCTGACCGTCCCCTGTCCCTCAGCACCCACGGGAGATGGCACATGAGAGAGAGCGAGGTGGCCTCACTCATCTGGCATCAATTAAACAGACATGTGCAAGGGAAGCAGCACAGAACATCCAACAATCCACATGTTGCACGATGCCTGGGCAATTGCATACAGGCACCACATTCAACACGTAATGGCTGGCGTACAGTAACTGAAGCCGCTAATAAGTGGCACATGTGTTGTGCACAAGGCACCACACCCGGCCTGTGTCACCGTGCGACCATAGTCCCAAATCGCAGGGTGCACACCCACTGTCCTGATAGGGCAAGGATGACCACTACGTAATTAGGCCAAAGACATACCTGTATGGAGCAGAATGGGACACCACTCACACAGACTGCAACATGACGGGCCACAATGGCCATGAGCCCATGCCATCCACCTGTCATTGACACGAGCATAACTGCTGTTGCACAGTGCGCCGGATGTGTAAGCAACAGAGATATGAGCTGAGGCATCGCAAACATATGACCGAACGGAATCAGAGTAGGCACATTACCTCAAACATACATGTGAATTGCCAATCCAGCCCACTACAGGTTGTTCCTGGGGCATCGCATCACCCAGATTATGGTTAGGCTGTGGACACATGCTGCCTCTCACCGCAGAAGACACCATCCCACATTACTGTACACTTGCTTGCTGCTGATGCCCCTACAAACATGCATCCGGCACAGGCTGTGTGACTGTCAAGATGCTGACCATTACTGGTGAAATGCAGTGCCGTGCTGACCTGACAATACGAGGGGGCATCCCCCTATCCGTTCTCGCCACATAGTAGCTCATCCGGCAGATGACGTCACACCCTTTGTGGAATTGGCTGCACTGTCGGTCACACATACACAGATGCATCAACTTGGATGCAATGGCTCATCACAAGCCCTTGGGTTGGAGGACTTCAAACTGCAGGGATGGTACACAAGAGCCTTGGAATGTCACTCATGCACTTCTCAACATCACCCACATCCACCACTCACAGTGGCATGCTGCTGACCCATCCCAAATACTCAGAGACGTGCAACAGAGCCAGGTATGAATCGGACATGGCCCAACAGCATGTGTACACCACACGTGAATGCATGCTGCTGGGAGTGTGTACACAGTACCTGTCCATCCCATTCACATGCAGGTTGCCAGCACATTGAGCAATGTGTAGTCTGGCCACATCTACTGTCCATTGTCAGGTGGACCAACAAATAGATCACAAGGCAACACATCTTTGTGGGTGGACTCACTGTGTCCAACACTGCGCAGCCCTCAACGTACTCGCCCTGTGAATGGCTCACCACACAATGGAGGTCACATTCAGTGCCACTATCTCACACACACATCCCTATCACAAGGCATGGTGTGTCCAATCGACAGGGCTGAGTCTGTGCATTTCAGGAGAGACCTGAACAAAAGACACATGTGACCCACTGTACAGTCAGTGTTGTCTCCTTCTAGGATTGTGCGGTCAATGTGCAGCCCAGGTCTGCTGCCACTGAGAAGGCCAGCAGGGACCCAGCCAGCCAGTCACACAAGCAATGACTGCCCTGACTCCTGCATTGCCAAGTGGCTGCGTGACTGGATGTCTGACATGGACATGCCATGTACCACCACTCGTGAGGGACATGCATGGGAAAGCGCCATAGTGCCTACATACCCCTTACACCTGTAGTTAGCATGGTAAGCAGTGCATGTTGGAACCCCACAGGCTCAGAATCATAGTGTTGCGGATCTACGACGTGTGTGTCCCCCACATGCACTCCCACACACACTGTAGTTGTCTTACACACACAAGTTTTGCTATGAATTGCCTTGGGCAGTGTGCGTGGAGCTCGGAATCCATGATCTCCAGCTCCTCGCTGGTGAGTGGACCTGGACATATCTTCAGAGTCATCGACATGTAGGTGGACAGGTGGCAGCAGCGGCAGGTGTTGTTGAGGGATGCCAGGCAGCAGTCCCTGTCAGCTGTGGTAATGCCTGTCTCCCTCCCACATTCATATGGCCCCCTGGGGCTGTTCCAGTTGGTCCAAGCTGCTGCAATTGGTGTACCATGTCTGCCTGCTTCAAATACACGCAATGGCCTGCACCGAGCTGTCCCGGTACGCTTACCTCTATCGTCGTACACGCAGGATGCAGTCGCGAGGGCCATTGGAGTTGGCCTCAAGGGCCTGGTCCATGGCGGGTACAGTCCACTGGTGCCATGTGGAATCCACAGTTGAAGGTGCGCCATGCATTTGCAGGTGTGGCCATGATTTGTGTGTGGGAGCATGTCCACACTGGACAGGGCCACTTCATGCTGTGTGCATTGGCATTGACGGCCAGTGCTCAGCCTCCACATGTCTGTTGGCACATCATCATGTACACATTAGCATGGGTGCATGGGATGTGCATATGCACACACATGCCATTTTTCTCTACGTACATCTCCCACTTGGCACGTGCAACGTTACGTGTCACTTGTGATGTGTGTTTGCATTCACACAGCTGTGTTGTCATGGAGTTGTCAATGTGTACACCTGTCAATGTGTGTTGGAGGTGTGATATGTACAGTGCTGGACATTAGGTGGGCTAGGGACATCATTGACTGTCTCATATCCCATTGTGCAACCGGACCCACCTGTTTTGGCCGCTCAGCCTGTGTACATTGTGTTGTTGGTGTGTGCCATACTCACCCGGCCTCGGAAGCTGTTTCTGGCACAGCAGCTAGGTATAGTGCCATGGTGTTGTCGCCTCCCACCTATGCAGTCTGAAACCATCATGATGCCTTTCAAGCTATTAGGGCCTAAATCCCCATGTGCATGCTCATGTCAATGGTATGTGTCAGTAACCATTGCTATTGGTAAGGGGACCTGTGTAAGAGTATTGTGGCTGTGCTGTCCCTACTTGTCAGCTGTTCTGTGATTCTATAGCTTTGCCAGTTATTTTTGGTATGTGTATGTGTATGTGCCATGTGGTGTGTTGCATTGACATGTGTCCACTTCCATCTGTCCTAGGAGAAGACCAAACATACATTGCCCCTACCAATTGCTGTCAGACATGGAGGATGTGGAGGTCATCCGTAAATTCCGGCTGGACCGACCCACCCTGCATCGCCTATGTGCCATGTTGGAACCCAACCTTCGTCCTCGCAGGGTGTATCCAACAGCATTCACCCCCACGGCTAAGGTGATGGCTGCACTGCATTTTTTCGCTACCGGATCTTTCCAACACACGGTAGGCAGTGGAGCTGGAATGTCCCAACCCATGTTCAGCATGGTGCTACGGGATGTCCTGTCAGCCATGATGCGGTACAGGAACCGGTACATCAGATTCCCCAGGGCTCGTGATTTGGCGGCAGTGAAGGGGGCTTTCTATGCACTCGGACGCATCCCCCACGTTGTTGGTGCAATTGATTGCACACATGTTGGCCTTGTTGCACCACAGGCCATGGAGCACATCTTTCGTAACCGGAAACATTTCCACTCCTGAATGTGCAAGTGGTGTGCCTGGCGGACATGATCATCACGCACGTGTGTGCAAGAGTTTCCCGGTTCCACCCATGACTCGCACATCATGCGCCACAGTATCCTCCTACGACTGCCGGACCGTGCCTGGATTGTTGGTGAGTATGCATACTCGTGTAGCGTGCTGGGTGTGACATGCTGTCTTGTGTCCTGTTGGAAGGTGGGCAAGGTGATGACAAAAGTGGTGCATGCTGGAACAATGAGTTGACGGACATGTCCGCGTGATGGCCAAGGTGTACCCATGTTGTTCTGGGTCCACAGTCCGACAGACACATGCCATTCACATGGCGGTGTGGGGTAGGATAGTAGTCCAAGTGAATGCAGTAGATGTCCACCGTGGCTGGCTGTCTCACTGGCGTTTGGAGCGTGCAAAGTCCTCTCTGGACACCTGTTTCCTCTTCGGTCGCCCCCTTCCACGTTTGAGAGGGGGTGGTTGTGTTTGTGGGCTGCTGGTGGTGGCTGAGGATTGCCCACTAGCTGTGGACGCAGGGGAACTGGATGTTGCACGGACCTGCGCCCCAGCAGGTGATGTCAGAGGTGGTGTGGTTGGCCTTGATTGGGCCCTCACTGCCACCACTAGCTGGCCCATGAGGTCGACAAGTTTGCCAATTCGAGTCACGAATTGGCCCATATGGGAGTCCATGGACCTCAACACCCCAAGGACTTCCCGCGTATCGGAAGCTGACCGGGCCCATTGTCCCTGGGCCTCTTCATAGAGCCCCAAGGACTCTTGCGATTTGCGGCAGGGCTTGGCTCCCAGGCTCTGATGGCGTTGACCTGACCCTGCTCCTCCCACCTGAACTGCTGCCACCAACCTGCCCACTGGCCACGGTGGTCACACGGGGCCTCGTTGTGGCTCCCAGGGTCGGTGTCGACGTGCGTACTGAGCCCTTGCGCAGGCTGAGTGGTCAGGGAGGCCCTGGTGGTGGTGGTGGTGGTGGTTGCGGCGGTGGTGGTGGCCGCAATGACCGTGGCAGCAGGGGCCTGGGACTGGTCACCGGCCCTGGGAGATGGGTTGGTGGGTAGGAAGGGTCCTGGTGAGCGGTTGGGCCCTGCAACACCAGATGTGCCCGGTCCGGAGTCCTCGTCCGAGGAGGTGTCCAGGTCTTCCACATCCGTGAGTCCGGGTGGAGGGCTTGTGGACTGGCTGTGGTGACTGCTGTCTCCCTCTCCAGCATCATGCTGTTCGTCACCTGTGGGTCGGAGACGAAAGGTTATTGTGTTGCACCTTGCAAGGTTTGTGTTAGATGACTGACATTCACAGTTGGTGCACAGTTGTGCACTGATTTCCCTGATGCGTGTGTATGGCTCTACAATGTGTGTGCGTGATCAAGGCAATGTAATGGTGTGATGGGTGCACATGGCATGGGACGGATTTGGATAGCCAATCGGTGTGTGTTGCAGTACCCCTACATTTTGTGCCTTTGGTGGACACGGGGTACAGCCCCTCAACGCATTTGATGTGAAATATGGTTTTGGGGTACATACTGTGGCATAAGGGTGCAGGAGGGGACATGTGTTTTGGCCACACGACACTGCAGAGACAAAGGTGTGTGTATGTCTGACGTACCAAGCATATCTGCTCACTGTTATCATTTAGGGACATTACACTGCAAGCATTGTAGTAGGTGGGTGATGGTTGTGTGCCACACGACGTATTGCAGATGGGACAATTCCTTTGTGTGTGTGCTACCCTCAGCCATGTGCAGCAATGCAGTGCTCTTGGTGTGTTGACTATATTAGGTATGTTGTAAATCACAGTGTGACGTGCACTTCAGACACTACAGACACATTATTGGTCATCGGCAGGAATCTTTGCTGTACTACTGTATATGGGGCAACTGATTAGATGATATACCTTTCATGACACTGGGGCTGTGAAGATGTGATGGATGAGACATTGAATGTGCATTGTGTAGCTGTGTGGTTCATGGGTCCAGTGGTGTATGTGACATTACTGTGGTTCCACTAAGTTACATTGTGACGAGATGGACTTACATGGGTGATGTTGTACGATGTCAACGGAACAAGCAGACACGACTACATGGACAGTACTTCGATGGTGTTGCTGATGTGTGTGATGACTGGCACAGTGCACGGCATGTGGGTCAGTACTCCAGTGAGACTTGTGCATGCAGACGTGACTCCTTCCGTGTTGGTGTATTTGTGATGGCTCATGTGTGATTTGACTCTGTTATTCATGTCCGTGTGCACATTAGTCACATGATTATGGCAGGGAGCAGTGCTACCTGTTCCTCTGCTACGTGACATGTCCCAAATGTTAGTCGTAGTACAGTCCTCATGCCTACAGACACCCCGCCCTGTACAGTAGTCTACCTACTTGTTGGTTTGTAGGGTGCACTGCCATGGCTGTCACATGGTCATGAGAGGGAGGGGTGCTCCATCTTGCTGGTCTGTGGCAGTGGGGGCCGTGTTGTGAGTTGTGGTGGAGGCTTACCATCCACAGACACCCCTCCATTTGGGAAACATATCTACCTGTCGGGTGAAGGTGTGCACTGCAATGGCTGTCACATGGGTGTGGGGAGTGCTCCATCTTGCTGCGCTGTAGGACTAGGGGCCTGGTGGTGGTTGTATTTCTGCAGTCCCCCTCCGATACTCGGAGTTTGTGGTAAGGCTACTTACCTGTTACTTGTTGGTTAGTGCAGCTATGGCTGACACATGGGTGTGGGTGTGGGGAGTGCTCCTTCCGGCACATCTGGGGTACAGAGGGACCTGGTGGGAGTTGTGGTGCTGGCTGACTGTACACATGCCCCCATGGTTTTGTTTGTTGGTACCTTTGGGCTGAGTGTGTGGGAGTGTCTGTTGCATGTGTGAGAGATGTCTTGTGTATTGTGTACTGGACATGGGGGTGTTTGGCCCTCGGTGCTATGGCATTCTGGAAGTGCATGACAGTACATAGCGGTGTGCTGGTATACATTTGTTTGTACTTACCAGCCTCCACTCCCCTGGTATTCCGGTGAGACTCTCCGGATGCAGAATGCCTCGCACCTTCTCCTCCCACGCCTTGAAGGTCTTGAATAGCGCGGGATTTCCGCCGCCAGTCGTGGCAGCCAGCTCACGGTTCTTGGCCTCCTTCTTCCTGACCACGCTTTTCAGGTCGTGCCACCTCTTTGTGATTTCGCCCCGGTTGCGTGGCACGTTCCCAACTGCATTCACCTGGTCCACTATCCTTCTCCACATCCTGTTTCTGCTGGCTACTGGTGTCTGTTGGACCTGGTTCCCATAGATTTGTGGGTGCACCTTGATGATCTCATCGACCATGACCGTCAACTCAGTGGCAGTGTACTTTGGCATCCTATGGCTTGCCATGGTGTGTGGTCTGCTATTTGTTGAGCTGGTGTGGTTGTTGTGTGGTGTGTGATGTGCAGGGGGTTCGTGGTGCCGTTGTTTCAGTGGTGATGGTGGTGGTGGTAGTGGTGGTGATGTGTGTGATGTGTGCGTGCGTGTGGTGTGCTGCTTTCCTTTGTGTCTCTCTGTGTTGTCTGATGGCGTCTTCGCTTTGTCCTCGTGCAAGGGATTGTGGTCTGTGAGGAGGCTGCTTTTGTACTAATTTATGTGGGTGTGTCATGATGGTCTGTCGTTTTCAGGTGTGTTGTGTCTGTTGTCCTGGGATTTGTAGTTTTTATTTTTGGCAGGGGGCATGTGTCATTGGGATGTGTTCTGTGTTTGTGTATTTTGGCGTGGTTTGCTGTGTGGACTTGTTGGCCATGTTGTGTGTATTTCTTTGTCCCGCAAATGGTTTCCGTGCACGGACGTGTCCGCAAGGCCTTCCGCCGTGTCAGTTCTTCGTCGCTGTTGTTAACCGTGGCGGGCGGGGAATATGTGGATTTTCCGCGCTCATGTCGGGGATATCATAATTTCACGGTCGTTGTCTCGGTCGTCAGGGCGGACGGAGTTGGGTTTTCGGGCGGGATTGCGTCCGTTGCGGACGGTTAATCTTCTACTCGGACATGTACGGGCGGAATTTTGTGTGTTTTTACCGCCGCGGGCGGGGGTTGCTTCGCGACATCATAATTGCTCGGTCGGTATTCCCATGGTGCAGGCGGGCGGTTTTTTCAGGCTATGGTGGATGGCGGATTTTTTAACGCCGGTTATCGTAATGGACCCCTTACTGTGCAGTACAGATTAGCACTGTGTGCTATCTCTGTGAATGCATCGTTCTTTTTAGAGCTACTGCTGGACAGGTGCGATCACAGCCTAGTACCACCGGACTCTGAGCACCAGCCCTACGCAGCAGAGGCAGTACAGTAAACAAAAGCATCCATCAGCACCGTATGACTGAATGGTTCTGACAGACAAATTACACCCCACATTGTGAGTAGAAGGCTTGGACTGACCACTAGCCTTTCTGCTTTTCTGGCGCAGTCCAGGTGAAGACTGCTTTTGTCGAGATAGGCCCCCAGGGTAGGCCACGAGTGTAAGCCACATGTCCATGTGCAGGACAGAGCAGTATTCTATGCTTTCTTCATGACTGTACCATCCATGTGGAGCCACTGCTCGGTCAGTGCAATCACAGCATAGTGCTGACTCAGAATCCCTGTTCCTCGCACAGCAGGGCAGGAGTACATCAAACAAAAAATCACCCTCCATATGCACAGGCCAAGAAGATGAGACAGCAGTTCATTGCACCATATGCAGCTGGCTTGTTCAGACCGCTAGTCTTTCTGCTTCACTGGTGCTGGCCAGCTGGACAGAAACTGTGTAATATGACGTTGTTCCCAGGGGTAAGCTGGCTAAGGAAGAGGGTTCTCAATGATCCCATCGTAGTTCCCAAGGTCATGATTTAGCTGAAAATGTATAATAAATTCAGTGTTATTGCATTCAGGGGGCCCCAAATTATGTTTGGCCCAGAGCCCCCAAAATCCTTAAGAAATCCCTGACTGAAGAAAACATATTTGGTCTTCAGAGTTGAAGGTCAGGGGCATGCTCAATAAACCAACAGCGATGCTTTTTAATCTACTCATGCAGCTTAGAGTTGATGTCAACCAACTATGCTTGTGCAACATATTTGTCTATGAGACAGCAATAGACAGCGTAGGAAATTCTCCCAGCAACTTCACTGGGTAGGGGCAGGGTGGGAAGAGCAACACCGCCTTATGACCTGGAGTCCCTTGCAATCCGGTTATGAAGATCTCTGACTTTTCTGGCTAGGAAGGCAGCTTTACTGAGGTAAAAAAACAGGGTCTAGTTAAAGACACATTAAGGGGCCGATTTCGATGTCGGGCGGAATTGCTTCCGCACGACACCGACTCAGTCCTGGACCGACTGACACCCGGTAGGCGGTCCCGACCGGTCAATTACAATGCGACCAAACATTGTTCGGTCAGATGCTCCATTTCCTCAATGGGAGCTCGTGTTATGGGCGTAAACTGGCTTAACACAAGCTCCCATTGAGAAAAGGGAGGTGCAGTTCATCCTGCACCCCGTAGCAGGCATCTCAAGGTGCCTGCCACGGGGTGCAGGGATCAACAGGGGGCACCATAGGTGCCCCCTCGGCCCCCAACCAGAGGCCGTGAGCACAAGGGGGTCCTGCTGGGGGCCCATCAAACACACTTTCTGACATGGTTTCCATGGCGGACAGGCCAGCATGGAAACTATGCCGGAAAGCGTGCATCGTAATCTCAAGGGCAGAAAGGCCCACCCTTGAGATTACTGGCCAGCTTCCGACTGGCCGACGGGCTCCTAGAGCCCGTCAGAAGCCAGCTGGAATGACCGGCCGGTTTACTTTCTGACCGCCTAGCTCATAATTAGGCAGCTGGAAAGTAAACCAAACGGCCCATTACGATGCGACGTAATCGGCCCCTAAGTTTGGCAAACAGTTATTTCCATTTCCAATAGGTCTATGGAATACACCCATTACTAAGCCTGTGTAAATAACTGCTCAAGTGATTTTCGTTCACGCCATAAAAGCTCTTTCAAACTGGGTGAGCAGGTACTCTGTTGTGAGTGCAAAAATGGCAGACAACGCCTGAGGTGAATGTGGAAGAGTGATCTACAATTTCTTTTAGTCCAAGCAGTTTGAGGGCTAGGTGGATGGCATGAGTCTCACCAATCTGCATGCCAAACTCAACAGTGAATACCCGGAAGCAACAGATAACCACGTTTTCTTATTTTAGATTCTATCTCTGTGCCTTCTGGTATTTGTAGTTCAATTATTATACCGCAGGTGCACAATTAGGAGGTGTGTCGCCAAAATATCGTGGATTAAATCTTGTCTGACAAAACTATTGTGTCCTAAATATAATTTATAAGAATGTCGCCTCATTGGAGTTAGTTATAGGAATTCTACATCCAATGGGACAATGTTCTTGTAAACTATGTGCCTGATTATGATGGCGGTTGGACGAGCATCCAACCTCCATCCTGTCGGGAACTGGACCAGCCGACAGGGAGTCAGTGGTCCCGCCAGACAATTTGCAATCTGACCACAGTGGAGGCGGTTGGAAACATGCCTCTTAGCATTGAGGCTTGTGCTACGGCCCGAAAAAGTGCTGCAGCACAAGCCTCACTGCTAAGAGGCATGTTTGTAAACATCCCTACACCTTGTGACAGGCACCATGCGGTTCCTGCCACACGGTGCAGGGATGTTTAGGGGGGCACCAAAGCCCCATGGCGGAGGGCCAGGTAGGAAGGGGGGGCCGCTAGAGGCCCCCAAAGACACGGGCAGATCGCCATGGAATGGCAGGTGGAAAGGGACATTATAATCCCTACGGCGGTGCCAGAGCAGGCGCCGCCCATATCGTAGGGATTGCAGTCCCTCCCACGGTCCGACGGGCTCCTTGAGCTTGTCAGATGCAAGGCGAATGGTCCCTCCGCCAAATGCCTCTGCCCGCCACATCCTAATGCGGTCCCACGGCCATCGTAATCAGGCCCTATATTTAGGATAAAATATTTATGTCAGACAATATCTTCTCAACAGCATTCTGACACACCACCAACTAGAAGTGTAGTGGCAGCATTTTTTCTTAAGTGTCTCAGTTTCAAAATGGAACATTCGCCTGAACATTTCAGTCTACCCTCAAAATATTTGATCCATATTTTTAAACTGTGCTCAAATTTCAATTTTTTTTTAAGACACTTGGTCACATTTCCACAGAATGGCAATGCTCTGTAGTAAAATGCACATTACTAGTTGTAATTAAAATTGCAATTGCAAAGCATTTCATATCCCATTGCAACTGCAAGGCCCTAGGGCGCATTTGTGGGTGGATGGCATGTTACTCTATTGGCAGCCTGTTGTACTTTCACTGACAGAACATCGACCCTGCAAATATCGAGATACAAAAATATCGAGTCCAAAACATCGAGGACAAAATATCGTCACCATATCTTTATAATAGTACCAAAATATCGAAAAAATATTGATGTCATTAATATAGTTGTATTAAATATCGATTTTTAAATATATATACAATAAAATAATAAATATTAAATATATTAAATAGTAACATTAATTTAAAAAAAGTAAAAGCATTTAATATATATCTTAACAAATATAACAAATAAAACGTAATTTAAAAAGTTAAGCAAACTAATATAGTAATTAAAATATATATTTACATATATCTACTTCCAGAAAAGCTATCAAACTAATATTTTTTATTTATATTATAATTAAAAAATATTCTATAAACAAATAAATATATATATATATATACATATACCATTAACGTAAAATGTTTAAAAAACAAACTGCTCTAATTAAATAAAAAAATTAAAGAACTCAAAATTCTTTACATTTAGTAAAAATTATTTTACACATTAAAAATATTAATAATTAAAAATATAATTTTAAATAAACAAAAAGATAAGCATTTTAATTATAACAGCATCAAATAAATTATGACATATAAAATGTAATACATGTACCATTCCCACTACAATTTATACCAAACTACGCAAACTATTAAAATAAATATATAAAACATTTACTACTCCCACATCACACAACGCAAAAATATTAAAACTGGTTAAAATTTACAAATCTCCCTCCAATAAATGCAACAGTAGTAAAAGTGTTAGATTGCAGATAGGTAATATTTACTGTACCCATTCCAGCCAGTACAACAGTAGGAAAACTGTTGGAGTGCGATGGGGCAAAATGTACTATTCCCACTCCAATCACTACAACGGTAGGGAAAGTGTTAGATTGCGGAGGGGTCAAATTTACTATTCCCATCCCGATGAGTGTAACAGTAGGGAAAGTGGTGGATAGCGGAGGAGTAAAATTTACTATTCCCATTCCAATAAGTACAACAATAGTGAAAGTGTCGGATGGCGGAGGGATAAAATTTACTATTCTCACTCCAGTCAGTACAACAGTAGGGAAAGTGTTGTATTGCGGAGGGGTACAATTTACTATTCACACTCCAATAAGTGCAACAGTAGGGAAAGTGTTGAATAGCGGAGGGGTAAAATGTACTATTCCCACTCCAATAAATGCAACAGTAGGGAAAGTGTTGGATAGCGGAGGGGTAAAATTTACTATTCCCACTCCAATAAATGCAACAGTAGGGAAAGTGTTGGATAGCGGAGGGGTAAAATTTACTATTCCCACTCCAGTCAGCTCAACATTAAAAACAAACAAAATATCTTCAACAAAATATAATTATTTTAAAAACAAAGTAAATAAAAAAAATATATAAATATGTTGAAAAATAAAATAAATATATATTTATTATTAAAAATAATATTAATATTAAAAATAAAAAATATGAAAACATATTACAAAGTTAAATACATATCATAAATACCTACAAATATTAATATGAATAAAATACCAAAATAATTTTCATACAAACAAATATTTTTATTTAGAAATTATTTATTAACAAAAACATTATTTATTACATAAATTTAGTTTAGTTACTTCCCACCCTATAACACCACAAAACTCACAACTTGCACCTAAAAAATGATTTACACTATTAATATAAATATTGATCAACAAACTATTTTTCATTAATTATTAATTAATTATAATTAATGTACTTCCACAATATACCCCCACAAAACACACAACACACTCATAACATTTAACAACAACAAATTTACACAATTACCATAATTAACTATTAAATTAATAAATGATATTACTTAAAACATTTTTATCATTTTCTTAAAATTAATTTACTTCCCACCCCATACCCCTACAAAACCCACAACCCACATCTAAAATCTAAAAAAAAAAAAAATTGCAAAATGAACATAATTAATTATCAATTAAACAAATATTATTAATTAAAAACCAAATTGTAATTCATTAAAAATAATTAACTTCCCACCCTTTAAATAAATACCAGCATTTGTAAAGCACACAGCTACCTCCGGAGAGGTGTCCTGGTGCTGGGGGCCGTCAGGAAGATTAAGCAAGCCCAGAGTCACCAGGTGCTGGGCTAACCTGCTGCCGGCACCGGGGATCGAACCATGAGCCCCCGTGTTCTGGAGTCAGCCGCCCTGGCCACCACACCACACCACACCTCTTCCCTTCCCTTTACACCTATAATCCCCCCAACCCATACCTAAAATTAAACTTAAAAAACATTAATTACACAATTTAAATTAATTTTCAATTAAATAACTAATAGTATTTAACAACCAATTATAAATTGATTACAATTAATTTACTCCCCACCCTTTACCCCATAAACCCAAACCCTTAACCTAAAACAATTTATTAAACAATCAACATAATTAATTATCAATTGATTAACATTAATTATCAACTAATTATTAATTAATTAAAAATAAATTACTTCCCTCGCTTTACCCCTATAAACCCCACAACCCGCATCTGAAAAAAAAATATTACACAATAAACACTATTAATTATAAATCAATTAATTAATATTACTTGAAAACTAATTATTAATTGATTAAAAAGAAATAACTTCCCATTCTTTACCCCTATAACCCCAGAACCCGCACCGAAATAATTTTTTACACAATCAACATAATTTTCAATTAATATCAATGAACAACTAATTATTAATTAATTCCCACCCTTTACCCTTATAAACCCCACAGACCCATGCATAAAATGTACCCAAAAATGGTTATAAGCACAATTAACACAATTAAATATCAATTAAACAAATATCAAATACAAAATAATCATGCATTTGTTATAATAAATTACTTCCCACCCTATTCCCCTATGCTACGGAACTAAAAAACATTAAATTAAATGTAATAACTACTAAACACTACTAAAAATTTAACACATATTAATACATATCAAAAAACATAAACAATACTTGTACAAAAAAATTACATCACATACTTTTAAAATATATACTAAAATACATAACACTAATTAAAAAACAATATTTTAAACAACTATATTTTTGCAAACGATATTTATGACCTCGATATTTTAAGATTCGATATTACTTACCTTAAATTCGATATTATTGACATCGATATTCTTGCTGACGATATTTCCATATCACAATATTTAGAATTCAATATTTTGGTACGGGGATATTTTTGATTCGATATTGTGTCTAAATACCGCTATGAGGTACTCAACAGGTCCCCTATGAAGTTGCTGGTGACTACAAAGCCCTTAATCAACATCCTGTGCAAGATACAGCCACTGTGTTAATACTGTAGGGTATAACAGGGCCACTGGAATTTCATGGCAGGGGAGGACCAAATAATGCGACAGGGTTGTCTAAATTACGCAGCAACAAAAGCCAAACTATGTGACCTAATGAGGCATATTTTGTGATAGTATTCCTTGATAATTGTGTCATTTGTTTCACCTGTTAATACTGTCAGGGCAAACGTTTCATCTCAATAGTACCAGTTTAACAACCAAATACAGTAATAAGCAACTGAAAGATGACCAGTCAACCTTTGCACAGGGCCTTCCACAGAAAGCCATATCACCACAATGTTAGTAACTTTTGATGTGCCTGAGTTAGAAAGAATTTCTTGTTGTTAAAATCTGCAGATTATGCAGCAGATGATGGATCATGTGGCAAATGTGGCTAATCCATGATTATGCGGAAAACGTTATTGCTGCAGAAACACATAATTCCTGTGGACCTGGGTATAGACGCCAGAAAGGAAAGAGCGCACATAGATTATCCTGGATGGTGTGCATTACAGTCATCAATTATGCAAGTTGTTGCTGTACCAAAAGAACTTATAATGCTTTAGAGTGCTAAATCTTGAAGCTGGGAGGGATGACAGTGGTACGCACAGGGATGGACTATATTAGAATCGTACAAGAAACCGGGGACTAGGAGGCAAATCTTTTTGGGCATTGGGTGAATGGTCTTGACTGTTTTGCTTTAGTTGAGTTGGGGTGGCTGTATGAAGGTGTAGGTGTACCCTTAGGCCCACATATCTCATAGTGTTGCGTCGCCCTTGCACCACACAAGGGGGCGCAAGGGCGACGCAACACTAAAGTCAGATTTATCAAACCACCCAAGGCCACCGTGTGTGGGCCTGCATAGCTTGATAAATCTGGAGTAACGCAAGGGAGCGCAAATCACTGCCTTGTGTTACTCTGCCCCATGGAGGCGTTCCATGGGTGGAGTGTGGGTGTTCCCACGCATCCACCCATGGATTTTGGCACATTCCCAGATTTACCATGAGTGGTAGACCTGGAAATGCGTCAAAATACTAACGCATGGGAGGCATAACGAGGAGAAATGTCTTTATTTCTCCTCGTTTTTTCCTCTTTCTATGTTTGCTGTATTTTGCATACAGAAATAGGAAAATGCCTCTCAGGATTGTTTTGCAGGAAGGTGTCCCTTCCTGCACAGTGTGCAATTGCAGCAGTTTCTGTAACTTTTGGACTTTTTGACCTCGAACGTTGTTCAGACTTCTTGACACTATTTTGGTTCTAAAGCCTGGTTAAAGAAGTTACAAATATTTTCAATATTTCTCACAACAATAAATGTTACGGTAGTTTTCACCAACCATAGTTCAAATTGCAAATTCTTGTCACCCAAAAAGCTCTCTCACAAATAATTTCCATTGCCAAGTTGAGTCAAAGCCAGCGGCCTTAATGTTCCACTCATTTCTGAGATAATGTATTTCATTTGGCCTGTGGATGTCTCCTTGCCATGTGCGTGATGCTGCTTCTGTGACATCAAACACACATAATTGATGGGATTAATGGTTGCAAGACGTTTAACCACTGACGATTGCTCAGGGTAGCATTCCAATCCATCATTCTTTTGCCCACCATGCCACTCAGTTTGGACACAGCTGACTGATGAGCCCCAGTCAGAGCAAAAGCAGTCTTTGGATGCTTGTGCTCTGGATCTGGATGAATATGACCTGGCAGCTTGGGCTGGACTGTTCTATTGGGGAAGGGCCTAGACTAATTTGCATATGGCTGGGTCTAAATTGAGGTGACATGGTGTGCAAAATAACGATGGGTTGGGATGCTACCCTGAGCTATTGCCAGTGGTTAGAGTTATTGCAAAAATTCCTTCCATCACCTTTTGTGTGTTTTACGCAGCTTCTGTGAGTCATTTCTTTGATGGCAGTTAGTAGTCCACTGATCATCAACCTATTTAAAGAAAGGAGCCATTTATGTAGATTTCCAAAAATGCCAGGGTAACAGAATTTTCAATATGTGCCTTTGACATTGTTTGACCTATGAGCCCCAATAGCAGCAGAGTAGTGGCTAAACACCTAGAGCGGCCAACTTTGAAGCTGGGGAACCAGGTTCGAGTCTGGCGGAAGGCTCAAGCATCCTGTGATTCTGGGCAAATCACCTAGGGGCCGATTATGATGCGGCCCGTAAAGGCTCTGACCGAAGGTCGGAGCCTTCAGGCCGCATCTTAATGGGCCGGTCAGTTTACTTTCCGCCCGCCTAATTATGAACTAGGCAGTCGGAAAGTAAACCGGCCGGTCATTCCGGCTGACTTCCGACGGGCTTCAGGAGCCCGTTGGCCAGTTGGAAGCCTGCCAGTAATCTCAAGGGCGGGCCCTTCCACCCTTGAGATTATAATGCACGGTTTCCAGCATGGTTTCCATGCTGGCCTGTTCGACATGGAAACCATGTCGGAAAGCGTGCTTGGGTGCCCCCAGCAGGGCCCCCTTCTGCTTGCGGCCTCTGGTTGGGGGCCAAGGGGGCACCTATGGTGCCCTCCGGTTGAACTGCACCTCCCATTTCCCTATGGGAGCATGTATTACAGCCGGTTTATGGCCGTAAAGCATGCTCCCATAGGGAAATGCAGAAATGCAACCGAACAGTATTCGGTCACATCCTAATGAGGCGGTCGAGACTGCCGACCAGAGGTCGGTCGGTCCGAGTCTGTTTCGGGCGGAAGCAATTCCACCCGACATCGAAATCGGCCCCTTAATCTCCCCGTGCCTAAAAAAATGAATGTGTCCGTCTGTAACGCAACTGGTGTTCATGCAAATCGCTCAGATACTTTCCGGTCGAGTTTGCGCTATATAAAAATACAGAAAAATAAAAATAAGCAAGATGAGCATAATGATAGGTGATCTTTAAACCCAAACATAAGAGGAAGCAACACAACTGAATTAGAACAATAATACGTGCAAGTATAACAAAAACATTTACTGAAGTAAGTAAAAGTTTATTTTCGTTTCTACTCATATAATAGCTAGAGTACTGTTATGATGTGCCTGCGAGCTACTTTTTGGCTCAGCACACTCATAATCTCTTACTAGTACATGTCTCTTATAATCAGGTACAGTTATCTCATGCTCATGTCCAAAATGATATGCCAAACCAAAGCATCAAAGGCCAAATTGCAGCCTCAAATGCCCGTACAAAGACAAACAAGCCCAAAGTGCAAACACTATGTGCCCAGCCACAAACACCATATACCGAGGCAAATCATCAAATACTGAGGCACAGTCATCATATATCAATCCATAGCTACAAAACCCAAGTGTGGCTCTAAAAGCACTGACTCAAATGTCAAGAGGCAGTCTCAAATGCTTGGGCCATTGCCACCTCATTATTCCCAGGAATAGCTGCTTGTGTTCCAGTGCAGGGAGGACCTGGCCTGCCAGTTCAGCTGAACTGCTCCGATTGGTTTACATATGGCTGGTTCCAATCTGAGGTGATGTGGTGCGCAAAAAAAGCAATAGACTGGGATTCAGCCTTAAGTAATTACCAGTGGCTGAGATTGATTCAAGGATTCCATCCATCACTTTTTTGTATACTTCGGTGTAACAGGGCCCCGAAAGGCACAGGTGTGCCCTAAATCACCCCAACATAGGCTCCAGTGCCCAATGCAGCCTCGAAATGTAGGTGAAGATCCAGTCTCAAATATTCAGTGGAACCTCACAATGTACAGCCATAGACATAAATCTCAAGTGTAGGCTCATAAAGCGCATAAGGTATAGCCTCAAACGCACAGTGAGTGTTGAGAGTCATTGCCAATCCACTGAGGCACTACGGAGCCGCTCACTCCACACCCTCCTTGCCCTCGGCGAAAGTGATTCAGTCTTGAGCCAAGGGGAGCCTAGTCTTAGACCAGAGAGAAGCGCATGCAAGCAGCTTAGAGAATCAGCATGCTGTCCACTCAGGAAGACTGCTAGGCTGCTGGGGCATATTACAGAGAGTGCTCCGGGGCCACAACAGACATTTGCGCCCGCTTTGCGTGCCCCCGGGGCACTTTGGCATTACAGAAGTGGCCACAGACACTTGTGCGGTCCCTTCTGTAATATCAATAGCGCTGGCACACATAAAGCACCAGCGCTTTCTGCAGGGGGCATTCCCTCATTTGCATGGGGGCGTGCCCCATGCAAATGAGGGAATCCCTTCGCCTCTGCTCCAGCACCGTATTATAGACGGGAGCACAGAAACAAAGAAGCTGTCAGGAGGCTCACTGTCAGTGCGCCACCTAAAAGGTGGTACACTGTCAGTGCATCCACTGAGAGAAGCCCTCTGCAGGGGGCACCAGACATCCCCTTGCAGACAGGTGCAGTCACTGACTGCACCCGCCTGCAAGGGGATCTCTAATCCCCTTTAAAAGCGCAGGCGGCTTGCCACCTGCACAGTGGAACACGGAGTGGCTGCTTCAAAGCCACTCCGTATTTCATTTGAATGCGCTGCTCCCAGAGCAACACAAGTTCACTGCTGCCCTCGGGGCATTGCATTCTATGTAATAGGGCGCACTTTCTCTGTTTGCGCCAGCGCACCTGTTTTAAGGTGCGGCAGGCGCAATCAGGGAAAGTGCACCCTAACACATAATATGGCCCCTGGAGGGCTGCTTAGCTGTGCATTACCAGTGAACAGAAAATAATGCAGTGTGAGCAGCACCTTCACGCAGCTGTACCAGATTATTATGGCTGCAAACTATGAAAATGTGTTCTATGAAACAGGATCATTTTGGCTTGCAAACTTGGACAATTATGACTTTCAAATGTGACCCGATAAATTTTAAATATGGAGGGTTGTAAGTCCAGAGCTTCTCCAATTTAATTTTAATTGAGGGGCATATTGGACATAAATGACAGACATTTTAGGCTGAATTCATGAACATGGCCATTTTAAATGTCTAACGTAATGTCTAATGTAAGATGTTTCTGCAAAACCATAGCCCTAAAAGCAACCATCTCAGTATTTACAATCAGCAATGCTCCAGCAGTGTTAGTAGATGTTCGAGTTGGCATCCTTGGTATGGTTTCCCCTGACGTTTTGACTTTTACCCCCTGCATTTTTCACTGTGTTCTGTATTTTGTTTTTGCTGGCTTAGATGCATTGGGCACTCTGCTACTGCTGATCAGTGTCAAGGGCACATGCCCCCTGTGTAAATTGTGATTATGATTGGTTATTCATGATTGGCATATTTGATTTACTGGTAACTCCCTAGTAAACTGCACTGAGTATGCCAGGGCCTGCAAATCAAATGCTACTAGAGGGCCTGCAGCACTAGTTGTGCCACCCACATAAGTAACCCTGTAAATGTGTCCCAGACCTAGACTGCAGTTTTAAACTGTCATGTTGACCTGGCAAGTGCACCCACTTGCCAGGCCTCAACCTTCCCTTTTCTTACATGTAATATACCCTCTACATTGTAGCAGTGCCATTTGTAGTGTTTTCACTGTGCTACTGTGTGTTTGGGTGCAAATACTTTACACATTGCCTTTAGGATAAGCCTGCCTGCTCGTGCCAAGCTACCAAGGGGGTGAGAAGGGGTTATCTAAAGTGTGCTACTCCCTTATCCTGACTATAAGCAAGGATCCTTACTTGGACATAGTGCATACCTCTGCCAACTAGAGACCCCCATTTATAACATTGATGGTCAGCGGTGAGGATTTGGTCTTGTTTTTGCACTTGACATACAGTGATTAGTGTGCACTACTGCTGAGTGCCGACCATTACGCAACCACATACTACTGTTTGACTTTTGGTCCTATTTTTGATAACCCTTGAAGTATCCACATACCATGTCTCTCTCCGGTGAACCAGCAAGTGATGTTGCAAAATGTGTGTTTGAAATTGAGAAGTTGCAGTCTTACAAAGTGAATCAACTTGAATAGTTTTGCAAAGATTTTGGATGCCCAATAACAAGCTCCGCCAGGAAGGAGGAGCTGTAGAAGGCGCTGAGGGCCTTGTGGACAGCAAAAGAGGCTGGGGAGGCTGAGGATGAGAATGTGGATCTGGAATTTCAGAGCCAGCAAGGAGGGTTCAATGCTCAGGATTTTCCTGTTGGAGCATCTTCTAGGAATGGCAGCAGTGTGTCATCCAGAAATCTGTCCCCAGAGGAGCTGGAGGGCAGGCGACAGGAAAGAGAGAGCATCAGAGAGAGCTTGAGAAGCTCAAGTATGAAATGGAAATCAAAAAGTTTGAAATGGAGCACAAACAGCAGCAGAAGGAGAAGTCCCTTGCTCTAGAAAAGAAAAAACTGTTGTTGGCTCATGAGTTAAGTTTGAAGGAGCTGGACATCAAGACCAAGCAGGCGGATTCCAGTTCAAATGGTGGCAGCGTGCAGCCAGTGCAGTCTGTAGGGAAGATACACATTCTAAAGGATCTGGTACAGAATTTTCAGAGGACATTTTTGCTTGGTTTGCAAGTTATGAGGCAGCACTTCGCATGAATGAGGTCCGAGAGAAGCATTGGGGGGTGGGCCTGTGGAGACACTTTGAGGCCAATGGGAGGAACACACTGACACCCCTGGAGGAGGTGGGTACTCGTACTTATCCCAACATGAAGGAGGCTTTATGCCTCAGGTATAGGCTCAGACCTGAACAGTATAGGGAAAAGTTCAGCTGTTTTAAGAAAATGGAGTCTAATACTTGGGTTGAATGTGTGAATCTTTTTGCGAAGCATTGGATGGTTGGATAAAGGGCAGCAAAGTAACTGACTATCAGTGGTTGTATGATTTAATTGCATGGGAGCACTTTATAGTCTTTGTGTTCCAGAGCTGTGCCAGCATCTGATGGATAGTAAGCTGACTGACCCCAGGAAGCATGCTCAGGAGGCGGACCGCTGGACGAGGACCAGGGTCCACAAGGGGTGTGTGGGAAACTCAGTCAAAGGTGGCAGGGTCCCTTGCAGAAGAGTGGGGGGGATGAGGGTAATCAGAAGGAGTTCTCTAAAGGGCACCAAACTAGTTCCCAGGGTAAGGATTCCCAGCCCCCCAGTGTGAAGAAGCCATGGCCCCCTAGGGGGGGACCTGGAGATAGGGGACCCCGTAAGTGCTTTGCATGTGATTAGGAGGGTCAAATGAGATGGAATCCCAAGTGCCTTAAGGCCACACCAGCACCCACTGGTGCTCGTCCCCTGGGTTGGTTAGTGTAGTGCTGGGGGAGGAGTTGGCCTTAGCAGGTGAGATGACCAAAGTTTCACTAGGGGACAGTGAGGTGTATCCAGAGAGCCCTCCTGCCCGAGAACACTAAGAAATACGGGCAGTGAGTGACCATCAATGGACAGAGGGTGGAAGCTCTGAGAGACACAGGAGCCAGTGTGACATCTGTCAGGTGTCAGTTGGTCTGAAGAGCAGATAGTCCCTGATTTGCTAAACCCAGTAGTTCCAGCGGGCAACACAGAGCACCTGTGTAAGATGGCACAGGTTCCTTTTGAATGGGGGCGGGGTCTCAGGTACCTTGAGAGTAGTTGTGAGTCCTACCATGCCTTTGATTGTCTGCTTGGCAATGACCTGGAGAGTTCCCCTTGGGAGAAGAAGGAATGCCGGGCTCATCTGTAGATGTTGGGTCTGCCTGAGTGGGCGTGTGTGACCACTCAGTCAATGGCAGCCAGTAAGGGAAATCAAGAGCACCTGGACCCTGAAAGAGTGGCCCAGGTGCCTGCCAGAAAGAGGAGGGGCAGGGGGTGTGAAAACCGCTCTAGTAGTTCCCATGGTCCAGGAGGAGGCAAACCGTGAGGGGGATGCCCTGGAGCCTACAGGGGAGCAGGTTGCAGAACTGAGAAACCTACCTGAGCTGACCCATTGGCAGCAGGAGGGGGGTCACACCAGGGAGGAATTCTGCTAGGAACAGATGGAATGACCTACTCTATTTGGTCTGCACAAGCAGGCGGAAACTAGGCAGTTGGTGATCAGTCTGGATCACACTGGATCTACTGGGAGAATGGTCTTCTGTATAGTGAGCTTAAGTTTGCTGAGCCTGTGTCAGCCCGTGTGCTGGTGGTACCCCTGCCTTTAGAGCCTTCCCACTGAGTCTGGCTCATGATGTGCCTTTGGCAGGACATTTGGGGCATGACAAGACCTTTGCCAGGCTTGTCACCCACTTCCACTGGCCTCAAATGCGAAGGCACTCAGATACACACTGTAGGTCTTGCCAGGCAAGTGGTAAGGGTGAAAGGACAGCTAAGGCTCCTCTCCAACCTTTTACTTTGGTGAGCACCCCTTTTGAGCAGGTGTGAATTGATATTGTAGGGCCCCTGGACCCCAAAACAGCCTTAGGCAACATGTACATCCTGGTCTTAGTTTATCATGCCACCTGGAGGCTATCCATCTCAGGACAATCACAGCCCCTGTGGTGGGCCGTGCATTGATGGAGATCTTTTCCCGTAATGGTTTTCCCAGAGAGGCGGTATCTGACCGGAGTACCAACTTCATATACAGGTATATGACATCTCTATGGAAGGAGTGTGGTGTAAGTTACAAATTCACCACTCCTTAACCATCACCAAGGAAACAGGTTGGTTGAGAGATTCAACCAAACCTTGAAAGGCATGATCAAAGAACTAGGAGACCCTATGAGGCATAAGTGGGACGTCATCTTGCCATGCCTTCTGTTTGCTTACAGAGAAGTACCACACAAATCCTTAGGGGTCAGTCCCTTTGAATCACTGTCTGGACATCCTGTAAGAAGACCTCTCAGTCTGGTGAAAAAAGGCTGGGAAAAAGCTCCCAGGAAACCTCCCCAGGATGTATTTAGCTACATGCTGGCCTTCAGAAACCGGACTGCTCACTTTAGGATGCTCAGCCAGGATCACCTGGAAGCAAGCCAGGAAGAGATGAAACGATGGTATCACCAGTTATGCCACTCTAGTAGAGTTTCAGCCTGGCCAGAAAGTGTGGGTGATGGCCCCAGTGGAGCCCGAACTGCCAAGCCAGGTCCTCCCTGGACCAGAAACAAGCATCCTGGAACCGATTTCGGGGCATCACCCCTCATCAGCGAGGCTAGCTTCAATCCAGTGGTGAAGTGAGCACAGGACCCACGTCTGGGCCTACCCTTCCCACTTGGGGAGAGAAAGGGAACAAATGATAGACGGAATGCTGAACAATGTAAACATTCACTCCCAGTCACAAAGATCTGGGTTTAATCCATTGTTCTTTTGCTCACCACGCCACCCCAGTTGGACCCAGCCAGATGCAAATCAGTCCTTACCATGTTCCTCATGGGAACAGTCCTGCCCGAACTGCCAAGCCAGGTCCTCCTTGGACTGGAAGCAAGCATCCTGGGGCCGGTTTCGGGGCATCAACCCTCATCTGCCAGGCTAGCTTTAATCTGGTGGCACATTGAGCACGGGACCCACGTCTGGGCATACCCTTCCCACTTGGGCAACAAAAGCAAAAATGCCCCGAAACCGGTCCCAGGATGCTTGTTTCTGGTCCAGGGACGACTTGGCCTGGCAGTTCGGGAGTACAATTTTCCTTGATGTTGCCAATCTAGTGTCAATGCTCCCATGCTTCCTGCTGTGTGGTGTTCCAATTCTTCTTGTGACCAACGTATGACTTTAACCCCTGTAGTTGTTATTTCCTTTACTGCCCTATATCTATCTTCTACCTGCTCTTGAAATTTCTTTTCATGGTCAGTGAGAACGTATGTCAGATTATTTCTATGTGCATAAACTGTTTCCAACGATTTAACCGGTGTAAAGTATCAAATTACAATTTCAGCAATCTGAGCATACTGATGTCTATTCAAATGCTTAATTAATGGAACCTCTGAAAATACTAAATCATAATTTGAATAATAATGCTGAAAGTGACCCTGTCCATAGAAAAGACTGAGCAGTAAACTACATGTAATACCATATGTCAATAGTAGGTGGTGATATGTGATTCCCTCAGCCACTGAAGCAGGTAACTGCATACAAGCATAGCAATCCCTTGCCTCCATTGTACTTCATATAGCAGATTAGTGTAAGCATTGGATGTATAATTTCCCCTAGATAAATCTTCATGTAAATTCTGTCCTTCTAATGGATATAAACTTCCATCTACTTTGTGTGATGATTTGTGCTCATGTGTACGTTTCTCTTCTTTAGCGTTAATCGAACCTAAACTTAGCCCTATAATTAGCACTATTAAACCTAACACTAAAAGTGTTACTGCTGCACTTATTATCTACCTACGTCTATGACTTGTTATTAGCTTCCAGTGGGTGAAGTAATAGCAGCAACAGAATTCTTCTGTAATCTCCTTCTGTGAAAAGCAGCAAAACAGCAAACAATCTCTATCTGTTTTTGACTCTATTTACAATGTATGTACAATCTTCATGAGGCTTCTCTAGCCCTATTTCGTCTTCTTCTAGATTGTTTATCCATAAATGCATTCTTCTTCCACTCGGGCCTAGGTATTCTAAAAATTCAACAAAGTTCATTCCACATCTCTAATGAGATAAGGACCAAGTTTATCAATGAGCATTTCCGATAACTGCTCTCTCAGTTCCGTAATTTGCACAAGAGACCTTTCCGGGTTCAAAGGAGGAAAACCGGTTTCATTCAGTATTAAGTTTCTCACAGCACTCAGTCTTGTCGGGTGAGGAAAGACAAATGCAAGGAGAATGTTCAGATCAGTCCCTAGAGGTTTCAGCAGAACCTGCACTATTAGTCCAGAGCTCCCAGAATTCTACCTCATTGTCATTCGTAGCCAGATAAGTCCACTCAGGAGAAGAGTAATTCCAACAAGGCACCCTCGATCTTTTGGACCTTCTAAGACCTGATCCTTCACTCTCATTCCCACTCAGCTCAGATTCACCAGATGCTTCGGCTATAGGTGCAAGATTTCTTTCAGAGGACAACTTCAAACTTCTCCTTCCTTTATTCTTTGGCCAGCTTTCCCTTGCCACTATTTGTGATCCCACTGCACTCATGCTTTCACTGGGGTCTGAATCAGTCTTGCTCACCACTTCAGCACCAGCTCCTTCCGACTCAGTTTCAACTTCAGCTTCAGTCTTATCGAAACCCCCTCCAGACTGTTCAAGTGCTGTCTCAGGCTGGTCCCCTACAAGTTGGCTGACCTCTTCCCGTGGTTGTTTGACCACAGCTGGCGTCTCTTCTGGGAGAGGAGCTGTTTCTTGTTCAAGGGAACAAGGGGCCCTACGAATGTGGGATGCATGCACCCAATTAAGAAAACCACTGCACTTCACACTGTCGAAGTCACCAAGATCACCTGGTAGGGACCACACCAAGGAGGGTCAAGGCAGTTTTTCTCACATGTTTTTTCACCACTACCCAGTCCCCCGGACTAAGGTCATGGCACTGCTCCTGATGTGGCGGGTGTTGTCGACATTTCAACCTGGTGAGACACAGAATGAACCATGTCAGCTAATCATTTACAGTAATCAAGCACCAAATCATCTGTGATGTTCACAAGCATATTAGCAGGCACAGCAGGCAGCCACATAGCCCTCCCCATGAAGGGGACAATCCAGTCCTCTGACACAAGAGGCAAAGCATCAGGCCATTTCAGAGATGTCGAAGCACACACTTCAGCCAAACTGGATTTCATTGTACCGTTGACTTGTTCCACGATACCTGACACTTCTGGCCGAGAACTGCAGTGTAATTTCTGCTTCACTTGCAGTGCTATATACAGCATTCTGAAAACCTCTGGAAAAAAAAGTTGGCATTAATGTGACCAATTTATCAAACTATCGACCAATCTCCCAACTTCCTTACCTGTCCAAAGTTTTGGAGAGATTGATTAATAGGCAATTATCTGGCTATCTCGAAACAAATGATCTTCTGGACCCCTCACAGACAGGCTTCCGGGCCTCTAACAGTACTGAGGCTTCCCTGTTAGCTGTTTTAGACAACATTAGACTATTGCTGGACCATGACAAAGCTGCCGCCCTGATCCTTTTGGACTTGTCGGCGGCTTTTGACACAGTATCACACAATCTCCCATCGAAAACCTTATATGAAAAAGGGCTTCACTCCAAAACTCTTCCTTGGTTCAAGTCATTCTTGCTTAATTGAACTCAAGCAGTACAAATGGGCTCTTTTTCCTCTAACCCCAAAATAATTAAGTAGCTTCCCATAGCCCAACTCTTTTAAACGCCTATGTCTTCCCTTTGGCCACGATTGATAGGAAATGGGATTTTAAAACTTGGTCCTACGCTGATGATACACAGTTGCCAATAGCTTTTGAGGAAAAATATGAGAACACTAAGAGTAACTTAAGTAACTGTCTCTCAGAAACCGCAAGTTGGATGTCAGACCACTGCTTGAAATTAAACGCAGAGAAATCTGAGATACTGGTCCTTGGCGGCTCACACCTAGTTTGGGACACAACCTGGTGGCCCTAACCATTAGGCACTGCTCCCGAGCCCAAACGTGTTGTAAAACATCTGGGAGTCCTGGTAGATAACACGTTAAGCATGCAAGATCAAGTCCGAGTATTGTGTGGCAAATGTTTTGTTATGCTAAAATTACTAAGGAGACTTTTTGTGTGGATCCCCCTGAATTGGAGAAAAACAATCACTCAGGCCTTACTGACTAGTAATTTAGACTATGGAAATGCACTTTATGTTGGCATGGCCGACTATTTATTCTCTCGTCTACAAGTCATTCAGAATGCAGCTGCCAAATTGGTTCGTAACAGGAACAAGTATAGTTCTGATTCAACCTGCCTGAAAGAGCTTCACTGGTTGCCTATGAGACAAGGAGCCAAGTTCAAACTACTATGCTATGCGCATAGAGCTTTATATAAACTTGGACCTCGAATCCTTCAGGACAAACTCGAATTCTATGTCCCCTCGCGAGACTTTAGGTCATGCAATCATGCCCTAGCTAAAACTTTACTCATAAAAAAAGTCAGAGCCGGGGGTCGCTCTTTTTCCTATTTGGAGACTATTCACTGGAACAAACTCCTGTTGGAGCTTCGCCTCATTGATGAACACATGAAGTTCAGAAAGAGGTGGAAAACATGGCCTTTTCAGGGCTCAAGCACTGATGTCCACCGGCTAATGTTCAAGACCCGTTGGTTTATGTCTCATGCTACTAAATTGCTCCTAAATAGGTTTTTGTCTATCCTAGGGCCGTGATATCCCTTGGGATGAGTGTTGCACTCTATAAATATAAATACACATACAAATACAAACCTCATTATTGAAATGAGTTCCTCTGTCTGATTCTAAAGTGGTTGGAAATCTGAATCTCGAAATAAGCTCTCTTAACTGTAGTTTCGCTACAGTAAGGCTATCACATCTTCTAGTCGGCTAGGCTTCCACCAAACGAGAAAAGATGCACACCACCACTAGAATGTACCTCAATCCATTGCATTCTGGCATTTCAACGAAATCTAGCTACATCCTGTTAAAAGGTCATCCTGATATTACTATGTGACTCAGTGTAACAGCAGGTCTTGGTTTTATCAGTACCTTCATTTGTGTATTCCCCATTAAGGGGCTGATTATGATGTTGGTCGGAAAGGCTCTTAACGGCATTCCGATTTTCCTAACCCGTGTTGGAACCTTGGTTTCCGACCAACTCGTAAACATTTCGGACCGACCGATTACGATGGAAAGGTAAACGTTTGGTCATTCCGAATCGGTTCCGACCGGCATTTGGAGACTCCGAGTTGGTCGGAGCAGAATCGTACAGTTCAACGGACCGCGTTTCCAACCGACGTATTACGATGTCGGATTCGGACAGCCTTTCCGAATCGGTCTGTCCGGAACGGCTGTTGGAAACTGACTTTGGGGGCCCGTAGCAGGCCCCCTTTTACCATGAGGCCCCCGGTTGGGGGCTGTGGTGGTACCCAAGGAACCCCCCTTTCACACCATGCACAGTGTGGCAGGCACCATGGGGTACCCGCCACAGGGTGCAAGGTTTTCCGCAACCACCCCTTTTTTCAATGGGAACCTGTGTTGTCGGTCAGAACATAGGCTCCAATTGAAGTCAATGGGAGACTTTCCGAATGGTGTTCAGAACCATCGTAATCGGTCGGTCAGACTCGCTGAACGCGAGTCGGTCAGAACCGGACCGACATCGTAATGAGGCCCAAAAAGTGCAAACGGTCATTGCACAGTAGCGTGCAACTTCGTCTGCATAGCGATTTCCAACTGTGACAAAATCGATTCCCTTACAATGGGCAGAACATTTGACTACAGCAACTTAGATTTAATGACCCAGAATAAGGAACAAGATAGCATTGTGATACTGACCTTTAGGGGAGATGGTCACTCTTCAATTATTGATCACATTTTAATATGTAAGCATACCTTGGTAATGGTCAACTAGTTTAGGGTCGTACCACGCTCCTTTAATGATCACCAACCACTAGCCTTAGTCCTTAATATCAGAACCCAACATAGGGATGGGATACATCTGGTGTAACATATTAAAATAGATGGCCGCAATCGGATTAATCTAAAGTGGTCAGGTATAAATGAAATGGCCCAATTAGAAAAGAGTATTAAAGCTAATAAAAACAACTTCCATGTATGTACAGAATGGGAATACTTGTTGCATTTTGCAAAATTGCTGCAGCAATTGGGGCAAGCCTAAAATCAGTACTAAACAAAGTCATTTAAAAAAGTTTGGATGGTTTGACCAACGGTGCCCACGTGCAAATCAGGAGCAGCCCTACAGTTAACTCCATGAAACAGGGAGGAAGTAAAAAACAAGCTCCTATTATATAAAATGCACTGGAGAACAGGAAAGCCTAATTGCGGGAGGAGGCTTGGGAAGCTTTAAGTCAGGCTGCTGAATGAAGGGACAGTGTCCTGTTTTGGAAAACCATAAATCGATCTTTTCTTAAAGACACAGATGGCACCACGATTGAGAATCAGGTGCAGCCAAATGAAAGGCTAGCCCACTATGGTGGGATTTTTAACCCTGAAAACAGAGCTGTAGAACCCTCATCCAAAGGAATAATAATGGTCAGTCCCCCTTATCTTACCCCATTTTCCCTTGAGAAAGTTTATTTAGCTATAGATAGGTGCGCTCATGGGAAGGCCCTTGGCCCAGATGGGGTCCCCATAGATGCAAACAAATCGCACCCGGCGCTATGGGGACCAATTTTAGCACAAGTATGTATGGCAGTGGAAAAGGGTTTTATACCAGCAACATGGGCAGAGAGCACCATAGTCCTGATATTTAAAAAAGGGAACAGGGGGTATGCGCAGTGCTATAGACCTATTTCCCTCCTTGATACATTCATTAAGTTGTTGGGCAGGATTTTATTAGAAAGACTAGAAACCTGGGCAAAGGCCAACCAAGTGCTTAACGACAATCAATTTGGCTTTAGGAGGGAAATCAGCACTCCAGAGCAATGTTGAAATCTAAACTTGCTATTAAGTAAATATACTGTGGCTAAGAAGGGACACCTATATTTGTACTTCGTTGACTTGAGCAGCGCCTTTGACTTAGTTAATCACGCTAAGTTATGGAAGACCTTGATACACATGGGCGCTCCCTGATATCATCTCCTTCTTATCACAACTATGCAGTCATTTGATGGCCTGGGTACACTATCGTGCAAACAGGGAGTGTACCCTAAGCTTCTAAATGTCGGCAACTGCCTAACACCCATACTCCTGTATGCCGATAACAAGGTCTTATTATCACAGACCGCTAATAGCCTGCAGCGCTTAATTGATGGGTTCACAGCATTTATGGAGGATAAAGACATGAAAATAAACTTACAAAAACTTATGTCAAGACTTGTGGCACAGGGAAATCGATAAAGAAAACTAATTTTGTAAACAGCCAGAAACTAGCAGAAGTAGAGAGTTTTTCCTACAACTGCCTTCAACTATCTAATTCTCGTTTGTGGAATCCCCACATAAAAATTGGAAAATTTAAATTTGCCAGAAGCTCAGAAGCTATTTTTAGATTTGCAATGAAAATAGGAAACAACCCAATAAGGAGATGCTGCAACTCTATAAGAGTAAATGTATTAGCAGTGTGATTTATGGAGTGGCTTACAGAACAAATTCCTACGTAGATTACTGGCAGTACCGAGATCAACTTCATCATAAATTGTTCATAGTGAATTAGTAATTACTTATATCGAAGATATTATTAACATCAGTGCACTTATGAGCTGGCATAGTATCTGGTCTAAGGTCGGAACAAAGTTCACTAGAGATATGATAAGAGATTGTCTGGCCCTTGACAATAGAGATAGCATCCCATGGTTTGCAAATGTGAAGAATCTTCTAACTTTAATAGACAACAACCTCACCCTAGATGATCCCACAAGTATCATATATTATAGTAAAAAGAACTAAAGATGCTGCTCACGGGTCACAAACAGGCCACTAGAAAAACCAGTGAGAGCGGACAAAGTATGGTACTGAGATATACCAGGAATAAACTGGAAAAGTAAAATACAAATTATCCACTGTTCATAACTAATCCTCAGGAAAGGTTTTATCAAACGCAAATTCATTTGGGGACGCAACATTTTTTAGTAGCATTCCCGAGAATTGGTGGATGGAAGAAGAATTTACCTAAATGCCCTTGCAATGGCATTTCCGCCCAATCAAGTGAGCACTTTCTGCTATTTTGACAATTTTACCAAAATTTAAGGAAATGCTATTTAAAACCACTATTTATTGAGCAAAGATTGTTTTATTATAAGGATGCTTTTAATTATTTATGTAATCTTAATACAATAGAATCATGTTTTGTTGTTTCTACCTATACTGCTCTTGCAATTAAGCAAAGGAACAAGTATGCCCATTTAGAAAATTTAAACTATGAACCAGATTGAAAGTTTACATTGTAAATTTGCACGGGGTATAATACAGATTTTTAATGGATATTTAATGTTTATATTGATTTTATGTATCTAATTGGCATGCTATTCTATTTATGCGTAGCTTTTATAGACTTACTCCAAATAAAGATTATTTGAGAGACCACAGCAACTTGTGCTGGCATCTGCCGAGCTTCCAGTAATTTTCTTCATTGTGGATCGGGGAACTTGATGAGGTAAGGAATTCCCATTGAGACCATAACTGTCCGAACGACATGAACAACACTGAAACCATACTGGCTATCTGTGAAAGTGGTCACCTTCAGCTGGTCTGAAACACAGCATGCTCTGGTAAGTGCAATCAGTTCTGCTACCTGTGTGGAAAATGCTCCCTGAAACTAGGCGTCTTCTATCACTCCCGTAATAGCATAGGCAGCCCTCAAATTTCCCTCATTTTCTCTAAGACAAGAGCCATCCACAAATAGGGTGTAATCAGATTCAGACAATAGCTCATCAGTAATATCAGGATATGGTTTGGTGCACAGTTCAGTGACATCAAAACAGTCATGCTCTACTTCGATCTCATCCGCATCACAATCAGGTAATGGAAGCAATGTGGCATGGTTTAGAACAGAGCACCTCTTTAAGGTCACGTTCTCCGCTGCCAAAATAATCTGGTCATACTTTGTGTGCCTGCTATTTGTCAAGTGCTGAGTACGAGTTCTTGTCAATAAAATCTTTACAGAGTGAGGCACATATTCAGTTAAAGGGTGACCCATTATGATGCGTTCGCATCTTTCAACACTGACACCTGTTGCAGCAGCTGAGAAATAGGCAACTGGTCTACGGGCATTTCCATGATTCTGATTCAATACTGAGAGTGCACAGCCTTCTCTTTCACTGCAAAAGAGTGAAAATGCTTTGTTGTAATCTGGCATTCTCAAGGCAGGAGCACGGCAAATGCTTTCTCTCAACTCCAGGAATGCATTCATGTAATTTTTGTCCCAGGGCACCGGATTGGACACAACTTTGGGGCCGATTCTGATGCGGGTTGGAAAAGCTTCCCGACCGAATCGGTTGGGAAATGGTGTCCGACCCACTCGGATCGGGAAAGTCCGACCGGCGGAGTAGGATGCATCCGGATGCTTCCAGATACGATTTGGTTGAACTCCCATTGACTTCAATGGGAACATTTGTTCCTAACCGCATCAGAATTGGGCCCTCGGTCGGGAAGCTTTTCCAACCCGCATCAGAATCGGGCCCTTAGTGTGTCAATCTCTGTAGAGGTTTGGCCACCAAGGAAAAGTTTGGCATCCACCCACTGGCGACAGTAGCCCACTATTCCCAGAAGAATCCTGACTTCTTTCTGTGTGCGAGGCGGATTCATTTGCATGATCGCCGATATTCTCTCTTGTGGCACCTTTCTCGCACCCTTCACAATGTGATGTCCTAGGTAAAGAACTTCTGTCATACAATATTACAGCTTAATTGGGGACACTTTATGCCCATTCTCAGCTAGATGATTCAGCAGGGCAATCTTATCATTCTTACATGCTTCTTGAGTATTCAATGCAATCAACAAGTCATCAATATACTGGACTAGGACTGAATTGCAGGGCATAACCAGAGACTCCAGATATTTCTTAAAGATATGGTTAAAAATAGATGGGCTCTCCGTATACCCTTGTGGGACACGGCACCATGTTAAAATTTGATTTCCCAGACGGAAAACAAATAAAAAGGCTTTCCTCATGGAGGGGAACCGAAAAGAAGGCTTGGCAAAGATCAATGACAGTGAATCATTCAGCATCACATGGAATCTGAAACAATATCACAGATGGATTCGGTGCCACGGGCCAACAAGGAACCACTATGTTATTAATTTTCCGGAGAACTTATATGATGCAGTATTTACAGCTTGGCTTCTGTAAGCCCATAATAGGTGAGCTACATGGGCTCCCAGGATCTCTTTCAAAATGCCTTGCTCAGTCATAGTCTCAATCACAGGTGTGATTCCCGCCACTGTTTCAGGCGTCAGATTATATTGTGGAGTTCTCGGGTATTCCGCATTTGACTTTATTTGGATACGGACAGGCTCAACTCCTTTGATGAATCCAATGTCCTTTCCTGAAAAATCCCATTCTACAGCTCTTACCATGTCTCTAAGATCCAACGGCAAGCCTTCCACTGTTAACAAGGGAAACAATGAGGCATTTAGATTCTGCTTTTAAAAGCAATATCTTCATCATTCGTTTGGAGCTCAATTACTTTTTGTGCAATAGACAGTGCAGTTTAACTCGCACAACAGATCGCATCCTAAAAGACACACAGGACAAGAGTCACAGACTACAAACTGGTGATTATCCTCAAATGTCTCTATCTTTACAGGTACTTCTTCAGACAGGGGGCTAGCTAATTTCTTGTTCACAACTCCTACAACTTGGATTGTTTTTCCCGAGAAGAGTAGGGTTGGGACCTCTGCTGTCCTCACAGTAGAGTGGGCAGCACCAGTGTCAATCAGAAACGTGACATTGTGGCCATCTACATCAGCATTAACATATAGTCCACTCTGGTCTACCGCCGAGAATGCATCAAGTGTTTAGTCTTCCTCCCCCCTCAGGCACCGTCATAAGGACTTATCTGAGCCATCCTCATTGAACGCCTCAAACACGGGGAACTCGTGGAAAGGATTATTATTCTGTGACAGATTTTGATTCCCACTCATGTCTGTTTTCATGTTGTATTTGGGGTTAATTGCAGCTTGTTGTAGCATCAGAGGTTGTGGTACTTGCATCATAGCGCCTTGAGAATTCTGAAACCTCTGTCTGGGCACATTCTGAGATTGCATGACATTACCCTGCGGCTGAACAAACCCTCCATTTTGCTCTTGATTTGCAGGATTTAAATGACATTCTCGCTTTCAATGCCCCAACTTATCACAGAAATGACATGGATTTGACTTCTTTAAAGTGGCAACATCCACTCCAGTCTTTGGATCTATAGGACAGTGGCGGCTCCTCCACAAGGGTGGAGGAGCATCGCCCCACTGCCTGGCTCAGAGCCAGCAAATGTAAAATAAAACAATGCCCTTGCATCGTTTTATTTTACATTTGCCGGCTCTTAGCCAGTGGTGTTGGGAGAGGCAGGGTTTAGGCATGGGAGGGGCGAGGAGGAGTACTACATGCAGTCCACTCCCTAAGTGCGCATATGTGTTTTGGCCAGCCGTTTCAGGCCGACCAAAACACACATGCGCACTTAGGTTTTCTCCAGCCCAGCTGCATTGAGCAGCAGGGCTGGAGAAACCCCACAGATTCCCTGATCTGAACAGGGAGTCTTTCTTGCCTGCTCAGACCAATCCCTGTGCTGCTCTGCAGCATGGGGATTGGATGGGAATCTGGGTCCCAGGGGCTGCTGGGACCCAGGAAGTGGGGAGGCGGTGAATGCGACGCTGGAGACGGCCGGCCGTGGCAGCAAAAAGTACATTTTATTTTATTTTTTTAGTATTATAATCCCATGCCCCCCACGCGAGGCTTCCTGCGCAACCCCACCCGCCCCACCACCCTTTGTTTATGGCAGCCATCCCGGCTATAGAAACACCTCTTCCTTGTCCCTGAAATCCTCCACCTTGTTGCACCAAAGCCCCAGACTGATAGACTCTTTGCATCTGAACAGTATTTCCAACACAAGGTTGTCCATAACCCCTTTGAGCTGCCTTCATCTGTACCATCATCAACTTCTCTTTCAATCTCTTGTGATCCATCTCAATCTCATCACAGCAATACTTTGAATAGCGCAGAATCTAATCAACAAACTTGTTCTTCCAACAGATCAAATGCTGCTGAATCATCATGCTAATCTCTGGTCATAACCCTTTCACAAATCTAGACACAAACTGTCCCATGTCTTTGGGTTCTAGGGAATCCCTCCCACTATACTGTTTGAAAGTCTGCATCAGTCTCTCGTAAAAAGCATGAATCATCTCCTTGGGCTCTTGTATATAAAAAGGTGCAGAAGATACCGAGTTGTATTTGTCTGCTACATTTTGTGGGGTTTGTTGTAAGACATCGTCGACGGCCCAATTGAGAAAGGGAACTTTGTGTGAAAGAGTTAGTTGTAATTGGTGTAGTGGATCTTTTGCGCAGGAAGAAAACAGTACTGATTTGAATGAATCTAGAGAGCCGGAGTGCTGCATTTAAGGATTCTGTTATGGGTCGACTGGTAGCTGTTGACCGTCAAATCCCATTATTGAACATTGCGAATGGCAAAAGATTGATGTTTTCACCTTGACACTGCAGAATGGGCCAGTTGTGGTCATCATATTGACTCGCGAGAAGGACTAACTAGCTTGCCTGCGAATGTGTCCTCTAATGTCCTCTAGCTTGGCACACTTATAGAACCTGGAAGAATTAGTAATGAAACTATTTCCAGTCCTGTATCATCCCAGAAGCTTTCTGTTTTGCACCTGCTGACCGAAGCAACTCCATTCACCATCGTGCTCAAGGGGGGGGGGGGTTCCACCCCTTAGACTGCAGCAATTTTAGAGGTATAATCAATTGGAAAACATGGTCACCTATTGGCTGAAATGGGGATTGGACATTAATATGGTGTGAGCTCGCCGAAAACACACCCAAATGAGTTTGCTGTTAGTAATTTTAAGAATGAATTTATTGTCCGTAATTTGCCGTCCAGGCTTAACTCCTCTAACATGGGTTACAGCAGGATCGAGGTTTTCCCTTTGAGATTTTCCTATAAACCAAGTGCAAATGTAACAGCTTTTGCCAGTTCGAATAAATCAAGGAAGGCGCCTACTCCATTGAACTTCTTTCCATCCCCGTGCCCAACAGATGCGGCCCTGCCACAGTACCAGTTCATAGATCGACAAACAAGTACTTTAAAACTAACATTTCCATTAAGACGTGATGCAAGATATAGCTCTCCCGTTGTTAGAGGGAGACCTCTAGATGTAGCTGAGTTTCAAAGCCTGAACATTGTTTCTTTCTTGGACATTTGTTCAAATGATACTGGTCAAGTAATGACCAGAGTTTGTATAAATTTGCCTCTTTGAACACAGGAGGCTTGGGCTGTAAAACAAATAATCCAGACTGGCTGGGTTTTATTAATATCATGTCTTGTCAGGAAACCAGGGCCATACAGATGGGTTTATCTCCTACTACTCCCCTGCAGTTCCTGCAAGTTTGGGTAGAGCCAAGGGCAGACTCCTTACCCTGGTCTCTCTCTCGTTAACAGGCAGAATTGCCTGGTCATATTTGGATTCCCCATACTTTCAACTATTATGTTTGACTGCAACCCCAAAAAGGTTTTGCTGATTAACTTTTATAACAATAACTTTGACCCACTGGTTGGATGGGGAATCAAACTGGGAGCAGCCATTGGTAGAGGGTTCCCATACTGGATCTCAATTGGGGGAACTTTTGATGAAAGGTGCTAGGATACCCCCGGCACTCCCTCATGTGATCCGCCACATGAGCAAAATATGGGAGAGAGTGGTCAGGCATGTACTTAGTAGTGCGTCCTATGCCCCGGACATGGATATGTGGTTGCTAGTTCCCTTTGAACAAATTGCACACACTATGGCAATAGATAGGTGACAAGAGGATGGCTGTATAATGCTGTATGATCTTTACCCTGGACACAGGTTTATTTCTATGCAGGTGGCCCAGGAAACATTAGACCTAGGAGCAGGCCAATTCCTGCAATATGGAAAAATAGGAGCGACGGCTAGATGTCTATGGCCCTCGTTTCTGGAGGCGATGGAGCACTCTCACATTCTTATTACATTGCTGTCGATGCCGGGTGGTCTTCAACTAATTACACACTTATATCGTGCATTGCCCTCCCGATAGAAACTTCGTGGCAAAAGATACGTGGTAGTAAATAAAGTGGCTGTGTGCGCCCATTTTAAGCATATACAATATCATGTTATACACATGACCTATCTATCCCCCAAACACCTACACAGTATATATACATTCAGGGACCCAAAATGCCCGAGATGTCACACAGAGGTCGCAGATTTTGTACATATGACTTGGCACTGCCCACTTGTGCAGGGCTTTTGGTCTGAGGTTTTGGTCCAGTTACAGGAGGCCACTGGCTGGAAGATTCTGCAGACAGTACGTGCATGTCTGCTGGGTCTTCTTCCAGAGAACCCAAAAAGGGGGCTCAGTAGACGGTACGCTGTTTTAGGCCTCCTTATAGCAAAATGACTAATTGTAATCCACTGGATAAGTCCTCAGGCTCCAACGAGGGTGGCTTGGGAGGCTGATGTGGTGGAGTGGGCAGGAGCGGAGGAGGTACACTTGAGAAGGATGCGATGGGACCCCAAAGCACAGGAGACCCTAGCAGCATGGACTGAAATGACTTGGGGCCTGCTCACATACACATGTTCCCAGGGAGGGTACACCAGGAGAGTGCGGGGGAGAGTATATAGCACCCAGGAAAGGAGAGGGAGACTCTCACAGCCGGGTAGATGTGGTGACCTGTTGGGGACTGCCGTGATCAGAATGATTCTGTTAGTATGTACGATCCACTGTGGAAGACATTGTATCTACTATGGAAGCTCTGGGGGAGTACGGGGAGGGGTGACTTTGGGGTTCGGGGGTTAGCATTAGTCAATTCTATATCAGTGATAATAAGATTGATTGGCTTTCTTATGGGTCAGCTGACCTTTACTGTATTTGTTGAATCATTCTGATATATATACCTGAATGACCTATGTATAAACGGCCTCTCATGACTATCAAACTGAAAATAAAGATTAACAAGCATTGGCATAGCCAATAGGTCTCGCCTTTGGGACCTTATAAGTGCTTAGCCATGCAACAGTTGATGTTGTTGCACCAAGGATATTGTGCTGCATAACTAAATACTTATAAGGTCCCAAAAGTGAGACCTATTGGCTATGCCAATGCTTGTTTTCATGTTGTGCTAGAGGTAGATTACAGGGCAGACATTCACTGTGGCTGTTATATGTGGGCAGAGACAATAGTTACGAGTCCTCCATCTCAGAAGGGAAGCAGGGTTTCAAGTGTTGAATGGTAGCAGGTACTTCTAATATTGGGTGGAGAGTCATATCTTTTTGTTGGTATGACGTGGTTACTTTATACCATCAGTTTGACGAGATCATTACAAGGCTGTGTCGGGTGCAGCAAGTCAAACCTGCGATTTTAAAAAGTCTTAACATGTGCGTCGTTCACAAAGTTTGAAACACTTGAAACGATTGGGGATTTACAGGAAAGTATCCTATCAATGCAGATGCGGTGGGTTGAACACCCATATGACTTCAGCCTGGTGGATTTTCACAAATATTTTCCAAAGCGTTCCCTGCACATATCTGCACCTCTTATTTTAGTCTGAAAGATCCAGTTTTATTGCACGGTTACAGTATAGTGATTTTGTGTAGTGCTTCAGAACTTCTGTCCCTTGTTAAAGCCCGAAGCACTTCCAGGTAGAAGGGTGCTCCAAACATGTTGTGGTGAACTTGATGCTGCACTTAAGTATAAAGTGAAGTAGGGAGATGTAAGAGATAGAGTTGAGTTTAATTATATTTGCGTTCTTTGCATGATTGGGAAAGAAGATTCTCTGAAGTATCAGGTGTTGTGATTAAGAAGCTCTAATCTTTGAAGAGCTCCATCCAGGTGAGATAGACAAGCCCCGCCACCCCCCACTAGAAGGCGCAGTGTCTCTTCTCCGAACAAGAATAAAATAAGCCTACATGGTCCATCCAGAGGAAGTGATTGTATAACCCACAATGATGAGGCAGCCTCCCAAAAGCACCAAGTGAAATAAGAGTCCATAGGGTCCACCAAGGAGTGGTGGAGGTACAAGCCACTGGAAGACGCAGCTTCCAATCATCATGAATATTATGCTGTCCACCCAGCAAAGTTATGGCTTCCCAAACTTAACCAGTTACTTTATATGTCTTTGAGGGACACCCAGAAGCGATTAAGGTACATCTTGCTGGAATTGATAGCTTCCCAACCAGCAAGGAAATTGTGTGTCTATAAGTTCTACTCGGGAGCAGTCTGAGGTGAAATCCCCATAATATGCTCCTTTAAAAGTAGAGAACTGTTAAATAAGTCCATAATGTTCACACTGTGGCAGTGGGGCGTAAACTTGTGGATAGCACAGCTTGCCAATCCAGATGCGAGTAATATGGGCTACATGCATCAAAATGTAAATTGTGAATACCTAATTGTGAATTCCTGAGAATCGCAATTAGGTAATCGCAATTTACAATGCATGAAACTCAAAGAGTTTCAGATTGCGATTCCTGGGGGGTCGCAAATCGCGTCACCTCATTAATATTAATGAGGTAGATCGCAATTTGCGACCACCTAGGAATTGCAAAAATCATTGGGATGGTGGCCTGCTGAGGTCAGCAGACCACCATGTCCGTAATTGCTTTTAAATAAAGCAATCTTTTTTTAGTAAAGCAGCCCGTTTTCCAAAAAGGAAAACGAGATGTTTTACAAAAGTAAAATGAAAAGTTTTCTTTTCATTTTTTAAGACCAAGCAGTGGTCCGTGGGACCACTGCCTGCTCTTAAAAATGCTTTTACAACCATTCACAAAGGGGAAGGGGTCCCTTGGGGACCCCTTCCCAATTGCGAATGGGTTACCACCTACTTGAAGTAGGTGATAATATGCGAATGTTTTGCGACCACATTCACTGTCACAAAACATTCATGCATACAGTTAGGATTCGGTATGTGGAAGGGACGCCCTAAACACGCCCCTTCCAAATACCGAATCGCAAACCCATTTTGCGATTCGGTAACAGGTTACTGAATTGCAAATTGGGGTTTGCTGCATCTGGCGATTCGGCCCGTTTGCAAAGGCAAAAATGCTTGATGCATGTGCCCCCAGGCTCTGTGGAGACTATACAACAGTGGTAAAAGTATGGCCCACTGTGTAAAGCATAACATGTACCAAAATGAACCCAATATTTCCTAATTTCATTAAATATGTATAAACCAAGATACAATTTGAGAAAACAATGGTTGGAAAAAAAATGGTCTTCAAAGAAACATACATTTTCTAATCCTATGTGTGTATACTCTATCCATTATCTACACTGCATATCTACAAGGTCTTAATTTATGAGTGTTTTTGTGACCTTAGCCCTACTGTTTGGTCGATATGTCGGCCATCTTGGATGTATGATACTCTGACATACCTAGTCTGAATATGAGGTGCACTATAGCCTGCAGACTAAGGTAGGCCCTTCATCCAGCCCGATTGCAAACTGAACTATCTATGTGCACTTAATTATCAAGAGTTGAAAGAAATGCTGCCAAAAAGTGTATGAATGAAGGGTTTTATGCTGGAATGGGGACATCGAAGAAGGCATGGGGTAGAACAAAGCGAAAATTAAGAGTATGAATTGGACTATTGAGAGCAACTCCCGCAAACGTACAATGATTTCACGGGATAGAATGTAGACCTCGAGATGTGCAGGGCATGGAATGAAGCCGTAGCCGTACAATGTGTCAGTTATACTGGCGTTGCGGAGATGCCTGTATTCTATATTTCACTTCTTCGTCTGATCGTTTTCTCTTGAAAATGTTTAAAGCACGTGACAGGTACTCCTATTTCCCAGCTAAATCATGCTCATTGAATGAACGTCGGGAGGATGAAAGGCATGACGGCCCACATCTGAGGTGAGTGGATTAACCCACCAAGCATCTTACTGGTGTACGTGTTTGCATCAGAGTTACCACTGCAGAGTGACAGGGTCTGGCTCTGGACCATCCAGTGAAGAGTAATGGCTTGGTGCAGAGCCTGGGCAGACCTCTCTAGCTGCGAGGCGCAGATAAAGATACCGCAGGCAGAAGGATTCAGGATGCTGCTGGCTCTGATGGATGATGGCGTCTGGAAAACACAGGGTACAAATCTGAGAAAAAAGTAATATATTACACCAGGTTCGAAGGAAATGCATCAACCATGAACAGCAAATCGAAAGCCCCGTAGTAGTAAATAAAACAAGCTTAAATCAAAGCAAGCAAGACGCGCGGCCGCGAGACGCGCTCTGAGGTGGGGGAGGGGGAGGAGCGTTGAAGCGCGCGCTTGGGAGAGCAAGTGAGAGGAAAGCCAGATGGCGCCTGATCGAGCGATGCGAGGAATGCGCGTTACTGTGCGCGTAACCGCACGCTCTAGGCCACACAAAAAGCTGTGGTCGGCTTTTTAAAGCCCACTCACTAAATGTCTCGCCAGAGCAGCGCATGCGCTGGCTCAGGCGAGACCTAAAAAAAAATTATAATAACTTTGACCCCAATAACACCAATATTATTGGTTCTGTGAGCAGGGAAATTGAGGGGTTTAGTAGTAAGTTTAATTATCCTGTTCCCTTGGTTTGAATGGGGGGTTTCAATATTTGTCACTGCTATTTATCTGGTTCTGCCGCCTTCCCACTTGATCCAACAGGTGAGGTTTTAGCTCATTTTCATCCTTCAAATTATGGGGAAGCTCCTAGTTGTTGCTCTTATGTAAATATAGATTATACTTTGCATTTGATGCCGATATTATAGTCTACTTTCATTGGCAGGGACCATAGCAGTTTAATTGATTTTATTTGACTTCATGTGATACGCTAGATTGTTTCTCTGAGTACAGCGTCATTAATAAAGTGCACAGTGATCATACCTTATGTTCAGTCACCTATTGTGGGAAACATATTGCATTGAAACCAATATATAATTCCCCCCAATTAGGTGTAGATAAAAACAAGCGGGTTCTGTTGAGATGGTATCAAGCTGACAAGGAAGGGTTACTACACAATCTTGTTGTAATCTGGTTTGTATCTTTAAATGCTCATGATGTAATGAGGTTCTGTATTGGAACACTTTCTTGTGAATATGTTGAATGTTCCTTTCCCAGTGAGTTGATTGCTGGCTGGAAGGGGAGCATCACCTGCGGTTATTTCTTATTACAATAAATACTTCAAACTTAAGAAGACTTCGTTTTTACTTCACAAAATTGGCGACGATTCCAGCCAATCATAACTGCTGTCTGGTGATGGAGGACTCATGCAACGTTTACTACTGATTTACAAGATTTCACACTTTAAGGAAGAAATCTTTAGAAACAAACCGCCCAAGTGAAGGATATTTTCAGAACCGACAACGACGATCTACAGAAGGTGTTAAGTACTTTGTATATTTATTAGAATCAATTAAATCGGCGTGTACCTTGTCGGCAACGGTTGGAGATTGTCGCGTGCATTGTTTGAATGCTTGTCAATCTTGGAGTCCGGCATTCTACTGCTTGGGTATCTGGAACTCAGTTGTTATCGTCAGGGATTCTGTCAACTGTATCTTTCGTAAGTGCACGCATTACGTTTACACGCGCATACTCCCAGGACGTGCGTAAAGTAACATGCCGCCATTTTAGGAAGTTGGAATCTTTGGAAACAGATTCTGCGTGTCACGCGAAAGGTTTATTTATAACGGAGGAGCATTACATACTGACAAAAGTATATTGTGTCAGTTGCGCTTTAGCCACGTCAGATACTGGTGTACTGTGCATACGGAGGAACATTACGTTGCAGCAAGGTACTTTGTGTCTGTTACGCTCCAGTCACTCCAGGTACTATTCCACGGTGATAAGCACACCTTAAAAAAAAAAGAGAGGGAGATTTTGGTGCATTCACAGTTTTCGGTGATAGGCACACCACAACATTTAAATTCAACTTTTGAAATGTGTTTCTTACTGACAACTTTTAATGATGAGCACACTATAGTTTTGTGTTTTGCCTTCACATTCATCTGTGATAGGCACATCATTTTAGTAGTTTTATAGTCTTCTGCAAGCAATTACACTGTAAATTGTAATATTAATAATTTTTTGTATTTTAGTGTTATTATCACATATATTACAGTGGTCATGGAAGCTGCAATAATTCCACCACCAGTGTTTTTAGCACAAGCAGGTAGTCCATCTATTGAGTGGGAAGAGTGGATTGAAGTTTTTGAAAATTATATTGAAGCATTAGATGGTGGTGAGTTTAGTAACTCACGGAAGAAAGCTCTATTGTTAAGTACTTTAGGAAAGGAGGGACAACATATATTTAAGTATTTACCGGTGGCCACAGGTGCTAATGGACAACAAATTACTAATGTGTATCTAGAAGCTAAAGTTAGGTTGGAGAGAAGATTTGCCAAAGAAACTAACATAGTAATGTCTAGATATAAATTTTATACCCAACCACAAAGAATGGATGAGTCGGTGGACCAATTTGTTTCTAGGTTAAGGGAATTATCAGTTAAATGTCAGTTTGGTGTTATGAGAGAAGAAATGATTCGTGACCAACTCATTGTACAGTGTAAAAATAAGAAGATGCAAGAGAGACTTTGGGCTGCAGAAAATCCATCTTTACATGACGCCATAGAGATTGCTAAAGTTGTTGAACAATCTGAGCATTGTATGAGGGAAATGGAAAAAAGAAAGGTTGATGGGGAAGTGTCGTGTATTGAAAGTGAAGAAGTGGCTGCGGTAAATGCAGGGAAGTTGGGAGGAAAGGAAATTTAAAAAAAATCTTATGTCAAGCGAGGTTATACCACTGCACCCAGTAAAGTTTCAGATAACAGTACCAAGCAACAAGGCAGAGTATGTTTTAGGTGTGGGAGTAGTTTTCATACTGCAGACTTTAAAAATTGGTATGCTGTGGGGAAAGATTGTAGCCGTTGTGGTCGTAAAGGACATTTTGCACACGTGTAGATCCAATAACCGTACTAATGTAGCGTTGATACAAGAAGATATTTCTGAGAAAGGAGTGACAGATAGATTATTGTACGTAAATGGTGAGGAGGATTTATCTAGGAGATCCAATCCCAAGGCAATGTTCATTATAGAAAATGTTTCAGTAGAACTCATGGTGGACTCTGGATCCTTATATACTATTTTACCTGAGAATATGTTTAGAAAATTTTGGCCAAATATGAAGCTTTTACCAAAAGATATTAATCCAGGAGGATACCAGGGAGAAAAAAAATAGATATTGAAGGTTACATGATGTCAGAGATAAACTTTCTGGGGAGAACTGTGAAAGGGAAAGTTTATATGGCAAAATCTGGTCCTCCTATTCTTGGGTGGCAACATCAGTATGATCTAGGTATTATTATAAATCCACGTGCACCTAATCAAGTGTTAGTAATTGGAGATTTGAGCACTAAGGACATTGTTGATGGGGCATGTAAAGTATTTTCTGACGAGATTGGGTTATTGAAAAACTATGGGGCATATTCTCAAGGACCTATCGCCGAGTTAGCGGCACTTTATCGCAGCCAAAGTGGCAATAGATTTATCGCCCTATTCACAAGCTGGTGCGAACAGCCGACATCGCCAGTTTTCCTGCGATAGCAGCCGCAAAAAACATTGCCAGGGATGACACTGGCAACTAAAGCTAATGAGATGCAGAGTAGGCGTTCCCGTGCAAAAACCCGCGACAACACCACTTCGCAACATTCTCAACGACCAGCCAGATCGGCGATAAGACCACAAAACATGCGATAAGGCGCGTTAGCAGCAGGGAATTAACACCTGCTCTTACCTGGTATTAAGTCGGACCATAACCTGCACCAGAAATGGGAGCCCAGCCCACAGCCACACCAGAAGAACAACAGATGCCATGGAGCTACTGATCATGCACCCGGACACCCAAAAGGGCCACAACACCCACCGCCACGCCCCCCAGGACCCCCCCCCCCGGGCCCCACCCCGGACAAAGATATATTACATCAAATTTACGAAATCATGAACAAAACAATTCACCTGATGTCGCACAAGTACAACAATTAACATTCATGTGTGGTCAGAAAAAGGAGAATCATACATTCATCTTTGAATTTCCAAACAAATTATTTTATTCAAATTTAACTCAAAAAAACTATTCGGAAGAGTCATGGCGGGTCTTCTCTGGACAATCTGTAAGACACAGCCTGCAAGACAAAATTCTAGATAAGAAGGTGTGTCATGCGCTCATCAAAGGACAGAGAGAGAGAGAAAGAGAGAGAGAAAGAAAGGGAGAGAGAGAGTGAAAGAAAGGGAGAGAGAGAGAGAGTGAAAGAGAGAGAAAGAGAGAGAAAGGGGGAGAGAGGGAGAAGGAGAGAGAGAGAGAAACAGAGGAAGAGAGAGAGAGACAGTGAAAGGAAGAGAGGGAGAAGGAGAGAGAGCGAGAAACAGAGGAAGAGAGAGAGAGACAGTGAAAGGAAGAGAGGGAGAAGGAGAGAGAGAGAGTAACAGAGGAAGAGAGAGACAGACAGTGAAAGGAAGAGAGGGAGAAGGAGAGAGAGAGTAACAGAGGAAGAGAGAGAGAGACAGTGAAAGGAAGAGAGGGAGAAGGAGAGAGAGAGTAACAGAGGAAGAGAGAGAGAGACAGTGAAAGGAAGAGAGGGAGAAGGAGAGAGAGAGCAACAGAGGAAGTGAGAGAGACAGTGAAAGGAAGAGAGGGAGAGAGAGTGCTGACCACTGTTCCCAATAAGCCGCGGGCCCGCGCGCGCGCGCACTTCTCTACCCCCGAGCGCGCAGTGCCATGTGTGGAGCGCGCACAGACGGCACATCCCGCAAGAGTATTCGCGCCGCCGCCGCCGCTTTTAAAAGGCGCGGGGCGCGAAAAACAGGCATTTCCATATTGCAGAGGATGGCGGCGGAAGTGACCACTTTGCAGTGAACACTCAGGAGCGGAGGTAAGTGTTGGCCACTTGCTGTACTTTTGTTTCTTGCGCGTGTGCTTTTGTATTGCCCTGAACTGTTTGTTTGCTGTATTCTTTTATTAGTAAAGCGAGGCTGCGGGGGAGATTGTGTGCTTTTATTTAAGTATTCATGTTAATTGCAGCCCCTTCACGAGCTGCGATTAACATGAATACTTAAATAAAAGCACACAATCTCCCCGCAGCCTCGCTTTACTAACAAAACAATACAGCAAGTCTGCAAACAAGGCAGATTACCCTAAAAAGCACACGCCGTTTTTTAAACTTGCTGTATTGTTTGTTAGTAAAGCGAGGCTGCGCGCAGGTTGAGTGCTTTTGTTTAAGTATCTATGTTAATCGCAGCTCGTGGAGGGGCTTCAATTAACATGAGATCTACAGATAAGCCTGCGTGATCAAGCTGGAATCTTGACGCATGACTAGCCTTTCGTTGTTTTCCAGCGGGAAGAATAGGGGAATTTGCATTGTATTTTTGTAGGACTGCAGAAGGTGCATTTGGATGTACTCTTCTATGAGCCATCATTTCTGCCAGTCTTATGATTGTATCATCCTCAGTGGGGGCATTTTGATTAACCAGTCATTTTGGGTTTGCAAAGTTTGTTGCAAGGTAGAACTTTCTTGCTGTGAGGCATGTGCAATCTATTCCAAAGCTAATTGCAGTGTCTCTGCTGTTGTTGAAGTAGCACTTCCATTCAGAAGTCAATTACGTCTCACTTCTCACAGCACTTTGCAATAAGTCACAAAAGAAAATACATCCCTAAATAGGTCAGGTTTCTGCTACTTTTTAAACACATTTATTTACACAATTTTACATATTTATTTTGGTTCTTGGTAAATGTGCTATAAGATACAATCTTATGTTTGGTCCTTCATATTTCTGGTGTTGGTCATGCACCCTGTGGTTCCGGGTCTCTTATCTCTCCCAGAAAGATTGCCCCAAAAAATAGGCATGTAGAATTGAGAAAAAAGAAATGTGTGTATATAATGGACAAAATTCTGACTCCTTCTTTTACTCATCTTTTCTTTACTGTCTTTCTTCTCCGCTCTTTGCTTTTACTGTCAAAATCCCTTCAGTCTTTTCCTTTCTGTCTGCTTCTAACTTTCTTTAACTTCCTTTTCTATCTTTCTTTCACTTCTTTTGTCTTTAATATTCAAGTCTTGGGCACTCCATTAGCCTCTTTTCCATGGTTAATGATGATATATGCCTGAAATAAAGTCAGTTCTTCCCACTCTCCGTCCTTTATTCCTTAGATACTTGCCTGGGTACAAGAATTATCCTTAGGTCGTAAGTGAGGGAAAGTCATGTCTCCTAGTGTAGCTGTGTGTGCACTAGTCTTTCTCTTCACACCCTCTCTGGCATCTCTTTGGAGTTTGCCCTTCCTCAACATCTTACTGGCTCACACATTTCCCCAACTCCGTTCTCGCTCCTCTGCCCTGCGGCATCTCTGTTTTCACTCCTTAGTGGGAAGTTGGCATTTGGTGTCTTTGTGCCTCACGCTGTCTTCAGCATAGAGGTCGACTCCCTCGAGTCTGTGTAAATTTGAGCAACTGGCCCCTTTTTCCCACAGCGACCTCCGTGTGCTACTGTTCTCCCCCCTCCCCCAAGTCTTCCCCTTCCTATCTAGAGGATAGTCTTTTTACTTTCTCTGGTCTCGCTCTTTATTCTGTCTTCCTCCCAGTTCTGGAACTGTCTCCTTCTCATCTTTCTATCCTGTCTAATGCTCTTCAGTCGAACCCTTTTCTTTTCTAATTTCTTTGAAGGTTGCACCCCTCCTGGAAGACAAGAGGTCTGTCTTTACGACCCTACCCATCCTCAAGCTAAGTCTGCTCCATCATGATAGATACAGATACTGGAGAACTGTAGTTACAGATAAAGTAACCTGCTTCTTTTTCAGCATTGGATCTTTCATAAATTCACATGCATGAACGAGGCAAGCAATCAGTACTAATACCAACAATTACCTAAATAGGAGACCATTGTCTGCCCCATCCCTGAATCTCTCACAGCTTCTGTGTCCAAGCAGTAGTGCCTTGTGAATGTGTAGCAGCTTTTCCTTGTAGCCACCCTGAAAATAACTGTCAATGGAACTACTGGCCTACAGCCCTGCCACTGCTTCTCTCGTCGAATGTTCAATGACTTTTACCAGCAGGGTGCTGTTTGCTTAACCTGACAGTAGCTGATGGCTGCCACTATCCACCTGGTCCCTCCTTGCTTGGACCGTGGGTCACCTTTGTTCCTTCCAAAGGAGAGAAAAACTGATCTGTCCACTTAAAACGTTCTATTCTAACAATATAATACATCAAACATCTGCTAATATCCAGGAAGTAGCGTCCTCTCCACTGCATTGATGGATCTGTAGAGAAATACACAGATGAAAGTCTGTGGGAACTTAGCACAAACATCTGGTTGGTATGAAGAATACACGTATGCTTATAGAAACTAAGGAAGGGTTATTTGATAGTGCTCGAATTTCACTGTCCATTGTGGCTGACATCATCACCAGCAGCAAAGCCACACTCCAAGACGTACTTAACATCTGCTTTATGAATAGGCTCAAATGGACGTATCAGCTGCAACAAGACCATATCAAGTTCTTATTTGACCAATGGTTGAGTGAATCAGGGAGACTGAATCACCGGAATTGCGAAATCTCAAATTCGGTTCTATGTGCATCCCGATGGACCTATGCTTATGCCCTTTTGTGCAAGCAGGAGCTTGGAGGTAACTGGAGATCCATGTGCAAATGCTGGCTCGGTCATCTCTGGGGCTATGAGTATGATGCAGGATGTCTCTAACTTGATTTGAAAACCGGCCTTAAGACCCTTAACGTGGTGCTGTATGTGTGAAAATGCACCATCTTTTCACTTTTTAAGTAAACGTTTGGAGTGACATTTGGCGCTGCACACGCGCGCGGTCTGATTCCTGGCGCACATAGCCATGGTTGCAGCGCACAGAGACCCTCCACTGCCGCACACAGAGGAAAAAAATTAGAGGGAACATTGGTGCTGACACTGCGTACCCAGGCCTCAATGCCCACCTGCTGCCACCGGTGTATCTCCAACCACGTGCCGGTATACACTGCAGTCCACCAGGTCCCTTATCTGAAACAGAGTCCAGATATATGAATGGCAGAGTTCATATCATTGCACACGCCATCATCACTTGTACGGCCCTGTGCACACAGGCTGCCTCACCCCAGCCCCTCCCGCCGCCCAGCGGTGTTTGCCCACCCCTGCGGACCCAGGCCTCACTGCTCACCTGCTGCCACCGGTGTGTCTCCAACCACGTGCAGGTATACACTGCAGTCCACCAGGTCCCTTATCTGAAACAGAGTCCAGATATATGAATGGCAGAGTTCATATCATTGCACACGCCATCATCACTTGGCCCGCCCTGCGCACACAGGCTGCTGCACCCCAGCACCTCCCACCGCCCAGCGGTGTTTGCCCGCCCCTGCGCACCCAGGCCTCACTGCTCACCTTCCGCCACCAGCGTGTCTCCAAGAGGGCCCACCACGTGCCGGTGCAAGCTCCAAGCCCGGGGCCCACGAACTTGGCAGCCTCCACATCATGCAGCCCCACCCCGCGGGCCACCAGGTCACACACGTGATTCTGGGTCTTGATTTCGCTATGGCAGAGATCATATCAGCACACACGGCATCATCACAGGCTGCACACCCGCTCAGCTCTATCGGTGCCACTAACTCTGTGAACCGCGAGGCAACGCCATGTGGCGGTAGACCCGCGCTACCCGCTGGCTCAGGCCTACACTGTGGTCCAGCAGGGCTCACACAAATCCTTACCAGTCCGGACCGCCAGGACGGCGCATCATCACAGGCTGCACACCCGCTCAGCACTTAAGGGGCCCCTACCTCAGTGTACCGAAAGTCACCGTCCCATGGCGGTAGGCCCGTGCCAGCCGCAGTGTATCCGGTGCCACCAACTCTGCAACGCTAGTCATGGACCCTTTCTGATTGAGTCTCGTGATATGCCAGGCGGACGGAGCCATGTCACCTCCGGCAGTGGGGAACAACTGGGACACGTAGCGTCGTTGTCCCCCCCTTTATACGTAACGAGTGGGCTGGGTCGGCGTATGCCAGGCCAGCGTAGGGGTGTGAATAATTATCCCTGGGCGCTGGGCGTGGTTCATTTCTGGGCTGGACAGGAAAACAACTGATGCGTGTGTCTCCGTTGCAGTGTCTGCGCCACACGGCCCGCAATCGACAATGTTGCAAGGTTGCATGCACCCGGAGGTCGGCTGCGCACAAAGGGATTGAACAAGGAGCGCAAGGCCGCTCAGGCTCTTGGCTCATGCATGCCAACTGTTGTGTGTGTATCGCCATTGGTGCACCATAAGCCTAAGGCCTAGCCTCAATTGCAGCGCAAAAGCCACATCACATTTCCAGAATGCAAGCAGTAGTCAGACTAACGTTAGGGATGAAAGCTCCTTTGTCTCAATACATAAGGCGGAAGGACATCTGCACCTCCGACCTTGGTCTTGCATGTGGCAGGCACCCCCTGAGAGAGACACCATAGCAGATGATGACGACTCCCACACTACGCACAGCGCTAATGAAAGACCAACGTATCCACACCCCACACACAGAAGTTCTTGCTCGAGGTACTCTTGCATGGAATGCACTTGACACTTACGTACACAACAACCCATACGTCCAAACGTTACACACACATACGACTCATTGCTCCGAGCTGTGGCATATCATCCACATAACTGCCGCAGGTCAGAAGAGTGCCGGTTCTACTAGAGCCACCAACGCAATGGCTGAACATCTCGGGCGCATGCACAACGCCTGTCACGTGGAACTGTACCGTGACCGAATGCTGCCTGTTAGTGTCTGATGCATTGGTCTGCATGTTGTGGCCCTTGTCTTGCCTGTACTGACACGCACATGCTAATAGAGTCTACGCAACTTCACTAGTGTTCAACTGTGATGAGTGTTGTTTAGAATGACAAATCGTGTGCCTCAATGAGCATTGTCCGTACACAGGGAGGGACTGACTGACGCATTTCACTTAGGGGTGAGTCCCTATTGCCAGCTCCACCTCTGTGAGCCAGACATAGTGGTTGGGATAGTTGCTGATAGACCTGTGCTCTTACATGTCTTCAGCAATGTGAGTATGGTGTCCATATTCTTGCCATGTGGATCAATGTGATCCATCACTACAGGCTGTGTCCACCCAGTTGAGTGTTAGTAGGTATGCAAAGAGATGTTCTGTTGTCAAATGTGATGGTGGACACTACTTTAGGCCTGCCAACGACTTTGACATTTCATACCCAGGCCTATTTCTAACATTGCGTGGGGCAAAGCTGAGAAATTTCACGATTGTTGTTTCAGAGCAATGAGGCCACAGCTAGTGCACACATTCCCAGTCATCTCACTTCCTATGTGTGTCACGGTCAAACATGCGCATTGCTTTCATTTCCCAGGGTGTACCTTTTTGGGCAATCAATGTCCTTACATTCATCCATACTTTCATACGTGATCGATTATGGACATGACACATCTGTGTGAATTTGAATGATTTATTCACATTCGGTGGAGTGTCGGAGCTGGAGCAGTACATGGCCATGCAAACCCCACATTACATTGTAGCCCAGTGGAGGGCCAGCCAGAGTCATTTAGGGATTGACAAGTACATCGGAAGAGGAAGAGTACAGTCCACAGTCTGATTGCTGTGTCATTGGTAAGCAAACAAAATATGGCAGTCTATGTCGAGGTCCAAGGTGAGTGTCGCAGAGTGTTTCGGTGGACAGTGGGAGGTGTTGTTACAGGGCATGATGCGGAGGGCAGAACCAAGCTGAAACAGGGCATATGGCGGAGAAGAATGCTACTGGCTCCTTCTTACTACAAAGGTGGAATCACCCGCATCTTCGTCATCTATGTCATCTGTCTGACATGTGGGTGCTGATGCTTGGTCTGAACACTGTGTGCCACTGACACATCAGGGGCCGGAGATGTGTGTGTAGAAGTACCAGCAGCATTCATCAGCGACTGGCTTAGTGGCAGCAATGCGATGATGAGGATCTGCAGGGCATGGAAGATCCCAACAACTTTTCGCTGGTGTGCATCCGTGGCAGCCATTCTTTCCGCATGCATCCGCTCCATGTTCTCCATTATCCTCAGCACCTGTGCCAACTCTCGGCTGACATCGCTGAGGCCACTCTGACTAGGCAGTTGTTCTCCTCTCAGAGTCATGACTCCAGCGATGTCGGGCATGTATTGTTGGACATCATGGAGCGAACTGTGGGTGTCCGTTAGGGAGTGTAAGTGGTCCCTGATGGGACTTAGACACCCACGTATGTCATCTAGTTTGGCTGCCAGGAGGTCGAACCCCACCCGCACCTGTTCAGCCACCTCCTTCTGGCAGTCTAACACATGGCCTTGGAATGCGATGTGTTCTTCGGTGAGATGCTGGGAGCCAGCCGTGGTGGTGGGTGCTTCCTGCTGTGTGGTCTGTGCAAGGGGTGGGGTCTCCTCTATGCAGCTGGGCTGCCCTGCTCCTGGAGGTGGGATGCCATAGCTGTCCATGAGCTGTTGTAGGGCGTCGGTGTCGAAGGTGTGGCAGTCCTCTTCATCATCACTGATGAGTTGTCTGGTCTGCTCTGCAGGAGGTGTTGATTGTCCCTCTGCAATGTGAAGGGGAGATGCATTTTAACATTGTGTTGAGATGTATGTTGACGCATTGTTCAAGTTTACATACAGACTGCATGACAATGTACATTGTGACTGTTTGGGAGGAGCTGACTATTTGATGCGGGACAGTGGACATTTGAACTACATCACGGATGTGAGGTTGTACACGTACATTATCATCTCACAGTTTCCTGCTATGCCAGATGTGATTGGCCAGTTTCTACGCACAAGCGGAACCAGTTGTGTCCTCTGTTCTGTAGTGAGAGTGTTGCACTTTGTACCACATTGTCGTCAATGATGATGTGCTGTTATTGCTATGTGTGTGTGCTGCATTGTGGGAGAGTCGCCCCTGCAGCTGTGATTTTGCTGCCCCTTATCCCTTTGAGGCGGTGTGCCTTTGACTTCTGTGCTTCTACAGTGCTGAGATGTTGCAGACTTGGCTAATTTTGGCTCTAGTTCGGATTTTGGACACTTGGGCATGGTTTATCCGCAGATGTGTTGTTGACGTCAGGGGTTGTTTGTGCACGTGGATGTGTCAGAGTGTGACCTGCTCCTTTACGGATGTGTCCCACATTCAGCCACCTCAGTGTCGTGGTGTGCACCATGTCATGATAATTGGACTGCAGCCATGCTATTCGTCATGCAGTGTCACTTGCATTGTCAGTGTGGCTCACAGACACGCAGCTTTGCTGGTTTTGACACGTGTGCATGGGTTGGTTGCGAGATTGGTGCTGTGTGGGGAGGGACCCCTTTGTGCCCATGGTGGACGGGGGCCTACTTGCTGTTTGTATGTGTGCTGCAGTGTGCCAAGGGGATCAGGGACATGATCCAGAGTCATTGTGGGTGTGCAGTGTGCTCTACTTAATTGTGCATGTGTGCCATTGTGCCCATCTCCCCCGTCCCCCAGTCCCTGTTCGGTACTCACCCTGGTGCTGTTGTGTCAGGTCATGTCGAGCAGTGTCCGGACCCCCAACTCCTGCCACTGTCTCCCCACTGATGACTGTGGCCACCATTTCCTCCATCTCATCCAGCTCCTGGTGTTCCGCTGGACTGCCACCTCCAGTCTGCATTGCTGCCTGATGGTTGTCAGCGAGTTTCTTCTTGGTTTTGCGCTTCGCTTCATTCCAGCGCCTCTTGACCTCTCCAATTGTCCTCCTCCTCACTCCGACTGCCATACTGCCAGGATGGACTGCCATATTGCATTTTTATTTGCCAATGACACGTTGGTGGTGACGAACAGTTGTTGGTGATGTTCTATCACCTCCGTGATGATGATCCTGTTTTCCTGCGGACTGAACCTCGTCTTCCTCGTCTTCTTCTCCTTGCCCTTCCATGACCTCGAGGTCCCAGGCTGGTCCTCCTGGGGGCTTGTGGGGTTCTGGTTGTCCTCTGTACTTGCTCCGGCTTCCTCCATGGTGCTACGCAGTTTGAATTATTTTGTTCGTGTTTTTCAGTGCTTTTGTAGTGCATTTTCCCGCATGAAGCGTGGGAATTGCAGGCCTGTCGCTGGTTATCGCTGATTTTTTTATCGCAATTGGCCACATCGCAACTTTTTTCACGTTCGTGTTTCGCGTTTTTTCGGCGTCAAATTAATTTTAACGCAGTCATTTGGCGCGTTGTCGTGGAATTATTGTATGGTGCCGCCGGGTTAAGAATACAACGTTAACACGGTGTTATTTTCCCATGATGTGCAAAGTTGCGTTAAGCTAAATTTGCGATAATTATCACACGTTCTTGAGAATATCCCCCATAGTACATAAAATATTAGTTAAACCAGGTGCTGTACCTATGCAACACAGAGTTAGAAAAGTTCCAATTGTAGCTCGACAAGAAGTTATGCGTATGTTAAAGGACATGGTCTCTCAGGGTATCATTGAACCTGTTGAAACTTCAAGTTGGATTTCTCCGGTTGTAGTTACTGGCAAATCTGATGGAAGTTTTCGCTTATGTGTAGACTTGCGCACTGTAAATCAAAACATTATAACGGATAACTTTCCACTTCCAAATATAGGGGAGTTGGTGTTGTCTCTGAAGGGTGCAAAGAACTTTTCTAAATCGGATTTAAAAAGTGCATATCATCAGATCAAACTACTTCCAGACTCAAAAAATATAACAGCTTTTATTACTACGGAAGGTGTTTATCAATTTACAAGGATGCCGTTTGGACTTTCTTCTGCGGCCAGTGTATTCCAGCGTATGATGGGCCAAGTTCTCAAGGACATTGATGGAGTAGTGTATTTTCAAGACGACGTTCTTATCTTTGGAGAGTCAATTTTCTAGTCACAATATGATCTTAAAAAAAGTATTAGATAAGATGGCTGAGGCAGGTTTAACCCTTAAGGAAGAGAAATGTAAATTCTGTGTTGAAGAGGTAGAGTATCTGGGTTATACTTTGTCATCGTCAGGTGTTAAACAAAAAAAAGGCTTATTGGAGGCAATAAGGAAAGTTGAAGCACCGCGGAACAAAGATCAACTTAGGTTATTCCTTGGTCTAGTGGATTATTATGCAAAATTTTAAAAGAATTTTACAGAGAAAACCGAGCATTTGAAGAAAATTTTGAGAAAAGGTTGTGCTTTTGTGTGGTCTGAAGATCAAGAGAAGTCTTTTAATAACATAAAACTAGAAATATGCAATGCCAAAGTATTAACTCCTTTTGACACAAGATTATTGTCAATTCTTACAGTTGATGCAAGTGCTGTGGGTTTGGGTGCAGTATTTTCACAAATGCACAAAGAAGGTGAACGCACTGTAGCCTTTGCATCACGCTCTCTCACTAGTACGGAAAGAAATTATTCGGTGGTTGAGAGAGAGCCATTGGCTGCAGCGTGGGCAGCTGAATACTTTAGAATGTATATTTGGAGATTTCCAATCATTTTGCGTACTGATCATAAACCACTTGTGAAAATTTTAATGCCTGGTGGAGCAGAAAATGTTTCTGCAAGATTAGCTCGCTTAGCAGCACGACTACAAGAATATCAATATAAGGTGGAATATTTGCCTGGATGGAAGAATATTCAAGCAGACAGTTTGTCCCGTCTACCCTTACCGTGGCAAGAAGTTGACAGAGAGGGTGTGGAAGCGTACGGTGATGAAGGTGCTGTGGCATATGTTGATGATGTGGTTGGCACAACTCAGGGTGTAATAGGAAAGTAACGTTGGCTTCAAAGTATGAAAGAAGATGTTGTTTTGGCTCAAGTAATGGAGATGGTAAATAAAGGAGTGAGAAGGGAGAGTACAGTTCCAGTTTCGGTACGTCCTTTTGTGAAAATTGTTGACGAACTGTCGGTCTGTGGTGAAAGCCTGATTTCTAGAGGAGACAAAATTTGTTCCTCCTCAAGGAGTGCGTTTTGAGCTGTTCAAGTTGGCACTTGAAGGCCATTTAGGTCAAACACTTACCAAAAGGAGACTACGTGAGAACTATTGGTGGCCAGGGATGGATCAAGATGTCACCGATAGGGTGACAGCGTGTGTCGAATGCAAAGAAGGTGAAAAAAGGTTGAGGATTGGTAGTCAATCAATTGTGGGGGAAATCACCAATCCTGGTAAACCTTGGCACACAGTTTGCATCGATTTTATTGGTCCAATGAGGGTTTTGACTTCTGAATGTAGGTTTGCTCTAGTTATGGTTGATGTGTTTTCAAAGTGGTTGGTGGTAAGGTTTATGCGTGAAATTACTACAAAAAAAACTATTGAAACCTTGGAAGAGGTGTTTAGAGAAGAAGGATTCCCGGTCAAGTTGATAACCGATAATGGTACACAGTTGATGTCCAGGGAAATGAAGTTGTTTTTAGAAACGTGTGGCATAAATCAATCATGCACGTCATTATACAACCCACTAGGCCAGTGGTTCCCAAACTGTGCGCCGCGGCACCCCGGTGCGCCGTAATGAGGTGCCAGGGGCGCCGCGCGCACGATGTGGGAAATTGCAGCCGCAGCGTAGGGGGAGTGAAAACGTTTTTGTCAACATGATAGGACGATTTCACATCAATAGATTTTTATTAACAAGCATTTCATCTGTAAGTACAACATGCCTCTTCAGTCACACTGACTTCAAAACATACACGACGTGCTTAAACTCCATTGGTGACCAAGTAACTGCTAAGCGTTTTCAGCTAGGTAAAACGGGACCTGGACGGAGTTGCTTCATTCATTCATTGTCTGCTACCAACGGCCCTCAGCCGTCCGTCATTCGGCGGGGCTTGGACGCAGTTTAATGGTTAATGCTGTGTAACTTGTGGTCGGAGCATGAGTGAAGCAGCGGATAAAGGCCCAGCAGTCATTTTCTTTAATGAAGGGATTTGTGGTTTTCCGGTACTGTTTCGAACTGTGCGTGCAGAAACTTCGCTCGAGGTGAAGTCAAATGTATCGGTGGCAGCCCGGGGGTGGTTTACGATATTTGTGTGCCTGAGTGAGGTAAAGTTTAAGTAGTAAGTAGCCAGCTGAACGCTCAGTATTCTAGTTAGCACCGCAAGGTCTGAGTGTGATTGGTAAAGGAACTGCCCACACGGGATGGCTTGCGATATTTCCACGCCTGGGTGATGTAGAATAACTCCGGAGTACGCTATGTTTTTGGAATTACCCTCTGGGTCTGAACGTCATTTATCCTGAACCATGTTATTCTGGGTGTAGGAAGAAGACTTTAATTTGGATTGGTCTGATCAGGACCTATTAACCTTTACATGGAGCCTGTCACTGCACATCACCATTAAAGTAGCGGCTTGAAACACAACTAAAGTTGCCGCCACGAATGCCAGGGTCAGCACCAGACTCGCAAGCTCTACAGCACACTTACAAACACGCTCTGACTCATGCTCATTTTAAACTCACTCACACTCTTTCTCACTTCCATACTCACACTGGTTCAGTGCAATGCACTATCACTCACTTGCCCTCATTCTCAGTCTCACTCGTTCTAAGTCACAATAACAGTCACTCACTCCTGTCTCTCGCTCACTTTCACACACATGCTCACACACAAACACACACATCTGCATGCACACAACGTTTGACAGATTATTTTTGCACTTCCATGTAGCTGCCTGCCCTGGTTCACTCCAGCTCCTCTCTTGCTAGCGGTGAATGAGTTCTGAAGCAAGGCACATAGCTTTCTCCGCATAGGCCTGCGCGGCGGCGAGAAGCCTTTGCGCAGGTACTGAGACGCATAGTCCTGCACCTACATGCGTCACTCTGGGTCGGTGTTGGTGAAGCCACTCATAAGGAGCCCGCCTTTTTAGTATAAAAATAATGCTGGTGATACTGATTACGACAGACCAAACTCAATGTTCCATTTTCTCAGAGCGGGTCTCAGTACCAAAAGCTACTGAAAGCAGCAGCTGGCATAAATAAGGGTTTGGGACCAGGCACTATGTTGGGGAAAAAACGATGGATTGGGATGCAGCCAAAGTGATTGCCAGTGGATGAGATTAATAATTCAAGCATTCCAACCATTATAATACCTTCATTGCGTCCCAATTACTTTAAGGAAGACAACAGGAAGTACTCCCGAGGTCTGGCTTACATCCCCCCCACCCGCCCACCGGTAAAAAAATGGTGGGGTGCCACGGCCAACTGCCGATTAGGTCAAGGGAGCCACAGGTCAAAAAAGTTTGGGAACCACTGCACTAGGCAATGGTATTGTTGAGAGGGCAAACCGTTTGGTTAAGGGGGTTGTGCAAATGGCTTTTGTGAATAGAGGTAATGTTAAAAAAATGGTGGAAGAACTGGTGTGGGCGTTTCGCACCACAGAAAATGGTACCACTAAAGAAATTCCGTTTAAATTAATGAGGGGACATGATGCCAACACGAAAATGTCTCCTGCATGGATGAAAAAAATTGTTGATGGAAATGATGATCATATCAATTTTTCGCAAGGAGTAGTCTAAATGAAGATCTGAAACCTGGTGACTTGGTCAAAGTCAAAAGTGGAAGAGTTGATGGTAGTTGTATCAAGTTTCGTGGACCCTTTTGAGTGAAGGAAGTACATGAACTGTATGTTGTTTTAGAAAATGGTGGAAGGTGGAATAGGCGCAAGGTAGCTTTGTATGAGAAGTTGCGAAGGGATGGTTCTTTTGAGAAAAGAGAGAGTGAGATGGAGGGTTGTAGTGGTTACATGCTGATGGAGGATGTGGAAGTGTTGAGTGGAAGAGTTCAGGGAGATAGGACAAGGAGTTTTAGGAACAGGTTTCCACCCAGGTATTTGAGGGATTATATTTGTGATTAATGATTTATTTTTTGTGAACATTTTCCTTTTTCTTTTCAAGTCTTCAACACTAGTTATTTTAGTATTTAGTTGTGTTTTAGGTTCATTTAAATTAATGTTTAGTTTTGTGTGTGAAAGGAAGAGGATGTGTTGTGATCCGGTTTGTATCTTTAAATGCTCATGATGTAATGAGGTTCTGTATTGGAACACTTTCTTGTGAATATGTTGAATGTTCCTTTCCCAGTGAGTTGATTGCTGGCTGGAAGGGGAGCATCACCTGCAGTTATTTCTTATTACAATAAATACTTCAAACTTAAGAAGACTTCATTTTTACTTCACAAAAAATCTCATCTCTAGGAACAAAATTGAGCTCCAAACGTTCTTGGATGAAGAAGCCAAACACAGAAGAGATCATTAGTTGCTATTCCACGCTATGTGGAACAATCATGGAGCTCTAGTCTGCCCCCATCAGATCACGCAAGGCAAAGCAGGCCAGATGATTCAATACACTTTGCTCTAAAGACCATTGTAACTTGATCAAGGCACTTAAATAAATCCCAAATGACACTAACAATGTGCAGGTGTGGATACAAAAAGTCTATTGCTGCTGCAAAGAAAGCTGTAAGAGAGGAAGCTTGTGTTAGCTGCCAGTGCCCAGGAAAAAAAAACACCTGTACATTTCGGCAGGTTGTCAATCAATCCTTTTTCCGGAACTCTTCGACATCTAGCACTGATGATGTCATGGGCATATACACCACCGATTCCCTAGAGAGTTATACAGCGCACCCCACCACGAAATCCTGGACCAATGTAGTCCATTCATGGAGGATGCGCAATTACACACGCATGATTTATTGTGTGCATGTATTCATGAGATAACCCTGCCAGTATGAGTTTGTTTGGTTGCAGTACTAGCGGGGAAATTGTATGTGTAGCGCTATCTTTTCAGTGAGCTTGATTAGGTTGCCTGATGACTATGCAATCAGGAGGTTTTCTTATGACTAAGTAATCAGATTAAAAAAACCAAAGGGGATGATGGACGGAGTGTTGAACATTGCAAGCACTCACCCCCAGTCAACTGATCTGGGTTTAATCCATCATCATTCTTTAGCTCACTCCACCACCCCAGTTCAGACATGGCCATATGCAAATCAGTCTGACCCTGTGCCTAATGGGGACAGTCCATCCCGAACTGCCAAGCCATGTCTTCCCTGGACCGGAACCAAGCATCCTGGGACCGGTTTCTGGCTTACAGCCGTCATCAGCCAGGCTATCTTGAATACAGTGGCAAAGTGAGCAAGGGACCCACGTCTGGGCATACCCTGCCAACTTAGGGCGAACATAGCAAAACCAAAGGGGATGATGGACGGAGTGTTGAACATTGCAAGCACTCACCCCCAGTCAACTGATCTGGGTTTAATCCATCATCATTCTTTAGCTCACTCCGCCACCCCAGTTCAGACATGGCCATATGCAAATCAGTCTGACCCTGTGCCTAATGGGAACAGTCCAGCCCGAACTGCCAAGCCATGTCTTCCCTGGACCGGAAACAAGCATCCTGGGACCGGTTTCTGGCTTACAGCCGTCATCAGCCAGGCTATCTTGAATCCAGTGGCAAAGTGAGCAAGGGACCCACGTCTGGGCATACCCTGCCAACTTAGGGCGAACATAGCAAAACCAAAGGGGATGATGGACGGAGTGTTGAACATTGCAAGCACTCACCCCCAGTCAACTGATCTGGGTTTAATCCATCATCATTCTTTAGCTCACTCCGCCACCCCAGTTCAGACATGGCCATATGCAAATCAGTCTGACCCTGTGCCTAATGGGAACAGTCCAGCCCGAACTGCCAAGCCATGTCTTCCCTGGACCGGAAACAAGCATCCTGGGACCGGTTTCTGGCTTACAGCCGTCATCAGCCAGGCTATCTTGAATCCAAGCAAAACCAAAGGGGATGATGGACGGAGTGTTGAACATTGCAAGCACTCACCCCCAGTCAACTGATCTGGGTTTAATCCATCATCATTCTTTAGCTCACTCGGCCACCCCAGTTCAGACATGGCCATATGCAAATCAGTCTGACCCTGTGCCTGTGAGTGAGCTAAAGAATGATGATGGATTAAACCCAGATCAGTTGACTGGGGGTGAGTGCTTGCATTGTTCAACACTCCGTCCATCATCCCCTTTGGTTTTGCTATGTTCGCCCTAAGTTGGCAGGGTATGCCCAGACGTGGATCCCTTGCTCACTTTGCCACTGGATTCAAGATAGCCTGGCTGATGACGGCTGTAAGCCAGAAACCGGTCCCAGGATGCTTGTTTCCGGTTCAGGGAAGACATGGCTTGGCAGTTCGGGCTGGACTGTTCCCATGAGGCACAGGGTCAGACTGATTTGCATATGGCCATGTCTGAACTGGGGTGGCGGAGTGAGCTAAAGAATGATGATGGATTAAACCCAGATCAGTTGACTGGGGGTGAGTGCTTGTATTGTTCAACACTCCGTCCATCATCCCCTTTGGTTTTGCTAAGTAATCAGATTGCCTGATGACTCAACAATCAGGAGGTTGCCTGATGACTAAGAAATTTGTGATGACTAAACAATCAAGGGGCTGCGTAATGACTCAGCAGGCCGCACCCATTTGCTATGCAATCAGGACTTCAAGCAGCACCACTCGTCGTTGGATTATTCCAGTATTCTGCACTCGGCCAGGAAAGTGGCCCAGTGCCTTCAGGACAGCACTTCCAGTTGGACTCAGTGCTCCAACTGGCTCTGATATTCCCCACATGTGGACTCAAGAATGAGGGAAAAGACCACAGTAAGTTGCGTGTCACTGCGGGTACTTCCCTATGGAGGCCCGGTCCCTCTGACCGCACATCTCACAAGCAGAGCAGCACGCCTTTACTGGTCCGATTTATCAAAGGCATAAAAGAGCGCCAGTTGTGCCGGTCTTTTGAAAGCGCACCCGGACAGTGAGTTTCACCCGCGGTACAAGCCAAATGGTATACATGAAGCACATACATGAACAAAGACTGCATAACATTGCTACTGCTTCTAAAAACCCTTGTATATGCATGAATGCTAGAAAGACTTATGCATGTATACTAACCTAAGAAATACTTGTTTGCTAGTCTTTTGCTAGTGTGTTATTTCTAATGCCTCAAGGTACATGGATACAGTGTCTACACAGGATTGATTAACAGCTGCAAGGGGTATGGTCAAGAACAGTTGTACGCAAAGTGCTTAGACATTTACTTGTGTGTTGCTGGAGCCATTGAAGTAACTGCTGCCAAAAGACTGCAGACCTTGTGGGCAAAAGAAGACATCATAGGTTACATACTGATCTGGTCACGTGAGAGCCCACACTACATCCTTGACGCCACCTAACAATCACAGATGAGGGCGACAGCTATCCAAATAATGTCAGCTGAGGGTGACCAGTGAAGCAGCGGACCAAATCTCATTTATTATTTTGTCCATTCCCTTCATTGAGACCCGGGCTGGTAATAATGAGGTCCATGTAGCTTTAGAGGGGGTGGTCAGACAATCTGCGAACATCGCTCCCGCTGGGTCAGGATCATATGCCAGGTTAGTGCAACTGAACATACTGTATTCTGACAGATTGATCCACCCTGACAATTGGATTAGTCATTTCACCAGGGTTTATGGTGGCTCACCTCCAATGAATGACCCCTGTATTTAAACAGGGTACTACGTGGAGGGGCAGGATGTATTAACCACCCTGAGCAGGTGCCCTAAAGAAAGGACAGTAATGATCTCTTTAGGGACAACATTGATTTATGGGCCCCACTTCTGACAAATGTATTCAAGGCCTTTGGTAGTTTTGGCCCTCCTCGTTCTTGATCTCCTACAACCACCATGCGTATTTTTAAAAAGAGCAACATAGGTGACCCTAAATGTTACCATCCAATTTCACTTATCAATTTGACTGCTAAAGTAATGGTCAGGATTCTTTTAGATCGCTTGGAGTTGTGGGCTCAGGATAATTATATCTTGTGCAACGTACACTTCGGATTTAGGGTTGGCCTGGGCACAGTTGAGCAGTGCCTAAACCTCTACCTCCTCATAAATAAATATTCCATAATTAAAAAGGGGAGTATTTAGCCTTAATGAATCTTAGTTTGGTGTTCATTTATGTAAATGGCTCCAAACTATGGGATATTTTGTTTGATTTGGGGTTGAGGGTTAACATTGTCACCTTTCTTATACAAATATATAATGAGGTGACTGCTAACAGCAAGTATGGCCTAACTGAAGAGGCCACGAAACCTTTCAAATTAGCCAGGAGTGTACAGCAGGGCTACGTACTGCACCTTTTTTGTTCACTCTATATATAAATGGGCTTGACAAAACACCTGCCAAAATTTGGTTTTGATGTACCTTGAGCAGACAGTCATTCCATACCTGTTCTCCTATATTTCAATGATACAGTGCTCACAGCTCAGACCCCTCTTGGGTTACAGAGAGTTCTGGAACAATTTTCTATTTGCATGGCAAGCCTAGATTTAACAATAAACAAGTCAAAGACCCATATGACTGTTTATGGTTCCCAAAAAATTCAATCAAGATCCTATATGGTCAACAAAACCAGGATTTGCCCTGTTTTCACCTTTCCATATCCGGGGGTACAATTTGATGACATCTGTAGCTGGAGAGCATTAGGGTGCACGCAGTTGGATTTTGCGAGAAGTGTAGAAGCTGTCGTTAATTTTTCATCAAAATTAGGCTTCAGACCAATTCAAGAAATGGTGACATATAAATTGAAAGGCTTGCTTATTGCCTCTTTTGGCTCTAGGCGTTGGAGTGTCCAAGAATTTCCACCCATACAGAAGGTGGAGAATGGGTTTTTGCATAGATTCCTGGCAGTTCATTGTTGCACTTCCACCTATTTGTGCCTTTTTGAATTGGGGTTAGACTACATAGGTAAAGTCTCCTATGGTTCCCTTCTCTTATGGTTGTCTATCTGGACTAAGCAGGAAACACTAATCTTGCAAACATTTACTGAAGGCCTATTTTCTACTCTGTGCCAAATGAATAGGGAACACACTGAGTGCTAGAGGCACACTGTAGCAAACCTTATGCTAGTTACTATAACTTTTGGCATGGAGCCCTGTCTCATGTGGTTCCACAACAGCCACCATAGATTTTTTTGACACTATTGAGGCTAAACACAGTTCATTTTATGGTTGCTTTCCCTAAACTATGCCTTTATCATGCTAGCCTTCGAGGGTGTCTATATGATTCTCATTCTTCCCAGACCACAATGCATTTTATGCTTTTTTGCAAATTATATGCACCGACGAGGAAGTGTTTCCTGATACCAGTCTTAAGGAGTGCTAATTTCAAGCAATGTAGACAAGCCATTTTTTTAATCCAGTCTTTGTCATTGATTCATATTTATATGGGTACGTTTATTCAGGCTGCTTTTAGAATGCGAAGGATCCTGTAATGGATACCAATCTCTTGTGTTGGTCTGTTTCTTGCTGTCTGCTACTGCTGTTTGTACGCACCTATCAATTTTTCTATTGTTATTTTGGGGTGGTTTTTTTAATGCTTTTTACTATTGTGTTTTTAAATTTTTTATGAGGATTGGAAAGCTGTATAATATTTTCAATTATTTTTTTAAAAGTTTAAAAAAAAATCTTTTTATTAACAAAATTATTTTGTGTACATTTGTTGTGGTGCTTTTTGGTGCTATCAACTGCTGTGAAATTGTTTTAAAATGTATTTAATTGTTAACCCAATAAAATTGTTTGACTACTGGGGAATCAGTAATTCCAGGCCTGATTCTCCCAGTGGTACTTCATTGCCATATTTTCACATAGAGATTTCAGTTCTAAAAATCTCATAATTCCAGTGGGGCCTGTCACTGCTGTTCACCGTCCCCATCAGAATTAAGAGGCCCATCATTATGAGGGCCTGAGTCTTCAAAAGGCAGCTTTTAGTGATGCTGAATTATCAAATTCATAATTGATTACCTCAATCAAGACAGCCACCCAGGTATATCATAACGTCTTTTTTCCATCCAGTAGTTCATCCAATGAATTATCATCCGCAGTCCTCCCAACAGCTTTTGGAGAGTAACAATGATGAAGGCACTAATAATCTCAACAGCACAGGGAGCTTTGTCCTAGATGACTCTGATGTACAGCTATTGGAGGACATGCTACAATAAGGTAGCACAAACCCAATTCCACCTATTAATACTTTACCCACAATGCATGATGACACTAATGGCAATATATATATTAGCCTCACTGGGGGCATAAAAGTCTTAACATGGCAGTCACATAAAGCAGAGATGCAAGTGCATCTATTGAAATCTTTGGCCACCTTAATATCCAATTTACGTAAATAAATCACAACATGGAGACAAAACTGGAAAAGTTGTTGCCCTGTCAATTAAAATCGATCTGTGCTTGTACACCCATATTAGATCAACTTTGTACTTTACCAGACTTATTAGACTGCTCCAAAGGAGATTTTACTATCAAAGATGCACAACAAGAGGGTCATCACTCCCTCCCTAAATCAGCTTCGCCAGAACCTCCGTTCTCAAGGAAACTGAAAACAACATATGCAGTCGGGTGAACGAACTGTCTTGCATTAGTGGCTAAAGCTCTAATAAAGAGAAATCAACACAAATGACAAAGGGCAAATAGTTATATAATCAATGTTGCTCTATTAACAGCTGTACATCAAGTTTGTAAAAAATATTCTATCATTAAATGTTGAGGATTAAATATCCAATCATATTCATCCGGAGTCTTGTGCGTGAGTTTCAATCCACTTTATTGAAGTTTTATTCATTGTAACAGTAGCACCTCAGCCCTGCCAATGCGTTTCGTCGTTGCGGACTTCATCAGGGTTGGATTGCAAGTGAAATCCTAATGTAGCACCAAATGAAGAAATGTCTGATAAGCACCATATCCAGTAATATCTAAGATACAGGCGTTCTTATTCTCAATATGGGAAGGTGACTCAAACGAACAAGGGGTACTACACCACCTTACAACTCATTACTGGATATGTTGCTTATCGGACATTTCTTCATATAATTATATACTCCTTGTCATTTGTGTTGAGTTTGAATTTTGTGTGACCACAGAGCAGTGGGGTCAAGATAAGTTGAGTATAGGCAAAATATATTAGAACACTATAATTCACTAGTGCGACATTCGATGGCCTATACTGCTAGTGCTTCTCAACTCTAATAAAGAGAGTAGGAGGGAGACGATAAGACGAAAGAAGACAGGGAAAACAATTAGAGGAATCTGTGTCCCTAACCTGTGCAAATTCTGAGGTTGAAGCTGACAGCATATAGTCTGTTGTTAATAGAAAGGTGCAAGAAAAACAATTATACCTCAACATCTTACACAATACAAATTCACAAAAAGGACTCCAGTAAATTCACTTCTACAGAACGTTTAACTTCACCGTACAAAACGTTAATAAAAGGCACAGTTGTATGCAAATTGAAGAGGCCACATCCTCCTTCGATTACCAGAGAAACCGAGCTGTAATGTCTGCACCAGTGAGTCCAGATTTAACCACTAACATTCCAATAGTAACTCTCTAATGGATATCCTATCAATTCACGAAGAAGAAACCTAACTAGCAAGGTCTTCATAATCAATGAGCAAGACCAAGATCGAAACAAGAAGCTTATTGTCATTATTGTCATTATATTCCTAGAGGCAGGGAAGATAATCTAATCAGAAATAATATTTTACGCCTTTTTTCGTATAGTCTAAGATTACCTCATCTAAGATGAGAGGATATCAACAGTATTCAGTTTTTAAGCTTGCCATCACACCTAACCACGGAGACTTCTTTAGTGTCCTGGAAGTCAAGAAATATAATGGGACTGTTTTTTAAACACCAGGAGGCATATTTATGTGGGTTTTGTGTCGCCTTTGTGCCACGCAAGGGGGCTCAACGGCGACGCAAAACCTAAGTAGGAGTTATTAAGCCACTCAAGGCATCCTTGCATGGTTCTGAGTGAGTTGATAAATCCAGAGTCACACACTGCAGTGCTAATCTTTGCATTCCATTACTCTGCCATGGGAAGGCGTTCCATGAGTGGAGCGTGGGTGTTTCCACGCATCCACCCATGTATGTAACAAGGAGAAATATCTGTATTTCTCCTTGTTACTTCCTCTTTCTATGTGTGCTGCATGTTGCAGCACACATAGAAAGAGGAAAATGCCTCAGGGGATTGTTTTTGTGCAGAGCAATAAAGCAAACACAAGGAGATGATGGACGGAGCGCTAAAAGGTTTCAGACACTCACCCCAGTCACAGATCTGGATTGAATCCATCATCGTTCTTTAGCTCACTTCACCATCCCAGTTCAGACCCGTGGGTCCCTTGCTCACTTTGCCACTGGATTCAAGCTAGCCTGGCTGATGAGGGGTGTTAGCCCGACAACAGTCCCAGGATGCTTGTTTCCGGTCCAGTGAAGACCTGGCTTGGCAGTTCGGGCTGGACTGTTCCCCTGAGGCACAGGGTCAAGACTGATTTGCATATGGCTGGGGCTGAGCTGGGGTGGCGAAGTGAGCTAAAGAATGATGATGGATTCAACCCAGATCTGTGACTGAGAGTGAGTGTCTGAAAAGTTTCAGCACTCCGTCCATCAACTCGTTGTGTTTGCTATGCAGAGCAATAGCCTGACCGACCCATCTGCTCAGAGTCTGAGTAGAAACCTTCCTACCATTTAAAACAGAACTATGTGCAATAAACAAAGATCTTGACAAATGAAAAGGCTTTGTGCACTCAATCAATCAATCAATCAATTTCTCTTTATTCGATCAGACTAAAAATGATCATAAAAGTACAAATAGATACATCATCATAAAAATTATACACAGTTTTGTTTTTTAAAATTACAAACATTTCGACAACAATTCTAAGGTAAAAAAGAAAACATATGTGCCTTAATATCGTTAAAATCATTTCATGTACTAAGTCTAGACAACCATATTATCTCTTTTTTTTTTTCCTTTTTTTTTTTTTACAGTCTCACTGATCTATGGGATTTGTGCTTAGTTAGATCAGATAGGTTCATATCACTGGTCTATTCGCCGTCCCCTTCCTCTTCCTCATGCAGGCCCATAGGAATGACGCCATTGAGTAACAAACCAAAGGGTCAGGTAATGATTTTAGAAAATAGAGTGCCACCCGGCACTGCTTAAAATTCCCTTTCTTTAAAATTGGTTTGAGGAAGACATTCCTTTCGTTCTCGTATAGCCTGCAAAATAAAACTAGATGCAGTTCTGTTTGGGGTGATAGTTTGTCACATGGACATGTGCTTAAATCCGAATGATTATATGTTTTATCAGGTTAGCCTATCATGAGAGGGATCAAATTAGTGCGAAACCTCAGCAATATAAATCTATGTTGCGGCCTGTTCACATTCGCTAGATAAGAAAACCCCCCCTCTATTAATGGTGGATTGAGGCAGTATGTCCTAACAGCGTATTTCTCTTTATATTGTTCCTTGCGCTTGTACTCAGACATCAACAAAAACATATTAGTAACCTTCTGTTTGGAAACCTTTTTACAGGCCAATGGGTCTTTAAACAGTTCCGGGAGACCTATCTCCCTTAATACCAGCTCTACATAACTGAGCCATCTGGACCTCTTCCACTTATCCATGGCTAAGCAGCTCCTTATTATTAACTGAGTGAGTGGCACTGTGTCTCTCCTCCAAATTGAGTGCCAAAGAAGGAGTGGGGCTAATTGTATATAATCTGAAATAAAAGGCAAACCCAATTCCGCATGTAAGATGCAGTTAGTGAAAGAGGGAGGAAGACCCACTACAGACTTAAAAAATGTATTCTCAATGGTTTGTAATGGTGTCGGTGCTACCACACCCCAAACGCCAGCACCGTAAGTCGTTGCTGATTTTATTCTAGCCTGATAAATATTTGTTATCGGTAATAAGGGTTTAGCACCTAGTTTTCTGGCAAAGGATTTTACAGCAATGATACCCCTCTCCATCACCATCTTCCTTCCTTCCATCAATTTCACCCATGACAGATCTTTGTCAAAGAGGATCCCCAAATAGGGGAAGGAGTCCACTACCTCTATTCTTTTCCCGTCCGCATAGCAATACAGCATTTTTTCTCTTTTTGTTGCCCCAGCAACTATTACAAAAGACTTAGTTTGGTTCACTTTCAATTGTAGTGAATCCATGAAAGAGACATACGCTGTTATCAGCTTTTGTAGCCCAAGCCCTGTTCTTGCAATTAGCACCGCGTCGTCCGCGTAGGCCAGTATAGGTAGCATTAGATTTTCAAAGAGGGGAACATCCCTGGTGGTCATGGTGAATGCTTTCTCTACTCCATTCGTATATAAGGAGAAGAGAAATGGAGCCAATACACAGCCCTGCCTTACTCCCCTGGAGATTTTAAAAGAACGCGTACAATCTCCAGTTTTGGTATAGCGAACTGATGCGGTCGCATTTACGTACGACTGCCTGATGAAGTTTAATATGGCTATGTCGACCCCCATCGTCTGCATTATGTCCCATAGCTTTGTGCTCTCCAAATAAATCAGAAGAGCCCTTCTGACATCTTGCCACTGGATTCAAGATAGCCTGGCTGATGAGGGTTTTGAACCCGAAACCGGTCCCAGGATGCTTGTTTCCGGTCCAGGGAAGACATGGCTTGGCAGTTCGGGCTGGACTGTTCCCATGAGGCACAGGGTCAGACTGATTTGCATATGGCCATGTCTGAACTGGGGTGGTGCAGTGAGCTAAAGAATGATGATGGATTAAACCCAGATCAGTTGACTGGGGGTGAGTGTTTGATTTGTTCTAACGCTCCGTCCATCATCCCCTTTGGTATCGCTTTGTTCGCCCTAAGTTGGCAGGGTATGCCCAGACGTGGGTCCCTTGCTCACTTTGCCACTGGATTCAAGATAGCCTGGCTGATGAGGGTTTTGAACCCGAAACCGGTCCCAGGATGCTTGTTTCCGGTCCAGGGAAGACATGGCTTGGCAGTTCGGGCTGGACTGTTCCCATGAGGCACAGGGTCAGACTGATTTGCATATGGCCATGTCTGAACTGGGGTGGTGGAGTGAGCTAAAGAATGATGATGGATTAAACCCAGATCAGTTGACTGGGGGTGAGTGTTTGATTTGTTCTAACGCTCCGTCCATCATCCCCTTTGGTATCGCTTTGTTCGCCCTAAGTTGGCAGGGTATACCCAGACGTGGGTCCCTTGCTCACTTTGCCACTGGATTCAAGATAGCCTGGCTGATGAGGGTTTTGAACCCGAAACCGGTCCCAGGATGCTTGTTTCCGGTCCAGGGAAGACATGGCTTGGCAGTTCGGGCTGGACTGTTCCCATGAGGCACAGGGTCAGACTGATTTGCATATGGCCATGTCTGAACTGGGGTGGTGGAGTGAGCTAAAGAATGATGATGGATTAAACCCAGATCAGTTGACTGGGGGTGAGTGTTTGATGTGTTCTAACGCTCCGTCCATCATCCCCTTTAGTATCGCTTTGTTCGCCCTAAGTTGGCAGGGTATGCCCAGACGTGGGTCCCTTGCTCACTTTGCCACTGGATTCAAGATAGCCTGGCTGATGAGGGTTTTGAACCCGAAACCGGTCCCCAGGATGCTTGTTTCCGGTCCAGGGAAGACATGGCTTGGCAGTTCGGGCTGGACTGTTCCCATGAGGCACAGGGTCAGACTGATTTGCATATGGCCATGTCTGAACTGGGGTGGTGGAGTGAGCGAAAGAATGATGATGGATTAAACCCAGATCAGTTGACTGGGGGTGAGTGTTTGATTTGTTCTAACGCTCCGTCCATCATCCCCTTTGGTATCGCTTCTGACATCCATAGCAGATGGAATTGAAATTGAAGAGGGATCTGTAAAAACAGGCAAAATAAACTCCTGAGCATAATGGAAAGAAGAAGAAACCTTCGGACTAAACTTAGGATCCAACCTAAGCACTACTTGATCCGGAAAAAACTTCAGATGGAGAAAAACATGCATGAGAGCTGCTAAGGCAGTGCAGCATATTTCCATCTAAATCTATGTAGGGCTCTGTGGACTTGAGCAGGTTACCATCTGCACTAGGAACTATCTCAAAACAGAGCTCCTAGCTTCACAAGGGACTGTCCTTCCAGGTAACAATCAAAGAACACCCTCTGCAACTTAATTTCATGGAATGTCCTAGGTCTAAGACAATTATTGCAATTTAACCCGGCAATGACATTTCTCACCAAATGGGACATTCTTTGTCTCCAGGAAATCTTGGGTACTACCGCCTACTTATAAATGGCTATCAGGAAGTTTCAGTCCCAGCAGTTAAGCTAAGTTAAGTATATAGCAATACTATAAAATCAGTGGTTGCATGATTGGTTATTTATTTGGTTAAAGATTGGCTGACAAAATTTATGGAAGTAAAACCTCTCGGCACAAAAGAGTTGCAAAGATATAGGTGGTTGGATTCTCAGGACCCAATGTAAATCCTGGCAGAAGGAGTATTCTCCCTTGGCCTGGCAGAGGACTTTATATCCACCAGGCCAAGCCTACTCCGCCTACCAGATTTATAAATGGCCACCTAGCTAGTGGCCATTTATAAAGACATTGGCAGGAACCACCTTCATAGCGGTTCCTGTCAATGCATTTTACTGTTGCTTTGGAATGGCGCAGCCCTGTAGCAAACCATATTATTTTCTTCTTTTCAAAAAGAACATCCCGAAATGGCATTTTCTTTCTGAAAAGAAAAAATGTAATGCTCCCCTTTGCCATGGGAGGGTTCTACCATGGCGCAAGGAGCATTATAATGCTTTTACTGTTCCTTATTGCCAGGCGGTTAGGAACAGTAAAAAATGACTACATGTCTATCCATTTAAATTGGGTTGGAGGGTGTGTAGCCTTTTCTCTGATGGCCCTGACTCCCCAAGGCCATCGGCTTCGGAGGAGATTAATCATGGCAGAGACAGAGTAGTCTCTGACGTAATTAACCCTAATGTCCGCCTGCCTGTAAATGCAGCAGACGGACCACTATATTGGTAGGGAGGGAACTCCATTGCCCTTGTGACAAAGTACCCTCACCGCAAATATATAAATCAGGCCCTGTATGTCTATTGTTAAAATAAAAGCTAAGGAAACTACAGCGTTCTCAGAAGCCTGTAAAGGAAAGTCTGATTTATTGTGGTCTGTTAAAAGAGTATAAAGCAAGAATCGCGCACAATCAGACAATATTGTATAAGGAAGCTGGGAGGAAATGATGGCTGTAATTTTAGCAAAAGATGTTCAAAAAAGTTTGTTGGGCCTCGCTGTCTCCCTATATTTTTATCCTGGGGTTTTGTTTGGCTGAATCTGGATCTGTCTGCATACTGTTGTTGTTGATTTTCCTGCATGCATGAAATGTGAAATGACGGTGTCTCTGTTAAATAATGCTTTCTTACAGATATATGTAGGGCTCACGCCCACATGTTACAGGAAATACCAAATAAAATTTGTTTTGAAAAAAAAAAAGATGTTTGGAGGCTTGCAAGAGTTTGTGCTAAAGGTGATGTTAAAAGTGAAGATTGTATGGTGCCCAAGGAATCATGGGTAGAGTTTATAACCACTATTTATAAGGGAAAGTGTGACGTTGCCCCACAGGTTATTAGCCCATTAGGAAATAAGGTTTTAACACTCTTCTCTGTTTCATCAATAAAAGACATATTAAGCAAAATCAGGGTCACTCGAGCAGCAGGGCACGATGATCTGCCGGCAGTAATAATAAAATTCAATATCGATTGATGGGGCAAATTCTTTTCAGAGGCATATAGAGCATTTACATTAACAGGTGTTTATCCTTTGAATTGGAAAGGGGCCATTAATAAGTCCTTATATAAAAAGGGTGACCCGGCGGCTCCAAACCATTATCAATTTACTAGTCTTAAAATGTGGGGCTAAGATTTACACAAAAAAACTTTTACAGAGTCATAAAATATGGATTGAAGAGGGGATTCCAATAGAACAGGGAGGTTTTAAAGAAGGGCATTCCACAATAGATAATTGTTTTAGCCTTTGGGCAATTGCTCATAAACCAATGGAAGTGAGGGGGGGCTCTAAACTTGCTTTGTTAATTTTCAGGTCTGCATTTGTCCTTGTAAATTGTGAAAGCTTGTGGTTAAAACTAAAAACCATGAAAATTACAGGAGGTATTTTGGGGATCTTGAGAAACTCCACAGAAACAATTGGGCCAGAGTAATAGTGGACAAGGGGCGGAGCGTCTCATGGAAAATAAATATGGCGAATGCTTTACACCAGAGGTGTGTGTTGGCCCCAACACTTTTTGCATTGTATCTTGCCGATTTACCTAAAATCTTACAAGGCTACACACTAATTGTCACCTAAAATTGGGGACCGTCACATCCTGTGCCTTCTTTATGCAGATGATTTATTAATATTGGGCAGAACTCCCATTGGCCTCAAAAGGAAATTAGCAGAATTTAAGGAGTGTTGTAGAATTCATGATTTACTGATAAGCTTCGATAAGAGCAAAATTATGATATTTGGCAAAAGACGGATGGTCCATTGGGAATTCCCCAGCTGAGGAAATAACAGAATAAAAGTACCTTATGATTATTTTTAATACATCTCTTTCCTGGAGCTTGCAGGCTGATACGCTTAAATCGAAAACACTCTAAACTATTGGAAGTTTTAAAAAAAATTTAAGTGATTATGGTGGCCCCTCTTCAGCCAATTCTTGCTGCATTCGTGCAATGGTTCCCCACAATTTCTGTATGGGGTGGAGGTCCTGGGTTAGAGTGGTTATTGAGATTGGGCCACAATGAAAGGCCAGTGTCTAAAGAATTTGCTTTCCCTTCTAAAATGTGCAATGGTTCAAGCTATAAGGATGGAACCTGGTCTGGACTCATGGCCAGTGATAGCTCTGGTTCGTTCCATGATATTTTGGGACAAATTTAATCTGTCTGACCAACCAAAAGTTGCACCCTTTTGCAGAGACGAGTTAATAAAAAGGGATCTTAGATGGGCTAAAGAGGCTAAAAAGCTATTGCAAGGCATGGCAAAAACTCTTCAAATAAACTACTACAATATTACTACAATATTATACTCCCCACTGCTCTTTCAAAGAACGAACTAATGAAGCGGGTGTGTGTAATGGTAGAGAAAAAAATCTAGAGTTTTTAGGAAAAAGACATTCAGTGATAGATCTTTGTGATTTCTGGAAATCCAATACCTCTTTCCAGTATTTGCTCCCTTTGCCTAACCATGCAATACGTCATACAATTTTAAGGTTTGGAATTGGTCTTCATCCATTGCAATCTCATCCAACAGGGATAGCATCCCTTAAGAATTAAAAGGGGTTATTAAGTTATGGGATAAATACGCAAATAACGACAATACATACGTATTGGACTGCATTAATTTCCTAAACGCACGTTGCAAATTTTTAAAACCCATTTTTTTTAAGTATAATGTGAGTGAGATCAGCAGCCAGAGAGCTTTTGTTTAATGTACAATATATGGATGTAGTATGTCCTCTGGCTATATTTTTTATGGTTTTAAATGGCTGTGTGCCTGTATCAAGTGTTTTATAATTATGTAATAGAGTTTATGGTATTTGAACTTTCTGCATTTTTCATATTGCTGTAATATTGTGTCTTAATCAATTGTTTATACCTGGTTTTGGGGTCATTCTTCAAATAAACTTATTTTATAAAGTGAACTGAAGCTGACAAGGTGTAGTCTATTCTTAATAGAAATGTGCAAGAAAAACAATGAAATCCCGACTTCTTACACAATAAAAATTCACAGAAAAGACTCCAGTAAAATCACTTCTAAAGAAAGTTTAACTTCACCATACAAAAAGTTATTAAAAGGCACAGTTTTATGCAATTTGAAGAGACCACATCTCTTTCGATTTCCTGAGAAACCGAGCTGTATTGTCTGCAACAATGAGTCAAGATTTAACCACCAATATTCCAGTAATAACGAGAAGAAACATCTTTATTTCTCTTCATAACTTCCTCTTTCTATGTGTGCTGCATTAAAAAGAATATCCAAAAACTAGATTTTCTTTTCGAAAAGAAAAAAACAATACTCCCTCGCCATGGGAGGCTTCTCCCATGGGAATGGAGCATTATGAAGTTTTTCTGTTCCTTATCGCAAGGTTTTACCTAGCGGTAAGGAACAGTAAAAATGACTACATGTCCTCCCATCTAAATTGGGCGGGCGGACATGTAGCCCTTTCTTGGATAGCCCTGACTTCCCAGGGCCTTCGGAGGGATTAAGCATGGCGGGGACAGAGCAGTCTCTGCTTAACCCTAAAGTCAGCCCGCCTGTAAATGCTGCGGATGGACCACTATATTGGTGGAGAGGGAACTCCATTGCCCTTGTTGCAGAGTACTCTTTCCGTCAGGTATATAAATGAGGCCCTGAATGTTTATTGTTGAAACAAAAGTTAAAGAAACTACGGCATTCTCAGAAGCCTGTAAAGGAAAGTCTGATTTATTACGAACTGTTAAAAGAGTATTAAGCAAGAATTACACACAATCAGACAACATTTTATAAGGAAACTGGGAGGAAATGATGTCTGTAATTTTAGCAAAAGAAGTTCAAATATTTTGGAGGCTTGCAAGAGTTGGTGCTAAAGTTGATGTTGAAAGTAAAGATTGTATGGTGCCTGAGGAATCATGGGTAGTTTATAACCCCTACTTATAAGGGAAAGGGTGACATTGCCCCACAGGTTACTAGCCCATTAGGAAATTAGGTTTTAGCACTCTTTTCTGTTTCACCAATAAAAGACATAACCAAAAGGCTCATTTGAGCAGCAGGGCCCGGTGATCTGCCGGCCGTAATAACAAAATCCAATACCGATTGGTAGGCCAAATTATTTTCAAAGGCATATAAAGTATTTACATTAGCAGGTGTTTACCCTTTGAATTGGAATGGGGCCATTATTAAACCCTTATATAAACAAAAGTGACTCAGTGGCTCCCAAAAATGATCAGCTTATTAGTCTAATAGATGTCGTGGCTAGGATTTACGCGAAAATACTTATAATAGGTGTTAAAATATGGATTGAAAAGGAATTTGATTCCAATAGAACAGGGTTGGTTTAAATAAATGCATTCGACAATAGATCATTGTTTTTGTCTTTTAGCGATTGTTTGAAATCAATGCAAGTGGGGTCGGGCGCTTTAAACTTCTTTTGTCGATTTTCAGTCTGCATTTGACCTGGTAAATCATGAAACCTTGTGGTGAAAACTAAAAACCATGAAAATATTCGAAGGTATTTTGTGAATCTTGAGGGAACTACACAGAAATAATTGGGCCAGAGTAATAGTGGATAAAGTGGGGAACTTCTCAAGAAAAATAAACATGGAGAATGGTTTAAGTCAGGTGTGTTTGTTGGCCCAAACACTTTTGCATTGTATCTTGCCGATTTACCTAGAATCTTGCAGACTACACACTCATTTTCTACTAAATGGGGGCCATCACATCCTGTTCCTTCTTTATGCAGATGATTTAGTAATATTAGACAGACCTCCAATTGACCTCAAAAGGAAATTCGCGGACGGACTTTAAGGAGTATTGTGGAATTAATCATTTAGTGATGAACTTCGATAAGACCAAAATTATGATATTCAACAAAAAGCAAGTGAAGGTACAGATGGTTCATTGGGAATTGAGTTTGAGTGGGTATTGAGATTGGACCAAGATGGAAGGCCAGTGTCTTAAGGATTTGCTTTCCCTTCTGAAATGCGCAATGTTTCAAGCTATAAGGATGGTAACTGGTCTGAAACCATGTTCAGTGATAGCGCTTGTTCGTTCCAGGAGATTTTGGGACAAATTTAATCTGTCTGACCAACCAAAAGTAGCACCCTTTTGCAGAGACGAGATAATAAAAAGGGATCTTAGATGGGCTAAAGAGGTTAAGAAGCTATTGCAAGGCATGGCAAAAACTCTTCAAATAAACTACTACAATATTATACTCCCCACTGCTCTTTCAAAGAACTAACTAATGAAGCGGGTGTGTGTAATGGTAGAGAAAAAAATCTGGAGTTTTTAAGAAAAAAACATTCAGTAATAGATCTTTGTGATTACTGGAAATCCAATACCTCTTTCCAGTATTTGCTCCCTTTGCCTAACGATGCCATACGTCATACAATTTTAAGGTTTAGAATTGGTCTTCATCCATTGCAATCTCATCCAACAGGGATAGCATCTCTTAAGAATTAAGAGAGGTTATGAAGTTATGGGATAAATACGCTAATAACGACAATACATACGTATTGGACTTCATTAATTTCCTAAATGCGCGTTGCAAATTTTTAAAACCCATTTTTTAAGTATAATGTGAGTGAGATCAGCAGCCAGAGAGCTGTTGTTTCATGCGCAATATATGGATGTGGTATGTGCTCTGGCTATATTTTTAATGGTTTTAAATGGCTGTGTGCCTGTATCAAGTGTTTTATAATTATGTAATAGAGTATATGGTATTTGAACATTCTGCATTTTTCATATTGCTGTAATATTGTGTTTTAATGAGCTGTTTATACCTGGTTTTGGGGTCATTCTCCAAATAAACTTATTTTATAAAGTGAAATGTAGCTGACAAAGTGTAGTCTATTCTTAATAGAAATGTGCAAGAAAAACAATGAAACCCCGACATCTTACACAATAAAAATTCACTGAAAAGACTCCAGTAAAATCACTTCTAAAGAAAGTTTAACTTCACCGCTCAAAAAGTTATTAAAAGGCACAGTTGTATGCAATTTGAAGAGACCACATCCTCTTACGATTTCCTGAGAAACCGAGCTGTATTGTCTGCAACAATGAGTCAAGATTTAACCACCAATATTCCAGTAATAACTCTCTAATTGATATCCTATCCATTCATGAAGAAGAAACCTAACTAGGCAAGGTCTTCATAATCAATGAGCAGGACCAAGATAGGAACAGCGAACGTATTGTCATTCTATTCCTAGAGGCAGGCAAGATATCCTAATCAGAATTTATATTATACTTCTTTTTTCGAATCTTCCAAGTTAACCTCATCTAAGATGAGAGGATATCAACAGTATTCAGTTTTTAAGCTTGCCATCACATCCCAACATGGAGACTTCTTTAGTGTCCTGGAAGTCAAGAAATATAATGGAACTGGTTTTGAAAGACCAAGGGGAATATTTATGTAGGTTTTGCGTCACACTTGTGCCACGCAATGGGGCACAAGGGAGCTGCAAAACCTAAGTAGGAGTTAACAAGCCATGCAAGGACACCTTGCTTGGCCTTGAGTGGCTTGATAAATCTAGAGTAACGCAATGTAGTGCGAATCACTGCTTTGCTTCTCTCTGCCCTGGGAAGTCATTCCATGGATGAAGCGTGGACGTTCCCACGCATCCACCCGTGAATTCTGAAGCATTCCCAGATTTACCAATCCTGGTAGACCTGGGAATCCATCGCAATGCTACGCCTCTCCAGGTGAGGCGTAACGAGAAGAAACATCTTTATTTCTCTTCATAACTTCCTCTTTCTATGTGTGCTGCATTAAAAAGAATATCCAAAAACTAGATTTTCTTTTCGAAAAGAAAAAACAATACTCCCCTCGCCATGGGAGGCTTCTCCCATGGGAATGGAGCATTATGAAGTTTTTTCTGTTCCTTATCGCAAGGTTTTACCTAGCGGTAAGGAACAGTAAAAAATGACTACATGTCCTCCCATCTAAATTGGGCGGGCGGACATGTAGCCCTTTCTTGGATAGCCCTGACTTCCCAGGGCCTTCGGAGGGGATTAAGCATGGCGGGGACAGAGCAGTCTCTGCTTAACCCTAAAGTCAGCCCGCCTGTAAATGCTGCGGATGGACCACTATATTGGTGGAGAGGGAACTCCATTGCCCTTGTTGCAGAGTACTCTTTCCGTCAGGTATATAAATGAGGCCCTGAATGTTTATTGTTGAAACAAAAGTTAAAGAAACTACGGCATTCTCAGAAGCCTGTAAAGGAAAGTCTGATTTATTACGAACTGTTAAAAGAGTATTAAGCAAGAATTACACACAATCAGACAACATTTTATAAGGAAACTGGGAGGAAATGATGTCTGTAATTTTAGCAAAAGAAGTTCAAATATTTTGGAGGCTTGCAAGAGTTGGTGCTAAAGTTGATGTTGAAAGTAAAGATTGTATGGTGCCTGAGGAATCATGGGTAGTTTATAACCCCTACTTATAAGGGAAAGGGTGACATTGCCCCACAGGTTACTAGCCCATTAGGAAATTAGGTTTTAGCACTCTTTTCTGTTTCACCAATAAAAGACATAACCAAAAGGCTCATTTGAGCAGCAGGGCCCGGTGATCTGCCGGCCGTAATAACAAAATCCAATACCGATTGGTAGGCCAAATTATTTTCAAAGGCATATAAAGTATTTACATTAGCAGGTGTTTACCCTTTGAATTGGAATGGGGCCATTATTAAACCCTTATATAAACAAAAGTGACCCAGTCGCTCCCAAAAATGATCAGCTTATTAGTCTAATAGATGTCGTGGCTAGGATTTACGCGAAAATACTTATAATAGGTGTTAAAATATGGATTGAAAAGGAATTTGATTCCAATAGAACAGGGTTGGTTTAAATAAATGCATTCGACAATAGATCATTGTTTTTGTCTTTTAGCGATTGTTTGAAATCAATGCAAGTGGGGTCGGGCGCTTTAAACTTCTTTTGTCGATTTTCAGTCTGCATTTGACCTGGTAAATCATGAAACCTTGTGGTGAAAACTAAAAACCATGAAAATATTCGAAGGTATTTTGTGAATCTTGAGGGAACTACACAGAAATAATTGGGCCAGAGTAATAGTGGATAAAGTGGGGAACTTCTCAAGAAAAATAAACATGGAGAATGGTTTAAGTCAGGTGTGTTTGTTGGCCCAAACACTTTTGCATTGTATCTTGCCGATTTACCTAGAATCTTGCAGACTACACACTCATTTTCTACTAAATGGGGGCCATCACATCCTGTTCCTTCTTTATGCAGATGATTTAGTAATATTAGACAGACCTCCAATTGACCTCAAAAGGAAATTCGCGGACGGACTTTAAGGAGTATTGTGGAATTAATCATTTAGTGATGAACTTCGATAAGACCAAAATTATGATATTCAACAAAAAGCAAGTGAAGGTACAGATGGTTCATTGGGAATTGAGTTTGAGTGGGTATTGAGATTGGACCAAGATGGAAGGCCAGTGTCTTAAGGATTTGCTTTCCCTTCTGAAATGCGCAATGTTTCAAGCTATAAGGATGGTAACTGGTCTGAAACCATGTTCAGTGATAGCGCTTGTTCGTTCCAGGAGATTTTGGGACAAATTTAATCTGTCTGACCAACCAAAAGTAGCACCCTTTTGCAGAGACGAGATAATAAAAAGGGATCTTAGATGGGCTAAAGAGGTTAAGAAGCTATTGCAAGGCATGGCAAAAACTCTTCAAATAAACTACTACAATATTATACTCCCCACTGCTCTTTCAAAGAACTAACTAATGAAGCGGGTGTGTGTAATGGTAGAGAAAAAAATCTGGAGTTTTTAAGAAAAAAACATTCAGTAATAGATCTTTGTGATTACTGGAAATCCAATACCTCTTTCCAGTATTTGCTCCCTTTGCCTAACGATGCAATACGTCATACAGTTTTAAGGTTTAGAATTGGTCTTCATCCATTGCAATCTCATCCAACAGGGATAGCATCTCTTAAGAATTAAGAGAGGTTATGAAGTTATGGGATAAATACGCCAATAACGACAATACATACGTATTGGACTTCATTAATTTCCTAAATGCGCGTTGCAAATTTTTAAAACCCATTTTTTTAAGTATAATGTGAGTGAGATCAGCAGCCAGAGAGCTGTTGTTTCATGCGCAATATATGGATGTGGTATGTGCTCTGGCTATATTTTTAATGGTTTTAAATGGCTGTGTGCCTGTATCAAGTGTTTTATAATTATGTAATAGAGTATATGGTATTTGAACATTCTGCATTTTTCATATTGCTGTAATATTGTGTTTTAATGAGCTGTTTATACCTGGTTTTGGGGTCATTCTCCAAATAAACTTATTTTATAAAGTGAAATGTAGCTGACAAAGTGTAGTCTATTCTTAATAGAAATGTGCAAGAAAAACAATGAAACCCCGACATCTTACACAATAAAAATTCACTGAAAAGACTCCAGTAAAATCACTTCTAAAGAAAGTTTAACTTCACCGCTCAAAAAGTTATTAAAAGGCACAGTTGTATGCAATTTGAAGAGACCACATCCTCTTACGATTTCCTGAGAAACCGAGCTGTATTGTCTGCAACAATGAGTCAAGATTTAACCACCAATATTCCAGTAATAACTCTCTAATTGATATCCTATCCATTCATGAAGAAGAAACCTAACTAGGCAAGGTCTTCATAATCAATGAGCAGGACCAAGATAGGAACAGCGAACGTATTGTCATTCTATTCCTAGAGGCAGGCAAGATATCCTAATCAGAATTTATATTATACTTCTTTTTCGAATCTTCCAAGTTAACCTCATCTAAGATGAGAGGATATCAACAGTATTCAGTTTTTAAGCTTGCCATCACATCCCAACATGGAGACTTCTTTAGTGTCCTGGAAGTCAAGAAATATAATGGAACTGGTTTTGAAAGACCAAGGGGAATATTTATGTAGGTTTTGCGTCACACTTGTGCCACGCAATGGGGCACAAGGGAGCTGCAAAACCTAAGTAGGAGTTAACAAGCCATGCAAGGACACCTTGCTTGGCCTTGAGTGGCTTGATAAATCTAGAGTAACGCAATGTAGTGCGAATCACTGCTTTGCTTCTCTCTGCCCTGGGAAGTCATTCCATGGATGAAGCGTGGACGTTCCCACGCATCCACCCGTGAATTCTGAAGCATTCCCAGATTTACCAATCCTGGTAGACCTGGGAATCCATCGCAATGCTACGCCTCTCCAGGTGAGGCGTAACGAGAAGAAACATCTTTATTTCTCTTCATAACTTCCTCTTTCTATGTGTGCTGCATTAAAAAAGAATATCCAAAAACTAGATTTTCTTTTCGAAAAGAAAAAAACAATACTCCCCTCGCCATGGGAGGCTTCTCCCATGGGAATGGAGCATTATGAAGTTTTTTCTGTTCCTTATCGCAAGGTTTTACCTAGCGGTAAGGAACAGTAAAAAATGACTACATGTCCTCCCATCTAAATTGGGCGGGCGGACATGTAGCCCTTTCTTGGATAGCCCTGACTTCCCAGGGCCTTCGGAGGGGATTAAGCATGGCGGGGACAGAGCAGTCTCTGCTTAACCCTAAAGTCAGCCCGCCTGTAAATGCTGCGGATGGACCACTATATTGGTGGAGAGGGAACTCCATTGCCCTTGTTGCAGAGTACTCTTTCCGTCAGGTATATAAATGAGGCCCTGAATGTTTATTGTTGAAACAAAAGTTAAAGAAACTATGGCATTCTCAGAAGCCTGTAAAGGAAAGTCTGATTTATTACGAACTGTTAAAAGAGTATTAAGCAAGAATTACACACAATCAGACAACATTTTATAAGGAAACTGGGAGGAAATGATGTCTGTAATTTTAGCAAAAGAAGTTCAAATATTTTGGAGGCTTGCAAGAGTTGGTGCTAAAGTTGATGTTGAAAGTAAAGATTGTATGGTGCCTGAGGAATCATGGGTAGTTTATAACCCCTACTTATAAGGGAAAGGGTGACATTGCCCCACAGGTTACTAGCCCATTAGGAAATTAGGTTTTAGCACTCTTTTCTGTTTCACCAATAAAAGACATAACCAAAAGGCTCATTTGAGCAGCAGGGCCCGGTGATCTGCCGGCCGTAATAACAAAATCCAATACCGATTGGTAGGCCAAATTATTTTCAAAGGCATATAAAGTATTTACATTAGCAGGTGTTTACCCTTTGAATTGGAATGGGGCCATTATTAAACCCTTATATAAACAAAAGTGACCCAGTCGCTCCCAAAAATGATCAGCTTATTAGTCTAATAGATGTCGTGGCTAGGATTTACGCGAAAATACTTATAATAGGTGTTAAAATATGGATTGAAAAGGAATTTGATTCCAATAGAACAGGGTTGGTTTAAATAAATGCATTCGACAATAGATCATTGTTTTTGTCTTTTAGCGATTGTTTGAAATCAATGCAAGTGGGGTCGGGGCGCTTTAAACTTCTTTTGTCGATTTTCAGTCTGCATTTGACCTGGTAAATCATGAAACCTTGTGGTGAAAACTAAAAACCATGAAAATATTCGAAGGTATTTTGTGAATCTTGAGGGAACTACACAGAAATAATTGGGCCAGAGTAATAGTGGATAAAGTGGGGAACTTCTCAAGAAAAATAAACATGGAGAATGGTTTAAGTCAGGTGTGTTTGTTGGCCCAAACACTTTTGCATTGTATCCTGCCGATTTACCTAGAATCTTGCAGACTACACACTCATTTTCTACTAAATGGGGGGCCATCACATCCTGTTCCTTCTTTATGCAGATGATTTAGTAATATTAGACAGACCTCCAATTGACCTCAAAAGGAAATTCGCGGACTTTAAGGAGTATTGTGGAATTAATCATTTAGTGATGAACTTCGATAAGACCAAAATTATGATATTCAACAAAAAGCAAGTGAAGGTACAGATGGTTCATTGGGAATTGAGTTTGAGTGGGTATTGAGATTGGACCAAGATGGAAGGCCAGTGTCTTAAGGATTTGCTTTCCCTTCTGAAATGCGCAATGTTTCAAGCTATAAGGATGGTAACTGGTCTGAAACCATGTTCAGTGATAGCGCTTGTTCGTTCCAGGAGATTTTGGGACAAATTTAATCTGTCTGACCAACCAAAAGTAGCACCCTTTTGCAGAGACGAGATAATAAAAAGGGATCTTAGATGGGCTAAAGAGGTTAAGAAGCTATTGCAAGGCATGGCAAAAACTCTTCAAATAAACTACTACAATATTATACTCCCCACTGCTCTTTCAAAGAACTAACTAATGAAGCGGGTGTGTGTAATGGTAGAGAAAAAAATCTGGAGTTTTTAAGAAAAAAAGATTCAGTAATAGATCTTTGTGATTACTGGAAATCCAATACCTCTTTCCAGTATTTGCTCCCTTTGCCTAACGATGCAATACGTCATACAATTTTAAGGTTTAGAATTGGTCTTCATCCATTGCAATCTCATCCAACAGGGATAGCATCTCTTAAGAATTAAGAGAGGTTATGAAGTTATGGGATAAATACGCCAATAACGACAATACATACGTATTGGACTTCATTAATTTCCTAAATGCGCGTTGCAAATTTTTAAAACCCATTTTTTAAGTATAATGTGAGTGAGATCAGCAGCCAGAGAGCTGTTGTTTCATGCGCAATATATGGATGTGGTATGTGCTCTGGCTATATTTTTAATGGTTTTAAATGGCTGTGTGCCTGTATCAAGTGTTTTATAATTATGTAATAGAGTATATGGTATTTGAACATTCTGCATTTTTCATATTGCTGTAATATTGTGTTTTAATGAGCTGTTTATACCTGGTTTTGGGGTCATTCTCCAAATAAACTTATTTTATAAAGTGAAATGTAGCTGACAAAGTGTAGTCTATTCTTAATAGAAATGTGCAAGAAAAACAATGAAACCCCGACATCTTACACAATAAAAATTCACTGAAAAGACTCCAGTAAAATCACTTCTAAAGAAAGTTTAACTTCACCGTTCAAAAAGTTATTAAAAGGCACAGTTGTATGCAATTTGAAGAGACCACATCCTCTTTCGATTTCCTGAGAAACCGAGCTGTATTGTCTGCAACAATGAGTCAAGATTTAACCACCAATATTCCAGTAATAACTCTCTAATTGATATCCTATCCATTCATGAAGAAGAAACCTAACTAGGCAAGGTCTTCATAATCAATGAGCAGGACCAAGATAGGAACAGCGAACGTATTGTCATTCTATTCCTAGAGGCAGGCAAGATATCCTAATCAGAATTTATATTATACTTCTTTTTCGAATCTTCCAAGTTAACCTCATCTAAGATGAGAGGATATCAACAGTATTCAGTTTTTAAGCTTGCCATCACATCCCAACATGGAGACTTCTTTAGTGTCCTGGAAGTCAAGAAATATAATGGAACTGGTTTTGAAAGACCAAGGGGAATATTTATGTAGGTTTTGCGTCACACTTGTGCCACGCAATGGGGCACAAAGGAGCTGCAAAACCTAAGTAGGAGTTAACAAGCCATGCAAGGACACCTTGCTTGGCCTTGAGTGGCTTGATAAATCTAGAGTAACGCAATGTAGTGCGAATCACTGCTTTGCTTCTCTCTGCCCTGGGAAGTCATTCCATGGATGAAGCGTGGACGTTCCCACGCATCCACCCGTGAATTCTGAAGCATTCCCAGATTTACCAATCCTGGTAGACCTGGGAATCCGTCGCAATGCTACGCCTCTCCAGGTGAGGCGTAACGAGAAGAAACATCTTTATTTCTCTTCATAACTTCCTCTTTCTATGTGTGCTGCATTAAAAAAGAATATCCAAAAACTAGATTTTCTTTTCGAAAAGAAAAAACAATACTCCCTTCGCCATGGGAGGCTTCTCCCATGGGAATGGAGCATTTTGATGTTTTTTCTGTTCCTTATCGCAAGGTTTTACCTAGCGGTAAGGAACAGTAAAAAATGACTACATGTCCTCCCATCTAAATTGGGCGGGCGGACATGTAGCCCTTTCTTGGATAGCCCTGACTTCCCAGGGCCTTCGGAGGGGATTAAGCATGGCGGGGACAGAGCAGTCTCTGCTTAACCCTAAAGTCAGCCCGCCTGTAAATGCTGCGGATGGACCACTATATTGGTGGAGAGGGAACTCCATTGCCCTTGTGGCAGAGTACTCTTTTCGTCAGATATATAAATGAGGCCCTGAATGTTTATTGTTGAAACAAAAGTTAAAGAAACTACGGCATTCTCAGAAGCCTATAAAGGAAAGTCTGATTTATTACGAACTGTTAAAAGAGTATAAAGCAAGAATTACACACAATCAGACAACATTTTATAAGGAAACTGGGAGGAAATGATGTCTGTAATTTTAGCAAAAGATGTTCAAATATTTTGGAGGTTTGCAAGAGTTGGTGCTAAAGTTGATGTTGAAAGTAAAGATTGCATGGAGCCTGAGGAATCATGGGTAGTTTATAACCCTTATTTATAAGGGAAAGGGTGACATTGCCCCAAAGGTTACTAGCCCATTAGGAAATTAGGTTTTAGCACTCTTTTCTGTTTCACCAATAAAAGACATAACCAAAAGGCTCACTTGAGCAGCAGGGCCCGATGATCTGCTGGCCGTAATAACAAAATCCAATACCGATTGGTAGGCCGAATTATTTTCAAAGGCATATAAAGTATTTACATTAGCAGGTGTTTACCCATTGAATTGGAATGGGGCCATTATTAAACCCTTATATAAAAAAGAGTGACCCAGTCGCTCCCAAAAATGATCAGCTTATTAGTCTAATAGATGTCGTGGCTAGGATTTACGCGAAAATACTTATAATAGGTGTTAAAATATGGATTGAAAAGGAATTTGATTCCAATAGAACAGGGTTGGTTTAAATAAATGCATTCCACAATAAATCATTGTTTTTGACTTTTAGCGATTGTTGGAAATCAATGCAAGTGGGGTCAGGGGCGATTTATACTTCTTTTGTCGATTTTCGGTCTGCACTTGACCTGGTAAATCATGAAACCTTGTGGTGAAAACTAAAATCCATGAAAATATTCGAAGGTATTTTGTGAATTTTGAGGGAACTACACAGAAATAATTGGGCCAGAGTAATAGTGGATAAAGTGGGGAACTTCTCAAGAAAAATAAACATGGAGAATGGTTTAAGCCAGGTGTGTTTGTTGGCCCAAACACTTTTGCATTGTATCTTGCCGATTTACCTAAAATCTTGCAGGCTACACACTCATTTTCTACTAAATGGGGGGCCATCACATCCTGTTCCTTCTTTATGCAGATGATTTAGTAATATTAGACAGACCTCCCATTGGCCTCAAAAGGAAATTCGCGGACTTTAAGGAGTATTGTGGAATTAATCATTTAGTGATGAACTTCGATAAGACCAAAATTATGATATTCAACAAAAAGCAAGTCAAGGTACAGATGGTTAATTGGGAATTGAGTTTGAGTGGGTATTGAGATTGGACCAAGATGGAAGGCCAGTGCCTTAAGGATTTGCTTTCCCTTCTGAAATGCGCAATGTTTCAAGCTATAAGGATGGTAACTGGTCTGAAACCATGTTTAGTGATAGCGCTTGTTCGTTCCAGGAAATTTTGGGGCAAATTAAATCTGTCTGACCAATCAAAATCTGTTTACAGAGACGGAATTATAAAAATTGACCTTAGATGGGTCAAAGAGGTGAAGAAGCTATTGCAAGGCATGTCAAAAACTCTTAAAATAGCAACTATAATGTTATACTCCCCACTCCTTTGTCAAAGAACGAACTAATGAGGTGGGGCAGGTGAGACGGTAGAGAAAAAGATCTGGTGTATTGAAGACAAAAGCGTTCAGCAATAGATATTTGTGATTCCTGGGAATCCAATACCTCCTTCCAGTATTTGCTCTGTTTGCCTAACCGTGTAATGCGTAATACAATTTTAAAGTTTAGATTTGGTCTTCATCCATTGTAATCTCATGTGGCTGGGATAGCATCTTCTAAGAATTTATAGGGGCTATGTGCTTGTGTGCTTATACGCAAATGACAGTACATATGGTATTGGACTGTCTTTATTTCCTGAATGCGCGTTGAAAAATTTTATAACCCATTTTGTAATGTCAAATATAAGGTGAGATCAAGAGCTCTTGTTTCATACGCAATACATGGATGTAGTATGTGCTCTGGCAAGATTTTAATGTTTTTAAATGGCTGTGTACCTGTATAAAGTGTTTTATAATTATTTAAGAGATCTTATTGTATTTGAATATTCTGTATTTTTTAGGTTGCTGTAATACTGCATTTTAATTAATTTTAAATACCTGGTTTAAGGAACATTGTCCCAAATAAAGTTGTTTTATAAACTGAACTGAAGCTGACAAGGTGTAGTCTATTTATAATAGAAAGGCACAAGAAAAACAATTAAACCCAGAAATCTTACACAATACAAATTCACAAAAAAGACCCCAGGAAAATCACTTCTACAGAAAAGCTAACTTAACTTCCACTGTGCAAAAAGTTATTAAAAGTCACAGTTGTATGCAAACTGAAGAAGCCACATCCTCCTTCAATTTCCTAACAAACCGATCTGTAATGTCAGCACCAAAGAAGTCCACATTTAACCACCACCATTCCAATTATAACTCTCTAATTGATATCCTACCCACTCACAAAGAACAAACCTAACTAAGCAAGGTGAACGTAATCAATAAACAAGACCAAGACCGGAACAGCAAATATATTTTCATAATATTTCTAAAGGCAGGAAAGATATCCTAATCAGAAATAATCGTATAGTCCAAGTTTATCTCATCTAAGATGAAAGGATATCAACAGTATTCATGCCCAGATTTATCAAATAGTTGTGTCACCCTTGCGCCACGCAATGGGGCACAAGGGTGACGCAATTGCTAAGTTAGATTTGTCAAGCCACGCAAGGCCACCTTGCATGGCCATTACGTGGCTTGATAAATCTAGAGAAATGCAGTGCATCGCAAATTACAGCGTTGCGTTACTCTACCCAAGGAAGGCATTCCATGAGTGGAGCATGGATGTTCCAACGCATCCACCTATTGATTTTGGCACATTCCCAGATTTATCATTACTGGTAGACCTGGGAATGCATCAAAATGCTAGGACTCTCCAGGTGAGGTGTAACAAAAAGAAACATCTTTATTTCTCCTCATAACTTCCTCTTTCTAGGTGTGTGCTGCATTTTGCAGCACACACCTAGAAAGAGGAAAATGCCTCTAAGGATTGTTTTTGTGCAGAAAGGTGTCCCTTCCTGCACAAAAACAATCCTGCTTCCAATGCAGGTTCCCTTCCACCCTGTTGCAAGGGTATCTTCGTTTGAGCTAGGCAGCACATTGTGAGCCAGTGCAGGGAAAAGACAGGAACATGAGTTAAGTACGGCACTTCCTGCTCTTTCCCTGTCACGTAGTGCAGCAATGTGACTTGCTGCGCTGCAAGTGTTTTTGACAAATATGCCCCAGACAATTTTACCCAGTGGTGCATCAACTTGCAAAGGAAGGAGGCAGAGAAATACGCTGCAAGTTGTTTCTACCCCTTTGAAAACATTACTATTGTTTATTTTACTGTTGCCCTTAAAAGTGCATGTAGCATTAGTAATGTCTTTCTATGTGCTCTGCTGCACGTTCATGTTGGAAAATATAGCATAAAGCAATGCAGCATATTTCCATTTAAATCTATTGGGAGCTCAGTGGACTTGAGCAGGCTACCCCATCTACACTAGGAACTACCTCAAAACAGAGCTCCAGGCTCCACGAGGGACAGTACGTCCAGGTAAAGATCAAATAACACTCTCTGCAACTTCATTTCATTGAATGTGCCAGGTCTAAGACAATTATTGCAAGCTAATCCGACAATGATATTTCTCACCAAATGGGACATTCTTTGGCTCCACGAAACCTCAGGTACTACTGCCTACTTATAAATGGCTATCAGGAAATTTCAGCCCCAGCAGTTAAACTAAGTTAATTATGTAAATACTATAAAATCAGTGGTTGCTTCTTTGGTTGGTTATTTGGTTAAGGATTGGATGAAAACATTTATGGAAGTAAAACCTCTCAGCACAAAAGGGTGGCAAAGAAATAGGTGGATGGATACTCAGGACCCGATTTGACTCCGGGCAGATGGAGTATTCTCCCTTGGCCTGACAAAGGATTTTACATCCACCAGGCCGAGACTACTCCGCTTGTCTTTAGTCTTTAGTCTGCTTCGTTAGTCCAGGCCACCAGTAGCGTTGTTTCAACAAAGAAACTGTCGCCGTCACTCCTGCATGTGCAGAACCTATCCCTTCGTGTGCTGCTAGAATTAAACCTAACCTACGATTCATGTTTGGAATTACTCTATACCCCACTCCAGGAATCTGAGCAAATGGAATGTTATTGGCATCTAACTTGTAGGAGTACTTGAGTGGAAACGTTTTTGGTAATGCTTTGCTGTTTTTGCGTGAAGCAATGACAGCCACCATAATCTCACCGTCTATTCTCATTTTAGAACGAGTGATTGCAGCTACGGAAGCCGTGCGTACAGCCCCCTTTGCGGCTTCATCAGCCAATGAATTCCCTTCAACGTGAACGCCATCATGCTGATGACTCAGTGTATGTATCACATGAGCCCTCGGTAGTTCGGTTTTCAAATCCACTACCTGTTCCCATAGCATTTTATGCTTAATTGTGCCACCTTTTGCGTCATTGAACCCGTTTTGAACCCAGTGTTGGAAATATTCATTATATGACTGCACACAGTAAAAGGAATCGCACACAATTAGTGTGGGGAATTCTCGATCCGTATTCACCAGTGCCAGTATCAGCGCTTTTAACTCTGCCAGCTGTGCTGTGAAGTCTCCTAGAGCCTGCGTTTTTGTGCAACTTGGGTGGAATTTTCCATCCTGCATGCGACCTTTAACGATTGTGCATGCTGCGCTATATTGTTGCTTACTTCCTATGGCCGCTTGAGCAGATCCGTCAGTGTAAATTATATATTCATACTGATCTAGAGGCATTATTTTGTTTGGTAGAGGATATTCTTGCTTGTATTGCAGAAATGCTTGTGTCTTTAAATTTGGGTCGTACCTGTATTCTACATCTGATGCAGTGAGTGAATTAGCCCATTGTATCCATCTCGGATGTAAAGCTTTAGCATTAGGAACGCTTGCCTTTGTCGCAGCCTCTAAGGCTGGAACCGGAATCACTACTATTATTCGTTTCCTCTGAGCCAGTGCTCTTTCTCTCACTACAGCAGTCTGTACTGCTGTCAGAATCTTTTCTGTAGATGCGAAGCGCATCTCAGCATTTGTGTACAAATGTGATTTGTATGCAATTGGTACTGTCTCACCTTCATTATATGTTAGATAGATGTACCCAGATTGACCCGTAACTATACGGATCACCAGGTTGCGTACGTTTACGCGTGTCTGTAAGTGTTTGGAAGCTATCATGTCCGCTTGTAAGGAACGAAGTGTATCTGTATGTTCCTGTGTCCATTGTTTTACTGAAAAATCAGATTTTATTAAATCGTAGAAAGTTTTTACTCTTTCTGCGTAATCCAAAAGGTATGTTCTACCAAAATTTAGGAATCCCAGAATTGACTGTAAATTTTTCAATGATTTTGGAGGTTGGAGCAGCGTGCATTTTTCTAAAAAATTGGCTGCCAGGCTTTTTCCTTCACTTGAAACCTCATATCCTAAAAACAGGATACTGAGGTGGGCAATTTTTGATTTTTTAAAGTTGAATTTGTAGCCCTCAGATGCAAATCCCAAAATTATGGTATTTACTCTGTTCAAGTGCTCCTCTAGGTCATCGTCCGTTAGATAGATATCATCCACATAGGACAACGCCTCTTCATCCAAATTTTGAAGTAACTCAGTTACTCTGGCCGAAAACAACCCCGGGCTGTTCTTATACCCTTGGGGGAGTCGACAAATTGCCGCTGGGTCCCTAGCGCTGAGAAGGCTGTCAGATACCTGCTTTCAGGTGCTATATTTTGGCAGAAAAATCCATTTGAGATATCAAGTGTTGTTTTATATTTTTTCCGCACAATGTTATTCATTAATGTGGCACTGTGTGCATTTTGAACTGCAAATGTCTTAGTGCAAGTGTTTTGATGTCTATAATCTAAAACTAACCAATATGAATTGTCAGGTTGAATGAAAGGAAACAAAGTATTGTTCATTGGTGAGGTGCAAGTTTCAATCACCCTCTGGTATTCAAGTTGATCTAAGATCTCCCTGACCTGTTTTTTAGCTTCTTGCTTTATTAGATACTGCCTTTGTGCAGTTGAAGTGCTTTTTAAAGGAATTATGTGGTGGGTTGAATCCTCATCCCATCCGACATGGTTTTTATATAATGCCGGTGCTTGTGCTACCGCCCACTCCTGTGCATATGTGTGTTTTAGATGCGTGGCAATATGATCTGAAAATGCAGGAAAAATTACTGTCTCTCCTTTAGGGCAATCCATGACGAATGCTGGCGGCCAATCCCGTTCAGCTAACAAAATGTCATAGCCAAACGTCAGGTTCTCCCAAAAGAGATCTCTCACTGTTCTACATTTGTCCCCCTCCATCTGGAGCGATATTTCATATACTTTATATGGGACACTTACCCTAGTATCGGGTGTTTCTACCGTAATATAATCATTCAAGTCCACTGTCACCAGAAATTCCATCAGGTTCCGGCGAGCTATTGTTATTTCTGCCGCACTGTCTAGCATCTTCAGAGCCCATTCCCCATTCAGTAGTCGAGTCCTCAGAATTCTGGGCATGTCTGATCTTTAGACCTGCAACCTTCTTCTTTTTGAACTGTGGCTTTTGCTTTGGTTTTTCTTCTTTTTTAGAAGTGTAATCTTGAGCATGCTGCTTGTCTCCGGACTTTATACGCTCTTCTTGTCTTTCTGACCGTCCTTCCCTCTCGGAGTTTTTCGATGAACCCAGAAAGGAACGAGAGGAACGTGTATCAGTATCCTGATACCTGTCAGGTTTCCTAATGTTATCCCTATTCCTTAGGTTATACCTCTTTTCGGAGGGCTCCTGTGGAGGAGATCTACCTCTGGATTGAGATCTGTTTCCTTTAAAGTTTTGTTGTTTTTATTGTCCCACTTCTTCTTTGTAGAAGTAGGTATCTGCTTGGAAGTGTCCTTTTCAGGACTGCCCATCAGTTGTGGTTTTAAAGCTTTCCCACCTAAACTGTCTCTGCCTAATTCTGCATATGCAGTTTCAATTATTTTGGGTAGTTCGTGTTGTTGTTCTAAAGGACTAGGCGTTGGCGGATAGCCACTGAAGCTGCTTCTCCTTTAATATTAGCTAATATTATGGCTGATACCTGGGCATAGTTACCTAGTAACTTCATCCCTAAGTTTAGGGCAGGCTCTGCTCCATACTCATTTTGTATTTGTCTCAGTACATCAGGTACTACTGCTAATGACGGGATACCATGAGTTCTGGTATAAATGGCAGCAAAGACTGTACCCCAAGTGGTACAATCCTCTACTTGTGGTGTTATCCCCATGGGCAAGCAGATTGTTAGCATTCTGTGTTTTTCATACGGGGTAGTATTCAGGAATACTGCCTCTAGCTGTGTTATTTTCTGAGCTACCCAGAATGGCATTTGTTCACGTTTTGTGGGCATTTTACCCATCACTGCGTGTAATGTTTGTGGTGTAATTTTAGTTACTGTACCCTGAGCTTGAGTTCCATTCGTTGCAACTATTGCTGGTTGGACTGTACGTGTTCTCATGATGAATTGCATCAAGTTTCTGTATATTTTTATTGAATATTTGTGTTGTGTGAGTAAGTCTCCTGGTGGCATTGTTTCGATATCAGGATGTGGTGTGTAGGCTGCTAATATCGGCCATGTTGCCCCTTCTCTTCCGAGCAGGCCGAGTCTTACTCTTCTTCTTATGTGGGGTAGGGCGCCTTTAAACCAGTATGTGTTCCTGGTACATGAGCGGAACCTCAATGTCTTCGAACTGACAATATTCCACTGGTGCATCTCCTTCTGTGTAGGAGTGAAATGTTTTTGTTCTTGCATTTGCTGTTGGGAATGTAACCCACAAATAAAATACCTCTGTTCTGTTTGATTCGTGTGCCTCAATCACGAAAACTACTATGCCACCCCTAGATGATAAACCATGCTCTAGCAGTTTCAAGGTGACTGTATTTCTAAAGTTTGGTGCAATTTGTATTGCATCTGCATCTTCCTCCTCAGAGAGGGGCAGTGCTTGTTGCAGTGGGTCTAATTCTTGGTTAGACATTGTTTTTAGCACACTAAATAACTTTTCAAGGGAACCAAGATACGGTGTTTATGCACAATTTTAGGAACACTGTCTCCTTCAAGCTTGATTAACCAACAGCCAATAAATAGAATTTTATAGCCTACTCAGCTGTGGCGGAGTTTGTGCCCACCCACTCCAGACGTCTCTGGTGTTTTGTGAGTAGGGGTCTCTGACAATAGCACGACTGAACTACTCAGACTATACTGTTAAATAAGTACCCAACCAATGTTGGCGGCGGCATGTCGTGTAGTTCCTATATGACCTATACAGGATCTGCGCGTTTGGATAACATAAACTGTGGGACTGGTGGCAGACTGATTCCGTGCACTCCCACCAGATATGTTAGACTATCTGTATTAGCTAGCTCACAGTGCCACTATAATCTCCTCTTACCAAGGAGAGAATAGATTCTGGCAACCTCAGAACATGACAACCCTGATCCCTCAGAATCCTGGAAACAATATACTACCTTTCGCTCAGTCACTCGTGCTCACTTAGTTTGTCTCAGAGAGATACACAGAATAAACAGGCTGGGCGTTTTCAATAAGTATTTATTGAACAGTTGTTATTCTAGTGTAGAATAGATGAGCTGCAACAACCATTAGACAGTAGCAGAGATATATGATGAGCAGTACTATGAAAGTAAAGGGATGGTATAGTTCTACCATCTTGCAGAAATCATGAATATATACAAGTACATAAAACACATGATAAAAAGTGTGTACTCCTACGATGTCTCCCTAACTAGATGTACCTAAATGTACCTAGCATCTGTGTAGGTGATATGCCAAGAATCCCTCTAGGATCTAGTCAACCCCATTACCTTAGAATGAGAGAATATGGGACCCCGTCCTGGTCTCGAGTTGGACACTCCGCGAGGGATGTTAGACCACTGCGAGCTGGAGCATCTGCATGCAGGAACCTCAGCGTCTCTGGTCAGTGTGTCAGCCGTGAAGTCTCGGTCTCCTCTATCTTCCTAAGCAAGATGTGCTGTATATATACCCATAGGTCTCCCCAGAGGTCCTACGTTGCTGTGTTACTGTGTCGGCCTAAAGGATGACGTTGGGCCTGAACTTTATACAGAGATATTATACAGGAGATGGTAATCCTACTGTTAGTTCTACTGTGCTTCCAAGAAGCCTCATGCATAATGTATGAGAATCGAACCAGGGAAAAACCCGCGTTCTGAATGCAGTGTCATATCTAGGTAAAAGGTCAGTACCCAAGAACCGTTATGTGTGTAATGTAGAGAAGAATATAGGTGAAAGGTTACAATGTTACCAGCACCTATATAGGGTACCTATATGGAATATAACACGCTCACCAGATTTATAAATGACTGCCTAGCTGGTGGTCGTTTATGAAGGTATTAGCAGGAACGACCTTCCCAGCGGTTTCTGTCAATGCATTTTACTGTTTGCTATGGGGCTGCATCGGAAAAACGCCCCCATAGCAAATCATATTGTTTTCTCCTTTTCAAAAATAACATCCAGAAACTGGATTTTCTTTTCAAAAACAAAAAAAGTAATCCTCACCTTGCCATGGGAGGCTTCTCCCATGGGGCGGGGAGCATTATAATGTTTTTCTGTTCCTTATCGCTAGGATTTACCTGGCAGTAAGGAACAGTAACAAATTACTACATGTCCACCCATCTAAATTGGGAGAGGCGAACATGTAGCCCTTTCTTTGTTGGCCCTGACTTCCTAGGGCCTTCGGAGGGGATTAATCACAGCGGAGACAGAGTATTCTCTGCCATGATTAACCCTAAAGTCCACCCGCATGTAAATGCGGCGGACGGACCAATATATTGGCAGAAAGAGAACTCCATTGCCCTTGTGACAGAGTACACTCTCTGCCAATATATAAATCAGGCCTTGAATGTCTATTGTTGAAACAAAAGTTAAGGAAACGATGGCATTCTCTTCAGCCTGTAAAGGAAAGTCTGATTTATTGCGATCTGTTAAAAGAGTATAAAGCAAGAATTACGCACAATCAGACAATATTTTATAAGGAAACTGGGAGGAAATTATATCTGTAATTTTATCAAAAGATGTTAAAATATTTTAGAGGCTTGCAAGAGTTGGTGCTAAAGGTGATGTTAAAAGTAAAGATTCTATGGTGCCGGAGGAATCATGGGTAGAGTTTATAACCACTATTTAAATAGGGAAGGGTGAGGTTGCCTCACAGGTTATTAGCCCATTAGGAAATTAGGTTTTAGCCCTCTTTTCTGTTTTATCAATAAAAGACATATTAACCAAAATCAGGCTCACTTGAACACCAGGGCCCGATGATAACAAAATCCAATACCAATTGGTGGGCCAAATTCTTTTCAAAGGCATATAAAGTATTTACATTAACAGGTGTTTACACTTTGAATTGGAAAGGGGCCATTATTAAGCCTTTGTCGTGTAGTTCCTACTAATCCGTAGGATCTGCACATTGTTTGGACAACATAAACTAGGGGCTTGGTGTCAAGACTGATTCAGGACACCCCATCAAGATGTGTTGGCCTATAGACCAGCTAGCTCACAGTGCCACAGTAAGCCCCTCTAATGTATCAGGGAGCGAATGGCTTCTGGCAACCACTGAACATGACAACCCTGACCCCTCAGGGATCGTGGAAATAGTACAGAACGTTACGCTCAGTCACTCGTACTCACTTCTTCTCTGTGAAATATACAGAGCATACACAGTGGGACGTTTTCAATAATATTTATTGAATCAACATTATTCTTGTATAAAATATGTGTGCTGCAATGATTAGTATACAGAAGCAAATAAACGTGTTTACAAGCACCAAAAGGGAAAATAGTAGATATAGTTCTACCATGGTGCTAAAACAATATATATATGCAGGCATATAACAGGGCAGCAATCGAGCGTACTACTACGATTCGGACCCTACTCTAAGTGTACCTAGAGTGTGTGTAGGTGTAAAGCCAAGAATCCCCCCAAGGGACGATCCAACCCCATTACCTGATGGGATGGAGTGAAAAACCCCGTCTTGGTCATGAACTGGACACCCCTCACGAGATGTCAGACCGCTGCATGGTGATTTCTCAGCATGCAAGGACCTTGGTGTCTCCGGAAGTGCCTCCGCTGCTAATCTATCAAGATGCTCATCTTTTATAATAGAAAGCAGCCTTGCGATGTGCGTGAAGATTAGTGATGTTATGAATATGTAGATAGCCCTGTCGCGCCGTGGATGAAGATAGTGATGACATTTGTACATAGCGTGAAACAAGACCTTGTACATGATGTTCAGGGCATTGTGATAATGTTGTGTGAAGCTAGATGTGTAAACTACTAATCCAACATTGTCGCACATGTGCAAAAGATCACAGCTGAAAATGTTATTTGTAAGGCTAATATAAGAAATAAGCTGCTTCGCTACATGGGTCTAACTTGGGAATATAACAGTGGCTCTCACAAATAATCAAGTTATTAGTCTAATAGATGTTAGGGCTAAGAGTTACGTGAAAATACTTTTATATAGTCTTAAAATATGGATTGAAGAAGGAATTTGATTCCAATAGAACAGGGTGGGTTTAAATAGAGCCATTCCACAATAGATCATTGTTTTTGTCTTTTAGCAATTGTTGGAAATAGGTGTAAGTGGTGGGGGCGCTCTACATTTGTTTTTTCGATTTTCAGTCTGCATTTGACCTGGTACATCATGAAACCATGTGGTAAAAACTAAAAACCATGATAGTTCTCAGAGGTATTTTTGGAATCTTAAGAGAACGCAACAGAAATAATTGGGCCAGAGTAACAGTGGATAAAGGGGGGAACCTCTCAAGGAAAATATATATGGAGAATGGATTAAGCCAGGGGTGTTTGTTGGCCCCAACACTTTTTGCATTGTATCTTGCTGATTTTCCTAAAATCTTGCAGCCTACACTCTCATTTTCTACTAAATGGGGGGCCATCACATCCTGTGCCTCCTTTATGCAGATGATTTAATAATATTAGACAGACCTCCCATTGTCCTCAAAAGGAAATTTGCGGACTTTCAGGAGTACTGTGGACTTAGTGATAAAGTTCAATAAGAACAAAATTATGATATTCGACAAAAAGCAATTGAAGGTACGGATGGTTCATTGGGAATTGGGTTTGATGGTTATTCAGATTGGGCCAAGAAAGAAGGCCAGTGTCTTATGAATTTGCTTTCCCTTCTGAAATGCGCAATGTTTCAAGCTATAAGGATGGTAACTGGTCTGAAACCATGGTCAGTGATAGCTTTTGTTTGTTCCAGGAGATTTTAAGAAAAATTTAATCTGTCTGACTAACCCAAATCTGTTTGCAGAGACAACATTATAAAAAGCGATCTTTAGATGGGCAAAGAGGTTAGGAAGGTATTGCAAGGCATGTCAAAAACTCTTCAAATAACAACTATAATGTTATACTCCCCACTGCTTTTTCAAAGAACGAACTAATGAGTTGGGGCATGTGGGATGGTAGAGAAAAAGATCTGGTGTATTTAAGACAAAAATGTTCAGTAATAGCTCTTTGGAATTCCTTGGAATCCAATTCCTCCTTCCAGTATTTGTGTCAGATTACCATGCGTTCTTCCCTTAAGTCCGCATGGTAGAGTTTCGCAGAGACGATATGGACCAACTTCCCAGTGTCCTACCTTATAATCTGTGTAATCAGTAATTCACTAGGGATACGTAGCAGGGTTCAGGGAGGAGGGCCGGATACTGGACGCTGGAAGAATCCTTGTTGTCGACCTGCGAGGCAACAAGAATGTGCTGTCAGTATCTTCTAACACTGTTTCACTATTGGTCCCTCCCTTTACATAAGTACACACCCTTCTTTAACTACTTGCTCCTACCTGCAATCTAAAGATGTGGTACGTAGTGTCCTTGTAGTCTTTTGTAGTGGTTGGAGTTCTGCAGTGGTATGATTATGGCGTAGTTTACTTCACTAGGCTCATCGACTTGGTAGTGCTATGAAATAAGATACCAACAAGTTTGTACCAGTACATACACTGATTCCTCATACTCTTATCATTTAACACCATCTACAATAATACTTACTGCATTGGTTTCCACTACTGCATACATCCTTGTTCTGTACTAGGTTTTTTAGGATACAAATACAAAAGTCCACCACTAGATCTGGAGCAAATACGAAGAGAAACAACTATAGTCCTTGGTATTTAGTAATAAACTGTTGTGCAATTCCTCAAAACGTGATATTAGTCTTAAAAAGGTTCCAAAAATTAGTTGTGATTTCTAAAAAGTGAGTTGTTAACTGCTAACTCTTTCTTGTGATGGGCGCCTTAAAACCATAAATTGCACTTAGCTCTTTTCTTCCTTGTCTTTCCACAGGTTCGATGTCCAGCTGGATGATGCGCTGTTCCGGAGATCAGGAAACGGAGGAGATGAACGCCACATCAATTTCAGGTAAGCGTCCCTGGATACAGACTCGCTATAGGTGACAACCAGAAGGCTAAGCACCTTCCAGAATCGGGTGTGGCTTTAAATAGCCTTGCCACACCCAAGATGGCCGCCACACCGACGTACGCGCAGCGTTATGTGGCTTTACTAAGGGCCATTCCTTTTTGTTTGAGCAAGCCATACTGACCGCGAGGCGTATGGCTCGAGTTCAGTAAGCTTTCTTCCTTTTTGCAGAAATGCTCTTGGCCATAATGCTTCACATATTGAATCATGAAATGTACAACGATCGATTCATAAATGCTCTTGGTCATAATGTTTTGCATATTCAATCATGCAATGTACAATGATCGTAGCACCATAATATATTAAATCATAAACGTGCAAGAATCGTAACACCTCATAACATGTTTTAACCTACATCAATATACATTGGTAATAACATGCCACATTACGGTAGTGCTGGTTGCACGGGATAGCGGCGGGTTTTTATTGGGGATGAACTGGTCACTGGGATTATTACTAACCCCTTTGACCAACCTTCTTTCTGTCATCAATTTACACTAGTGTCCGAGAGGAGTTAGATTCTGCTAGGTTCACTCTAGACGGTCTAGTGGGCAATCATGACAGTACCCCCCTAGCAAAATCCCTCCTAAAACCAAAGGAATCGGTTTTGGTTTATCAGGACAACGTCTATAAAAGGCCTTGTCAAGTCATGGTGCATTCTTTAAATCGGCCAATGGTTCCATAAACTTTCCTCGGGACCATAACCTTTCCAATCTACTAAGTAATATAATTTATCATGTACCCTTCTAGCATCAAACAAGGTTCATACTTCATACTCGGGTATACCTTCTATGTCAATTGGAAGTGGTGGGGTAGTTTTACGGGTCATGGGATGGTATGGTTTCAGAAGGGATACATGAAACACCGAATGGATTCGATATTTTGGGGGTAATTTTAATTTTATAGCCACTGGATTGATTCATTTTTGGATAGGAAACGGCCCAATAAAGCGAGGACAGACTTTCTTATTGCCTTTAAGGCGCAAGTGTTTTGTGGATAACCAAACCTTGTCGCCAATAGTATAGAGTGGTTGAGGAGTACGATGTAAATCTGCCAAACGTTTTTGGTTGTCTTTGGCTTTTGCCAATTGAAATTGTGCTTGTTGTTGTACAGACATTAATTTGTTGACATACTCACAAATGGATGGGCTGGATATATTGGATTGGGTCTTTCCAGGAATATTTTTAGGACGGAATCCTTGCGCACAGAAAAATGGGGACATACCAATAGATGAATGCTCAGTGTTGTTATAAGCGAACTCCATAGCCCACAAAATGTCTACCCATTCTTGATCACAGTCTGTTAACATACAACGTAAATATTGCTCATTGGTTTGCTTAGTGCGTTCCGTTAAGTCATCTGTTTGAGGATGGTAACTTGATGATGTGCGTACTTCCATGTTTAATGACTTACTCAAATTTTTGCCAAAAATGAAAAATAAATTGAGGGCCTCGATCGGAAATAACAATGGAGGGAAGTCCATGTAAACGAATGATGTTTCGAGTGAATATTTGTGCTAACTCTGATGCAGAAGGGAGTTTTTTTAGAGGTATGAAATGAGCCATATCCGTAAAATCATCAACCACAGTTAAAATGGCATCATATAACCAGTTGTAGTGATGGGGAGCTCAACTATAAAGTCAAGGGATACTGTGTGCCAAGGTTGTGGAGGTATCAGTAAAGGTCGTAACAGGCCACTGGGAGCTTGATGTGATGATTTATTTTGGATACACATGGCACATGTTTCCACATAGTTTTGGATGTCATCAAACATGGAAGGCCACCAAAAATAATGTTTTATTAGTTGGTAGGTTTTTGTACGACCTGGATGTGCGGATAATGAATAATCATGATTTAACTGCATAACAGTACTTTGTAATGTTGTTGTTGGTACAAACAGTTGTTCACTCATCCACAAGAGTTTATCTTTCCACATAAGCGAGGGATATTGCTCTTGCCACTCTTGCAATGACTTTGTCCTTAGTTCTGATCGTATTTCCTGTGCTAACTCTTTGTTGGAAATACTGGCTTGAAAGCAATGAGATGGGAGAATTGTCTGTGAGTTTTGTTTTTGATCACAAGTTTGGTCTATGTCAATGTGTGACAAAGCATCAGCCTTGTTATTTTCTTTCCCCGGTCGATACATAATAATGAAATTAAAATCATTAAAAAACAATATCCAACGAAGTTGTCGAGCAGACAGAGCCTTTACAGATCGTAAACTTTGGAGATTACGATGATCTGTATAAATAGTAATTGGATCTAGCTCCTAGCAAGTAGTGACGCCATTCTTCTAACACAGCTTTGATGGCTGATAATTGTCTATCTGCTATGGCATAATTGATTTCAGCATGTAACAATTTCCTGGAATAATGGGCTATTGGGTGCATTTGTCCAGTGTCTTTATGCCTTTGTGACAAAATGCCTCCTATGGCAAATTGTGAAGCATCTGCTTCAACGATAAATGGACGAGAAGGGTCAGGATGCATGAGTATGGGTGCTGAAGTGAATTGTGCTTTTAATTCCCGGAATGCCTTTTCAGCTTGATCATTCCATTCAAATTTAACTCCTTTCCAGAGTAATCTGGTGATTGGGGTAATTATTTTAGACAAATCACAAATACATCGCCTATAGAAATTTGCGAATCCTAAAAAACTTTGAATTCATTTAGTTGTGGATGGACTAGCCAATCAAGAACTGCTTCTTTATTTTTTGGGTCCAATTCAATACCTGTTGGGCTAATTACATATCCTAAAAAGTCAAGTTTGGATACATGAAACATGCTTTTCTCTAATTTGACGTATAAAGAATGTTTCAATAACTGCTGAAGAATGGCTCTCACTTGTTGTACATGTTCTGATAGAGTCTTTGAGTAAATGAGTATATCATCAATATATACTACACAACAAATGTCTAAAAAGTCCCTTAACACTTCATTTATAAAAAATTGAAATGGAGAAGGAACATTGCAGAGTCCGAAGGGCATGACTTGGTCTTCAAACAGACCGAATTTCTTACGAAATGTGGTTTTCCATTCATCGCCCTCACGGACTCGTACCAGATGGTAAGCTCCTCGCAAATCTAGTTTGGTATATATGGTAGCATCTTTTATTTGATCAAACAAGGTAGGTATTAAGGGAAGTGGATAGCGATTTTTTATGGTAGCATTGTTCAATACACAGGAATCTATACTCGTTTTCAGCTCTCCCCCCTTTTTTGGTATGAAGAAGAGGGGCGAGGATACAGGGGATTTGGAATGTCTGATGAAACCATTTGCAAGGTATGAATCCATATAAGTTCATAAATATTCATTTTCTTTTTCCGTAAGAGCTTATATACGACTACATGGTAAGGTGGCCCCAGGAACTAAATCAATCTGGCAATCATAATCCCTATGAGCTGGTAATGTGTTTGCTTTTTGTTTATCGAATACATCCGATAGGTCGAAATATTCTTTGGGTACACCCTCAAGGAGTAATACACTCTTAGATTCTTTTGGGAAATCATAACCTTGAACTACATGTTCAGTCACATTGTTTTCCAGACAAGAATTACGACAATGATCAGAACTGAACAACACTGTCTTTTTTATCCAATCAATATGAGGGTTATGTTGGACAAGCCATGGTATTCCTAAAATAAGGCGAAATTGTGGAGCATCTATTACATCAAACCGTATGTGTTCGCTATGATCGTTAGTACAAATCATAACAAGGTCCTCTGTATGATGCTGTATTAAACCGGAAGTTAATTCCTTACCATCTACTGCCCTTACAATTTCTGGTCTAGTTTTGGGTAAGATTTTTAATCCTAATTCTCATAAAAATTATGTGACCATAAAATTACCTGTAGCACCAGAATCCATTAATGCGTCTACTGACCACACGTTAGTACTATTATTCTGTGATTGTAGCGTCACTTGAATACTAAGATGACGAGAAGTTACTTCTGGGGCGGTGGAGGCCAAACTAGAGGATAAACCCGACAAACTGACCTCATCTTCTGTCGAGTTTATTAGTTTTCCGATTGTTGTACGACAACCACGTCTGTAGCTCTGGGCTTACTCTTATTTGGACGATCAGGACATTCCTTTATGAAATGTCCAGTCTTGCCACAGTATAAAAACTGATTCAGCCTTCTACACTTATCTTTTTCTTCTTTTGTAAGTGGGCCTCTGATAGAATCAATTTGCATTGGTTCCCCCAGATCTGTTTTAACACTGGTATCTACTTAATTACCGCCTTTTTCCTTAAATACAAAGACTTTATGGTCTGTCCTACCTCTTTCACCTTTACGTTCTGATAGACGATGATTTAATTTCACCACTAGGTCAAAAAATCACTACAGTTATCTGGCGGATCTAGAATTTGCATCACCATATCTTTTAACTCGTCTTGCAATCCTCTATAAAAGAGTGATACTCGAGGAGGAGCCACGCGCTGGTCCAAGATGGCCGCGTTAGACCTCGGCTCCGTAGTGCCCGTCCCCCAGCCCTAAGATCCTGCAACATATCCTGGCACCGAAGCGTGCCACTCGACGGCGGAGAGATAGAGACGCTCCCGGCGGCGGCTCCGGTCCCTCTGTGATACCGGAGGCCGGAGATATCGTCACTGCACTTTGCGGCCTCCGCGTGAACTGGAGCCGGGGACTCTGGTTTGGGCTGTGGCCGGGACGCGGCTGCACGGCGCTGGGGTTGCCGGCCGGAGGTCGCCGCTCTCGCCCCATCCCCTGGGACACATTGGACGGCGGTCGCGGCGGACGATTGGAGACGGTAGAGACGGGCGGGGACGCGCTGGTGGGGCCCCCCGTACATGGAATAAGACAGGCAGACACCGCGGCGCCAACACGGGCCGCGAGGAGAACTGCGGCCACTGTGGGGATATCCTGCCAGGGTTGCGGGGGTGAGAGGGAGATTGCTGCGGGCGTGCCATTTTCCCCCCCCCACCCTCCTTCCTCCTGTGGGCAAAGGAGACGGAGAACAGGCTCGGGTGCCCAGGAGGACAGCCATTCGGGCTGCATGCTGTAAAGTGCCTGGTCGCAGGATTGGGGGCGACTGGTGGTGGCCCCGCCGGCGGCTGCGCCTGGACCCGGAGTGCCTGCAGAGCTGCCTGGGGAGCTGTGAGAAGGAATATCGCTAACAAAGGGAAACTGACCACGGGGCACGGTGGGTACCGGAACCGCAGCGCCTAGATTGCTTTCTGAGACTGGGAGAGCTGCACTGCGGGGGGACTTGACCGACCCCCGTTTGGATCCGTCCTGGTGGACGCTGGCGGAGCAGTAAAGACACTGAAAGCCTGCCACGGAAGAAGCGGGCGAGAACAGCATAACGCATTCCGCAAGGGAGACGGCGTTGGCGTGCCACGATTATAGCTCGTCAGATGGCGACTAAGCCGGAGGTGGATAGGCACCAGCCGAGATCATCTAAGGGGATGAGACAGGTCCAGGCCAACAAATTGGACCGATACACGGTGCCCAGGGGTTCCCCTACAGACTTACGACACAGTCTGCAGGCAGGGGGCGACTCCTCCGGTCCTACACTTGAACCGACGCTGCTCGATGTGATGGCAGCAATAGATGGGGTCAAATCATCATTGGGCCAGAAAAGCTAAGGGGCAAGGGATTGAAATATGCCATGATGTTTCCGGTGCGGCTGAGAGTGGAGGTCGGGGGGAGAACCTGGTTCTTCGATGACCCGGAGGCGGCCTCGGAATGGATCGACAGCCGTCCCCCTGGTGTGTCGGGAGAGCGGGACCGGGGCGGAGGAGACACGCAGCAGGCGGAGGAATGAGAGCGGAGACACAATATTTGGGACTAATGTATATTGTCAGGTATTGGGGTTTCGACCCACAGATGGGAGGCCGCGCAACCCCAGGGACCACTAAGACTTGAATGGAGGGAGTGGACTTCAGTGGAGATCATTTCGAATTGGGTTGGGGGGGACGGGGCACCGGCCTTCCTCCTCGTTACTACCTTTAGTTAAATAGTAGAGTTAGTGTGTGGGGCGACAGGCACTCTGCCAGTTGGGGATGGGCAAACGCCACGAGCAGGGGTGCAGGGAGGGGGGGAGGAGGGGGGATATGTTGCGAATATTGTTTTTAGAGTAATTTTGTTTGTATGAAGATTTGTAGGTTTAATTGTTTCGACAACATCGAGTGAAAATGCAATGCAGGCGACATTTCTACACCAGTTTTATGGCAAACGTTAGACGGAGATCGGGGATTAGCGTGATGAGTTGGAATGTCAACGGACTGGGGGACAAAATAAAGGGATGGTAACTCAGTTTATCAGACGACACACCCCGGATGTGGTACTTCTGCAAGAAACACATTTAATTGGGAATAAGTGCATGGCCCTACATAAAGGAGGTTATAGACTCGTGGCGCATGCGGGATTTACCACGGGGTCAAGGGGGGTTGGTATATTGGTTAAAAACTCATTCCCCCTTCTAATACAGGCCACATGGTCCGACAAGCGGGGTAGATATGTCGGGATATCGGGACAATGGGAGGGGAAAGTAGCCACGTTTGTTTCAATATATGTGCCACCTGGCTTGCAGTCCGACACATTTCAGGATTTAGGTTCAATTTATTTGACGCTATCTTTAGGCCACATGGTGCTGGGAGGAGATTTTAACGCGGTTATAGACGGGGAAATAGACAGATTTCCGGCTCGCACATTAAGACCCGCACAAAGGTGGCTACCCGACTATATGGACACAATGGGGCTGGTAGATGGCTGGCGGATATGCAACCCAGGCAAGGCGCAGTATACACATGTGTCATGTGCACACCAAAGCTTGTCAAGAATAGACTATGTACTTGTCCCGGCTGTACAGGCTTGTGCTCTCCGGGAGGTTCGCCATCTGGGTAGAGGCATCTCGGATCACTCCCTGTATGGCTAAGCATGGAATTTGATCAGATGAATGCAGGTAGGATAGCCCCTATCAGCCCGTGGCATTTGAGAGACCCCTCCACAAAGAAGAGCATAATCACGGCTACCGACAGGTACTTCCTGGAGAACCAGGGTACGGTGGAATCAGCGCAGACACTGTGGGAGGCAAATAAAACTGTTATCCGGGGGGAGACTGTCTCTTTGATTGCAGGGAGAAAAAAGGAAAGGCAGGCCGAACTGGAAAAAGCAGAAGAGGAAGTGTTAAAACTAGAAGAGGCAATGGCTCGGGCGGTGACCCCGAGGGTCTTCACCATCTGAAGTTACGGCAAGACGAGTTCAATAGTATTGCCAGAGATAAAGCCAGAACGCAGAGTAGAGAGGTTCAGAGCAGAATATACGAACACAGAGATAAAGCGGGAAAACTGATTGCTTGGTTGGATAGAAGGGAATGGGCGTCGAGGCTGGTACCTGAAATACGGGGGGAGGATTGCAGCACCCTCACGGACCCGCAAGCTATAGCAGATGCGTTTGCACAACACTATCACGAGGTGTATAGTACGGCGGGCAAATTTACAGAAGTGGACAACAGGAAGATGATTAGAGATATCCAGTTGCCAGTCCTAACCGACGATAACAGAGCCTATCTGGAATCCCCACTCACGGACGATGAGGTGGCGCAGGCTATCAGGGAGTACACTCCGGGAAGGCCTCGGTGCCCAATGGCATCCCAGTCGAGCTTTATAAACTGCGGCCCGACAGACTCGCCCCATATATCCGGTCCATGTTCGAGGACAGCAGAGAAAAGGGGCAACTCCCATATGACCAACGAGTGGCCAACATTGTGGTCATATACAAGGAAGGCAAGCCTAGAACAAGTTGCGCGTCCTACAGGCCTATTTCATTGCTAAACGCAGAACCCAAAGTCCTTGCGAAGTTACTGGCAACCCGACTGACTAAAGTCATCACCACCCTGATCCATCCGGATCAATCGGGATTTATGCCACATCGCAACACCGCCCTCAACTTGAGACGGTTACACAGAGTACTGGGTAGAGCCCCCACCATTATGGAACCGGCGGCAATTGTGTCACTAGATGCCACCATGGCATTTGACATGGTTGATTGGCCTTATTTATTTGCAGTACTGAACAAACTGGGTTTCGGTCCGGAATTCACGGGTTGGATACGCCTTCTATACTCCGATCCGATGGCCAGAGTGGTGGTAAACAATCGCCAGTCCCCCGACTTCTGTCTGAGCAGGGGCACTAGACAGGGTTGTCCCCTGTCCCCGCTCCTTTTTGCACTGGCCCTGGAGCCGTTCGCGGCTTGGGTCAGACAGGACCGGTCTATACGTGGACTGCAATGGTCGCCAGAATGGGAAGATAACATTTCTCTGTACGCCGACGATGTCTTACTCTATCTCACCAACCCAAGAGGGTCGCTGATCCGGTTTTTGGATGTGTTGCCAATCTTTAGCAGATACTCAGGCTTTGCGATAAACTGGTCCAAATCGGTGTTATATGTCCTGGGAGGTGACCCACCGGTCATTCCAGGCAATTGCCCGATTCAAATAGCCCTCGAAGGCTTTAAGTATCTTGGCATTTACATAATGTTAGACTCGAAACTTCGCTACACCAATAATCTGAGCCCTCTCCTATTGCGCCTTAAGAATGACGTGATGCGCTGGAAGGCCCTCCCGCTCTCTATGTTGGGTAGGGCAGTACTTTTCAAAATGATGGCGCTGCCTCGGTTCTTGTACGTGCTCCAAAACACGATGGATCCGGTCCCAGCGTCATATTTCAGGGAAATCGAATCTCTCCAGAGACAGCTCCTTTGGGATGGTAAACCCCAAATAGCGTTCTCCAAGCTTACGCTTAATTGGTATGACGGAGGAATTGGGCTGCCAGATCTACGTAAATACTACTGGGCATCCCAACTGGCGGCAGTCAATCACGGGATCTACGGACAATCAAACGATCCCGGGTATGCGATGGATAGGTGGCAGCTCCCCGGGGGAGAATATACCAGAGCGCTCTATGCTAGGCCTCGCAGATTCCAGCTCACAGGACCCACGGCGCATGCCGTCCAGGTATGGCATGCGGCCAACAGGCACCTCAAATGGGAAGGCAAATTTACACTAGCCACCCCACTGTGGAATTCGGAGAAATTGGGAGGCCTCTGGAAGTCCAAGGGATTTGATAAATGGGACCTAATTGGGATCTCACAAATAAAAGACGTCTGGGGAGAGGGTACAATACATACATTTGACTCACTCAAGCTGCAGTACAACTTGAACGATAGCGAGCATTTCCGCTACCTCCAGATTCGACATGCGCTGCTTACACACGTTCCGAGGGGCACTGCCCTCCTGGACGCCTCCCCCCTAGAGGATAGGGTGCTAGATGGACATCTTCCGGAGAAGACCATTTCTCTGATCTATCGGAAACTAATTAACAATATGGATGATCCATTGCTTAAAATAAAAAGATACTGGAATGAGGATGGCCTCGAACTGGACGAAGAGGATTGGCAAGAGGCGGTCTCCTCCCCACGGGTGGTGGCTATACAGACGAGGTTGAGGCTGGTGCAGTTAAAGGTATTGCATAGAATATATATCACAGGACCCCGTCTGGTTCGAATGGGTCGCTTGGACAGCGGAGAGTGTAGAAGAGCTGTGGGGAACTGGGGACATTTATACATATACTGTGGAACTGCCAAAGCATACAAACGTACTGGGGGAAGATCCACCACACGCTGAGGGCGGTCCTAGGGATAGACCTGCAGCCAGAGGCCCTTAGATGCCTTCTAAATATCTGGGAGCCGACAGACCTTAATACCTACACAACACAATGGGCTACTCTGGCATACATGGTGGCGAAGCGTAATATCGCCCAACTATGGGGGGCTAGCCAGCCACCCCGGACTGAGAAGTGGGCAGAGGACTTAGATTGGTGTATGTTTAGGGAGAAGTCGGTATACATTGCCAGGGGATGCCCCGGGAAGTGGAGCAGGGTATGGGACGCTTGGAACCATTATAGGGGGGACATTTGTGATCCACCGGACCGCTCGAGAGGAACTGAAACACACGCATCCCCTTGATCTACCAATTGTATAACTGAGTATTATTTTGAATTGCATGAAATGTCGTTGAGGAAAGATGGAACTACCTGCTTGTATTACTTGATGTGCATTTGGTCGAGTTGTTTAATAAAAAGAAATAAAATTTAAAAAAATTAAAAAAAAGAGTGATACTCTTTTTAGGTCTCGCCTAGGCAGCGCTTGCGCTGTCTCGTTGAGACATGCAGTATATACTCTAGGAGGGAAGCTTCGTTTAAGCTCCGCCCACTCTCCGCCCATGTTTTAGATTGGCTTACATCGTAAATGCTGCATTGTGATTTGTTTTTGGCTTCCTAGTCCCTCCCCATGACAGCCATGTCGTCATTTGTGTCCTTACACGGCTATCAGCCCCTTTACTGCACAGACTATTTTCTGTTCCTTGACTGCTTGCCCACCCCTCCCCTGGGGCGCGAGGGCTGCGATCTGTTTCCGCTACTGTCTTGGCAGAGACAGCACCTGTTGTGCTTCCTTTACTGCACAGACTATTTTCTGGTCCTTGAGTGCTTGCCCACCCCTCCCCTGGAGCGCGAGGGCTCCGATCTGTTTCCGCTGCTGTCCTGGCAGAGACAGCACCTGTTGTGCTTTGCAGGCTATTCCGAGGCCCGAGCAGAAAGCTGCAGAGGAACGAGTGCCTCTGTGGTGGGCGGTCCTCAGTGAGTGGAGCCTGTTCCCCATCTACGTAGGCTAAAGCCATACGGCCCAGTTCAGGGGCTCTGTTGAAATAGGAGACTTTGCTCCGTGCTGCACCCGAACCCGCCTGAGACCAGAAGAGGTCTCCTTTTATTGTTTAGCTTTTGTAGAAGACGGGCGGCGAGGGAGGCCTTCCTGTCCTTAGACGGTTTAGCGCTGGATGTGCGTCGTCCGTAGGTGGCAGCGGCAGCCTTTGTGCAGCATAAAAACTGCTTCTAGTTCTATGCACAAGAAGTGTGTGTTGCCGCCCTTACTTTGTGGTGTGTCTAGATCACCTGAGAGGAGTCACACCAGGCGTTGTGCGTCCTTCCTTGTGTCACACCATCCCACACTTCTTTGTGCAGGAGAGGCTGTCTCACTTACTCCATGACTGCGTGCGTGATCTGTTCCTTTTAACTTTTTTGCTAACACTGCAGAGTCACCTTTTTAAAACGGGACAAGCGAAGAGACGGGTGAGGCGTGCAAGGGCTGGCCCTGGGCAAATGAGGTCCCCAAAGGTTAGGTGGTGCGGATCCGGCATCGGTGCCTGTCATGTGCTATAACCCCCTCCTTACGTGCAAGGGGTCGGTTGGGGCACGGTGTGGCGGTAACACAGGTATCTGAGAGCTCCTGACAGTTACATTCGTCCCATGCTGTGTTGACATTCACAATACTGGGAGTGCGTCACTGTGCAATTTACAGCGCCACGGGCGTTCTCCAGCTACTCGGACCGCTGCCGGCTCTGCACGGAAGCTAATGTTAGTGGAAATAAAGGCTATTCGGATTAATAGTGTGGCACTATAACGAGTGGGGCCCCAAGGGAGGGGGAGGTATTGCTCCGGACCCATTGTTTATGTAGCTCTTGGTACATCAACAGCGGCCATATAACTTTATCGACAGGTTTATGTCATATAAAACACATTGATATTAGTTGCTTACAATAAGTTGGTGCTTGCTATATGTGCTTTTTATATATAGCAATAGTTCTAAGGGCGTCTAATGTGTTGCACGTTAGACACTAAGTAATTACATATAGCTGATGTGCCTCACTTTCTCACAAGCTCCGGCTTATTTACAGGATGTTGTGTTTTTTTCACACTGTTTTAAACACAGTCTATACGTGCAGTAGGCAAATTGTCTTCTTAACATTGCCACAGATTTTTTGTAATGCGCACATTTTCGCTGTTCTGTAACAAGGTGCGTAAGCTTTTGAAAGAGCTTGCACTTATGTAGCATTATTTAAACGGTATTTTCTGCCGTGCCTTTATTCACATAAAGTATAGCGCAGCGGCCACACAAGCTAACTTCTTTGCACAAGGCTGACGGTTCGATTCCTGGATCCCGCAGCAGGTAATCTCAGTACTATTTCATTATAAGCTATAGCTTGCTTAATCTTTCCTACAGCCCGGTGCTTGCTATATGTCGTTTTAAAATATAGCAATAGTTATAACAGTAATTACATATAGCTGATGTGCCTCCTCACTGTCTCACAAGCTCCGGCTTATTTACAAGATGTTGTGTTTGTTTTCACACTGTTTTAAACACAGTCTATACGTGCAGTAGGCACATTGTCTTCTTAACATTGCCACAGAATTTTTGCAATGCGCACATTTTCGCTGGTCTGTAACAAGGTGCGTAAGCTTTTAAGAGCTCGCACTTATGTAGCATTATTCAAACTTGTATTCTCTGCCGTGCCTTTATTGACATAAAGTATAGCGCAGCGGTTACACAAGCTAACTTCGTAGCACAAGGCTGACGGTTCGATTCCTGGATCCCGCAGCAGGTCATCTCAGTATTAATTCATTATATGCTGTAGCTTGCTTAATCTTTCCTAGCGCTCATGTTAATTACAATGTTTTGCTTCTCTTTTATCCTTTATATATATTTTTTCTCATCATTTATTGCATATTCTTTAACTCCATTTTATATCCTTCCCATTATTTTTTGTTAATCCTACCCTACTTCTGTCTTACACATTTTTTTTACATCTTACTGTTGCATTTATTGTGAAATTTTCAACCTCACTATGCAATATAAAGCTGGGGTAAAATAGGCCCCAAAACATAACTGAAACCAATCCCACAAATGTCCAAAACATAATGTTGGTGGAGATAAATGCTATTTGGATCAACACTGTGGCACTACAACGAGTGGGGCCCCAAGGGAGGGGGTGGAATTGCTCCAGATGTCATTGTTTATGGAGCTCAGTGGAGATAAAAGCTATTTGGATCAACAGTGGCACTACAACGAGTGGGGTCCCAAGGGAGGGGGTGGTATTGCTCCAGATGCTATTGTTTATGGAGCTCAGTGGAGATAAAGGCTATTTGGATCAATAGTGTGGCACTACAACCAGTGGGGCCCCAAGGGAGGGGGTGGTATTGCTCCGGATGCTATTGTTTACGAAACTCTCGGTACATTAACACAGAACTATAAACTTTAACTGCAGGTTTATTTAATATAAAACAGATTGTTCGTATCTGCTTACAACCAGTTGGTGCTTGCTATATGTGGTTTTTATATATAATAATAGTTCGAACGGTGTCTAATATGTTCCACGTAAGACTCTAAGGGGTATATTCACGAGAACGTGCGATAACTATCGCCAAAGTAATTTATCGGCAGAAAAGTTAGCACTGCCTAACCCCGATTTTCTTCGCCGTGATAGTGTGGTATTCACAAGCCCGCGCTACATGGCAATAATTACAGTGAACGGCAGAGAAAACAGGCGACAACAACATCGCAATGGCGATAGTTATTCCTGAGTTAGCAGGCGATAGCTGTGGATCGGCACATCAGCGCCAGATAACTCACCTTTCTCAACCCAGGCGATATCGCATTGCGAACATGGCCCTACAAATATTAGGATGTGAGGGTTAGGATGTCAAGTGAACAACAAATGCAGGAGACATTGTCTGGTTCATTTAACATTTGGCATGCAGCCTGAAAGACTGCTGTGTCAACAGAGGCCCTTTCCCCGAGCTCCGTACCCCCGCTCTATTGAAAGACCCTGCCAGCCAGCACCTACAAGTGATAGATGGAAATGCATTCACGGGTGACTGCTGAGGGGTTGGCAGGTTATTAAAAAATATATGGCGGGGTGGGGGCTGGGGGTGGTGGCGGTGGGTGTTGTGACCCTCATGGGTATCGGAGCAGCATGATCATTGCCTCCATGGCATCTGTGGGTCTTCAGGTGTGGCTCTTGGCTGGGCTCCCTTTCATGCTGTGGGTAGTCGTCCTGCTTAGCACCAGCAAAAGGCAGGTGTAAAATCCCTGGTGCTACCGCGGGTTATCCCCTGTTTTTGCTTCGCTTCGCAGATCTGGCAGTTCGTTGTGAATGTGGTGTTGTGGTTTTCTCGTGTGTTTTTGCACGGGAACGCCTCCTCTGCATCTCATTAGTGTTAGTTGGTGGTGTCCACCGTGGAGATAAATTTGGGGGCAGTTATCGCGGGAATACTGGTGTTGTCTGCAGTTTGCACCAGCTTGTGAATGGGGTGTTACATTTATCTCCACTTTTGCTGCGTTAAGGTGGAGATAAATCGGAGTTAACTCCTTGTGAATATGCCCCTAAGTAATTACATATAGCTGATGTTTCTCACTGTCTCACAAGCTTCAGCTTATTTACGGGGTGTTCTTTCTGTTTTCACACTGTTTTAAACAGTGTATGCGTGCTGCTGGCAAATACAATGCAAGTTTTGCTTTTTCATTGTTCCGCAATTGTCGGTTTTAAACACAATGTATGCGTGCAGCTGGAGCATTTCTTTCGTGTAACAACTTTTAATACAGTCAGCAAGTATTTTTGGGGCACGTGCAGCTGGTAATAATAATACCCATCGCATATTGTTACTTTTCTTTTAAAAGGCTGCACCTTTTTCCCAACAAATGAAGACTCAATTTAACCTGTTTATTTATTTATTTATAGAGCACAGCTCATCGCAAGGGATATCACAGCGCTAAGTAGCGAGAAATCATCGAAGGGCTGCTGGTGGCATAGGTGGCATAAAGCGCTACAGCTCCTATGTTGTAGCGCATATTATATGCACACATTTTATTCATCCGGTATCATGTTTATGAACCCGCCCCCGTTTTTCCCGTGCACCTGTGAGTCTGTGCTGCTTAGGGACATTTTAATATAGTTCAGGTTTCATCTTCCAACATAATTGTGTGCCCGGGGCTAGGAAAGCTGTGGCAGCATGGCTTGGTGTTAAAGCCGCACCCAAGTATTTCGCAGGTCTTCTCCAAATCGTGTGCTTCCCTATCACAGAAATACAATGTAACTTGTTCACACTACTGTAGACTTTTTCTTTGAGCTACTCTTCTTTGTTTTAGCAATACAATATGTATCTATTCACATCTTTAGAAACGTTGCACCAAACAGCAGCAACAACTTCCACTTCTACACACTTTTTGGCGTGCTCGCTCGCACACCTTTTTCTTTTAGCAAGGTGAATGCGCTTTCCAAACTGCTTTTAATAAAGTTTTAAAATTACCTTCATAATGGCGCCCTTGCTCACCTAATCCCACTATTAATAATAAAAAAAAAGAATAAGCTGAACCAAGTTGGGCTTTTTTGCTTTAGCATCTACGTGTATGCCACATGTAGATTTTTTACTATGTTTAGCATTTTTATTAAAAAAAAACTTTTTGTTACCTACAGCTGAATTCTCGATACCTGCTATTAGAAGGAACTAAATATTAACACAAGTTTTTTCTTATACGCACATATTTTGCTTTTTGTAACCAGGTGCGTGAGCTTTTCAAGGGCTTGCACTCCTGGAGCCTTATTTAAACTTGTATTTCTACCGTGCCTTCATTGACATGAAGTTTAGCGCAGCGGCCACAAGCTCCAGCATCTTTACAGGATCTTGTGTCTGTTTTCACACTGTTATAAATGCCGTGTATGTGTGCAGCTGGCAGGTTAACAAATCTTGTTAACATTGTAGGCGGGGCAGGGGAGGGGCAGGGTGAGGGGAAGTAAACTCCGGCATTAACACAAAGAAAGTTCACTTCATAAATACATAAATAAAACAAACTTCTTTGCACGCACTACAATTCAGCGATGCAATGCAGCACGCACAATGAAATTTGTTTGATTTATTTACTTATTCAGTGCACTCCATTCGGATTAATGCCACTGTTTACTACCCCCTACCCAGCCCCTCCCCCACCGCCCCACAGCACTTTCACGAGGAGCCACCACTATAAACTGCATTCCTCTTAGATTTACTTACAACTGTAAAAACATGTATGCTATACCATGATCATAAAAATACCTCATTTTCCTATTGTATATAAGTCTAAAATTACAAAATGCAATAAAAGTTATATAAAGCGACAATAATTACTTAAATATATTGTATTACTTACTGTTTTTCTGATTACAAATGTTTGCCGTGATAATAAAAAGATTTTTAAACAACCTAAGGCATCAAATGGATTCCATTACACACTACTTTTACATAGCACAAAAATACATTACATTAATTATTTATAATCTAAAATAAACCACTAACCTAATAAATATGGCGAGACCGATTGGCATTGCCAATGCTTTTTTCTTCTGGCCATTCTGCTTCAATCACTGGTCTATTAAACGTGGAGATATAATAAAGCAAGTCAGATGAGCCTTGTTTTAAATTGAGCAACTCATTATCTGCTGATTGTACGAAAACGTGTTTAGCAAATAATTTTTTCATGGTTTCCTTGAAGAGTCTAAGATCATATCAGATCGGATCGTCTTTTCCTATTAAAGTTACAGACCATAATGCTGCATCTCCCCCTAAGTAGGATAAAATAAAGGCGATTTGGAAGAGTCATCTGGGAAAGCTGTTGGCTTTGCTATAAAATGCAGATGACATTAATTAAAAAAAATAGTGAACTTATTACTATCCCCATGGAACCGTTCAGGAGTCGCTAATGGGACCGGAGTCAGAGTTACAGCTTGTATTTGTGTAGGAGGAGTTGTTGTAGCATTTTCAAAGGTATGAGTCGTGTGCTGGAAAGTGGGTGGCTCAAGAATCGATTTTTGCTGTGAAGGGAAGTTCCAAGTACGACGGGTTTGCAAATTAGTTTGTAAAAGAGAAAGGTCTCTGCGTAGGACAGCATTCTCCGACCGGATTTCAGCTAGTACTGTTGCGATATCTTGAAGGGAGATTTGCTAGGCTTGATCCATAATGCCTGGGCGAAACTTTTGTCTTGGGCTTAGCCTTCTGTCAGATTAACCATGCGTTATTACCTTAAGCCCGCAAGGTAGGGTTACACAGAGACGTTATAGACCAACTTCCCAGTGCCCTACCTTATAACCTGTGTAATCAGTAATTCACTAGGGATACGTTGTAGGGTTCAGGGAGGAGGGCCGGATACTGGATGCGGGAAGAATCCTTGTTGTCGACCTGCGAGGCAACAAGAATGTATTGTCAGTATCTTCTAACACTGTTTCACTATTGGTCCCCCCCTTTACATAAGTACACACCCTTCTTTAACTACTTGCTCCTACCTGCGATCTAAAGATGTGGTACCTAGCATCCTTGTAGTCTTTTGTAGTGGTTGGAGTTCTGCAGTGTTATGATTATGGCGTAGTTTACTTCACTAGGCCCATCGACTTGGTAGTGCTATGAAATAAGATACCAACAAGTTTGTACCGGTACATACACTGATTCCTCACACTCTTATCATTTAACACCATCTACAATAATACTTACTGCATTGGTTTCCACTACTGCATAAATCCTTGTTCTGTACTATGTTTTTTAGGATACAAATACAAAAGTCTACCACTAGATCTGGAGCAAATACGAAGAGAAACAACTATAGTCCTTGGTATTTAGTAATAAACTGTTGCGCAATTCTTCAAAACGTGACAGGAGTCTTAAAAAGGTTCCAAAAATTAGTTGTGATTTTTAAAACGTGAGTTGTTTACTGCTAACTCTTTCTTGTGATGGGCGCATTAAAATCATAAATTGCACTTAGCTCTTTTCTTCCTTGTCTTTCAACAGGTTCGATGTCCAGCTGGATGATGCGCTGTTCCGGAGATCAGGAAACGAAGGAGATGAACGCCGCATCAATTTCAGGTAAGCGTCCCTGGATACAGATTGGCTATGGGTGACAACCGGAAGGCTAAGCACCTTCCAGAATCGGGTGTGGCTTTAAATAGCCTTGCCACACACAAGATGGCCGACACGCCGACGTACGCGCAGCGTTACGTGGCGTTACTAAGGGCCATTCCTTTTTCTTTCAGCAAGCCATACTGACCGCGAGGCGTACAGCTCCAGTTCAGTAAGCTTTCTTCCTTTTTGCAGAAATGCTCTTGGCCATAATGCCTCACATATTGAATCATGAAATGTACAATGATCGCTGCATAAATGCTCTTGGTCATAATGTTCCGCATATTCAATAATGCAATGAACAATGATCGTAGCACCATAATATATTAAATCATAAACGTGCAAGAATCGTAACACCTCATAACATATTTTACCCTACATCAATATACATTGTTAATAACATGCCACATTACGGTAGTGCTGGTTGCACGGGAATGGGGCAGGTTTTTATTGGGGATGAACTGGTCACTGGGATTATTACTGACCCCTTTGACCAACCTTCTTTCTGTCATCAATTTACACTAGTGCCCGAGAGGAGTTGGATTCTGCTAGGTTCACTCTAGATGGTCTAGTGGGCAATCATGACAATTTGCTCCATTTGCCTAACTGTGTAATGTGTAATACAAGTTTAAAGTTTAGATTTGGTCTTCATCTATTGCAATCTCATCTGGCTGGGATAGCATCTTTTAAGAATTCATAGGGGTTATGTGCTTGTGGGCTTATACGCAAATGGCAGTTCATATGGTATTGGACTACCTTTTTTTCCTAAATGTGCTTTGTATATTTTTAAAACTCATTTATTAATGTAAAATATAAGGCTGAGATCAGTAGCTGCTCTTGTTATGCACACAATGTATGGACGTTTTATTTCCACCCTCTTTGAAAACAGTTGTAATTGCTTATTTTACTACTGCCCTCAAAAGTGCATGTGGCAGTAGTAATGTCTTTCTTTGTGCTCTCTGCAACTTAATTTCATGGAATGTGCCAGATCTAAGACAATTATTGCAATCCAACTATGCAATGACATTTTTCACCAAATGGGACATTCTTTGTCTCTGGGAAACCTTGGGTACTACTGCCTACATATAAATGGCTATCCGGAAGTTTCAGTCCCAGTTGTTAAGCTAAATAAATGTGGCATACCATCGGGTGGCCTTTAAATTTACATTTCTTCCACAATATAAAGCAATGTCATCTCATTAAGTCAGATCCGTATGTCAATGTATGCCGTAATATTAGATCAGTATCAATTTTGCAATATAGCATTTTTTCCATACTACTAATCAATGTATATTTGAACATGCAAAACGGTTATAAAAAGCTGAAAATCATTGCCCTTTACAAAGAGGTTGAGAACTTATGTCCTGATTTTGATCTTGGCGGGACTCCAGTCGTCCCTCTGTGGCCACGTTCACAAGTACTCCATGAAGATGACGAATTCCCACCTGCCATATTTAGATGTGGGCTGGCTGATCCTCCGTCCATGTTGACAGAGTGTTTTCCGTTGTGTAAGTGCCCAACTCCATCGACGCGGCGGACTCCTCTGCTGGCTAACGTTACCCCGTCGCCCTCAGGGTGGCAGGATTGTGCCGAGCCTGTTTATATTTCTCAGTTGTACTGGTGGCGGATTCCAGATGGAGAGATTATGTCGCGGGATGCATTTAACATTGTACTATTCCTGTGGCTTTTGGATGGATGCTAGCAACACCCACCTGATGTGTTTTGACTAATTGTTTTCACCTGCATACCATACTATAAAACACACTCCATTTCAGACCATGATCCTTTGCCATTCCACTGCAGCAATTGTTTATGAAAGCTTTTTCAGTGAAGTCAGGTATTTTTTTGCTTTCTATGTTTCTTGTTCATTTTTTCTTTTTTTGTTTTCTTGGGGGTTATCAAATTTATTTAAGTTTATTATTTGATAATGGCAGGGAGGGGAAATCCCTGTTTTACTGAGGGAGAATTGTCAGTCATGGTGGATGAAATTAGTAAAGTAGAGCCACAATTGTTATGGAGCCCAAGTACAAACCACAACTATAGCTCAGAAAAGGCAAATGTGGGTCAGAATAGTTGACAGAGTGAATGCTGTAGCAAGCAACCTGCACACACAGGAGGAAATTATGAAGAGGAGGAATGACCTGCTGGCTAGAGTGTGTTTCCTGTATTTATCAATCTCTATTTTAAGCTATGTTTTTACATTTTGTTTGTTTAATGTTGTATGTTGTCATTTTCTTGTTGTTTTATTGAATTGATGTTATTTGTTTAATAAATCAAAGTTTGCTGACCTAGAAAATTGAATTTGTTATTTTGTATGCTAAATATAAGCTGTTTTTTTAACCTCTTCTATGCCGAGGATGTCCTTGGCTGTGGCGTTGGTGTGCCAAGGGCGTAACCATTACGTCCTCTGCACACCACCCAGAAATCCCTCTGCTGTTTACAGCAGAGGGATTTCCTTTTTTATTTTTCAGCCTCGATAGCTGGAGAAGAGCTTCCCCAGCTGCCCAAGGCATTTCTTTTTCCAGTGTAATGACAATCGGCGCTCATTGCGCGCCAACGTGATTACATTGAAAGTGAAATGAACCGATCAGCTCATTTCACTTTCAATGTTGATGTGTTTGTGGGGCTATCTCAGTCCCCCAAACATCTAGGCAGACGGGAGAGGTATCATTTAAAAGGGGAGAATATCCCCTTTTCAAAGGTACCATTCCCTAGTGGATCCCTGCTAGGGGATGGCCGCAGGAGGGCGATCCCCAAGCAGGGATCCACTCCATTAGGCACCAGGGAGGGGGGTGCGGCCCCTTGGGCAAGGGCTTTTGCTCCCCCCATATTTTTTGGCCAGATTTGTCTTTCTGCCCCCCTTGGGGGGCAGATAGGGGCATTAGCCCCTGATCTGCCCCGCGGGGAGGTAGAAAGCCCTCTAGGCCCCAGGGATTATATTTTTGGGAATATGTAGGGGTGGGGACTGCCCAAAATGGGCATGTCAATGTAACCACCCTCCAAACAAAACAGAAAAATTTCTGCCTGCCCTGGGGGGCAGATGAGGGTTATTACCCTTGATCTGCTCACAGGGGGGCCAAAAGGCCCACTAGACCCCAGGGATTTCTTTTTTATAAAAGAGCAGCAGGCTGCCCACAATGGGCAAGACCATGCCCCCACCAAAAATAAATCAAAACAGAAGTCTTTCTGCCCCCTCGGTGGGCAGATGGGGCACTAGCCCCCGATCTGCCCCATCGGGAGGCAGAAAGCCCACTAGGCACCAGGGATTATTTTTTGGAGAATATGTAGGGGTGGGGGCTGCCCAAGATGGGCATGCCAATGCCCCCACCCCAAACAAAAAAGGGACAGTCATTCTGCCCTTCCCCGGGGCACGTTCATGTTGGTAAACATAGCATAAGACAATGCAGCATATTTCCATCTAAATCTATTGAGAGCTCAGTGGATTTGACATACTTACCATCTGTACTAGGAATTATCTCAAAACAGAGCTCCAGGCTCCACGGTGGACTGTCCTTCCAGGTAACAATCAAATAACACCCTCTCTGCAACTTAATTTCATGGAATGTGCCAGGTCTCAGACAATTATTGCAATCCAACTCTGTAATGACATTTTTCACCAAATGGGACATTCTTTGTCTCCGGGAAACCTTGGGTACTACTGCCTACATATAAATGGCTATCCGGAAGTTTCAGTCCCAGTTGTTAAGCTAAATAAATGTGGCATACCATTGGGTGGCCTTTAAATTTACATTTATATTTATATTTCTTCCACAATATAAAACAATGTCATCTCATTAAGTCAGATCCGTATGTCAATGTATGCCGTAATATTAGATCAGTATCAATTTTGCAATATAGCATTTTTTCCATACTACTAATCAATGTATATTTGAACATGCAAAACGGTTATAAAAAGCTGAAAATCATTGCCCTTTACAAAGAGGTTGAGAACTTATGTCCTGATTTTGATCTTGGCGGGACTCCAGTCGTCCCTCTGTGGCCACGTTCACAAGTACTCCATGAAGATGACGAATTCCCACCTGCCATATTTAGATGTGGGCTGGCTGATCCTCCGTCCATGTTGACAGAGTGTTTTCCGTTGTGTAAGTGCCCAACTCCATCGACGCGGCGGACTCCTCTGCTGGCTAACGTTACCCCGTCGCCCTCAGGGTGGCAGGATTGCGCCGAGCCTGTTTATATTTCTCAGTTGTACTGGTGGCGGATTCCAGATGGAGAGATTATGTCGCGCGATGCATTTAACATTGTACTATTCCTGTGGCTTTTGGATGGATGCTAGCAACACCCACATGATGTGTTTTGACTAATTGTTTTCACCTGCATACCATACTATAAAACACACTCCATTTCAGACCATGATCCTTTGCCATTCCACTGCAGCAATTGTTTATGAAAGCTTTTTCAGTGAAGTCAGGTATTTTTTTGCTTTCTATGTTTCTTGTTCATTTTTTCTTTTTTTGTTTTCTTGGGGGTTATCAAATTTATTTAAGTTTATTATTTGATAATGGCAGGGAGGGGAAATCCCTGTTTTACTGAGGGAGAATTGTCAGTCATGGTGGATTAAATTAGTAAAGTAGAGCCACAATTGTTATGGAGCCCAAGTACAAACCACAACTATAGCTCAGAAAAGGCAAATGTGGGTCAGAATAGTTGACAGAGTGAATGCTGTAGCAAGCAACCTGCACACACAGGAGGAAATTATGAAGAGGAGGAATGACCTGCTGGCTAGAGTGTGTTTCCTGTATTTATCAATCTCTATTTTAAGCTATGTTTTTACATTTTGTTTGTTTAATGTTGTATGTTGTCATTTTCTTGTTGTTTTATTGAATTGATGTTATTTGTTTAATAAATCAAAGTTTGCTGACCTAGAAAATTGAATTTGTTATTTTGTATGCTAAATATAAGCTGTTTTTTTAACCTCTTCTATGCCGAGGATGTCCTTGGCTGTGGCGTTGGTGTGCCAAGGGCGTAACCATTACGTCCTCTGCACACCACCCAGAAATCCCTCTGCTGTTTACAGCAGAGGGATTTCCTTTTTTATTTTTCAGCCTCGATAGCTGGAGAAGAGCTTCCCCAGCTGCCCAAGGCATTTCTTTTTCCAGTGTAATGACAATCGGCGCTCATTGCGCGCCAACGTGATTACATTGAAAGTGAAATGAACCGATCAGCTCATTTCACTTTCAATGTTGATGTGTTTGTGGGGCTATCTCAGTCCCCCAAACATCTAGGCAGACGGGAGAGGTATCATTTAAAAGGGGAGAATATCCCTTTTCAAAGGTACCATTCCCTAGTGGATCCCTGCTAGGGGATGGCCGCAGGAGGGCGATCCCCAAGCAGGGATCCACTCCATTAGGCACCAGGGAGGGGGGTGCGGCCCCTTTTGCAAGGGCTTTTGCTCCCCCCATATTTTTTGGCCAGATTTGTCTTTCTGCCCCCCTTGGGGGGCAGATAGGGGCATTAGCCCCTGATCTGCCCCGCGGGGAGGTAGAAAGCCCTCTAGGCCCCAGGGATTATATTTTTGGGAATATGTAGGGGTGGGGACTGCCCAAAATGGGCATGTCAATGTAACCACCCTCCAAACAAAACAGGAAAATTTCTGCCTGCCCTGGGGGGCAGATGAGGGTTATTACCCTTGATCTGCTCACAGGGGGGCCAAAAGGCCCACTAGACCCCAGGTATTTATTTTTTATAAAAGAGCAGCGGGCTGCCCACAATGGGCAAGACCATGCCCCCACCAAAAATAAATCAAAACAGAAGTCTTTCTGCCCCCTCGGTGGGCAGATGGGGCACTAGCCCCCGATCTGCCCCATCGGGAGGCAGAAAGCCCACTAGGCACCAGGGATTATTTTTTGGAGAATATGTAGGGGTGGGGGCTGCCCAAGATGGGCATGCCAATGCCCCCACCCCAAACAAAAAAGGGACAGTCTTTCTGCCCTTCCTCGGGGCACGTTCATGTTGGTAAACATAGCATAAGACAATGCAGCATATTTCCATCTAAATCTATTGAGAGCTCAGTGGATTTGACATACTTACCATCTGTACTAGGAATTATCTCAAAACAGAGCTCCAGGCTCCACGGTGGACTGTCCTTCCAGGTAACAATCAAATAACACCCTCTCTGCAACTTAATTTCATGGAATGTGCCAGGTCTCAGACAATTATTGCAATCCAACTCTGTAATGACATTTTTCACCAAATGGGACATTCTTTGTCTCCGGGAAACCTTGGGTACTACTGCCTACATATAAATGGCTATCCGTAAGTTTCAGTCCCAGTTGTTAAGCTAAATAAATGTGGCATACCATTGGGTGGCCTTTAAATTTACATTTATATTTATATTTCTTCCACAATATAAAACAATGTCATCTCATTAAGTCAGATCCGTATGTCAATGTATGCCGTAATATTAGATCAATATCAATGTTGCAATATAGTATTTTTTCCACACTACTAATCAATGTATATTGAACATACAAAATGGTTATAAAAAGCTGAAAATAATGGCCCTTTACAAAGAGGTTGAGAACTTAGGTCCTGATTTTGATCTTGGCGGGACTCCAGTCGTCCCTCTGTGGCCGCGTTCACAAGTACTCCATGAAGATGACGAATTCCCACCCGCTATATTTAGATGTGGGCTGGCAGATCCTTCGTCCGTGTTGACAGAGTGTTTTCCGTCGTGTAATGCTCAACTCCGTTGACGCGGCGGACTCCTCTGCTGGCTAACGTTACTCCGTCGCCCCCAGGGTGGCAGGATTGCGCCAAACCTGATTAGATTTCTCAGTTGTACTGGTGGCGGATTCCTGATGGAGACATTATGTCGCAGGATGCGTTCAACGTTGTACTATTCCTGTGGCTTTTGGATGGATGCTAGCAACACCCACCTGATGTGTTTTGACTAATTCTTTTCACCTGCATACCATACTATAAAAGACACTCCATTTCAGACCATGATCTTTTGCCATTCCACTGCAGCAATTGTTTAGGAAAGCTTTTTCAGTGAAGTCAGGTAATGTTTTGCTTTCACTGTTTGTTGTTCATTTTTTGTTTTTTTGTGGGTTATCAAATTTATTTAGCTTTATTATTTGATAATGGCAGGGAGGAGAAATCTCTGTTTTACTGAGGGAGAATTGTCAGTCATGGTTGATGAAATTATTAAAGTAGAGCCACAATTGTTTGGAGCCCAAGTACAAAACACAACTATAGCTCAGAAAAGGCAAATGTGGCACCTGGAAGAGACATAAAGCCCACTAGACACCAGGGACTATTTTTACTTGGTGTAGGGGTGGGGGTTGCCCAGAATAGGCATGCCGATACCCCCCACTCCTCCCCCCAAAATGGGCACAGTCTTTCTGCCACCCCCGGGGGGCAGATGGTGGCTATTACACCAGAACCCCCCCGGGTGGGGGCAGAAAACCCACTAGGCACCAGGAACATGTTAATGGGCATCTTAGGGAGCGGCCCCATAGTCAAGGGTCGCTCCCCTTCTTTTTAGGCACTCATTTTAGCTGATTTTGCCCCCCTTGGGGGCAGATCAGCTTTATTTTTAGATTCATCTGCCCCCAAGGGGGGCAGAAAACCACTACATACCAGGGACAGTTTGTGTGTGTGTGAACTGGAGTTCGGCTGATGGTCTGCATGTACTTGTGTTCGGCTGGCTGTGTGTGTACTGGCATTTTGCTGGCAGTGTGTGTGGACTTGCGCTTGCCTGGCAGTGTGCGTGGACTGGCGATTAGCTGGCAGTGTGTGTGTGGACTGACGCTTGGCTGGCGATGTGCATGGATGGCGCTTGTCTGGCGGTGTGCATTGGATGGAGCTTGGCTGGCGTGTGGCTTGCATGGATCCCCCAGCGTTTTCTTACCCAGAATCCTCTGCAAACCTCAAATTTAGCATTTTTCTGTGTGGGAAAGTTGAAGGATCACTGCGCCGGCACAAATTCCATACCACACAGCGTTCCCCTTGATCACCTGACAAAAATGATACTTCACTTGTGTGGGTGCCCAAAGCAGACTCAGCTTAAAAAGATATTAAACAAACTGCCCTTATGGACACGTTTTGGTACCTTTCAAACTCTTCACATTTTTGGCCCTTTCCTGTTGCAGGCACTTGGCCCACCCACACAAGTGAGGTAGCATTTTTATCGAGAGACCTGGGGGAACTCGAAGTGGCAGTAAATTCGTGGTGGCACGGTAATCCCACAACTTTCCCACAGAGAAACGTGAGGAAAATGTCATTCTATTAGCTGAATTTGAGGTTTGCAGGATATTCTGGGTAAGAAAACGTTGGGGGATCCACGCAAGCCACACCTCCCTGGACTCCCTTGGGTGTCTAGTTTTCAGAAATGTCTGGGTTTGGTAGGTTTTCCTTGAAGGCTGCCAAGTCCAAGAACAAAAACCCAGGTGCCCCCCTATCTATCACAAAACAACCTGTTTTTGCAAAGGGTGCTCCTGCGTTTTGGTCCTGGGCTTGGCGACTATCTCGGGAAACCTACCAAACCCAGACATTTATGAAAACTAGACACCTGGGGGAGTCCAGGAAGGTGGGGCTTGTATGGACACCCCCCCCCATCGTTTTCTTACCCAGAATCCCCTGCAAACCTCAAATTGGGTGGTGGAAGTTTGTGGCTCCCTACAGAATACAGAACTTTCCATCACAGAAATTAGAGGAAAATGTGTTTTTTTTTATACAAAGTTTGAGATTTGCAAGGGGTTCTGGGTAACAGACCCTGGTGAGAGTCACACAAGTCACCCCATCCTGGATTTCTCTGGGTGTTAAAAAAATGTACAGGTTTGCTAGCTTTTCCTAGGTGCCGGCTGAGCTAGAGTCCAAAATCCACAGCCAGGCACATTGCAAAAGAAGGGTCAGTTTCGACTAGAAAGATTTGATTTATCCACGTTGTGTTTTGGGCCGTTTCCTGTCGCGGGCACTAGGCCTACCCACACAAGTGAGGTACCATTTTTATCGGGAGACTTGGGGATATGCTGGGTGCGTGGAAGTTTGTAGCTCCCCGCAAATTTCCAGAACTTTCCATCAGAGAAATGTGAGGGAAATGTGTTTTTTTTTTTACAAAGTTTGATGTTTGCAAGGGATTCTGGGTAACAGAATCTGGTGAGAGCCACACAAGTCACCACTTCCTGGATTCCCCTGTGTGTCTAGAGTTAAAACATGTACAGGTTTGTTAGGTTTCCCTAGGTACCAGCTGAGCTGGGGGCCAAAATCCACAGCTAGGCACATTGCAAAAAAAGTGTCAGTTTTTAGTGGAAAAATGTGATGTGTCCACGTTGCGTTTTGGGCCGTTTCCTGTTGCGGACACTAGGCCTACCCACACAAGTGAGGGATCATTTTTATCAGGAGACTTGGGGAAATACTGGGTGGGTGGAAGTTTGCGTCTCCCTACAGAATACAGAACTTTCCATCACAGAAATGTGAGGAAAATGTGTTATTTCTTTTTACAAAGTTTGAGGTTTTCAAGGGATTCTGGGTAACAGAACCTGGTGAGAGCCACACAAGTCACCCCATCCTGGATTTCTCTGGGTGTTTAGTTTTAAAACATGCACAGGTTTGCTATGTTTTCCTAGGTGCCGGCAGAGCTAGAGTCCAAAATACAAAGCTAGGCACATTGCAAAAAAAGGGTCCGTTTTGACTGGAAAAATGTGGTGTCCACGTTGTGTTTTGGCCGTTTCCTGTCACGGACACTAGGCCTACCCACACAAGTGAGGTACCATTTTCATTGGGAGACTTGGCGTTCCCAAAGCCCATGGAACGCCTCCTTGGTGCACAGTAAGGCAAGACAGCAACTTGCGCTGCTTTTTCTTCCTCCATATCTATGAGACTATGCAAAGCCAAGTAGAGTGGCTTTGCATGGCCTCATAGATATGATTGAGAGGCTTGCGCTGCTGGAGCGTCCAAAAAAGTGACGGTCCAGTGGCGCCAGCCTCTCATAAATAAGGCCCATGGTGTGTGAACCATCCGGGCCCCGATAGTGCAGTGCATTGTAGGTGTGGCAGATCACATAGAACTAGCACAGTGTCTGAATGGGGAGACATTGCATAGCAAGGAGGTGAGAAGTGATGTGTGTACTGCAAGGTAGCATGACCAATGCACATGCACTGGTGTGTCTGACAGTGTCACACTTGTGTTGCGGCTGGGAAGGGATGACATATAAGAGGCCATTGGTGTACTACAACCCACATGAGATGTTGACCTGGGTGAAGGTGTCGCACGTGGCAGGAGGGAGTTAGAAGAATGAAAAGTCTTACCATGCCACATATGTCAAAGTAGGAGGATGTGAAACAGGGATTTTTGAAGTGACAGGATGAACCAGATTGCCATCACAAAAGACAGGATTCAGGGATTGTTGGAAGGTGAGATGTATGGGCCTAGTAGTGTGGCAAACCTGGGTAGGTACATGTCACCAATTCCAGCACTGCTAGCATGTGGGGTACAGCTTGACCCATAACCCTCAAATACAGGCAGCCATGTCTGTCAATTGGATATGTACATGCATATTGTTGGTGTTGGAGTCACATTAGAGTCAATGTATGAACTGGGTTCCATCATTGTTTGACAGTAATTTGAGTTCCTGGGCCTAAATGAGGATTGCCAGAGGACAAATGTACATGTACAAGTGAGCAGGCCTGATAAAACAAATTGTGATACCTTGCAGATAACCAACTCTGGCAATGATGAAGGGGGGGGTGTCAGTGCTAGCAATCAACCTATTTAGACAGTGCCCATCCCATCAACTGTGTGTGCAATGAAATCACGTAAAGGAAAACCATGGTGTGTATGTACCTTCACACATACCTGCAGTGTAGCAAGGTTGTCAGCTGTGTAGAAGGGTGTGGATGCGTGTGAAAATGGGAACCCTTGGACACATGAGAGCACATTGTGCATGCAAGTCAGCACAACAAGGCAGAGTGCTGTGATGTACTGTGTGAAAGGCAGACTGCTGGATCAAATCCAATACATGACCAAACCCACTTCACCTTCCCAGGAGCTATGGGCTAAGAAGTGGCCACAGGGAATGCAGGCACCCTGGGGACTTGGGCCAATGTGCACAGTAGTGGTGTACATAAATGAAACCATAATCAGTATAGCCATCATGTAAGAGTTAGGTAATCACCAAGGCAGAAGTGGCACTTACATCAACGTATCTATACCAGTATGGCAGCCCAGCCAGCTGTGTAACTGTGTTGCAATGTGTGTCATGACAGGAAAAGTCATCCTTTTCACACAGTGGTTATGTGAATATGCTGAGTTTCTGCCACCTGAAAGGCAACAACAGTGCAACTAGGCCTCAATAACTATGAGTTATATATGTCCTATGCATCAATGTAGAACTGAAAGTGAATGAGAATAAAGTCTAAGGGGCCGAATCCGATCTGGAACTGGGACAACTGACCTCCTGTTGGCGGTCCCAAACCAGCAATTAGGATGCGACCGAACACTGTTCGGTCGCACGCCTATTCTTTACAATGGAAGCATGCATTCCCAACGGAATGCATGCTCTCATTTTAAAGAGCTGAGGTGCAGTTCATCCCTGCACCCCGTGGCAGGCACCTCAAGGTGCCTGCCACCAGGTGCAGAGATCAACAGGGGAGCACCATAGGTGCCCCCTCGGCCTCCATCCATAGGCCTTGCACCCATGGGGGGCCTGCTGGGGGCCCGCAAAGTCGACTTCCCACAACCTGTGTCGGAAAGGCCGGCAGAGAAAGGCTGTCGGAATCCGACATTGTAATCCCTCGGGCGGAAAGAGCCGCACTTGGGATTACAGGAGGCTTTCCGAATGGCAGATGGGCTTGCTGAGCCCGTCGTAAGCCATTTGGAAATCCTGTTTGGATTAATTTCCGACCAACACCATAAAAATGGGTCAGTCGTAAATTAATCCAAACAGGTGATTACGATGTCTTAGGAACGGCTCCGACCGAGGGTCAGAGCCGTTTCCTACGGCATTGTAATTGGCCTCTAAATGTCAGCAAGATAACTCATCTCTACTTCTAACAATGATCACCGTTAACATATATCTATTCTATTTCATTGCAGAGGATAAAACAACACAGCTGACCAGCTGCCTGCCCTATATGAGGAACCTGCTGAGGATGACAGCCTGCCACCCCAAGACACAATCCGGCAAATCCTGGCCTCCTTTGATTTTCCCTCTCCGGTTGTGGGAAGGGCGAAAAGCGTCGCAGGGTCTCCAGATGATCTGCCAACCACCCAATATACCGCATCAGCCAACCCAAGTTCCCCCCGGTCTATGAGGACCCCTAAGTTGAATTTCAATGGCGTGCTGTAGGAGTACAGCAGAAGCTGGTAGATGAGGTGCGGGTTTTGGATGGAGACCATGGCGGGCACTCTAGAGGGAGTCTGTAGGTGCCTCAGTCCCAATAAGGACACATCTGAGGCAATAAGAGACACCTACCCTCCTCTCCATGGATTGGATCAGTCCCTGGCTGACATCACTGGTGTCATGAGGCAGAGGCATGAACAACTACCCAGCCAAAGTGCCACCAATGAGGTAGCCTACCAGCTGGGGGCTATCCGCAACATCCTTGAATCTATGGAGCGGAAGCAGGATTCCTGCATAGAACAATGGGTGCCTTACACGGCTATGTTGTTGCCGTGCTTGCAAGCCATCAGGCCTTTCTCAGCGCTGTTCTGCCTTCCTTGTTGGGACAGCCAAATGCTGGAAGGGACAAAGGATCCAGATCTTCTGCCCCTGATGTGTGTGTGGCTCCGCAGCCTCCTGCACCAACAACACACCCCTCAGGGGAGGCACAAACAAACAGAGGGCAGCAGGTAGTTAGGCAGCAGAGGGTAGCGGACTGTGGGAAAGCTGGACAGGAGAACTGTCACAGGGGAAGCTGGCACATGAACCTCGTGCCAGTTCCCCATGCAACAGTTCTCCTGTCCAGCTTGCCCACAGTCCTCTAACCTCTGCTGTCTGTCTACCTTCTGCCCTCTGTTTGTGCCTACTCTGCTCGTTTCCTGCCCTGTTTTGCCATTTTCTGCTTGTTTTTCTGACCTCTGTTTTGCCTTTCTGCTCTCGGTTTTGCCTTTTCTGCCCTCTGTTTTGTCTTTTCTGCTTGTTTTTCTGCCCTTTGTTTTGCCTTTTCTGACAGTTTTTCTGCCCTCTGTTTTGCCCTCTTCTGCTCTGATTTGCCTTTTATGCTTGTTTTTCTGCCCTCTGTTTTGCCTTTTCTGCCCTCAATTATGTCTTTTCTGCTCATTTTCTGCCCTCTGTTTTGCCCTCTTCTGCTCTGTTTTGCCTTTTCTGCTCATTTTTCTGCCCTATGTTTTGGCTTTTTCTGATTGTCTTTCTGCCTTCTGTTCTGCCTTTTCTGCTTGTTTTTCTGCCCTCTGTTTTCCTTTTTCTGCTTGTTTTTCTGCCCTCTGTTAGGCCTTTTCTGCTCGTTTTTCTGCCCCGTTTTGCTTTTCTGCTTGTTTTTCTGCTTTCTGTGTTACCTTTTCTGCTCGCATTGTTTCTCTGCCCACTGTCTTGCCTTTTTCTGCTTGTTTCTTCATGCGTTTCCTCAAGATCTGGCTTTTTGATGGAGACCTCGCACCCCAGTGCCCAGATACCTCCAGGGGTGACAGTGCTGTGCTCTACAAATGCTGATTGATTGATTGAGGGGAAGCAGCACACATATCAGAGGACGAAGATGTGAACTCCTACCATTTCCACCAGCCTCTCCCCATCTCCCTGTTTGTCTTCTTCCACCCCCCCCTCTGACAGCGGAGTCTGAGGATTATGGCCGATGCCCGGTGGAGCTGCAAGACAGCTATAGAGGAGATCGGCCCTGGTTCATCCCCTTGACCGTCACCTACCCAGCCGGACATTGGGCACAGTTTCTCCCCGTTCTCCCTGTTTTGTCTCCTTCCCCCCTCCCTTCGACAGCGGAGTCCGAGCATTATGGCCGACGCCCGGTGGAGCTGCCAGACAGCTATAGAGGAGACCGGCCCTGGTTCTTCCCCTTGGCCGTCACCTACCCAGCCGGACATTGGACACAGTTTCTCCCCGTCTCCCTGTTTTGTCTCCTTCCTCCCCCTCCTCTGACGAATTTACCTTAACACTGCTTTTTTATCCTATGTTTGATTATGCTTTGTAACAAATGTAACTTGTAACCTGTAATTCACTGATCCTCATGTAAAGCGCTCTGATACCTACGGGTCTAGCCAGCGCTATATAAAACTCAATAAACAAATAAATAAATAAAGTGCTGACCGGTAATATTTGTCTGTGCCACTTGGCCAGTTTCTCATTGGACCTGTGCTTATGGTCATGCCAGTGCATTTGTCAAGTGGTACTGTCCCCTATTTGCCTTCTCACCTGTTGATCCTACCCATTTTTGGACTGTTGATGAGGCCTACCTTCCCTAATGGCAATTTGGACCTCCTCCTTGCTGGAACACTCCTCTCCTCTACATGTCACGTGACATGTATCCCCCATGGACTCTATCAGGACATCCTATGACTCTCCAACAATGTTGGGGTTGTTGCAGCAAGAACTGCTACTGTGATTCTTCATATTTACACAGGTGTAAATAAATGCACTATCTTCAACCTGCGTGTTGTATGGCCGTTGATTGGAATAAGTAGACCATGGTGGCTGTGCTGGCCCTAAAGACACTTCCTACTATCTAAAGGGAATTGTGTTTCATAGACCCATGGAAAAACCTGCACAGGGCATGGGAAATAGTTAATGTGAACCCTATGTGCATTTAAACTAGCAAGTAGTTACCCAAGGCCACGTGCATGAAGAGCATCAATTAGCAATCAGTCAATGGTAAAGCTGATGAAGTTTCTGCCCAGGTGGGGCTGCTTCCATTGATACTAGGCAGCAAACATCACTGATGTGACAATGAAATGGTGCAAAGGAGAGGGTGTAAGTGGCTGGCATCAGTGTGTGTCCCAACACATCCTTGATTAGTCACAATGGTTTGAGATAATCATCCATACAATACACGTAGCATAACTTCACACACAGTGCAACAATAGGTAAATACTTGTTTTGGGATGTGTGTCCATTCACAGCAAGAGTGCCACTTACAGTGCACAATAATGTTTGAAGATCCCTTAAGTGACTCCCTTGCAAACTTGACAGGATCTTCTCCATAGGTGTTTCACCTAGTTACATATGTATACGAACACTGCAGCATGTGCCTAACGTAACCAAAGCATATATGTCAACTCCTATGCAGTTAATCATTAAGCAGTCGTGAAAGTGCAAAACATTGTTTATTGCAATCGTAATAAAACTCTACAAATCTAAAACTAACTACATTACACTAACTAACTTATCCTATCTAAACGATGCCTAAAGAAACCTATGCTAACTAACCTACGTTACCTTACCTTAAAACTATCTTAACCTACCTAACCTTACCTTATACTACTCTACAAATGTACCACCACAGACATGTTAAACATAAGCCCCCACTCCCCTCAATACACATTTTCACATGATACCAACATAAACTACACCCATACACAAACTACCTAAACATTAAAACGTAAACAAATATATATCTTTTTGTTATTTGTTTTAATTATTTTAACATATCCTAAAAATCCACCCCCCACCCACTTAATAACCTACCCACCCATATCCCCATCTATCAATAAATCACTAACAAAATGTAATCACTAATACTAAACTAACCTATCCCTAAGCTACAACCTATTCTAACCTATGCTAAAATACAAATCTATAAAAACAAGGTATAAAAAACTGGGGATGGGCAAATAGTCCAAGGGATGCCTAAAACTGTGCTCCAATCCAATCGACTGACTGCTTCAATCTATGGACCATCTGCATCAGCGTGACAACTTGCAGTTTAATACCAGCTTGATGTAGCTTGAGATGCAAATGGTCTTTAAGAGTATGTTGTTCAAAATAAGCATCTGGCCACACCTAGGGGGGGACGGCCCTGGACCTACTCACCTCATTTCTCACTGACAGAGAACAGAGGCTGTGTTGGGGTGATCTGATGTCTGAACCCTTCTTCCTTCCAGGTGGTGTCCCACAGGGGTCAGCCCTATCACCGACCCTGTTTAATATCTATGTGTCCCCTCTGGCTAGATTGATCAAAGCACATGGCTTCGCTTTGATCTCATACGCAGATGACACACACATAGTGATATCTATATACACGAAGATCGAAACTGTGGCGAATAGGTTCCATAATTGTATGAAACACATCATCGAATGGATGCATTCCAACTCCCTCAAGCTGAACACCAAAAAAACGGAGGTGGTGGAATTTGGGAAAGGCCCTCCCATATGGAATTCGTCATGGTGGCCAGCAAATGCCGGGTGTTGCCCGGTAGCCACCAAGAAGACAAGAAACCTGGGTATTGTGTTTGATGATCAATTACATTTTGTTGGCCAGTGTAACTCCCTAACCTCTTCATGCTTTTTTCTCATAAAGGTGTTGCGTAAGGTCTTGCCTTTTATTCCTCTTGACCTTCGCAAAACGGTGGTAGTAGCACTGATCCTCTCCAGAATTGATTATTGCAATGTACTATTTCTTGGCATTCATAAAGGCTAAATACTGAAACTTCAAACCTTGCAAAATGCTGCTGCGCGTCTGCTTCTTAACATTCCTAAATACCACCCCATCTCCAACAGCCTTAGGGAGCTCCACTGGCTCCCGGTCCAGAAGCGCATTGAATTCAAAGCTATCTGCTTCGTACATAAGGCACTCTATGGAGGTGGATCTCTGAGCCTTCAGCCACTGTTTCGCTGGCATGTCCCATCACGCGAATTGAGGTCGGCTAATAAAGGACTAGTCCTGGTCCCTAAAATTCGTAGAGCCCGATGGGGGGGAAGAACCATCTCATACCAAGCAGCCAAACTCTGGAACACAATGCCGATCGCTATCAGGCTACAACATGACAGAGTTATGTTTAGGAGGATGATCAAAACCTGGTTGTTTCCTACGACATACGTCTAATTTCTGCCTCCCACATACTAGTCACCACTCCCTTTACAGTTCAGCACCAAGACGCCTCGGCAATAGTTGCGCTTTATAAATGCTTTCATTCATTCAGGTCGGGTGTCCTGGGGTTGTCGTCACAGGCTGTGGTGCTCCTGCCGGCTGTGCTGAAGAGGTTCCCAGAACCGCAACTGATCCGCCACCATGGGCCACATCAACATCCTGGCTGGTGCTTTGCTTAGCTGGCCCTTGTTGGTCCTGAGGTGCAGACTCCCATGCCCCGTCTGCCTTCCCTGCAATGTAATTGCGTGCCATGCGCCGATAGGCCCAGGCAACGTGCCTGATGTAGCGGTATCTCTCTAACCTTACAGCATGTGCTTTAACATGGTCAGGTGCCATGTTGACTTTTGGAGAGGAAGGACATATGTACCAGATAAAACTGAGCTTCTACATGTTTTCAATAATAGACTCACGTCATAATAAACATCACATGTGGCACGTCTAGCGAAAACAGATACAGTTTTGGTTCTTAAAATGACCAACCATCATAAGAAACATACACTTCTCCTAATTAACTATGCAAAAGTACTCAGGTGTTGGCATTGTAGGTATATGAAATGGCAGTGTCTGCCCACATAAACATATACCCATAATTAATACTAAGACTGGTTAGGAACTATGATGTTGTGTACACATGGAGCACCTAGGTACTCCTTGGGGTTTGTCATGCTGCATGCAAAAGGGTATATTCTATGGGCAACAACCTATGTGAAATGAGTAATGTGTAGCAAGTACAGGCATGGGGCATCAGCATTGAATAACTGATATGGCAAATACACAAGGCCACACATTTTGCAGCATATAATGACTCTGTGTCAGGTAGTTTAACATAGATGGGGGTGGTTAGATATCTCCAATTGAACAGACCTGTTGACACTTCTCCAATATTGACTCATCGAAATACATAGAACCCTCGTACATAGATCATGTAATGAAATTCAAGCAATAACTTGTAGCCCTTTACATATACTAGTGTCTATCCATACATGTCAGTATGGAATGTAACCTTGATGCTTATAAACTCAAAACATATCCATTTGATTTGTGTGTGCATGCATGCTGTCGATCTCATAAGTATCAGTATCTTGTGCTCTATCTTTGATGTATTTGCCAAAAATTAATCACGGGTGACTGATTTTTTGGGGAGACAGTATGGGTAACGCCATCAGTAGGTGGACTGTGTAATGGGCTGTATACTGACAACACAGTGCCTTGAGACCTCCCCGGTGATATGTGCGCTCAACAAGAACATTTGACATTGACATTGACATGCCTGTGGTACTTTACTCATTGGCATTTTTCTTCACAAAACGCTACAAAGGTATGATCATGTGTCGATTATAGGACATTGGGTTTTTGAGGGCAAGAATTAGGCATTTAACTGCATTAGCATGTGTGGACTGGTGATGTGTTCACATCTAGTCATACCTATTCTGGCTGCACTGAGTTAGGAATCCTCACATCCTGTGTGGACCTGCCACACAAAATGTCCATAGTTTGCCATGTTGACAACTACACTACCAATGTGCATCAGACAGGCAGATTGAAGTGGAACCGTCCAAAGCCATGGTAACATAGAGTTTCTGTCCAACATCCTTAAAACCACCATGGCATTTTGCAAATTGTTCAACTGTCACCCCATGTCACTGATATGCAGTACTCAGAGGGATGCTCAGGTACCTATGATGCTGGATGATAGTTGCCATATATAATCATAAATGTGGCCTAAGTGATGAAACCAAGGAAATGAGTGCTATGGACAATGGACTTACACATTCACAGCAACATACGGGGATATGCCATTTAGCCACAGGTTTTGCTCTAATGAATGATGCATTTTAACTTTGCCACCTCACAAATGCATATGCAGCATCTATACTAGGAAGGAATCTAGGTTCGTGATGCTGAGCTTGCTCACATGGTCATCACACAAATTTATTGGATTGTAAACTTTGGCTAGATGCCTAGCTACTGGTGCATGTCTGGATGCAAAAACATTTAACTGTTTGAAATGCATGAATGTCAGAACATGTCATCAGTCATTCACACTGTACCAATTGTGGTAGCTATGAGAAACGTATTCTGCATGTCTGACCATGGTATGATGTGAACACACAATAGGAGGATCATTCATTTGGAAAAAATGTTCACTGTGTATATTTTCTCATACACATGTATTGTTGACTATTGGTAGTATTGTCTGGGATATGTGTTACACCCCAGCCACATCTGTGTCTTGCTCAAATATAAACTTTAATAAACATACTGTGCTTGGAAATGTCAGCCTATCTCATGCAACCTTTCTGTCACATAAATTGGGGAAAATGCTGTCACCTTCTGTCCATAGTATGGGTGAGTGACTTTTGAACTTATGACCATCTGTTGGTCTTGTGGCTGGTGATGGTACATGTGCTATAAGCATCCACACCATAGCTGACCAAACATTACCACAGCAGATTCTGAGTCATCCATCATATGGGACTGCATACATTGGCAATAAATGCACATTGACTTTTGTCCCTATCTATTGTACATGAAACTTTGTTCTACTTCTTTAGTTATTGTACATGTAAGGATACATTTTTTTCCAGGTGAATGATGATATCCCTTACACATCTCAATGCAACCAATATCAGAGATCACACACAATCCTTACAGAGCACAGAAAACATTCAGGTGATACTCACTGGTAGCATCGGGATCCCTGAATGACTCCACCTCGGTACGGGTGTATGGTACAGGTCCACCTACAAGACAAAGACATAGCACATTGCTCTGTGACTATTGAACATGTACACTGTGTACATGTGAAGCACAGTACATTGACTTCACAAAAGTCTGGTATTGTCTGCACGTTGGACATTTAGCATATGGCAAAGTTGAAATGCCCTTATGATGGACATATGTAAGCTATGTTACAGTGTTTACAGATAATATCAAACAAATCATGAATCAGATGCACAGAGTGCAGACAAAGTACTGAACCATCCTTCCTTGATACATGGTGCAAGGGTGCATGGCTTTAATGGCTGTGTGAACAGAATAATTTGACAGACCACACTCTGCAAGGTATACATTTTGCTGGGCCCTTCTCAACTCAATATGTGTCCTGAGCAATGCTACACATATCAGACAGTAACCATGCTTGTTTTTCTTCTTCACTTAGCTCCTTACATGTTACTAGTGCATGGTAAATAAACATTGATCATTCATGCCCTGTACAGGTTCATTAAGGAATTATGTGCATTTTCCAAAAGAATTTGCATGTTAATTTGTTTGGGGAGAACCAAATGCCCTGTCCAACCTGTGGCATGATAAAATATGAGTGTGCTGCCACAGTTTGAAGTCAGTAATGTCCTAGCAGGGCAGGTGACAACACTCCCTTCACAGTGCCGTATGGGTCCCCCTGCACCTCTGGGTCTCCCCAGCACAGCATGGCCTGTTTGGGCTATTGTTATGCCATGGTGAACAGGGCCCTGTGGCATGTTTTTTTTAATGAGTTAGCTTGCATCATGGCATAGCACCCCAAAAACATATCTGGCTCTTACAGTTGAAAAAGCAAATGCAGATTTTTGCTAAAGACACACAGCTATAAGCTTATGGAATATAGGTACTTACCAACAGGCCCAGCGACTTCCATTCCAAGATGATCGAGCAGACCTGCCACCAAGCTCACCACATCTGCCCATCTGTGCTTGAGTTGGTTGACAGAGCGTTGTACATCAAAGACACAGCTCATGTGGAAACGAACCTTCTCCCACCACTCCTTTCTCTCTCTGGTAGGGTAACCCTGGATCACCCTACTCCCCGTCGCAATCATATTGGGGAGATAGTGCACCAACTGCCACAACAGGCCCCCAAACTCATCCCCCAACATATTCTTCGCTCTGCCCCTTCCCAATATATCCCTACCAAACCTACCCACCCTTACCTACAACTAAAGTAAAACTCAATCAATCACGGAATTGTGAGCGCGCTACTCACCTGTGAGGGTCTCAAGGCGCTAAAAAACTAACCCTTCCCCCTACCCCTATAACTAAAAACCCCTAAATAGATGCACACCCAACAATACAGTGGACAAAACAATACAAAATGCAAATACAATACACAAATAACAATTTAGGAACACAATAGGGACAGCACACACACCAACAAGACCAAAAAACACCAGCAATATACAGAGCACAGACCAAACACCTCCTCCAGCCAGCACAGACATAAAGACTGTAAGTGAAAGTGAAAGTAACTTCACACTTCCTGGTTTACAGCACGGCATAGCCATTGCGCCATTTCCTGTGTGGATGCGTCCCATTTGCTACTAATGCGTTGTTTTTTCAGAATCATCAGTAGAGAAATAGGCAATGGGTGATTTACGCACAGCGCATGCCAACGCACAATGTATTGTTATTGACACATTGGCGTTGATGCGTGGTTTTTAACCGACACTCCGGATGCAATACGTCACACAATAGGCCAATGGGTGTGTTTTGATTGACCCAACTAGCCTATTGTGTGTGGTACAGTGTATTGAATTGTCCAATTCAGGTAAACCAGCCCAGGGCTCACTTTTATTGCTCAAATTATCTTTGCTGACATGTTTGAAGACTAGGGATGTGTTGCAGGTGTATGTTCACAGTGCACATATGTGTGACTCATTGCGTTAATGGTGTGGACACTAGCACAGGCAATAAATTTCAGTGAAATACACAGACATATTGTGAATTCTTGATACCTTGACATTATTAATATGCATTACAGTTTGTATTATGCTTGGCTGAACGTAGGTAGCTGCATAGGAGACTTTTTTATTTCACAGATCTTGGAGTCCTTTGCAAATGAAATCCACATTGTTATTCATGATTGTGGCTGAACTTGAAGATCATACTATCTGCCTGCATTCCTGACGTAGGATGTATTATGGACGCAATACACATCCAGGGAATAACATACACTGGCTGCTTCAGCCAGTCTACAGTTTATGTGGCATCCAGCTCACATATTGACTGTCTGGATATGAAAGGTATGTTGCTAGGCCAATAGGTCACCTGTTAATATGTGCAAGAGATCATTTAGCAGACTAAAATACACAACTACCACCATATAATGTTGTGATACACACATCTACTGTCTGGGCTTGGTGTCTGGCAATATATGTGTGGCACATGCATATTACACCTGCAGAAAAGTGTTTGCCAAATATATTAGCCTATATTTTGATCATCACAAGGCCCACCTGAGTTGGCCAAACATGTGTGATGACTTACAAGTAGGAATATGTTTACCATTTCTATGCATCACATAATTCGGAAACAGAGAGGACTTACATGAACTTATGATGTGAATAGGCAGTCAAACCAGATGGTCAAAGGTGCATTTATTGACAGATTACGCTGCTCCAACCTCGGATGCATCAGTGCATGCTACCTTGGCAGGGGATATATCGTGTGTACTTATATCTGGCTTTTAGATTTGCTCTGTGTCCTGTTTTGATCAGCACACATAGATTGAGCTGTAGGAGTCACAGCATTGTTTGTTTAAGAGTAAGACACACCAACACAATCACATCCATTCCTGCCTGTAACAGTTGCATCCTTGCCTAGTGGGTCAAGTGTCTCTGCATTGGGCCTCGGTAGCCAATCCAGCACCGGCACAGGTAAGGACTCCACATTTATATGTGTTTTGTGAGTGTCAGGAGTCCGCGGATGACAGGAGAACTGATTGGCCTCCTGAGGCGGTTAACGGCGTACTGTTGCCTTATATGCAGGCAGGAGTGGAGCCCTTTAAGGAAATCCCTCGGAGGACTCCCCGGAGGCGTGGCCTATGACGTTTCCCTCGACCATCCAATCAGGTGAGAGATCGGACGGAACAAGAGAGGAGAGCCCCCACACGTATGCGGAAGGAGAATCCCGGCCGAGAGGAGAGTTGGAAGCGTGGAGGTTGGAGAGAACGGACGGACGGAAGGGAGACGAGAGAAGAAGCGCTGCCCTCGACGAAGACGTCAAGCCAGGAGGCCAACGAGACTGTGTTCCGCCCCGCCACCGTCCAGGAGGAGGGTGGCTTCACAAGGTACGGGCGAAGCTTCAGGGGTTTCCAGGGCACGGGTAGGGGAGGCTGGCGAATGAGAGGGAGGTCACAAACAGGGTCCACACGGTGTCTGCGTTTTTGGTGATTCATCCCTCACTCCCCGCTACCCTGTATCCGGAAGTGTTTCACTTCCCCACTGACCATAATATTATTTCCTTTGCCTTTTGGGTTTGGTCAATTTCCGGTACCGGGACCACGGACATATTGTGAAGCCAGGACGGCCTTACTTCCCCATTTTCCCCTGGAAGAAAGCTGGTGAAAAAGGGCGCGGACCCAACCAGAGGAGGACCCTAGTGTACCGGACTGTGGAAAAAGAGAAAATAAAAGAAATGATAAACAACCCATTCTCAGTCTCATTGATGCTTGGTACCCCTACGGACATAGACCCCGTTACAGAGTGGTGGAGAATGCGGGCATAGCCTCCGTCGATACACGATGGAACATTTGGTGTATCAGTTGAAAGAAGGCCAGGCCAAGCTGGAGTGGGCTATCGAGAGAAGCTCCAGCCAGGCCGAGATGGACAGAGCTGCCTTTACCGTGGCCATACAGCAACAGGCCAACCAGATGGTCAAGCTGGCAGAGGGCCAGAGTCACATTCTTGTGGGTATCGGACAAGGAAGAAGCCCCGCTCCCCCTGGTACGGTTATCCCGTTACAGAAGTACGTACCAGGGGAGGACCCTATCTCCTTCTTCCTGAACTTCAAAAGGGCTGCCCGGCCTAGTGGATGGCCAATGGATCGCTGGCCCTTCTACTTGGCCCCTCTGATTACAGCCGAAGCACAAGCAGCGTACCAGGTCATCAATAAAGATGGTACGTCGGCCTATGGCATAGTAAAGCAGTATATCCTGGACCGCCTAGGGGTGGACAACGAGACCCACCGTCTCAAGTTCAGACATGAACGTGGCCTCACAGGTGACACCCCGAAAACGCTGTTTTATGAGATCAAGGACGCTGCTGATCGTTGGCTAAAGCCCCAGGAGTCCAACATGGAAGAAGTGATGAGTAAAATCTATCTGGAGCAATATCTCGAGGCCCTGCCCTATGGTACCCAAAGGTGGCTTAGGCAACACGCGGGTCTGGCTTTGGAACATGCCGTTGAAATGGCCACCTCCTACTCCCATGCACAAAGTCGCCCCTCCATAAAAGAGCCAGAGAAACCCCAGAAGGGGGCCACACCAACGAAATATGACAGGAAAACAATAAAGGTGCCCCTGGAACCTTTTAGAACCTGGACTGGAAGGCCAGATAGCTCTACTACGTCTGGCCCTCAATGTTTTGAATGTGGCGAGTGGGGCCACATAGCCCGTTTTTGCAGAAGACGAACCCATGGACATCAGTTATGCTCCCCGATCCGTCCTCTTTGCCCAAGAGACGGGGCACATCTACTACGTGAGTCTCTTGGTGAATCAAAAAGAAGTAACAGCCCTTCTAGATTCAGGGTGCAAGCACTCATTAGCCAGGAAAGATATAGTCCCCACCTCGGCTATTCTACCAGAGAGAACAGTCAATATCCGCTGTGTGCATGGGGATATCAGAGAGTACCCAACAGCTCAGCTGACCATTCGCAGTAAAACAGGCAGAAGCATCTCGGTCATTATAGGAGTACTTCCTACCCTTCCTGAGGCCCTGATTCTGGGGGTTGATAATCCTTGCTTTGCTCTTCTTATGTCTAATGCTTTAGGGGTGGGGGTGGCAGACACCGGTCCTCACAATTCCCTTTTGACCTCCGAGCCCTGGGCTATTGATAACAACTTCAGGACGGCCCAGCTAAATGACGCTTCCTTCAGAAATGCGTGGCAAGGAGCGCAGGAAACAAAAGACAACCCCAGATGCACTTATCCTTGTTTCTTTGAAGAAAACGGGCTCCTCTATCGACTCGCAAAGGAAGGGGCGGAACCCCAGTTGCTAGTCCCCGCCCGTTTTAGGGAGCAAATCCTTTTCTTTGCACATTTCCATCTTCTCGCAGGTCATGTGGGGGCGGAGAAAACCAGTCAGGCGATCCTAGGTAGTTTTTATTGGCCGGGCATATATCTCCAGACTAAGAAGTACTGCCAGGAGTGTGCCATATGCCAGAGAAGGAATCCCTATGTTCCCCCCAAAGTACCGCTACAGCCCCTACCCATTATGGGTCATCCTTTTGAAAGAGTAGGCATGGACCTCATAGGACCTCTCCCCAAATCCAGCAAAGGTCACCAATACGTTCTCGTGTTAGTCAACTATGCCACACAGTACCCCGAAGCACTTCCGCTACGAACAGCCACCACCACCACGATAGCTCAGAGGGTGATAGAGGTGTTTTCTAGGATGGGGTTCCCACGAGAATTTGTGACAGACCAGGGTACACCCTTTGTCTCCCGTCTTATGAAGGAGGTCTGCAAACAATTGGGTATCAAACACATCCGAACATCGGTGTACCACCCCCAAACTGACGGCCTGGTGGAGCGGTACAATGGAAACCTAAAGCTCACCCTGAAAAAAATGTTGAGTGGGGACGGGAAGAGTTGGGATCAGTTGCTTCCCTTGGCCCTGTTTGTGATACGTAGCACTGTTCAGAGTAGTTTGGGGGTCTCTCCCTTCGAACTAATGTTCGGGAGAAGACCACGTACCCTCCTTGAAATTACGAAGGAAAGTTGGGAGGAACAGGGGATAGCCGAGGCTCAAGCCCTGCTAGAGTATGCAAACCAGGTGAAGTCGCTGCTTCACAAGCTGAGGTCCCTAGCCCACGAGAACCTAGAGAAGGCTCAGACTCAACAAAAACATCAGTATGACAAGGGCAAGAAATGGAGAGAGCTAAAACCTGGGGACTGGGTCCTGCTTCTCCTTCCTTCCTCCACCCACAAACTCAGAAAAGAGTGGCAAGGGCCTTATGAGGTAGTACGCAGGATCGGAAACACCACTTATGTGTTGCGTCTCTCCCCTGGGAAAACGCAGATGTATCACGTGAATCTATTAAAAAAATGGCTAGGGCCCGTCCCTAATAAGCCCTGTACTGTGTCTCTTGCCACCCCATCCAAGACCACGGTAGAGGACACCCTCCTTAGCCCAGACTTAAAGCCACAGGAAACAACCGAAATAAGGGACCTCTTGCAGTCCTTTTCCGACATATTCTCAGACCAGACCTGCAGAACCACTCTAGCAACCCATACAATACCCACCACTGAGGGGATTGTAGTCAAACAAAGACTATATCGGGTCCCAGAGGCACGCAGGGCGGCCCTAAAGAAAGAGGTAGCCAACATGTTGGCCCTGGGGGTGGTGGTGCCCTCTAAGAGCAATTGGTGCTCACCAATCGTCCTGGTCCCGAAGCCGGATGGGAGTACCCGGTTCTGCATCGACTTCAGGACGGTGAATCAAATATCCAAGCAGGACGGGTATCCCCTTCCGCGGGTGGACGAATTGATCGAGCGCCTTGGTGAGGCTCGTTATATCACCACCATCGACCTCACCAAGGGCTACTGGCAGATCCCTCTTCACCCCGGGGATCAAGAGAAAACAGCCTTTTCCACCCCGGAGGGTTTGTTTCAATTTACGGTCCTACCATTTGGCCTACATGGTGCCCCGGCTAGTTTCCAACGGCTGATGGACACCCTTCTGAAAGGCCATCAGGATTATTCATCAGCATACCTAGACGATATTGTTGTGTTTAGCAAAACCTGGGACCAGCATCGGTACCATCTATCGGCCGTCCTCACCGAACTAAGAAACGCGAATCTACACATTAACGCAAAAAAAATCCAGATTCGCCTACCAGAAGGTAAAATACCTGGGTTACTTGTTGGGGAAGGGCTTGATCGAACCCCAAAGCGAGAAGGTAAGGGCTATCCAAGACACCCCTTATCCCACCACAAAAAAAGAACTAAGGGCTTTTTTGGGGTTGGTTGGTTACTACAGGCGCTTTATCCCCCTTTTTTCCGATACTGCCTCCCCCCTTACAGACCTGCTTAAGAAAAACTCCGCTCCCAGCCGCCTTAGGTCCCCAACCAGAGAAGAACAATCAGCTTTTCAGACCCTGAAAGACACGTTAACCTCTTCCCCTTTTTTACTGACACCAGACTTCCAGAAAACCTTCATCTTGCAGACAGATGCATCGGGGATGGGAATAGGAGCTGTTCTCTCTCAGTTGGATGAGGAGGGGTTGGAACGGCCTGTTTTATACATCAGCAGAAAACTCTTCCCCAGAGAGAGGGCATATCCCATAATAGAAAAGGAGTGCTTGGCCATTAAATAGAGTATAGATAAACTAAGGTATTATCTAGAAGGACGCTCTTTTCTGTTATATACGGATCATGCTCCGCTCACCTGGCTGCAGAGGAACAAAGGCTCCAACGAACGTGTCCTTAGGTGGTTCCTGGCCCTTCAGACATATCGCTTCCAGGTGCTTCACCGAAAAGGCAGAGAACAGGGCAATGCCGACTACCTGTCGCGTTATCCTCGTTCCCCCGATCGGGGAATCTCCAGGGGGGGCATGTGTCAGGAGTCCGCGGATGACAGGAGAACTGATTGGCCTCCTGAGGCGGTTAACGGCGTACTGTTGCCTTATATGCAGGCAGGAGTGGAGCCCTTTAAGGAAATCCCTCGGAGGACTCCCCGGAGGCATGGCCTATGACGTTTCCCTCGACCATCCAATCAGGTGAGAGATTGGACGGAACAAGAGAGGAGAGCCCCCGCACGTATGCGGAAGGAGAATCCCGGCCAAGAGGAGAGTTGGAAGCGTGGAGGTTGGAGAGAACGGACAGATGGAAGGGAGACGAGAGAAGAAGCACTGCCCTCGACGAAGACGTCAAGCCAGTAGGCCAACGAGACTGTGTTCCGCCCCGCCACCCTCCAGGAGGAGGGTAACTTCACAAGGTACGGGCGAAGCTTCAGGGGTTTCCAGGGCACGGGTAAGGGAGGCTGGTGAATGAGAGGGAGGTCACAAACAGGGTCCACACGGTGTTGGCGTTTTTGGTGATTCATCCCTCACTCCTCGCTACCCTGTATCCGGAAATGTTTCACTTCCCCACTGACCATAATATTATTTCCTTTGCCTTTTGGGTTTGGTCAATTTCCGGTACCGGGACCATGGACGTATTGTGAAGCCAGGACGGCCTTACTTCCCCATTTTCCCCTGGAAGAAAGCTGGTGAAAAAGGGCGCGGCCCCAACCAGAGGAGGACCTTAGTGTACCGGACTGTGGAAAAAGAGAAAATAAAAGAATTGATAAACAACCCATTCTCGGTCTCATTGATGCTTGGTACCCCTACGTACATAGACCCCGTTACAGTGAAAGACCACACTGATTTTGCTATGTGTTTTCAAACATTGACGTAGCATATGGAGACTAACTAGGTTGCACTGTGTGCCAATGCACATCATATGGGCCTCTGCTCACAGTCATAGGACAATAAGGTCAATATACTGACCTCCACAAGTGTAAGGCAGTAACAAATGTCAAGACGTACAACACACACACTCAGTCATTGCACACTGTTTACAGTTACATTCCCTTTGGATTGTGGTAGGATGTCTGTCTGACAGTCAGTACATTGTAGCAGCACACATACTTACAACATGTGCACACAGTTCCAATTGCTACCTTTGTATGGTATGAGTATTTCCAACGCACATGCGTTTGGGACATGCTGTTGATAGGCACACATAATTTGGTCCACATGATGTTGTCCTGGGGTGAGTGTAACATCTAGCTACCTACCTTTCTGATGGGCCAAATTCTATTAGGTGAGATGTGGTTGTTTTGATGTTTACAGTGACTGTGAAATGAAATTGCATACACAAAGGAAGTGTTCAATCTTTTATTTACATTTTTAGCTCTCTTTCAAAACAAATATTACATTTATGGCCATCAGGGTAATTCATGCTTCACTGAAAAAGTTCTATACAATGATGTTCCTTCGCCGACTCCCGCAATTGTGTCTACATTTTCCCCTCTGTCCTCTTCTTCATCCTCATCCTCACGGCACCGGTACCATGGGACATTTGTCCGCACACAGATGTTGTGCAATATACAACACACCAGGATCATTTTTCAGACCATAGGGGGGCGTATATCAATCTCCCTCGGACATGTCCAAGCAGCAGAAGCGTGACTTCAGTACCTCAAAAGTCCGCTCCACAATACCCCTGGTCTTGCCCAGTGCATTGTTGTAGGTGCGCTCTGCGTCAGTCTAGGGATGTGCAAACGGGGTCATGACCCATGGCTGCAGAACATATCCTTGGTCAGCTGAAAAAAAAAGAATGAAAAGTCACTCAATGATTATAGTGATTGAACAACCCACATTCAAGTACATGTCTGTTATGTGTGCTGAATGACTTATACACATTTCTACCAGTATCGGTTACATTTAGATGTGCATATTTATTTCCCCATGTCTATTCCTGATCCCTGTGTCATATTGTGACATGTGCATGGCCTGCTACTTTTGACAGTGCCACAATAGGACAAACATATTTGGGCAGTAGCTTAGTGTGATTGTTATTTTGTAGGTCAATTGCCACTGTAAGTGACATATGTTGTTCACAAATTGGGGTTTGTTGTCATCCATAGGTAGGCTGTACCAGTACTAACATGTTTCACTCTCACCCATACATGTGTCCCTGTGGAACCATTGATGTTGTTGTTGCACTATCTGTCAATGACGAAGCCTTTGATTTTTTTTAACTTCCTTTAGAAAGTGAAATCTGGTGAGTACATGTGGTGCGTTCTACACAGGTTCCCTGGATAGTTGTCCAATTTATTGTCAGCCTTTACCTGCAGCTTTTCATCCATCAATATGTCATGGTGAACTGGGTTTGACACATGGGTGTGCACTGTGGGGCATCTCAAAGTTGATGTTGTAACTGATCTCTGTTTATCACAGACCTGTCCACAATACATTGGTCTTCACACACATGTTTTACTGTAAATTGATGTGCATAATGTGCCTATTTGGAATGGTTCTATCATCATTGCTGTGTCAAAGGAATTTTGACATTGGTATCCTACGTATACTATGGTGCCTTGTCCTGGTTGCATTACAATCTATGTTGCTGGTTGTTGAATCCCATATGTGGCTACGCTGTTTTAGTGTTTGTGACTTGCACACTGCAGATTTCATATGGTTTTCCTTTGGTCAATTTACCACCAGAACATGTGTACCAACACAATCTTTGAATCTGTCATGGTGTCTGTGTACCTGACTGAATGTCTGTATGTGTGCTATCATTATAGCTGAGAGATATGTTGTTTTTGAACCGTTGATGTCACTTTGTGAACCTGTATCGACATTTACCAATGTCTGGGGCCTGCACTGACATTGAATGGCACACATGGCATTTCAACATTATTAATCCTGACACTTCAATAAACATACATGTATACTGGCATATGTTTCCCAATATCCTTAAAATGTGGAGTCTTGACATATAGAGAGAGTAGGTACGGCAATGAGTAGACCGGAAGTAGGTCATGACCTCAAACTCCCTGAAATCAATGAAGGAGATCCGCAGCCGATAAACCTGCTCCCTTCTCCTGCGCTGCCTACGTTGATGGTGGTGGGGTGGGGAGTTCAGGGGTGGGGGTTAGTCTCATTGCAACTCCCAGCTGCAAAATGAGCACATCCATGGCGTAGATGAACTTGCCAGTCTATTTTGAGTGCCTTGTCTTTATATACAATACCCAACGCATCATTTCCTACGCTTGGGTTACCGACTTGCAGGAATTTTGACACATTTGTGGCTCAGCGCACTGCTTGGCTACGATGCGTCACTTATGGTAAAACTCATAAATATCACAGAGTCAGTTTTATGATGGATTTTAGGTGGGAAGACCTACCTTGCATATATTAATTTCTGTGTGCCGCAGCCGGTTCTGGCACAGGTATATTCCGAAGCAGGCCTTAAAAAACTGACGCATTTGCCCACAGGCGTCTTCTTGTAAATTTGGACTACGGCCTGTGCTGCTGGCGCGTCAACATTTTTGATGCAACAGTGGCACAAGCTGCATGTAAATCAGGGCAATAGTTATAAAATTTTACTTTACAGTAACGACGAGACAATGTTTTTTGGTTAAAGTCTGATTAAGGCAAAATAGCAGCTAGCTAGGAACTTGAGCAGACAATTACAGCTGAAATATGGGAAAGAGCGAACCACACGCATCACTCGGAGCACAATAATATCACAAGAAATTCTGTATCTTGGTTCAGAGGCAACAGCTTCACAATGCCAAGTGTGAAGCAGCTGAGAAGGTACTTCTTACCTTTTTACAACAAAGTCTTCCCAGTGAGCACCTCAAAGATGCTGGCCTGATAAACAAAGCAGGGTTTAAAAAAAATGAAAACTTTACACGAGGTTTCTTCCTACATTTTTTGTAAATTTTCAAATATTTGGTGACTCAGAAAGAATCTTAGGAATGCCCCTTCTGTATTATCATAGTGCCCCGGGGGCGCAATAGGCGGTCTAATATGCCCATTACGCCCCCGAGGCACTATCTATAATATGGCCCTAGGCGATCATAAGGGACCTGCAGACATTTGCAACTTCATAAAATCATTTGTTCTGTAACACATACCAGATGCAGTCGTTCATTCAAATGTAGTGTCTCCTACAGGTGAAGGTGTGCGACTGAAATTGCTTTCCATGCAGCAGTCAACTCATTTGAGTCACCCTGATTTATAATTATTGAGGAAATCATAAGTCCTATGAAAATACAAGCCGTGAGACATGCATGCAGAACTTAACACAGAGGACCTCACTTCTAGGAGAAGAAGAATGGGATCTGGTACTACCTTCAGAGAGGCAATTTCTTCTGTCAATTGGAGACCAAACATCTCTCTTGCAGAGCGAAAATTTGTGGAAGACACTTCCAATCACTGTAGTCCCTGAGAAAGTGGGAATTGCAATCTATTGCAACATGTTCCCAGAATGCAATTCTCTTTAGGGGAGATTTGATTGTCAAGACAATAGTGCAATGATTCTTAGATTTTTTAAAAATTCCGACTCAAACATGTATATTGCTGATTGCCGACAGACAGCCTGATTATGAGTGAGTCGATTAATTCTGATCCGTGCGTAAACTCCTGTTTCTGCATGGGTCAGAATTATGAGTTATAAGGTATTTAATGTATTCGATAATTATAGGCTGCATTGCATACCTCAAGCATCGTTACATTTCGGACTGCTGAAATGTAAAAGGTGAAACATTACGTTACCCTATTTATCATACCATGCGGATTTTGGTGTATTAAACACCAAAATGTGGATTTGGGGGTTTTTTCAAATATTTTTATTGACAGCTTTTTTATTGCAATACAATGATCGTTAGTGTTACCCCTGTCACATATTTCCAGTGCTACAATATTAGAATAAGGGGATCATCAGGAAAGCACATCTCAATCGTTAAGTAAGTGGCTGAAGCAACAAAATGAATGGCCCCTGCTCAGGTTACATCAGTGCGCAGGCCATGAAAACAATGTGATGAACTATAAACAATAGAACATTTCGAGATCTCTCAGGTTCCTAACCAGTTATCCATGGTGTGTGGGTGTCCCTCCAGCCACCCGCCATGCCAGGTGAGTCCCTAGCATTCTCTTAAAGTGCCACATCTAAGGAATAGAGCGTGATGGCGTTGGGGTGGGAGGGCTATACCCAGGAGACGGTAGGAGGAATAGGTGTCTTGGTTGAGTTCAGATTATGTGTCCGATCATGGCCAATGGTTGGGAGGATACTCTCCGGGGCCGTCATGCAGAGTTGGTGCATGGAAGTAATGTGTGCTTATGAAGCAATGGTCACCATTCTAGCAACGGCAGAGCGGTCATGGTAGCGCTTGTCGAGCCAGTACCAACAGATGTGGGTGACATGATTGACATTCATGGGGGACGATCGTTGGTTTTGGCTTCTACTGTGAGTAGGAAGGTCTCCCAGCACTCACCTCCTGTTCGGGAGTCGCCTCTAATGCGAAACAACCTGAGTGTATGTGTTTCGGCCCTAGTCCAATTCAGAAAACCACTTAACCACCGTTGAGTGCCTGGGGGGTGGGAGATTTCCATGTCATGGGGATACTGGGCTTAAATAAAACAAAAGCCAGGTCTATAAAATGGTGTACATGTTTATCGCACTTCGCTCGGGGATGCAGCCCCAGGAGGTATGATTCAGGGGTAGGGGTGAGAGTGTGTGCCATCATGTCAGCCACCATTGCAGTTATCTTCATCCATGAAGGTTACAGTGAGGGGCACGCCCAGACCATATGGAAGAAGTCCACATTTCGCAATTTGCATCTGGGGCATTCTGGGGAGAGTGCCGGAAAGATGCGTTGGATACGGTGTGGGGACAGATAAGTAGGGTGAATGAAATTAAATTGTGTGTAGTGGAACCTGGGGTTTTGGGACACACCCTTCGCCATCTGGAGGGCACGAGTCCAAGCCCCATCAGTTAATGGTTGTTAGAACACTTTATCTCACCGGGCACGTGCCTTCACAGCATGATCAGCTGGAGGAGTGTGGAGCGCCGCATACAAGGTCGTGATGGCATGAAGGGTGAATGTGGCAGACAGGAGGGCACGTAACATCGGGGAAATGGGGGGCTCGGAGTCGTCCGCATTCCACGTCTCCTGGATAACATTCTGAAGAACCCGGTGCGGTAGGAACTGTCCATTGTTCAAACAAAATGTGACTCTACTAGGTCTTGGAATGACATGAGCATGGCCTCGTTATAGAGGTCGCCCAGCAGTGTGAGCTCCACGTCGCTCCAAGGAGCCAGGTCAGGGCACTGTGCCACCCTGCATAGTAATGGCAAATTAGAAATGACAGTCACCAGGGAATATGGAGGCATGGAGCCTTTGGAGTGTACATATCTACGCCAGCAGATGCGAGCCACCACCATCTATCTAAACTTGTGTCATGGACAGGATGCAGAATCGGACAGCCAGGTGCAGATGCTTGCATCCCTCAGCACTGCATGCACCAGGACAGTCTCGGGATGACGCGGAGTGCACAACCAGGCCATCAGCCACTGCAGCTGCATGGCAGAGTAATAGAGCTCAAAATGGGGTGCCCCTAAACCACCCTCATTGAGTGGGTGTTGCATTGTGTTCAGGGCAACCCGAGGACGTCCCAAGCCTCATATCAGTCCAAGCAACAATCCGTTCAGCTCCTGAAAGAAGCTCCTAGGGAGCATGACAGCGAGGGCTACAAAGAAGTACAGCAGTCGGGGGAGAACCAACATTTAGATATTGCCACCTGACCCAGTGGGGATAGAGGGAGCGAGCACCAGAAAGGCAGGGATTGGCATATGGAACTCACGGCCTTATCCAGATTTCCCTCCTTGAAGTCTTTCTCAGTGTGGTATATTTGTATACCTAGATATTTAAATATGTCGTAGCACCATTACAGGCGGGTCCCCGAGGGATCCGTCCGATCCTCAGTCGGTCTGCGCACCAGAGGGAATATACATGCCTTATGCAGGTCCGTGCACAGCCCAGAGATCTCACCGAAGGCATCTAATATCCACATGAGGTCCGGGTGATACACATCTACATCATGGAGAAAGATTAACGCATCATCAGCGTATAGCAATACAATGTGGTGCACATCACGTTCTTGGATGCCCTACTCTTCCACCTGCCGACGAAATTGACAGGCCAGGGGTTCCATGGCCAGTGCAAAAAGGAGGGGGGACAGCAGACATCCCTGTCTTGTTCCCCTACGGATAACAAACCCGTCTGCGCTGACCTGCCCTGTCTTCACTCATGCCGTGGGGTTGGCATAAAGGGTGTGAATCCATCCCAGAAATCCCGGTCTTAATCCCATTGCGGTGAGGACCAGCAAAAGATAGTCCCCACTCAAGGTGTTGAACACCTTCTCCACGTCCAGCGACACCGCTACTTGTTCGAGTGCATTGGGTGGCGTGGCGTGCATGAGGCGCAGCATCCTGTGGATATTAATGAAAATGCTGCGTCCCGGTATAAAACCGGATTGATCAGTGTGAACCAACAGGCGGGTAAGAGGGACAAGATGGTTTGCCAACACCCTGCCCAGAATATTAGAATCCAGGTTAAGCAGGGAGAGGGGACGGTAGGAGTGCACATCCAGCGGGTCCCTATAAGGTTAGGGTAGAACCACGATCAGGGCCTTGCGAAGTGAGTCCGGAAGGTTACCCCGCTCCTTGGCCTCCACACATATGTCTAAAAGGCGCTAGGAGATTTGGGTGACAAAGGTGGCTTAGTACTCAATCGGCAGTCTGTCGGTGCCCGGGGTTTTCCGGCGCGTGATCTGAGCTATGGCCATGCGGATCTCCTCCAGTTGCAGCGGCTCTTCCAGTTTTGCCCTCTGCAAGGCGTTCAGCTGTACAAGCTGGAGGGGGTCAAAGAAATCACAAATGCATGATGGAGATGGTGGAGCAGTGGCAGCATACAGTTTCCAATAATAATTGCGTAAAGCCCCATTTATGTCTAACTGCGTGGTGTGCAACCTATCAGTGGCCATGTGTATCACGCCTATGGGGATGCGCTGTTGATCCTCCCGCACTAGCCAGGCAAGTAGTCACCACAAGCAGTTGCCCTCCGTGTGTTGCAAGGCCATGTGTCGTTTATAATCATGTTTGCTAGGCGTGCCCTGGCCTCGTTGTTCTGCTTTCACAGTTGGCGAAGTTGCACGGTTGGGGCTGCATGTCTGGATACCCAATTCTCCAGGGAACGGAAGTCGCGCTCTATATCTGAGAGGGCTTTCAACAGCCTTTTGTGCATCCCCATGGAGGCTGCCAAGCAGTGGCCCCTCACCACCACATTATGGGTATCCCATTTAACTGCGCGAGACGTGGTAGTGCCCGCATTCAGAGTAAAATATTAGTCAATGCATTGGGCGAGGTCAATGCGGAAGGGGGGGTCAGACAAAGCCTCCACCTGTAGCTTCCAGGTAGGTATGGTTGGGCTAGTCGTACCCACTGCAGGGTCAGCCGCAATGGGCAATGGTCTGATAGGGTGTTGTGCCAGGTATTCCACCCCAGATAACTGCACTCCAAGCCGGGTCACACAGACAAAAAGATCAGTTCTGTTGTGCACGTCGTGGACCTGTGAGTAGAAGGAGTACTCACGGTCTAGGGGATGCAAGTGCCGCCACACATCCAGGAGGTGCATTCGTGACAGCCTCTGACCAAGGTGTTGTGCGGCCCGTCTCATGGCAGCCGCTCGGAGTAGGGGTGTGAAGCGATCAAGCGTCACGTCTGGGACAGAATTAAAATCCCCTCCCCAGAGTAGGGGGGAAGATGGGTCTCCAAGGAGCACCGGTGTAAGGGTATCTAAAAATTCACCCTGTTGTGTGTTGGGGGTGTAAATTGCAGCAAGCGTAAGAGGTTTACTGTCCAATTGGCCCTCCAGGATCACAAACAGACCCCTGTGTCCACCCTCTGAGTGTCCACAGTGTAAGGTACCCCCAGAGCTACCCAGATTAAGACCCCCTCAAGCAAAGGAGGACTCCGAGGTGCCATGAAACTGCCCCATCCATTTAGCATGGAGTTTATGTAATTCAGTGGCATTGAGGTGTGTTTCCTGAAGCATAGCTATGTGTATCTGGTTCCGCTTAAGATGGGCATAGATTCAGTATCGTTTAGATGGAGTGGCCATACCACATACATTCCAGGTGATTAGACGATACTGAGGGACACGGGCTTCTGGCAACTCACTTGTCGTGTTGCGCATTGGGTGTGAACTGGGGACCCCACAACTCTGCGGCCACCCTCCGGAGGTGTGTATGGACCAAGGGTACACAGCGTATTCCCATGGTGTACTGGGTAACATAAATTACTGTATGGAACACTGGTGGAGCATCTCGAGGTCTTGGAGGAGCCTGGTGCCAGAGGAACCCCACAGACTCTATTGCTGGTTCTTGGCTGGAATTGAGATTTCATAATTGCTGAAAGCCTGGTCAGGACTGTTATTGCATGTCTTCTGACAGCCTATGCAAGGCTGCATCTTCAGAACTGCTGATGGCTAGTGTGAGGCTGCATCTGCTGAATTGCTGATGGCCAGTGCAGGGCTGCATCTTCAGAACTGCTGACAAGATGTGAAGGGTTACATCTACCAAATTCCTGAAGGCCTGTGTGGGGCTAAATTTACAGACGTACTGAGGGCCTAGTTGGGGGCTACACCTCCTGTCCAGTCAGCCTGGGTTACAACTGCATATAGAAAATGTCCCTTTGGTCAGTATGTACCGATGATTTGGTCGGGATCACTTCTTATTCAGGACTTACGATCATCAGGCAACCAATTGCACTGGTCACAGCAGAGTGGCTCCATTCAGACTGCATGCAGTGTCCGCGAAGGAAAGCCTGGGTGGGCACACCTCCAAATGCAGCCCTGCACCTAGCTTCTAGGAAATTCCACCAAAGACATCCGGTGCACCACAGTTTTCGCTAATGTGCTGGCGCACTGCCAGAGTACAAGACGGGCCTCAAAGTCCTTGACAGAACTTCTTTCATCTCATGAAGGGGTAAGACAAGAGACTGAGCACATTAGTAAATAGTGGGTAATTAAACTGCTCCTGAGGTTGTGAATGTCGACACCAACAATATCGTGGAATGCTAATATTGAGGATAGAATATCAAGGGACAAAATATCAAAAGGTGAGTGCATATAGGGAGGTATAGATTTACTGTTCCTAACTCCACATCTACGTACCTTGAAAATATGTGTACCATGTAGGTACATATATGTGGAGTTAGGTGTAGAAAATCCAGACTTACTTACTGTTGATATTTTATTTTCGATATTCTGTCCTCAATTTCTGTCTCATCAATATTGTTGATTCGATATTCAGGGGTACACCGCTCCTGATAGGCCGTACAGAGGGAGGAACCCCAGAACCAGGGGAGAGAGGATGAGGGGGGGTGGACAGTGAGGGAGTGTTTAGGGTGCAGCAACTACAAAACAAAGCGCCCAGAGACACTGATTTGTATATGAATACTGTGGTTTTAAATATTTAACACACTTGTGTGATTAAACTTCTTTCATTCTTGTAAAGATAAGCACTGGGCTAGAGAGTAACTTTATTGGGCCTGTTGGGTGATTGTTGAGCTCTGCGCTTGAACACACCTACATTACCTCCATTAAAGCCTGTGACTGGTCTCCCTCTCTACCCTGGCAGGAAATTGCTAAAAGGGTTGCAGTTGGCTCAGTTTGCAGAACATTAGCGGCAAAATACCTCAACCATAAAGGTTGAGGCCACAAAGACCATACCTTTCCTGTGGCCCGCTGACCTGGGTCTGACAGTGAACAAAGCGAGTGAGCCCATCTTCTTAAAGAGGAATTTGTGGGATATTCCTCCACGAGAAGTGATTGAAATGATGGGTTCCAATAGTGCATTTTACAGCCCTATTTCCATTTAAATGAAAGACTTGGGCACTGAAAGGGCACAGATGAAACATTCCAGTACTTTAATACTCCTGTTTTTGCAGAGGGCACGGGCTGATGTAAGTGAAGAGGTGATCTGCTCTTTGATTACATTTACATTTGTATTAAGTGACACTACAAATAAAATAAAGCATCAAAACAGTGTGGATCCTAAATGTCGAGTACTGGATATCGTGGGACAGCAATATCAAGGACAAAATATCAAACGGTAAGTATATATACATTTTCTATATCTAACTCCACATATATGTCCCTTGATGATATATATGACTTCAAGGAATGTATAAGTGGAGTTGAGAGGAGTAAATCTATACTTCCCTATTTGTACTTACCTTTCAATGGTTTGGGCCAGATGTACGTTGCTTTTTTGAGCTTGCAAGAAGCCTGATTCGCAGAATCGGGCTGACAATTTGCGACCGCATAAAGCCTTTTCCCATGTACAAAACCGTATTTTGTAGTTTGGTAACCAATTATCGAATCGCAAAATGGATTCGCGATTTGGTATTAGGAAGGGGTGTGTTTAGGGCGCCCCTTCCTAATAGCGACTGGCAGTAGTATGTGTGAATGTTTTGCAACCAGAATATTTTATTGCCTACTTTAAGTAGGTGGTAACTCATTTGCTAATTGGAAAGGGGTCCCAGGGAACCCCTTCTCATTTGTGAATGTATGTGAAAACTTTTTTATGAGCAGGCAGTGGCTCCACAGACCACTGCCTACTCTTAAAACATGAATAGAAAATTTTTCATTTTTCTTTTTTAAAATGTATCCCGTTTTCCTTTAAGGAAAATGGGCTGCATTTCAAAAACAATATTTGCTTTATTGAAAATCATTTGCAGACATGGTGGTCTGCTGACCCCAGCAGGTCACCATCCTTGTGATTTTTTCAATTTCCAATAGGTTGCAAACCGAGACCTACTTCATAAATATTAATGAGGTAGCTCTATTTGCGACCCACTGGGAATAGCAAAATTCGTAATTTGGTAATCACAAACCCTACCCTACGTACATCTGTCCCATTGTCTTTTGTTTTTTGTCTACAATATAAGTGTTGCACAATATTCTTATACTCACTATTCCAGACTACAATCATAAAAAACATATTCTGAGCCCTAATATTGAGTGAAATCAAATAATAAATTTGGAGAAAACACTCGTGAAAGGTGGGCAGTGGTTTCCATTGGTGATTTCAGTTTGAGAACTGCTCTCTTCATTGAACATTCCTTTGAGGGGGGCAGCCCTTACTCTCCACCAGTTGGAGTTAAAGACATGGCTACAGGCATCTTCGCATAACCCCTTGATGCATCTCTGAAGTCTGGGTACATGGTTGGAGAGATAATGGTAGCTGCACCCTAACTCCAAGCATTTCAGCTTCCACACTTCACTCTGAATTCAAGTTCCCAAAGCCCTCTTTATGCTCACCAGGTATGTGTAAACAAGGGTGTTGTGCTTTTACTCCTGCATTCTCACTGCCCCTACCTTTTTTGCTTTTTTACTACCAACTGTCTTATTGGGAACATTAACAGATGTATTTCCATAACACATGTGTAACTTGTAAGGTTCTGTGTCTTGTATCAGAACAGTGCATGTTACATCTCATATACAGGTTTAGTCAAACTACAGCAAAGGAAAAGGCGCCCATATTTAGCTTAAATAAAAAATGGCTAATATGCAGGAACGGAAATTCACAGTACCTTTCTCAACATAATCAGACCCCGTTAATAACAGCAGTGGCTTCTTCATAAGTAGCCTTGATGTAGCTGCGGAGATTCCTGGGGCATAACAAGCATTTACATAAATCTTGCTATCAAAAGATATTTAGCTCATAATAAAAAATATTCCATGGTACAAGGGTGCTTGTGTTGCATGCAGGATTGTTTTGTGCAGAATGGGGAACCTTCCTGCACAAAAACAATTCTGAAAGGCATATTCCTCTTTCTATGTGTGCTGCAGAATGCATCACACATCCTCGCTACACGTCCCCTGAGAAGGAGTATCTTTTTGGCGCATTCCCAGATTTACCACTTTTGGCAAATGTAGGAATGCGACAAAAACCCATGGGAGTTGTGAGGGAACACCCACTGAACCCCCATGAAACGCCTTCCCAGGGCAGAATAAGGCAATGCAGAGATTTGCGCTGTGTTGCATTACTCCAGATTTATGAAGCCACTCAGTGCCACGCAAGGCCTTCATAAATCACATTTTGGGATTGCATCGTGCTTGCATCGTCTTGCGTGGTGCAGGTGCGATGCAACCCCATTCATTAATATGCCCCTCAGTGTTTTGTTAGCCCTTGAAAAAGAGTGCTCTTGGTTCTTTGTTGTTTAGAGGTGGGCGAGACAGCAAATTAACATGGAGAGCCGAGCCAGAGCCAAGTCAAGGGTCTGCCTCGCCTATTATAGCCCATGCACGATCTAAGCCCTGAAAATGTTTGCTATGTAAGTTATACCACAAACACCATGTAAAATACGATAAAGTCTTTTCAAAATTAAAATAAAAGTGAATTTCTTTACACATGGAAGCCTTAACATTAATAAGCCACATTATAGCACTGCACTGAGAAGTACTTATTAAAAGTGCTAGTTTTTAAACATGAACCATCAATGAACTAAGAGGCAAGACTTCTGTCATGTAAACCCTTTACATGCCCCAGATTTTTATAGAGCGACATTATAGTCTATTAAATCAATTTAACCTGCTCAGGGAAGGGAATCCAGGTTTTCTGGTTTCACTTTGTACATATCAGCCAGTAAATGATTATCTATTTATCATTCCTTATGTTAAGGCTTTGTTTTTACTTCTTTGTCCATTTTCTGCAGTTTTTATATAGCGCAAACTCGACCCTAAGGTATTGGGGCACTTTACATAAGAAGTGCTACCTTGAAACCAGTTCTAGGATGCTTGTTTCTGGTCCAGGGAAGACCTGGCTTGGCAGTTCGGGCTTCACTGTTCCCATGAGGAACAAGGTCAAGACTGATTTGTATATTGTGCTGGGTCTCAACTGGGGTGGCGAAGTGAGCTAAAGAACGATGATGGATTCAACCCAGATCTGTGACTGAGGGTGAGTGTCTGAAAAGTTTCAGCGCTCCATCCATCATCTCCTTGTGTTTTCTTTGTTCGCCCTAAGTTGGCAGGGTATGCCCAGACTTGGGTCCCTTGCTCACTTTGCCACTGGATTCAAGCTAGCCTGGCTGATGAGGGGGTGTTACCCCGAAACCGGTCCTAGGATGCTTGTTTCGGGTACAGGAAAGACCTGGCTTGGCAGTTCAGGCTGGACTGTTCCCATGAGGAACAGGGTCAAGACTGATTTGCATATGGCTGGTTCTGACCTGGGATGGCGAAGTGAGCTAAAGAACGATGATGGATTCAATCCAGGTCTGTGACTGGGGGTGAGTGTCTGAAAAGTTTCAGCGCTCCGTCCAGCATCTCCTTGTGTTTGATTTGTTCGCCCTAAGTTGGCAGGGTATGCCCAGACGTGGGTCCCTTGCTCACTTTGCCGCTGGACTCAAGCTAGCCTGGCTGAAGAGGGGTGTTACCCCGAAACCGATCCTGGGATGCGTGTTTCTGGTCCTGGGAAGACCTGGCTTGTCAGTTCGGGCTGGACTGTTCCATGAGGAACAGGGTCCAGACTGACTTGCATATGGCTGGGTCTTACCTGGGGTGGCGAAGTAAGCTGAAGATGGATAATGGATTCAACCCAGATCTGTGACTGGGGGTGAGAATATGAAAAGTTTCAGCGCTCTGTCCATCATCTTCTTGAATTTGCTTTGTTTGCCCTAAGTTGGCAGGGTTTACCCAGACGTGGGTCTCTTGCTCACTTTGCCACTGGATTCAAGCTAGCCTGGCTGATGAGGGGGGTTACCCCGAAACCGGTCCTAGGATGCTTGTTTCCGGTCCAGGGACGACCTGGCTTGGCAGGTCCGGCTGGAATGTTCCCATGAGAAACAGGGTCAAGACTGATTTGCATATAGCTGGTTCTGACCTGGGGTGGTGAAGTAAGCTAAAGAACGATGATGGATTCAACCCAGATAAGTGACTGGGGATGACTGTCTGAAAAGTTTCAGCACTCCATCCATCATCTCCTTGTGTTGTCTTTGTTTGCCCTAAGTTGGCAGGATATGCCCAGACGTGGGTCCCTTGCTCACTTTGCCACTGGATTCAAGCTAGCCTGGCTGATGAGGGGTGCTACCCCGAAACCAGTCCTAGGATGCTTGTTTCCGGTCCAGGGAAGACCTGGCTTGTCAGTTGGGGTTGGACTGTTCCCATGAGGAACAGCGTCAAGACTGATATGTATATGGCTGGGTCTGACCTGGGGTGGCAAAGTGAGCTAAAGAACGATGATGGATTCAACCCAGGTCTGTGCCTGGGGGTGATTGTCTGAAAAGTTTCAGCACTCCGTCCAGCATCTCCTTGTATTTGCTTTGTTTGCCCTAAGCTGGCAGGGTATGCCCAGATGTGGGTCCCTTGCTCACTTTGCCACTGGATTCAAGCTAGCCTGGCTGATGAAGGGTGTTACCCCGAAACCGGTCCTAGGATGCTTGTTTTCGGTCCAGGGAAGACCTGGCTTGTCAGTTCGGGCTGGATTGTTCCCATGAGGAACAGGGTCCAGACTGATTTGCATACGGCTGGGTCTAACCTGGGGTGGCGAAGTAAGCTAAAGAAGGATAATGGATTCAACCCAGATCTGTGACTAGGGGTGAGTGTATGAAATGTTCAGCGCTCCGTCCAGCATCTCCTTGTGTTTGCTTTGTTCGCCCTAAGTTGGCAGGGTTTACCCAGACGTGGGTCCCTTGCTCACTTTGCCACTGGATTCAAGCTAGCCTGGCTGATGAGGGGGGGTTACCCCAAAACCGGACCTAGGATGCTTGTTTCCAGTCCAGGGACGACCTGGCTTGGCAGTTCCGGCTAGAATGTTCCCATGAGAAACAGGGTCAAGACTGATTTGCATATGGCTGGTTCTGACCTGGGGTGGCGAAGTAAGCTAAAGAACGATGATGGATTCAACCCAGATCAGTGACTGGGGATGACTGTCTGAAAAGTTTCAGCACTCCATCCATCATCTCCTTGTGTTGTCTTTGTTTGCCCTAAGTTGGCAGGGAATGCCCAGACTTGGGTCACTTGCTCACTTTGCCACTGGATTCAAGCTAGCCTGGCTGATGAGGGGGGGTTACCCCAAAACCGGTCCTAGGATGCTTGTTTCCAGTCCAGGGACGACCTGGCTTGGCAGTTCCGGCTAGAATGTTCCCATGAGAAACAGGGTCAAGACTGATTTGCATATGGCTGGTTCTGACCTGGGGTGGCGAAGTAAGCTAAAGAACGATGATGGATTCAACCCAGCTCAGTGACTGGGGATGACTGTCTGAAAAGTTTCAGCACTCCGTCCAGATTCTCCTTGTGTTTGCTTTGTTTGCCCTAAGCTGGCAGGGTATGCCCAGATGTGGGTCCCTTGCTCACTTTGCCACTGGATTCAAGCTAGCCTGGCTGATGACGGGTGTTACCCCGAAACCGGTCCTAGGATGCTTGTTTCCGGTCCAGGGTAGACCTGGCTTGTCAGTTCGGGCTTGACTGTTCCCATGAGGAACAGGGTCCAGACTGATTTGCATACGGCTGGGTCTAACCTGGGGTGGCGAAGTAAGCTAAAGAAGGATAATGGATTCAACCCAGATCTGTGACTAGGGGTGAGTGTATGAAATGTTCAGCACTCCGTCCATCATCTTCTTGTGTTTGCTTTGTTCACCCTAAGTTGGCAGGGTATACCCAGACGTGGCTCTCTTGCTCACTTTGCCACTGGATTCAAGCTATCCTGGCTGATGAGGGGTGTTACCCCGAAACCGGTCCTAGGATGCTTGTTGCCGGTCCAGGGAAGACCTGGCTTGGCAGTTCCGGCTGGAATGTCCCCATGAGGAATAGGGTCAAGATTGATTTGCATATGGCTGGGTCTGACCTGGAGCGGCGAAGTGAGCTAAAGAACGATGATGGATTCAACCCAGGTCTGTGACTGGGGGTGAGTGTCTGAAAAGTTTCAGCGCTCCGTCCAGCATCTCCTTGTGTTTGCTTTGTTTGCCCTAAGTTGGCAGGGTATGCCCAGATGTGGGTCCCTTGCTCACTTTGCCACTGGATTCAAGCTAGCCTGGCTGATGAAGGGTGTTACCCCGAAACCGGTCCTAGGATGCTTGTTTCCGGTCCAGGGTAGACCTTGCTTGTCAGTTCGGGCTGGACTGTTCCCATGAGGAACAGGGTCAATACTGATTTGCATATGGCTGGTTCTGACCTGGGGTGGCGAAGTAAGCTAAAGAACGATGATGGATTCAACCCAGATCAGTGACTGGGGATGACTGTCTGAAAAGTTTCAGCACTCCGTCCAGATTCTCCTTGTGTTTGCTTTGTTTGCCCTAAGCTGGCAGGGTATGCCCAGATGTGGGTCCCTTGCTCACTTTGCCACTGGATTCAAGCTAGCTTGGCTGATGAAGGGTGTTACCCCGAAACCGGTCCTAGGATGCTTGTTTCCGGTCCAGGGTAGACCTGGCTTGTCAGTTCGGGCTGGACTGTTCCCAGGAGGAACAGGGTCCAGACTGATTTGCATACGGCTGGGTCTAACCTGGGGTGGCGAAGTAAGCTAAAGAAGGATAATGGATTCAACCCAGATCTGTGACTGGGGGTGAGTGTATGAAATGTTCAGCACTCCGTCCATCATCTTCTTGTGTTTGCTTTGTTCACGCTAAGTTGGCAGGGTATACCCAGACGTGGGTCTCTTGCTCACTTTGCCACTGGATTCAAGCTATCCTGGCTGATGAGGGGTGTTCCCCGAAACCGGTCCTAGGATGCTTGTTTCCAGTCCAGGGAAGACCTGGCTTGGCAGTTCCAGCTGGAATGTCCCCATGAGGAATAGGGTCAAGATTGATTTGCATATGGCTGGGCCTGACCTGAGGTGTCGAAGTAAGCTAAAGAACGATGATGGATTCAACCCAGATCTGTGACTGGGGGTGAGTGTCTGAAAAGTTTCAACACTCCGTCCTTCATCTCCTTGTGTTTGCTTTGTTCGCCCCAAGTTGGCAGGATATGCCCAGACGTGGGTCCCTTGCTCACTTTGCCACTGGATTCAAGCTAGCCTGCCTGATGAGGGGTGTTACCCCAAAACCAGTCCTAGGATGCTTGTTTCCGGTCCAGGAAAGACCTGGCTTGGCAGTTCGGGTTGGACTGTTCCCATGAGGAACAGGGTCAAGACTGATATGCATAAGGCGGGGTCTGACCTGGGGCGGCGAAGTGAGCTAAAGAACGATGATGGATTCAACCCAGATCTGTGACTGGGGGTGAGTGTATGAAATGTTCAGCGCTCCGTCCATCATCTTCTTGTGTTTGCTTTGTTCAGTCTAAGTTGGCAGGGTATACCCAGATGTGGGTCTCTTGCTCACTTTGCCACTGGATTCAAGCTAGCCTGGCTGATGAGGGGTGTTACCCCGAAACCAGTCCTAGGATGCTTGTTTCCGGTCCAGGGAAGACCTGGCTTGGCAGTTCCAGCTGGAATGTCCCCATGAGGAATAGGGTCAAGACTGATTTGCATATGGCTGGGCCTGACCTGAGGTGTCGAAGTAAGCTAAAGAACGATGATGGATTCAACCCAGATCTGTGACTGGGGGTGAGTGTCTGAAAAGTTTCAGCACTCCGTCCTTCATCTCCTTGTGTTTGCTTTGTTCGCCCCAAGTTGGCAGGGTATGCCCAGACGTGGGTCCCTTGCTCACTTTGCCACTGTATTCAAGCTAGCCTGGATGATGAAGGGTGTTACCCCGAAACCGGTCCTAGGATGCTTGTTTCCGGTCCAGGGAAGACCAGGCTTGTCAGTTCGGGCTGGACTGTTCCCATGAGGAACAGGGTCAAGACTGATTGGCATATGGCTGGGTCTGACCTGGGGTGGCGAAGTGAGCTAAAGAACTATGATGGATTCAACCTAGATCTGTGACTGGGGGTGAGTGTCCTTGTGTTTGCTTTACATAAAAAGCACCACTTACATTACACAAGGTCGAATTCAATGCTTATAGGAATGAGCAGATTAAGTGGATTGTGCAGAATCACAGGATGTTGTTGAACCCACCCGAGCCTCGAACGTGATTCTCCAGTTCCAAAGTTGGTAGCTTCGGCCTTGACTCTTCATCCCGCATAGAAGGATGGTGTCAGGCAGAAGCCATATGAACGCTCAGCTCATTAGGTGCTCAAGGTTCCAACAGGACCTCGAGCTGGGCCTGAGCCAAGCTTCAGGCTTGAGCCTGGTTCGAGCTGTCAGTGGCTCGCCACCTCTAGTGTTGTCTGACCTCTTCTTTTATTGTTTGGTGATCTTGACGTGATTTTAAAGTTTCTAGAAAATGTTCCCCCATTTTGTGCCAAGAACCAGGGAATCAGCTGGCAGTTGCAGAGCAGTGTGTGACCTCACCCCTCAATGAAACTATGGAACTTACCACAAATGTTGCCAGGGCCCGCTTTTGGCATGGGCGTGGTGGGCCCAGGCCCAGGGCGCCAATCTTCAGAGCGACGCACGGAGCTGTCTGTGTTAAAGTCATGCAGACAGCAGCGTTCCTCTTTACACCAATGATGCAGACTAAACTTCTTTTAATCCTTTTTTACTTGCCTCAGGCACCGTTCTACACCCCATCAACCCCCTTCCTACTTCTCCTACCTCCCTCTCACCCCCCTGCCGACAAACACCAATACCGCCAATCACACCATCAACAACTTGGCACTAGCATGATCAATCCTCCACTGTGAGAGAATCGGACTATTTGGGAGTGGTGCAGAGAAGTTTGTGCTCAGAGGCCAGTCACTGCTTTGATGTGTGACTGAACTGTGAACGCAAAATGGGCCCCATGGTGCCTCATTTTATTCACCATCTCCAGCCAGGAGCCAATTTTCATTCTTCCCAGAGCACTATTCAAGGACTGGATCAGGATGTTGCAACAGCAATGCATTTCCCCACCATCCCGCCAACACTTTGCTCTTCTGGGAAATATGAAACATGTGTGCCAACGATAGTTTGAATATCCAAGAGTCCACTCCTTATAGTGAGTAAAGACTATTTGTAACTAGATTGACCAGAATGCATTGACGAGGACTAGGACATCCTAACAGACAGTCTGCAGCCTGATCATCTAACTTTGCAAATGGTTTCGTTAGCGTCAGCTCACCCTTAAACATTTTGGGGCCTATTTATGGGGAAGTCATGCTGCAAGTCACCCTGCTGCTCTGGACTGCATGACAAGGAAAGGGCAGGAATGCTCCTTATTTAAGGCAATACTGTGCATTCCTGTCCTTCCCCCTGTGCTAGTGCTCTTTTGGCTGCCTAGCGCCAATGCAGGCACCCTTGCATGGTGGTGCAAGGGTGCTTGCTTTGCATATAGGATTAGAAAACAATCCTGAGAGGCATATTTCTCTTTCTATGTGTGCTTCAGAATACAGCACACATAGAAAGAGGAAAAATGAGGAGAAATAGAGATATTTCTCCTTGTTATGCCTCCCCTGGGAAGGTGTAAGATTTTGGCGCGATCCCAGGTTTACACGTTCTTGTAAATCTGGGAATGCAGCAAAAACCATGGGAGTTGCGTGGGAAAACCCATGCAACGCTTTTGGGACGCCTCCCCTGGGCAAAGTAATGCAACGCAGTGATTTGCACTGCTTTGCGTTACTCCAGATTTTTGGAGCCACTCAGAGTCAAGCAAAGTGGCTTTATGTGGCTTCAAAAATCTGTCTTAAGTTTTTCATCACTCTTGCACCACGTTGCGTGGTGCAAGAGCAATGCAAATGGCCTCATAAATAGGTCCCTTTATTCCTGTCCCCTGCTTGTGCTTACAAAGTAATGAAAGAAGCGCTGGGCATCATGCCAAATGAGGTCGTTGGCCGGTGTCAGTATCTTTTTCTCTGACTCTTAAAAACCACTGGCAGCCCTGCACCCACAGTGAGCACCATAGCAATAAGGAGGGGCTGGATTTTTCTCAACTGTTTAACACCTTAAGTTCCTCTTTTCTGTCAGAAGAACTTTAAGCACAATGGGGAACAGAACTATTTTGCTGTTTTTGGGTAAGTGTCATTAATTTCAATCCATACAATGCTCTGCCAGGCGCTCCAGCCTTTAGTTTCTGTTACTCCTTATAAATGTTCCAAAATTGATGAGTCTTGGTTCATCAGCGACAAATTACCAATCCTGGTTACTAAAATGTGATGCAGGCTCTCAACCTCTGAAAGCTCTGATGCAGGTTTATCATTAAAGATGGGGAAATGAAGGATAGACAAGGAACCAGAGCGGATGTAAACTACTCAGGGAGGCTTTGTGGGTGGCTGCACAGCCTCAGGATGCTAGTAATACCGGTGTGGAAACACATCATCTGCCTTACTGGGTTAACTCATGGCACTATTGTATCCACGTAATGACCTGCTCTATGCTTAAATTCACAACATGATGAAGCACAAGAAGTTGCATATACCCAAAACTCTTTTTAGAAGCTCAGGCTGTGCCTGTTTCAGTTGTTCAGTTCAGTGAGCTAATGTTCTTTTTTCAGAGATGTGTGTTTACAGGGGATGTATGACAATACAACATATGCCTTTACCACGTATGCCTTTTCAATGCAGCCTTTAGCACATTGATGCCTTTACCGTGCATGCATGTACCACGCATGTTAAGTATATTTAACCTAAGTAAAATGCCTACATATATCTTTATATTCACTGAAAAAAACAAAGGCTACAAGGATTTTATAGATAGGTTCAGATTTTACACACACAAAACCATAGAAATTCAGCAGTTATAGGTATAGTTAACTCAAGTAACTATAACTCGTGCTCTAAAGTAACTATAACTCGCGCCCCTACCATGAACAGTTTTTGTATCAATAATTTCACTGCAAACATTGCAGTGATATTATCAATGAGGTCATAGAAGATGTCATGAGTGATGTACTTTGTGGGGTAATTAGCAGTGCATGGCGAGGGAGCAAGTAATAATTACCTTAGGGCATGAGTTATAGTTACTTGAGATAACTATAACTGCTGAATTTCTATGGTTTTGTGTGTGTGATATCTGAACCTAACTATAACGTCACTGAAACCTTTGTTTTTTCCAGTGAATTTCTAAGGTTTTTTAAATTCTATTTCCTAACTATAACGTCCCTGTAACCTTTGGCTTTTCAGTGAATTTCTAAGGGTTTTTTAATGTAAAGTAGTATTCAATGAAGTGAGTGTGTGAGTGGGTGTGTGAGTGGCTGTGTGGTATGTGAGTGGTTGTGTGAGTGGATTTGTGGAACTGTGAGTGCGTGTGTGAGTCACTTTATGGGTGTATGAGTGGATGTGTGGGTGTGTGAGTGGCTGTGTGGGTCTATGAGTAGGTGTGTGAGTAGATGTATGGATGTGATTGTGTGGGTGTGTAAGTGGGCATGTGAGTGGGTGTGTGAGTGTCTGTGTGGGTCTGTGAATGGGTGTGTGAGTGGTTTTGCGGGTCTGTGAGTGGCTATATGAGTGCTATGTGGGTGTGTGAGTGGGTGCATGGATGTAACAGTAGGTGTGTGAGTAGTTGTGTAGATATGTGAATGGGTATGTGAGTGGCTGTGTGGGTCTGTGAGTAGGTGTATGAGGGGTTTTGTAGGTCTATGAGTATGGGTGTGTAAGTGGGTGTATGGATGTGTGAGTGAGTGTGTGAAATGCTGTGTGGTTGTGTGAGTGGGTTTATGAGTGGCAGTGTGGCTCTATTAGTGGGTGTGTGAGTGACTGTATGGGTGTGTGAGTTGGGGTGTGAGTGGTTGTGTGGGTGTGTACATGGGTATATGAGTGCGTGAGTAGGTGTGTGAGTGGCTGTCTGGGTCTGTGAGTGGTGTGTGAGTGGTTTTGAGGGTGTGTGAGTGGTGTATAGATGTGTGAGTGGGTGTGTGAGTGATTGTGTGAGTGGTTTTGTGGGACTATGAGTGGGTATGTGAGTAGCTGTATAGGTTTGTGAGTGGGTGTGCGAGTGGTTGTGTGGGTGTCCGAGTGGGCGTGTGAGTGGTTTTGAGGGTTTGTGAGTAGCTACATGGGTTTGTGAATGGTTGTGTGGGTGTGTGAGTGGCTGTGTGGGTCTGTGAGTGGATGTTTCAGTGGGTTTGTGTGTGTGTGTGTGAGTGGCTGTATGGGTATGTCAGTGGGTATGTGAGTGGTTATGTGTAATATTCGATTTAATACCTTTGCTGGGGGAGGGGAGGGGCTTCATCTCTTCTGTGTATGAATGAATGAAAAAATATATTGTTTAGTTAATAAAAACTTACAATATAACACATTTACACACATTTCATACATATTACCATTATTGAACAACTTTTTTAAAAAAATGATTAAAATAAGGCTTAGTCATGCAATAAGAACACTCAATTCATCTAGTTAAAACATGTAAAAAACATACACGTAAAGTGCATTTACTGGTGACACAATCCACTTACTATTTCCTCTTACCTAAAGTACCCCGTTTATTCTGTTCATTACTAACTTGCTACACACTATGAGTAGATCTAACCATTCCTAATGTGTGGCATACAGAGGGTCCTAGTCGGTTTATTTTTGGCACCCAGTGTTACCGAGCGAACCTACCACGAGCAAAGCTTTAAGTTACAAAGTGCCTATAAAAAATCCTCGCAAGGCTTGCTGATGCTAAGCCCTAATTGTTTCACTGTATTCCAATTACTCGTGTATTGAGAACATCGCTTCACTCATATAAGATTTACCTGCCCTTCTAGGTAATTTGTTTATCTGCCCTTCTAGGTGTTTTTTCATGAATTAATAGAATAATAACGATAAGAGCCCTTTACTGGGCACTATTAACCAGTTTCCTCTCTGCTATATCTACGAACTTTAAAAACCTTCCGGTAAATTGTAAAGTTTCTCCCTGCAAGTAGGCTATTACTGCTTGGCGGCATGTTCGTATAGCTTGACGATTAAAGTCCTGCCTTAACAGACTTCTGCGTTCAGCTGTTAAAGGTGGGCAACTACAAACTATATGGCAAATGTCTTCTCTCTTGTAATTGCAGAGGCGGCATGACATTTCGCTACTCAGCTTTTTCTAAGCTGGTGCGTCACTGCGAAATTGAAAATTGCCAAGCCGGAGTCTCAAGAGCTTCAGCTTAGCATTTAGACCATTCAGGTCCCCTCGATAATTCTGAGGGTGTAGCTTGCCATATGTTGCAATTACCATCCACGCATGGGATCTTTTCGCCAACGCCTCTCTGTTCAATAGTGATGACATTTTTTTACTGAACCCATTGATAACTCTGTTAAATGCAGCCTGAGAGAGGGTTAATCCCCATAGTTGTTCTACCTTGAACGTAGATAAAGTCAAATTGAAATATTCATGGGTCTGCGTGTGTTTACGATCACTTATTGCCTCCCAAACAACTGTCGTAAGTGTGGAATTATTATCATTTCTAAGTTTGTGGCACAATTTCAAATATGCCCCTAGGCTGTTTAAGTACTGTCTTCTAAGCTCAACCTCTAATCGAATTTGTGCTGGCGATGCCTGCTGAGAGAGATTGAACAGGCAACGGAAAGTTCCTGCCACAAGCTTATCTATGATGTTATCAGCCTTCCCTCTTAAAATCTCTACGCCGTATGATAAAGATGGAACATGTTTAGCTGACATAACTTGTAATAATGGCTAGAGGGACAGCCCTTTAAGCTATTCCGGCGGGAAGCAAATGCTGCAGTTAAAGAATTGTTTCTTCTTTGTAGTGCAGCACACTGGTTCTTAAACGAGCCCCTCGCATCTAGTATGACATCCAAATATTTATACTCTAGAACCAACTCCAGCACAGACCCTTCTATGCTGAGTATTGGGTGAGCTGCTATACCCCTTGACACCAATATGGTTTTTGTCTTGTTTAAGTTGACCTTTAACCCGTGGGACGAAGCGTACAAAGCAGTTTCACTAAATAACAGCTGCAGCCCCACCTTTGTGTAGCTCAGCAGAACAATATCGTCGGCGTACAATAGGTGAGAGACCTTGAAGCCAGCCACCAATGGAGAGTGTGAGTTAATGATATTCAAACCTGAAGAAATATCAGCAAGATACAAATTAAACAAGATTGCGGCCAAGACACAACATTGTTTTAAACCGTTCATTGTTAATATTTTTTTTTTAAATGGTTGTGCCTTGGCCCAACCTTACTCTTGTCCAAGTATTGGTGTACAGCAATTGAATCGCTCTCAGGAGTTTAGGTGAAATTCCGAGTTTCGATAACTTATCCCAGAGAATATTCCTCTGCACTGTGTCAAAAGTAGAACGAAAATCAATAAAACACAAATGGAGATTCAGTGAGCGACGCCTCGCCAATTCAATTGTGAGTGCTACCATTTGAATATTAATAGTGGTACCCATGCCTTTAATAAATCCAGTCTGATTTCTTGGCATCAGATTTTTGGAGACCACCCAGGACGTTAAGTCTGCAAGCAGACATTTGGCGAAAAACTTTGCCTCACAGTCCATTAGGGCTATCAGCCGATAATTGGCGGGGTCCGTGGTTTGTCCTGCTTTATAAATCGGGGCCAGGATTGAGCCCCTCCAATTATCTTGAATTTCTTCGCTCACCAGAATAAGATTAAATAAAATTGTCCAATCTTTTGCCCATTATTGCGGATTCTCTTTGTAAAGTGCTTGGGGGAGACCGTTCAGCCCCAGGGCCCCATCCCAGCGCCTGCTGCTAATAATTGGCTCCACGATTTTAGGGTGGATCTCAATAGGCAAGTTTTCCCTAGTATAATTACAAAGAGCTGTTTCTGATAAGCCGGTTGCTGTATCTATAACCCCTTTACATAATGCCCAGGTGCTTTTCCCAATCTTCTTCAGATATATTTGATGTTGATTGTTGAAATTTCCTACTGGTGGATTGGTTTACCACTCTCCAAAAATCTCTCGCGTCTTTACTTTTAGCGGCATAGTGGATTTTACACCAGTACTGATCAAGCTCGGTTTTTGTTTGGGCCCAAACTGCTTTTTTGGAGAGAGTCCTTAATTTAGGTAAAGTCTAAAACCGGACACTAGTAGATGGATTATTTCTTAGGACCCTCAGAGCATGATTCAATTTCTTTTTGGCTGTTATGAGTTACGCTGAAATTTTCTTGGGAAGTGAAGTAGCTGTTGTTACTCTGACTGTGTGCTGAACGACGTTTTTCTCTACTAGGCGCTTTGAAAATGTATCCCAGTGGATCAAAAGATTTTGATCTACGTCATATAAGTCTTCCCACAATCTCTTGCTTGGTGTCCAACTTTCTCTATACAGGATACCAACCACTGTAGCTTTTTGTAATTTTGTCCCGTAGGGTAGCCTATTACTGGGGCTGATTAGTCGTGTAAGGTGATATTTAAATTAAAACTGATCATTTGCGGTTGGTGGTCGCTTTCCAGCCTGTTACCTAAACTATAGCTTATAACCATATGATATAGTGGTAGAAATACTAAGGAGTAGTCTATGACTGCTTGGGATTTTGCTGAGTGATGAGACGGCTGTGACGGAATGTCCGGAGACATCCGGCCTTTCAATACTCATTAGCCATGGTGCTCCAGGTTACGCACCGCATCCTTCCCCATTCTATCAGATCGTTGTTTAAATGCTTCTGCCGCATGAATATGCCAAATGTGGTCGATGATATCCATTATTTGATCCCTAGGCGTCACCTGAAAAAGATTCATATTAAAGTCTCCCGACAGGAGAATCAAGGGAACTGGATTCGTTGCACATTGAGTTGATATGAGACTCAGCATAATTTCAATAGAGTCTTTTTTCCTACTTACGAGGGGGTGAATGTAAGCATTTATTATCAACAGGGGGGTCACGTTAAGTGGGAGGAGGGGTCAAACCTTAATCGCTTGTATGTTCGGGTGATGAATTCTGACATCTTCAATTTTCTTTTTTTAAATTTGCAAAGTCTTTTTATTGAACTTGCAGATGCATTACATACATTATCAATCAACTGTAGCAGTAATAACATGTATAAATTCAAAAAGCATTATCTTCCCTTCATCCCCTGAGTTCTCATGGCCCTTTTCTCCCCACCCCTCCCCCTGCCTGGATAGATATTTCGGGTCATCCAAGTTCGGGCTAGCATTTAACTGCCTGTCTTACTTTATTTGTATCGTGAAACATTTCAGATCCCCCTCAATTCCATCCACGTGCTCCATAATTTGCCCCATTTCTCTGGGCATCCCCGGCTACTACAGACCACTTTTTTGGCTACTCCACACCAGTCAAGGTCCTTTTTCCAGTCTGGAGTACTGCCCCCATGCCCTGGCTATGTTCCTTTTAGCAATTATTGCAGCCAATAGTAGCCACTGCCTGGTATATTTCGGCCACTTGGTCTCCCCAGTGATGCAAAGTATGTGCCATCTGGCATCTAATGGGACCGGCACTCCGGTGACTTCCGCCATCACTCTTGTGACCACTCCCCAGAACTTTTCCAGCCCCGCACAGTCCCAGAGCATATGATAAAATGAACCCTCCTTCATGCAACCCCTCATACATTTATTAGAATCACATTTGCCCATTTTAAATAATCTAGTTCTAGTTGTGTATGACCTGTGTAGAATTCAGAGCTGTATGAGCGGGATCGTGCCCTCATGGCTACTTCTCTGGGGCTTTGTATTGCTTCATCCCAGTCATCATCATCTAGAGCCCCAACATTCTTTTCCCACACCATCTTCTAAGCCCCCAGTGTTTCCAGTGCATTATTCATAATTTTTTTATATATGAGGGAGGTGGCTTTTGTGGTCATTGGGTCTAGGAGTATTCTGTCTTCTAATGGTGCGTAGTCGGGCATTTGCTCTCCCGCCAAAATATGTACTTTAAGTGCATGGTGTAGTTGTAGATATCAAAACTGTTCAGTAACTGGCATTTGATAGTCTGTTTGAAGGGTTTGGAAGTCTATCATGTTCTGACCTTTCCAAACATCACCCAGGTGTTCAATGCCCAACAGCACCCATGTGCGAAACCCCGGCAACCCTCGTACCTCTTTCAGCAGGTCGCTATTTCACAGAGGTGTTCGCTGCGTGAGTTTACCTTCCAATCCCAGGAATTTCGTCGCCTCCCTCCAGATTCGTATGGTGGTTTGTGTATGCTCTGGTAGCTTACTCGCTTGGCTCTTACTATATAGTGCATTGGGGTATCCCCTCTGGCCCATCGAGTAGTGATCCATTCGGTATGCTGGCTCTTCTCTTCCCGAGAAAACACAGTCATTCAGAGTAACAAGTTGTGCAGCCCAATAGTACTTACGGGTGTCCGGGACAGCCAGCCCCCTTCATATACCCCTCTTTGTAACTTATGAAGCACGATTCCAGAGTTTCCCCCATTCCATAACAGTTGTCTCACTTGTGTGTCTACATTACGAAAAAACTCTACTGTAATTTTGTACGGGGTATTTTGGAGGCTATATAGAAGGCGGGGCAGCGCTATCATCTTAAAGAGGGCTGCTTTGCCCATGAGCGAGAGCGGCAGCGTTCTCCAGTGTGCCACATCGTTCCGCAATCTATGCAATTGGGGGAAGAGGTTGTCCTCCAGAAAGTCTGCTTCTGTGCGTGAGATCACAATGCCCAAGTATTTAAACTTATCCCTCACCTCAATGACACTCCCCCGTCAGCGTGAATGCTAGGGATTTATCCCAGTTAATCTGGTAGCCGGAGTAGCTCCAAAACAACCGGAATATATGAAGAGTACAGTGGACAGTTGATCTGGGTTCGATGGCATATAATATTATATCGTCCACATACAGTGATATTTTTTCCTCCCACTCTCCCCTCATTGGTATGCCTTTTACCATCGGATCCCTTCTTATCCATTCCGCTAGGGGTTCCAAGGCCAACGCGAAAAGCATGGGCGAGAGTGAGCATCCCTGCCTCGTACCCTTTTTCAATGCGATCCGCCCGGAAACCACTCCGGTCACCTTTACCCTGGCTAATGGTTTCGTGTATAGGAGTTTGACCTAGGTGCAGAATCTGGGGCCCAAGCAAAACCGCTCCAACGTCGCAAAAAGGTAATTCCACTCTATGCTATCGAACGCCATATGGGAGTCTAGGGATAGCAGCAGGGCATTGAGGTTCGACTCGTCCCTGGATGCCTGCAGGACTCCGTAGAGTCGCCGCAGGTTCAGTCAGGTGCTTCAGTGCGGCATAAAGCCAGACTGGTCAGGGTGGACCAAGGTAGTTATCACTCTGGTGAGTCTGGTTGCCAGGATCTTGGCCAGTACCTTAACCTCCACATTTAGCCAGGAGATTGGCCTATAGGAGGAACAATCGTCCGGGGGTTTGCCTTGTTTTGGGATCACCACTATCGTGGACAGTCTTTGGTCTTCCGGGAGTTCTCCCCAGTCCAGTGACTCCTTAAGCATATCTAGCTTGTAGAGGGCCACCAGGAACGCGATCCCTTTATAGAGTTCTGCTGGTATTCTATTGGGGCCAGCCGCATTGCCCGACTGTAGGGCTCTAATTGCACTACTTATTTCTTCTGTGGGGAATTCGTCATCTAGGTAATTTCTGTCTTCCTGTGACAATCCTGGGAGGTTGGAGTCCTTGAGGAATTTGTTGCAATCTAGCTTAGATCTTGTTGAGGAGGGCTGGTATAACTGCTCGTAATACCGTGCAAAAGCTGCAGCTATGTTATCACCCGTGTCGCAAGCTGCCCCATTAGGGTCGTTTATCTTTAGCACCCAGTTTCTTTCTTTGTTCCTTTTTTCCAGCCATGCCATAAGTTTGGTGGCCTTATCCCCTATTCCATATATCCTCCTTTGCGATGCTATGGCATAGTCCCTAGCTTTTCCTTCTGCTATATTGCGCAGCTCCTGTTACTTTAGTCTGAGTAAGTGACTGATGTGTGGATCCACCTCCCCCGGTGTCCCAATCGCTGCTTCTAGATTGGCCAGTTCTCTTTCGAGCGCTTCGTACTGAAGTTACCGCTCTTTCCTCTGTCCCCCTGCAAGTGCCTGTACATGTGCCCTTATAACAGTTTTATATGCTTCCTATAGCATGCTGGGTGAGTCTAGGGTCCCCTGGTTTTCACGGAAGTAGTGTTCTGTCCGTTCCCGTAGGCTGTCCATGATTTTTTTGTCTCTGAACAGCCATGGGTCTATGCGTGGCGGTAGGACATTAGTTTTAGGTGATCCTATCACCTGCACCTCAAGCTGGTGAGTGGTCCGATATACCTCTTGCCCTGTGTTTTGCCTCCCTAAATCTGTTGGCCGTACCAGAGTGTGTTAGAATATAATCCAGCCGTGAGTACCCTCCATGCGAGGCCGAGAAGAAGGTGTTTTGCTGGGCTAGAGGATTATGCTCTCATGACAAGTCTACCAGCCCCAGAGATGTTACAAATGTTTTAAGAACGTCATTCCCTGAGTCCTTCCCTGTATTTGACAGTCTATCTCTAGAGGAATCCATTAATGCATTGAAATCGCCACTCAATACCAACACTCCATAGGGGAGTTCAAGGAGTAGTGCACTTAAGTCAGGTAGTGTATTTGAGTGCAGTTTAGGTGGCACGTATATTGAGCACAGATTGACTGCCTGGCCCTCCCACGTCCCCGCAGGCCACATATCTTCCCAGACGGTCCTGCCAAGTTTTCTGGGGTGTAAATGGCAGCGCGGTTCCAATAAGGATACCCACTCCCCGCGAGCCAGTGGTAAATCCAGCAAGCGCTGCCAACTTGTACCCGAATTTGTTTAGCGCTTTGCATGTGTTACCCAGCAGATGTGTTTCCTGCAGTAGGACTATGTCTGGGGAGTGTCTTCGTATGTATTGCAGTGCCATCGTGCGTTTAACTTTGTTTCCCAGGCCATTACCCATTCCATGTCATGACCGCAAGGGTATTCCACATTATGCGGGGTCTAATGGGTGGTTCCAATGAGGTCATACCGGTGAGTCAAGTGTATATAGGTTTCCTCTAGCGGGATTCTTGCGTATTCTGCTGTTACTTCCCAGTTAATGGTGTGGGGAGAGGTGCTGTTTCCCCCCTTCCCCCACTTCTTTTCTCAACGTATCCTAAAGTTGTACATCTGCTATGTATGAAATTAAACGTAACAATTTCTAACCCCCTACTTTGTAACTCCCCCCACCCTGCTACCCTGCATGGTGGATCTGGAACTTCCCACCCCCCAACTTGCAGAGTGCCTGTCGACCCCAAACTGAACTAACGAGCATCGTGTGGGCTTAGGCCATGTGTTTACCCGCCCTCGAGCCCGTCTCCCGTTCCCCATGATATTGCTGTGAGGCTCAGTCTGTATCACCCGGGAAACTAGTCACGTATCCACAATTTAGGGCTAAAGGAAGATGGCAATGTTCATCTGTAGCACAGTATCCCTGGTGTTGTTCTATGCCTCCCAGCTGCTAGTCTCAGTCCTCTCAAATCACTGTTCATCTAGGCTTACCCGAGCGTCTCTGGGTAGCGGGGACCATTGATCTGGTTCAGCCTGCATTGCCTGGCCCGCTGTTCCTCTACCGCCTCGGTGCACACGTCGTTGTCTTCCCGCAGTTCGCCATCCATCAATCCACTCCCAGGTCTCTTCTGGGGTGGGGAACCTCCACACTTTACCCTTTGCCGTCACTTGAAGGGTTGACGGAAACAGCATGGCGTACTGGATCTCTTTGGGTCTCAGTGCTTTCTTAACATCAAGAAAGGTTTGTCTCGCCTGTTGCACCTTTATTGTAAAATCCGGGAATAGAGTGATAGTTGCATTGTCCATTTTGATCGGTGGTGCCCCATGTGCCGCCTTCAGGATTGCGTCTCTGTCCCGGTAGTTGAAAATCCGGGCAATGATGGGGAGTGGTGGTGCTCCGGGTCTTGGCGGGGGCCCGGAACTCTGTGGGCTCTCTCCACGGAGAAGTATTTGGACAACCCCTTGGGTTTGAGTGTCTTTAGTACGAGATCCTCAACAAACAAGTCCACCGCCGGTCCCTCCGCCTTCTCCAGGACACCTAGAATGCGAACATTGTTGCGGCAGGAGCATCCCTCCTGATCCTCCAGTCTCGCTTCCAGGGCTTTGGTGGTGGCAGTGAGTTCCTGCACTTTCCCTTGAAGAGTTTTTGTGTCAGTCACTAATGCAGTTGTGACTTCCTCTACCTCCTTTACTCTGACACTCATGTTTCTCAGGTCTGCTCTGATGAAAGTTACTTCAGAGGTCACAGTGTCAATTTTCCCAGCCAGGTCCGACCACACTCCCTGCAGCACTGTCATGATATCAGATAGAGTAGGCTCCATCGCTATTGCTGGTGCTGACGAAGAGAGGGCAGGGCACTCCTCCACCACCCGGCCGCCCATCGACTCCCTGGGCATAGTGTACCTGCCCAATTTTGTTTGCTGGCCACTGCAGGGTCCTTTTCCTCCCATCATTATTCTGCCTTCTGTCTATGTTCACAAAGGGTGGGAGGCCAGGCATTCGGCAGTACTCTCCGCCGGCTGCCCAGATCGCTCCATGTGTCTAGCAGCCTACCGGAATTCCCGCCGTGGCCTCCCTGGAAAGCCCCCCTCTGACTGGATGTGTTTCCCAGATTTTGGCCCCCGTCTCACAATACTCTCAGTGCTGAGTTCTCTGCTCCTCACCTGCTGTGGTGTGTTGATGGCACGTTTATTCTGGTCCACCTGCCTCCTACAGGCCTGGACTAGGCGGGTCCCTCAGGCTCCTTTAGTCTCAGGGTGTGCCAGCCCTCAGGTCACCAACTTCAGCTCCCCTTCTCAGCCGTGGAGATTTGCACCTGTCCGTTCAGCACTCAGCGTGCCTCCTCGGGCGGCAGTTCCCTCAATCCGGTCACCTCCAAAGGCCACTGAGCTGTGTGGGGCCCAGCTATGCCCGGTAGATGTCGCCCCCTCTATGCAGGCCTCAGGATGGCCTTATGCTGTTTAGTCTAAGGCCGGTAGCAAATTCGGCAGGATTGGGGGAGAATAAGGGCCTCCCGCCCAGTCGTTCCATTAGCAGTCCTCAATACACAAAATTAAGTGCCCGTTCATCTCTGGTGGGGCGGACACACCCAGGCTCACGGCGTTTCCCCTCCCGATTGCGGTCCACTCACAGAGCCCACTCTTCAGTGTCAGGTGCCCCAGTGCCAGTCATGCCTCACGTTAAAAGGCGCAGCGCCGCTCTCTCGTCCGTGCCAGGCCCCGCCTCTTCACTTTCGCTGCAACCCATACATGCGGCCCGCAGTGTCGCGACTGCGTCTCTTAAATTTAGCCCGCAGCTCCGGGCCATCACACAACGCCGTGTCTCAGTCCGACCTTACGGACCAGCCAGGACCTTTTCCCCGGGCTCACCGATTGCCGCAGGCCCCCCGGTCTTCCTATGCCTAAATATCAGCCTCTTGATAGATAAAGCACGGATTTATCTGGGGAAACTCAGGGTCGGCTTGGCGGAGCTGACTAAGTTGCGGCCATATTGCTCCGTGGCTAGCCATGCCCCCGACATCTTCAATTTTGATATTAATATCCACTGTTACATACATTGCCAAGCCCCCTGCAGCACGCCCCATCGATTTTGTTTTAATTGCTGGTTTGCTATAGCATAGATATGCCGGAAGATCAATTTCCTCTTGTGCCCATGTCTCTTGGAAGAGCACTATGTGATATCTTCTAATGAAGGTTAGGAATTCCTTATAATCTGTCTTTGCAGACAATCCCTCAATATTCCATGAGCAGACGTCAACCTTGTTCACTTTGTGGCTAACGAGTGAGCCATTTTTCTGTCAAGTACTTGGATCTTCATGTGTACTGGAAAATAGAGCACCAGGGAGCCAAGACCAATCAGTATTTTGATGTAGGACTTGGCTCGCTATGTCTTCCTCATAACGATTAACTACCTGGGGGGCTGTAGTGGCACTGTGTGATGAAATTGAACGGCTCCTTGCCCCTTTTAAAAACGAAGTTGCCGCCAGTTGACACTTATTCCTACAATTTATTGGGCTTTTTGTAGGCTTTTGACATCTTTTTAACTCTCCTTGGAGACCCTTGCCGCCCCCCTTTCCTTCCGCCTTAAGACGAGCTTCACAACTATCTGGATGGAGAAACTGTGGATAGGCTTCCTCCTTTTCCCTCGTCATGTCTATTCCCCATTTTTCAAATGTCTCCCTTTCTGCCTATACTTGATCAGCTAAGGCAGGTGTAGCCCACGTGATCATTGTCGGTTCTTCAACTCCCCAGGTTGGAATGTTTACAAATGTGACTGAATATATATCTGTAGACTCAATGTGGTTTAACACCAGTATTTCTTTGGCCATACGTATCATAGGGGTATATTCACAAGAACGTGCGCTAAACATCTCCAAAAAATGTTAACGCAACTTTACACATCGCAGTCTATCGCGGGAAAATAACCCTGTGTTAACGTGGAATTCACAACATGGCGGTACCATGCAATAGTTTGCCAAAAACGCGGCCAATGTCCGCGATACAACCACCGCGACGGAGATAAAAACACAAACCCCAACGCAAAAAAAGATACGATGGGCCAAACCGCGATGAGGAAATCAGCGATAAGCAGCGCCAGGCCTGCAATACACACACGGCAGGCGGGAAAATCACTACAAAAGTAGAAAAAACACACAAACACAAAATAACCAACACCGAAGCACCATGGAGGCATCCGGAGTAGGCGCAGAGGACGAGCGGAACCCCACAAGCACCCCTGACGCCCAGCCTGGGACCTCGGGGACAAGGAAGGGCAAGGACAAGAAGAAGAGGAAGAGGCGGTTCGGTCCGCAGGAGAATAGGATCCTGGTCACGGAGGTGATGGAACACCATCAAGAACTGTTCATCACCTCCAACGTGTCATTGGGCACCAAAAATGGAATATGGCGGTCCATCGTGGACAAGGTGAATGCCGTCGGAGAGCACAAGAGGTCAATGGACAAGGTCAAGAGGCGATGGATTAACATCAAGCGCAAAACCAAGGAGAAACTCGCAGGCAACCAGAAGGCAGCAATGCAGACTGGAGGTGGGAGCCCAGCACCACAGCTGGAGCTGGATGACATGGAGGAGCTGGTGTCGACAGTCATCAGTGTGGAGACTGTGGCAGGAGTCGGGGGACCGGACACTGCTCGACATGACACAACACAACAGCAACAGGGTGAGTAACCACCAGGTACTGGGGGTACGGGGGGAGATGGCCACAATGGCACACATGCACAATCAAGCAGAGCACAGTGCACACCCGCAATGACTCTGGATCATGGCCCTGATCTACAGACTGTCACAATGTACAATGCCATGCTGTCTGAATGTGAACATGTACCATGCAGCTACATACATGTGGACACATTGTAATACAGCATCTCCCCTTCACATTGCAGAGGCACCGTCAACACCTCCTGCAGAGCAGTCCCAGCCACTCTTCACTGATGACGAGGAGGACACCCCCAGCATCGACACCCAAGCCCTCCAAGACATCATTGACATCATCCGCAACTCACCTCCAGGATCAGGGCAGCCCAGCTGCATCGAGGAGACCCCACCCACTCCACAAACCACCCAGCAGGAGGCACCCACAACCCCGGCTGTCTCCCAAGACCCCCACGAACAACACATGGCCTTCCAACGCCGTGTGTTGGAGGGCCAGAGGGAGACGGCTGAGCAGGTGCGGGTGGGGTTCGACCTCATGGCTACCAAACTTGACGCCATCCATGGGTGTCTAAGTCCCATCAGGGACCACCTCCAGTCCCTAACGGACACCCACAGGCCACTCCATGGTCTCCAACGAGCCCTGGCTGACATCGCTGGAGTCATGACTCGGAGACAAGAACACCTGTCCGCTCAGAGTGGCTCCAGCGATCTCAGCCGTGAGCTGGCACACATGCAGAGGCTCATGGAGGACATGGTGCGGATGGAGGCGGAAAGGATGGCAGCCACCACTGAACATCAGCAAAATGTAGCTGGGATCTACCATGCCCTGCATATCCTCATCATGGCATTGCTGCCACAAGGCGTGGCGCAGATGAATGCTGCTGCTCCTACACCATCCACATCTCCGCCCCCTGGTGTGTCAGTGCCTCACAGTGCGGCAGGCATTTCCACTCCGGCACCTGATGTGTCACTGCCACACAGTGCGGCCGACAATCCACCTCCGGCCCCTGATATGTCAGTGGCACACAGTGCCGCAGCCGGAACTGAACCACCCACAGGTGGGGCAGAGCACACATCCGAGGACGAGGACGTGGATGGGATTGAGATCAGAAGGAGGCACTAGCATTCATTTCCGCCACCTGGCCTGTTGCTGCTTGGTGCCGCACATAGCCCCATGACCTTCCACTGACCCCCGATACACTCTGCTGCACTCACCTTGGACCGCAACATGGACTGCCATATCCTGTTTGGTGACCAATGACACGGCGACCAGACTGCGGACTGTACCCTTCCTCTTCCGCTGTACTTGTCATTCCCCGATGGACTCTTGCTGGCCCTCCACGGGCCCATATTGTGAAGTGGGGTTGGCATGGCCCTGTACTGCTCCAGCTGCAAAACTCCACTGGATGTGCATTAAACATTCAGAAACGCACTGCTGTGTCATGTCTTTCATCATTCATGTATGAATGTGTGGATGAATGTAGGGACAGTGATTCCCCCTAACGTCAATGATGCTCATCTAGTGGGATTCCAGTCACAGTGTGCTACATTGCCGATTGCGTTCCGGGTGCCGTAGACACTACAACAGGGACACACGCATTAGTCACTTCCTTGTCCGGACATGGACTGAACCACGCCCAGAGCCCCCGAGTCAGTGTTGCAAGCCCTGCGCTGGTTCGGCGTACGCCAGGCCAGACCACTCCGCTTACGCTCCGAGGGGGGCCACATAGCTACATGTCGCAGGTTTACACGCTAGTGGTCTGCAGGTCACTGGTCTAGTTGTCAGCATGTCACGGCCACTCCCTGAGGGCAGGTTTGCACACACACCACACCCATCTGGCACAGGCGTCACAGGCCATGTGACCCCGCCAATATAAGGGGCCGACAACGACACATTCCCCACTGCCGGTGGTGAATGGATGACGGACGTTCCACGATTCTCAATCATAAAGGGCCCATGAGTTGTTGCGCACAGGGTTAGTTGCACCCGAAGCCATGCGGCCGTCATGGGCCTACCACCACGTGGCGCTGACTGGGGTTGCACAGGGTTAGTGGCACCCAAAGCCTTGCGGCCGTCACGGGCCTACCACCACGTGGCGCTGACTGGGGTTGCACAGGGTTAGTGGCACCGAAATTGCTGAGCGGGTATGCAGCCTGTGATGATGACGTGTGCACTGATGTGGTCTCTGCCATTGATGCCTCAGGACTCAGCGTCATGTGTGGGACCTGCTGGGCCGCGGTGCGGGTCCGCATGATGTGGAGCATGCCATGGTGGCGGGGCCTGGAGCTTGCACGGGCACGTGGTGTGCCCACTGGTGGACACACCGTTGGCAGCAGGTGAGCAGTGGGGCCTGGGTGCGCAAGTGCGGACAGCCAGCGCTGGCTGGCGGGAGGGGGTAGGGTGCGGCTGCATGTGTGCGCAGGGACGGACAGGCGTTGTTGCCGTGTGCAGTGAGATGGACTCTGCCATTGTATTGTATTGTATTGTATGTAGCATTTATAGAGCGCAACAAACACCCTACGGGTACCCTGGCGCTAAAGATACATGTATGCAGACCAACGTGAAGCAAGAAGGACAGAACCTAAAAACATTGCTCAAAAGAACGACAGGATCACTATCTGGGGAACAACCACGTTTTGATCCTTTTCCTGAACAGGGACAGGGTACTGCATTGTCTGATTTCAATTGGGAGTGCGTTCCAAAGCTTTGCAGCAGCAAAACTAAAAGACCTTCCTCCCAATCTGACCTTGTTGAACCTGGGTACCTTTGCCAAATAAGCAAAAGAGGAACGAAGGGTCCGGGTAGGAGTATACCAGACCAATTTCTTCTGCAACGGTCTAGGACCGAGTCCATGTAACGCCCTAAACCCCATGCATAGGGATTTAAAATAAATTCTTTGCTGCACAGGGAGCCAATGTAGCTCCGATAGGCACATTGAGGCGGAAAAACTTTGTGGTCTAGACAAGGCCAATTTCGCAGCCGTGTTCTGGACACGCTGCAGTCTCTGTATCAAATACTTAGGGGACTCCAGCAGCAGAGCATTGCAGTAGTCAAGTCTACTTAGGATGGCGCCTTGAACAACCAAGGCTCTAACCGAAATTGGGAGCAACGGAAGAATCTTTCTCAGAGCCCTAATGAGGCCAAAACAGCACCCCACCATCTTGTTCACTTGCGTCTCTAATGACAGGTTGGTATTAAACATAACTCCCAAATTTCGCACCGTCTTAGATGGCGCCAAGACAGTAGATGAGTCAAGGGGCCAGAAGTTGTGAGGAAGAGGCAGATGGACCTTCCCAACTGCGCAGTGTACAATTTCGGTCTTATCCGAATTAAATTGTAAAGAGTTATTACGTAACCACTGCGCAGTGTCATGCATACATGCATGAAAATCCTCCAGGGCATTGGGTAACGTTCCATCAAGAGATGGAACGTGATTGACTCTGGCCTCGATTACAGATTGCAGACCTGGTGGCTTGCAGTGTATACCGGCACGTGGTTGGAGACACACCGGTGGCAGCAGGTGAGCAGTGGTGCCTGGGTGCGGGGGAGGCAGTGTCCCTCCCTCTCTCTCTCTCTCTCTCTCTCTCTCCCTTCCTTCTCTCTGTCTCTCTCCCTTCCTTTCCTTCTCTCTCCCTTCCTTTCCTTCTCTCTCTCTCTCCCTTCCTTTCTTTCTCTCTCTCTCTCTCTCTCCCCTTCATTTCCTTCTCTCTCTCTCTCTCTCTCTCCCTTCCTTTCCTTCTCTCTCTTTCTCTCTCTGCCTTTCTTTCATTCTCTGTTTCTCGGTGTCTCGCTCCTTTGATGTGCGCATGACACACGTTCTGATTTTGTGCTTTATTTTCCAGGCTGTGACATCAAGATTGTCCCGGACGGACCCGACAGGAGTCTTCCGCATTGGTGTTTTGTGTTGTATTTCAATAAAGTTTTTGGTTGTTACTTCAATGATGTGTGACTGTTTCTCGTTCTTCTGACCACACGTGTGTTTCTTTTTGTCATTGTGCGACATCATGCGTTTTTTGTGGCTCTTGTGTCGTGCACGGTATGTGTTTGTCCGGGGGCGGTCTGGAGGGGGGCCTGGGAGTGGTGGCAGTGGGTGTTGTGGCCCTCTTGGGTCTCCGAGCTGCATGATCATTGGCTCCATGGCATCTGTGGGTCTTCCGATGTGGCTCTGGGCTGGGCTCCCTTTCGTGCTGCAGGTAGTCGTCCTGCTTAACACCAGCAGAAGGCAGGTGTTAAATCCCTGCTGCTACCGCGGCTTATCGCCTGTTTTTGGTTCGCATCGCAGATCTGGCAGTTCGTTGTGAAAGTGGTGTAGTGGTGTTTTCGTGTGTTTTTGCATGGGAACGCCTACTCTGCATCTCATTAGGGTTAGTTGGTGGTGTCACCCGTGGGGGTAAAATTTGCGGCAGTTATCGCGGGAATACTGGCGATGTCTGCAGTTTGCACACGCTTGTGAATGGGGCGTTAAATCTATCTCCACTATTGATGCATTAAGGTGGCGATAACTCGGCGATAAGTCCTTGTGAATATGCCCCATAGTCCCTCTATTTATTCTGTCAAAATGCCCCTGGACTTGTATTATGGAAAAAATGACACTTTACATCAGTTGCCAGGTGGACTAGGGTGAGTCGATGATTCTCTTTGGCCTTGCTGTATGGTACAAACTATTACCTGCTGGCTATTATGACCCTGCTCTAATATATGCAAACTTTGTTGTAATCCTGTAGTGTCTTGTTCAAGATTCCATTTTTGCCTTTTTTCATTTCCGACCTCATGAGAATTTGACTGTTCCTTGGAGGTTTGTATGTTTCCTTCTTTTGAAGACAAGTTGCATGTTTCACTGACCATTATTATGTTACGTTGCACTGAGTCGGCCGATATCTTTAGACCAAGGGAGTAGCTATCTTGTTTGATTCCTGTTGTGTCTGGCTCCTTTTTTCCCAAACAGGAGTGGACTAGCAGCCGTTGGATCTGGTCCACTTGTCGGTCCTTTGCCTTCCTCGTTAGTGGTTCTTTGGCTTGAGTAAAGGTCAATTTAACCTCCTTATCTTCAGTGCCTTCCTCTACTACAGGGTCTTCTTGCTTTCTTTCTAGGGGCGCTGCTGACTTAACTGCTTTCGGTTGAAATATTGGCTCCTTTTTACCCGAACGGGAATGGGCTGGCAACCGTTGGATCTGGTCCACCTGTCGGTCCTTTTCCTTCCTCATTAGTTGTTCTTTGGCTTGAGTAAAGGTCAATTTATCCTCCTTTCCTTCAATGCCTTTCTCCACTACAGAGTCTTCTTGCTTTCTTTCTGGGGGCATCGCTGACTTAACTACTTTTGGTAGAAAAATTGGGTACACCTTCCCTAGGTGTCCAATGGGGCAATCCACTATGATTGTATTAACTTTTTTATTATGGCTTTTCCTAAGTCTTTTGCGCTGTCGCTTCGAAAGCTTAGGTAGCTTGGCCAGTTCCCCTTGTGAGGCTCTTCTTGGTACTACCTGCACCGCTGAGCCACTCCTACCAAGCGGTCTAGGATCTGATTTATGGGATGAGAGACTTGCATTGAGATCCGAGTTTATGACCAGGCTGCTTTGTGGTGACACTTCGACTTCCTTCCCCTGCTGTGAGCTCTCCACACTAGTAGTTTCCCCCAAGGCCTCCCCTTCTTCAGATGGCTTTCTTGGGAGGATTTTATTTCCTAACCCCCTCCCGTTGACTTTAATTTGCTTTTAACTGCCCCTTAATCTCTGCAAAAACCGATTCAGGCATTCCAGGGAGCGAGGTCAGTTTATCCAAAACTGGGCTATAGGCACAGGTAGAAGTAAACTGTACCTCGGACTGCACCCTTTGTACAAGCAAATTTAGTGCTCCAATTTTAGTGTCAATTGCAGTAAGCTATAACGCCATTGTATTTAAAAGGTCCACCTGAATATCTAACTTGCTCGATTGATATATTAGGGCGTTAACAACCGATTGAAATTAATTAAGCAAAATCTCCCAGGTATTGCTTACAGGACCTTGTTCCCTGGTGGATTGACTGCTTGGAATGTCGGTTTGTATACAAATGGCAGGGGAGTCCAATAAGGGGGTACCAACTATGGCAGGGGTAGTGAGTAGACATTGTCTGATTGTGCATCTTTCTCCGGGGATGATGAATTGATGGGTTGGCCTACTAGAAAGTCAGTCGAGTCAGTTTCCAGGTCTGACCCCCGCATAGGGGCTATTGCATCTAGATCATCCATATTGAACTTGGGTCTGGCCATATTGTAGCCAGTATGGTGGTGCACCTCGGCCATGACCTGAATGTCCTTTCCTGAGCTAGGTGGTTTAGTTGACTCCTTACACCTGTTAGGTATTTCCGTGGCCGGTGCAGATATGTTGTTAGGACCTGCTTCCTGAATTTTTGGCATCGCCATTTGCAAGGCCCCTAACTCACTGCTTTCCTTCTTCTCTCGTATCCGGCTACTACTTGTAGCCCAGGTTTCCCATTTAAAAGAGCTCTTTTTTGTTTTCAGACCCAGCAGGGGGACAGATGCGTTTAATTCCTCCTTTTCGTTAAGAGCCACATTAAGATCCAATTTAGAATTTTCCAACAACTGTGGCTGTATCGGGCTTTGTAAACCACTAATATGAATATCTTTGCGATATGTGAGTGGGGCGTCCACTGGATTCTTTAGAAAGTCAGATTTCCTGAGCACCTTATCTTGTTGTTGTATGTAGTTTGGTGTTGGGGCTTTGGCAGGAAATAATACTGACCCTTCCCCTTGTTCTACCATGCCCGACTCCTCAATGCCCCCATGAGAAACATTATTTAATCATTGGACCATTAGGCTGCTTCTGTCTCCGCCGTGCTTCCAATGGTGCACCTCTTGGTGCACCTCTTGTTCTTCCTGAGGGCATAGCGAAAACTTATCAGAGTGGGAGCTTTGGAATTTTTGGGAGCTTTGGGAGCTTTTGGGAGCTTTGGGACTACTGAGAGCGGGATAGGTGGTATTTGGATGTTGGGCACAAAACATTTAGATGAAAAAATATACACCGTTGGCCTTCTTACCGCCCTTCTTTGTCCTCCCAGCTCAACAAGGTGCTTAGCGGCGTTGTCGAATGTCCTATGTCCTGGAATAGAGCGCTTTTCTTAGATGTAGACGGTGTTGGAGAGGAGTGGCAGTTGGTGTAGGCTGACCTTGGGCTGCTCTGGAGCTGTTCTTTCCTTGCTCCTTACTCCCTCCTCCACGGTTAATGCTGTGGTTAATGCTGCTAGCTCCTCCTCGTTTGGAGCTTTACTCCTCCTTGCCTCTGTTACCTCCTTTTACCAACTTCGATGACTTTCTCCACTTGGCTCCTGTGCTGACACGCCAGCATGGATGAGTGGGGACTCCCCCAATCCGCAATCTGTTCGCTCTTTCCTTGCCTTGCCTCACCTTCTGAGCAAGTGGGGCCCCCGTACCCGCACCCGTACCTAGTTGGGTTGTCTCCGCAGCCCGCCTGCAGCCCTCGCTCCGCGGCTGCCAACTACCGGCAGCCACACTCGCCGTAAGTTGCCGATAAGTGCCCCCAATGAGAAGGGAAGGGAGACAGGTGGCAGAAACAGATCGGGAACAGAGCCCCAACAAAGCCCCAACTGGCCAAGATCTTGCGAAGGGGGCCACGGGACCGGGGGAGCGGGATACGGGAAGCGGTAGGCTCACCAAGTTCACCCTCACCGCAGCCCGACTCAGCCCTTTCCCCTTTTTCTTCTGAGTAATGACCCCGCACTCAACAATAGTGATAGCCTCACACGGAAAACGTCTGTGTATACATGTACAACCTGTGGTTATGTGGGTGTGTAGGTGGGTGTGTGAGTGGGTGTGTGAGTAGCTGTGTGTTGGTCTGTGAGTGGGTGTGTAAGTGGTTTTGTGTGTATGTGAGTGGGTGTGTGAGTGGCCGTATGGGTGTGTGAGCGGTTGTGTAAGTTGGTGTGTGAGTGAGTTTGTGAGAAGGTGTGCGGGTCTGTGAGTGGGTGTATGTCTTTTGTTAATTTGGGGGCTGGATCCATGGATCCGCTGCGGATTTGCACAGGGGCACGCTGAGTGCCATGGTGGATCCGCAGATCCTCGCATTTGAAAAATAAAATAATTTTGGACAATTTCTTGCCCATGAAGGGTTCCTCATAGACCCCCCATCAGTCCCATGGGGTCAGACTACCTTTATGCCTACCCCTTATATTCTATAGACACTTTATTGCCCCCCGGGGAACCGTGTCCCAGTTGACAAAATGGCGGTCACAACTTTTCTCTCAGGTTGCGGTCAGGCAATCACGGCATTGCTGTTGGTGCATGGATCCGTGAATCCTTCGCGGTGGATCCGCATCTCTAGATATACATAAATCTTTTTTCTTCCCTATTTGCACTTACCTTTCAAGACTTTGGGCCAGATGTACATAGCTTTTTGAGCTCGAAAATGGTCCGATTCACACAATAGGGCCGTTTGCGACAGCAAAAAAGCCTTTTCCCATGTACGAAACCCTATTTTAAGATTCCGTAACCTATTACCAAATTGCAAAATGGGTCAGTGATTCGGTATTAGAAAGGGGCGTGTTTAGGGCGTCCCTTCCTAATAGCGACTAGCAGTGGTATGTGTCAATGTTTTGCAACCGGAATACGGTTGCAAAACATTTGCATTTTACCGCCTACTTCAAGTAGGTGGTAACCCATTAGCAAACGGGGAAGGGGTCCCCAGAGGACCCCTTCCCCTTTGTGAATGTATGCAAAAATGTTTTTTAAGAGCAGGCAGTGGTGCTCTTAAAAATTGAAAAGAAAACTTTTCATTTTTCTTTTTTAAACGCATCCCGTTTTCCTTTAAGGAATTCCCAATGGGTCGCAAACCCGGACCTGCCTCTTGAATATTAATGAGGTAGGTCTATTTGCGACCCACTGGGAATCGTAAAAATGTGTTAAACACACATTTGTGCATGGGTGTTTGCGATTACTAAAGAGCGAATCACAAAACTGCGCTATTTGGTAATTGCAAACCATACCCCATGTACATCTGACCAATTTCGCAGCCGTATTCTGAACATGCTGCAGTCTCTGAATCAGATACTTAGGGGACTCCAGCAATAGAGCATTGCAGTAGTCAAGTCTACTTAAGATAGCACCTCGAACAACCAAGGCTCTAACCGAAATTGGAAGCAACGGAAGAATCTTTCTCAAAGCTCTAATAAGGCCAAAACAGCACCCCACCATCTTATTCACTTGCGTCTCCAATGACAGGTTGGCATTAAACATGACTCCCAAGTTTCGCACCGTCTTAGATGGCGCCAAGGCAGTAAATGTATCAAGGGGCCAGAAGTTGTGAGGAAGAGGCAGATGGACCTTCCCAACTGCGCAGTGTACAATTTCGGTCTTATCCGAATTAAATTGTAAAGAGTTGTTACGTAGCCACTGCGCAGTAGCGTGCATGCACGCATGAAAATCCTCCAGGGCATTGGGTAGGGTTCCATCAAGAGATAGAATGATCTGGGTGTCATCAGCATAATTTACCAGTTTCACATTATGAGCCCGAATGATGTTAATCAATGGCTCAAATAGATGTTAAATAAGATTGGGCTGATGGCAGATCCTTGTGGAACCCCATGACAGATGTTAGTGAAGGCTGACTGGAAAGGTGGAAGAGCCACTGCCTGATACCTGCCAGATAGATAGGATCGAAACCAATCCAGGGTAGTGCCCACTACTCCTACCTCCTCTAGACGTGTTAGCAAAATATCATGGTTGACCGTGTCGAAAGCGGCAGACAGGTCAAGCAGAATAAGTATTGCTGATTGTCCCCTGTCTGCCAACAGACGCAGATCGTCCAACACGGTCACCAAGGCAGACTCGGTTCCGTGTTCTGGACGGAAACCGAATCCTACATCTGCCAGACAGCTGTTACGTTCTAAAAAAGCTGACAGATTTGCTAACCAAACGTTCAAGGATCTTCACTGGGTAGGGGAGGAGAGAGATGGGCCGATAGTTACCCGGGCAGGTTGGGTCAAGAGTGGCCTTCTTCAAGAGTGGCGTAACTACAGCCTGTTTCCAGCTAGATGGTACAACTCCACTAGATAGTGATAAATTACAAATCTGTCGGAGCCTGGGGAAAAGTTCTTAGGCAAATTCCTTCCAGATTTTGTGTGGAAGGGGGTCCAGTGGAGAGCCCGAGGAAACACCCAGAGCAAGCCTGCTAAATTCCTCATCCGAAAGGGGCTCAAAATGGTCCAAAAGACTCAATTTACCAGTCCCTTCACCAATCTGTATTCCTACACCGGGCGCCCCTCCCAGACCATCAATTGAGGTGGCTACCCCATGAATCACTACTTCTATCCCCCCAGAAAGGTTGGTTTTCAGACCAGAGATGATGGTGCTGATTTTATCATCAAAAAAAGTTGCCAAACTGTCACAGAGATCTTGAGTAGGCTGGATCTCATTTTGTAAGCACTGAGGATTAGTGAGGTCATCAACAAATTTGAAAATGCATTTAGACTTATTCAGCGAGTTCAGAATGAGCGCTGCGAAATATTCCTGTTTAGCAGCAAGAATTTCTTTTTTATAGAGAAATATAGCTGCTTTCCAGGCAATATTATCCTCATCTACATAGTGCTTTCTCCACTTCCTTTCTGCCTGTTTACATTTTGATTTTAAAGCTTTCAGTTTTTCATTGAACCACCTAGCAGAGGGTCTACCGCTATTTTTGCAGCTTTTCAAAGGGGCAATTTCATTAACAGTTGTAGTAATAAGATTACGGAGGTCCATATAGTTCTCCTCCACTGACCTAAGTACATCAAAATCCCCATTAATAAAGAACGTTGGTGACTGTGTCGCCTTTTCCAGTATCCTCTTCCAGTCCCTACTCAGGAAACTCCTAACATCCCTCAGAGCGGGAGCTCCTCGGCTGGGGATGGCCGTCAAGAATTTAACCAAATGGTGGTCAGTCCAATCTACAGGAAGCACCTCCAAATGGTCAGTGACCCATTCCTCACTGAAAACTAGGTCGAGCATATGCCCCCCTATATGTGGAGGTCCAGTTACTCCCTGAAATAGGCCTAGACTTTCGCAAGATTGAAGAAGAGTATGATATCCTGTATCTAAAGTCCCACTTAGCCAGAGATTGAAGTCCCCTGCAATAAGCAGTCTCGAGTGAGTAACAGCCATATTATTAAAAACATCAATCAGCACCTGCAGTTGAGACAGGTTATCAGCACCTGCAGTTGAGACAGGTTAACTGCACCAGGGGGCCTATAGCACACTATGCCATCTAATAAGTGCCCCCTGGGGTCTTTTAAAGAGAACCCCAGAAGCTCAAAACCCTCTACTGCATCAATATCCATAGGGACAAAATCCCATCCTTCTTTAAACATGAGACCAACCCCACCGCCTCTACCTATAGCTCTAGGCTTGTGAAAAAACTTATAGCCTGGAGGACACGCCAGTCCTGGTTCAAGAGCGGAATCAGGATAGGTCCAAGTCTCTCTCATGAGTAACATATCAAGTTGATGCGTTTCAATAAGTAATTGGATCTCGGACCAGAGCCTCCTTCCTAATGAAATCAGACCCTGGGCTGACCGGATTCTCAAATATAGGCAGTCCTACCCCGGCACCTCCATTCTCACCTATCTCCCGCAATGCCCGGCTTGAATAGCAGAGTCTCCTGGTATCACGTGCAGCATGGCTGGCGCTGTGCGTGGATCGTGTGCGGACGGACGCAGACGGGCTTGCCTTTAGCGCGCCGCTGGCGCGCTCGCTGCGCGCGTCCGCTGCGCTCCCTCGATCTTGCCGGCATAAATATCCGGTGTTGGCGTCAGCTCCACCAGCGTCAAGTGGAGTAAAAGGACTGAGATATTTTTTAAGAAGAAAAACAGGGAAAGAACAAGTAAATGAAGTATCAAGTCAAACTGAGCAAGAACAATCAAGAAGAAAATCTTTACAAAAATCAAAAAGAGTGAGAGTTCCGAGCAGAAAATATAAGGCTCCTGAATGGACATATATCATCCTCGAGGACTTTGAGAATCTTGATCTGAATGAAGAACAAGAAAGTGTCACTATTGGAGGAATTGATGAAAGTAAATTGAGACCACCTTAAAAGGAAAAGACTTTGACTCAAAAGGGTGGAAATTGACAAACAAATAAAGAAAAGAATAAAAGAAACCAAAGAAGAAAATAAAATAAAAGACAAAGGGGAACAAAGATGAAAAGCTCTTGAAGTGTGGGATCACACAAAGATTTTTTTTTTTTTTAGAATACATTTTAGAATTTAGAAGAAATAATTTAGATATTGATCAATTTTAGAATACTAAAAATGGCAGAAACGAAAGTGACTGAACATTCGAAATCTAGTTTAAAACGAATATGTGTTAAATATTGTTTGTGCAGTGTTTTAATACTAATGTTAATGTGGTTATTGCTAACTGTTGTGATACCTGTTCTAATGGTAACTAATAACAGAAATAACACTAATACAAGTGATCGAGTGAATGCAGTTACTAAAAGAACAACTACCACTAATTTAGAGCAAATGGATGAGAGCATGTATCATCATGACAAATCAAATAGTGATTCGTCATTAAATGTATTGACTAAACTTCTTTATGAATACGTAGATACAATGGATGTGAATGATTGTTATATTTGCATGAAGTTACCTTCGTCTGTTTCAGAGGGGGTGACATATCACCATCTTCCTTTAACATATAGTGTGTCATGCTGTGTTGTGTCCAGTTTGTTCTATGTACCCCTGCGACCCCTGACCTTGACTGGTAGGTCGCTCCCCCACCACACAGCTCCGTCTGTGTGCCCTGCTGCTGCCCCTGATTGTGCTCGGTTTTCCTTTCTGTGCCCCCCCTTGCTGCCCCTGATTGTGCTCGTTTTTCCTTTCTGTGCCCCCTTGCTGCCCCCGATTGTGCTCGTTTTTCCTTTCTGTGCCCCCCTTGCTGCCCCTGATTGTGCTCGTTTTTCCTTTCTGTGCCCCCTTGCTGCCCCTGATTGTGCTCGTTTTTTCTCCTTTCTGTGCCCCCTTGCTGCCCCTGATTGTGCTCGTTTTTCCTTTCTGTGCCCCCCTTGCTGCCCCTGATTGTGCTCGTTTTTCCTTTCTGTGCCCCCCTTGCTGCCCCTGATTGTGCTCGTTTTTCCTTTCTGTGCCCCCTTGCTGCCCCTGATTGTGCTAGTTTTTTTCTCCTTTCTGTGCCCCCTTGATGCCCTGATTGTGCTCGTTTTCCCTTCTGTGCCTGTTTCCCGCTGCTGCGCCCCTGCCGCCCCGCCCCCTCACTGCCCATTCGCTGCCCCATTCCCTGCTCCTCCCTCCCACCTCCCCATTTATGGCGGCCGCTGCGTGGTGAAGAGAGCGACCCCTGACCTTGACTGGTAGGTCGCTCCCCCACCACACAGCTCCGTCTGTGTGCCCTGCTGCTGCCCCTGATTGTGCTCGTTTTTCCTTTCTGTGCCCCCCCTTGCTGCCCCTGATTGTGCTCGTTTTTCCTTTCTGTGCCCCCCCTTGCTGCCCCTGATTGTGCTCGTTTTTCCTTTCTGTGCCCCCTTGCTGCCCCTGATTGTGCTCGTTTTTCCTTTCTGTGCCCCCCCTTGCTGCCCCTGATTGTGCTCGTTTTTCCTTTCTGTGCCCCCTTGCTGCCCCTGATTGTGCTCGTTTTTTTCTCCTTTCTGTGCCCCCTTGATGCCCTGATTGTGCTCGTTTTCCCTTCTGTGCCTGTTTCCCGCCGCTGCGCCCCTGCGGCCCCGCCCCCTCACTGCCCATTTGCTGCCCCATTCCCTGCTCCTCCCTCCCACCTCCCCATTTATGGCGGCCGCTGGGCAGCCGCGCAGCGGACGTGCGCAGCAGGCGCGCCGCTGGCGCGCCAAAGGCAAGCCCGTCTGCGCCCGTCCGCGCCCAGCGCCCAGCGCCAGACCCCCTGGTCCGGGCATCCCCCGCGCCCGCCACATCAACAGACGCCGATACGACGCCAGCACCCTCCACGCACTGAACCCCGGAAAAGATCACGCCTGCTACCAGGCCACCCCGAAGCGCACCCAAGGGCCCTTCACCTGCCGGAACTGCAGCTTCGCCAGCACCCGCCCCGCCAAACCAACGCCCAGGAAAGAACCCAACTACCTCAGATGCATCCTCCTCAACACCCGCTCCGCCCGCAAACACGCCATCGAACTCTGGGACCTTCTCGACTCAACCTCCCCAGACGTTGCATTCCTGACGGAGACCTGGCTGAATCCCGCTTCAGCCCCCGACATCGCCATTGCCATCCCGGACGGATACAAGATCACCCGCAGGGACCGCACCAACGGAGTCGGAGGAGGCATCGCCATCGTCCACAGGAACACCCTCAGAGTCTCAACCAACACCGACGACACCCTCAGCACCGCCGAACACATGCACTTCCAGATCCACACCGATCCCAACACCACCCTCAGAGGAACCCTCATCTACAGACCCCCGGACCCCGACCACAGTTCAGCGATTCCATCGCTGACTTCGTCAGCACACACGCCATCGCCTCCACGGACTACATCCTCCTCGGGGACCTGAACTTCCACCTCGAGAACAACAAGGACACCAACTCCACCACCCTGATCGACAACCTCGCCACCCTCGGACTCAGACAGCTCATGACTACACCCACCCACGCCGCCGGCCACACGCTCGACTCCATCTTTTCCGCAAGCCCACACGTCTCCTTCAACCACACCTCCGAACCCCACTGGACTGACCACCACTGCATCCACTTCACCTACAGGAAGCCCACCACGCACCACCGCACCGAACAAATGCCTCGCCACTGCTGGAGCAGAGTCACGGAAGACCAGCTAACCACAATCCTCGCCCTGAGCCCACCCGCCAAACCCTCCGACCCCGACACCGCCGCCCGCAACCTCAGACAGTGGATCGACGACTGCGCCAACACCCTCGCCCCGCTCAAGAATCCGCCCAACAGCCACACCAGCAAGAAAGCCACCTGGTTCACCGAAGACCTCCAGGCCTCCAAACGAACATGCCGAAAACTGGAGAAGATCTGGCTCCACGAACGGACAGCGGACAGCTACGCCGCCCACAAGAGCGCCACCCGCAGTCACCATCACCTCATCAGATCCGCCAAAAGGGCCTCACTCAAAGACCGCCTAGACAACAACGCACACAACAGCAAAGAGCTCTTCAACATCGTGAAGGAACTCTCCAACCCCAGCTCCAACACCAACGACATCCAGCCGTCGCGAGACCTGTGCGACTCACTGGCCACCTTCTTCCACCGCAAAATCGCCGACATCCACGACAGCTTCAACACCACGACCGCCCCGGCAACCACCGAGACCACTGCCCCCACAACCACCAACCGCCTGCTCTCCTGGACCAACATCAACGACGAGGACACCAGCGAGATCATGAACACCATCCACTCCGGTTCACCGCTAGACCCGTGCCCTCACCACATCTTCAACAAAGCCAGTACAGCCATCGCGCCCCATCTCCGGAAAATAATCAACATCTCCTTCGAGACAGCAACCTTCCCGGAAAGCTGGAAGCACGCCGAGATCACCGCCTTACTCAAGAAACCAAAGGCAGACCCCAAGGACCTCAAGAACGTCCAACCCATCTCTCTGCTCCCGTTCCCCGCGAAGGTCACCGAGAAAATCGTCAACAAACAACTGACCCGCTACCTCGAGGAGAACAACATCCTGGACCCTTCCCAGTCCGGCTTCCGCATCAACCACAGCACCGAAACCACCCTCATCGCCGCCACCTTTGACATCAGGACCCTGCTAGACAACGGAGAAACAGCAGCCCTCATCCTCCTGGACCAATCAGCCGCCACACACTACGAACACGCCTTCACGATGCCGGGATCCAAGAGAAGGCCCTGGACTGGACCACATCCTTCCTTTCCGGCAGAACACAAAGCGTCCGCCTCGCCCCCTTCCGATCCAAGGCCACCAAGATCATCTGCGGCGTACCCCAAGGCTCCTCCCTCAGCCCAACGCTGTTCAACATCTACATGGCACCCCTCGCCCACGTCGCCCGACAGCACAACCTCAACATCATCTCCTACGCCGACAACACCCAGCTGATCCTCTCCCTCACCAAAGACCCTCACACCGCCAAAGCCCACCTCCACGAAGGAATGAAGGCCGTCGCCAAATGGATGAGGACCAGCCGCCTGAAGCTGAACTCGGACAAGACGGAGGTCCTCATCCTTGGTTCCAACCCTTCAGCCTGGGACGACTCCTGGTGGCCAACAACACTGGGAACAGCCCCGCCACCCACCGACCACGTACGCAACCTAGGGGTCATCCTCGACCCCACCCTCTCCATGACTAAGCAGGTCAACGCCGTTTCCTCATCCTGCTTCAACATCCTCCGAATGCTCCGCAGGATCTTCAAGTGGATCCCCACCGAAACAAGAAAAACAGTCACCCAGGCCCTCGTCACCAGCAGGCTGGACTACGGAAACGCCCTCTACGCAGCAACGACGGCTAAGCTCCTGAGACGGCTGCAACGCATCCAGAACGCCTCTGCACGTCTTATCCTCGACATCCCCCGACGCAGCCACATCACACCCCACCTGAGAGACCTGCACTGGCTCCCTGTCAACAAGAGGATAACCTTCAAGCTCCTCACCCACGCACACAAAGCACTCCACAACTCCGGACCAGCCTACCTCAACAGACGACTCAGCTTCTACACCCCCACCCGCCAGCTCCGCTCGACCAGCCTCGCCCTCGCCACAGTCCCCCGCATCCGGAAAACGACCGCCGGCGGCAGATCCTTCTCCCACCTCGCCGCCAAGACCTGGAACACCCTCCCCACCAACCTCCGACAGACCCAAGACCTACTGGCCTTCAGAAGACTCCTCAAGACCTGGCTCTTCGATCAGTAGCAGCACCACCCCCCTCTTCCCCCACGCCTTGAGACCCTCGCGGGTATGTAGTGCGCTTTATAAGTGACATGATTGATTGATTGATGTAACAGGCAAATTGCAGTATTATTATTCAAATATGGATTTAGTATTTTCAGAAATTCCTATTCGAAGAAACCTGAACCCAGTACTTAGTGGTAAAGATGCAGAATTCATGGGAGAGTTCTTCTTAACAATAAACCCAATAGACATAACATATGCTCATAAGAATAATCTAACCTGTATTTTGCGTGATGAAGAAAAGGATTTTCAAAATTTAGTAGAAGAAAGAAGGCAGGATTTTCAAAAGAAGGCTGTTGAACAGAAGTCACATGTACCTCCATGGGCTAATAAGGAAGGGGACTATAATAGAGGCGAGACTCATGCTGCAATGTCTCTAGACTTGTCAAAATTGGGAGAATTCTGTCTGCATAGACTAAAAACTGACTATAACAACATTTTCATTGGTTCTAGTGAATGTGAACATACCTTCCTAATAATGGGGGATGGGGACTAAAAGGTGGAACTGATCCTGTTTTTCCAGGGATTTATTATGTGTGTGGTAAAAATGCCTACTATAGGTTGCCTACACGATGGTATGGTAGTTGTTATTTTGGTTAGTATTTCCAAAAGTGTATCACATAACTAAGAACAATGAAATGGATGTAATAAGTCAAGGACTAAAATGAAGTAAAAGAACAAGTTTTTCAGAAATAATAGGTGATATATTTGGTGCACTGATACCAACAGTTGGAGTCATACTGAATTCACATAAAATATGTAAATTGTCAACAATAGTTGATCGTCTATCGACAGATACTGCTGGGTGATTCTTAATGATTAATACCGAAATGGTTGCAATTAGATCTATGGTTTTGCAAAATCGACTTGTACTGGATATATTATTGGCAAAAGAGGGTGGAGTCTGTGGCATGTTGAAAGTCCAACATTGCTGTACATATATCCCAGACAAAAGTAAAGGTATTGAGGGATATATTAAGAATATTACAAAGATTCATGACGATTTGACCCAACTGGAGGTTGACGGTGTCTGGGAAAGACTTAGTAAAGGTATTTCCGCAATAGGTAGTTGGTTTTCCACTTTAGGGAGTAGTCTATTAGGGAAGATCCTAATACCTGTAATTTCAATAGCAATAATAGCTCTGATAATGATGATGACATATAGATGTTGCAAGAGTAAAACAAGAGCAAGAATGGTGGCCAAAATAGAGAATAAAAGAATGGGAAGAAAGAGAAAAAGGGAAGAGATTGAGTTAGAGGAAATGAAAGGAAATTTATATGATAAAATGAAAAATTAGACATGAAAAAGAAAAACGAAGAATTAGTAGAAAGAGAGGAAGACACTAAAAATTAGATGAATAAAGTTGGCACTTGGTAATGATGGGTATTTTATGATGGCTCAAAAATGCCATCAGAGGGGGGATTGATGGAGCAAGGATTCAAGAAAATGAAACTTTCTCGAAGAAATCCTCCATTAACTTACACTAATCGTTAAAACTGTAGATGAGACAAAACTAATATACACCAGACACCGACACATGGGGAGAAAAGTTTACGCATGCTTAAATTAATGAGGAATAAAATGCAACGCGACTAAAACCCGCTTTAATTTGCAAAAACGCTTTGCGCATGTGCAAACCTGAATTACGTAGAGATAACGTGACTAACTCGCTTTGAGAGGGAAAAACCTCATGCATGCGCAAGAAAAGACTAACATGCGGTCTTGAGGTACCGCATGCCCGGCATCTGCTTGCTTGAATTTAAAAGAAAGCTGCTGTTGTTAATGCTTTTGCCCAGAGAGATAATAATAACATGGGATAGAGTAGAAGTGGGTGGTGAACAGTGAGAATTATATGTTTAAGAAAATAAAATCTGTTTATGATTCCTTTATTAATAGTGTGCATTCGGGCCTGCTAAAGCATAACGGAAAAAGAAAATGGCAACGAGTAACCGAAAGATGCGCATGCTCAGGGAATTCATGATGTGACCCGGTGACCGAAAGAGCTGAATGACTGCCAAGTATCAAGGACAGAAGACATGTATCATTCGTCTATGTAGCTTGTATTAAATGAATTATTACAGTGGCAACAAAATATGCATGGGAAGGGGACAACATGAATGAGCTAAAGGGGAAGGGCTAGCAAACAATAAGTTCCCTAATAAAAAATGAATATGTCTGCATCGTTGTTAGACTTGGGATCTTTTGGCGTGTTTCCCCTGAGTTTTTGCTTTCTGACCTCCCGGTTTTGACTCTGTTTGTGCTGGCTTAGTGTTTCTGCGCACTTTTCTCACTGCTGATCAGTGGTAAAGTGCAAGTGCTCCTGTGGTAAAATGTGTTATGGATTGGTGTTTCCATGATTCGCCTATTTGATTTATGTGTCAGTCCCTAGTAAAGTGCACTGCGTGTGCCAGGGCCTGTAAATCAAATGCTGTTGGTGGGCTGCAGCACTGGATTGTGCCACCCACACAAACAGCCCGTAAATGTGACTCTGGCCTGCCATTGCAGAGCCTGTGCGCAGTCTGGTACTGCCATGTCGACTTGGCAAGTGCACCCACTTGCCAGGCCCTAACCTTCCCTTTTCTTACATGTCAGCCACCCCTAAGGTAGGCCCAAGGTACCCCTGTGGGCAGGGTGCAGTGTATGTGAAAGGTAGGACATGCCCTGGTGTGTGTGGCATATCCTGATAGTGAATTACTGCCAATTTTGTTTTTCACTATTGCAAGGCTACCTGTTCCCCATAGGACAGAATGGGAAGTTTGTTTATAACATCTTATAAACATAACTGGCCCTGGGAACTAGGTAGGAAAATAAAGTTTAGTATGCCTGAACTCAGAATCTAAAGAGGCATCTTTTAGTGAAGGTGATTTTTTACATTCTGTGTTTGAAAATACCACTTTTAGAAAGTAGGTATTTTCTTGCTCAGTCATCCTGTGTGCCTCTGCTGGAATGTGGATTACCTGTCTGGGTTTTGGATGACAGAAGGCTGGGGAGCAGGAGTGGCTCCAGATAGTCTAGGTGGGTCAGGAAAGGGATAAATAGACCTGGGCTGCAATTGGGGAAGGGGGAGGAGATTTCCTTGCACCTCAAAGGGCCTGGTCTGCCTCTGACAATGCCGTCTCCAACTCCTGCCAGGAAGTCACACCAGAGAAGGCAGAACTGGTTCTGGCTGGGGACAGACACTCTCTGCCTAAGAGATCAAAGGATTTTGGGATATAAATATTGGGGCCCAGACCCCTGAACTTTAGAACTCTTTTGGACCAAGAAGACTGCCAAGAAGAAGAGCTGGAGAAGCTGTGAGGAGGGACTACCACTTTGCTGTGTGCTTTGCTGTGTTGGCCTGCAGTGGCTGCTTCTGTCTTGGGCAGTGAAAGGACTGGACTGAACTTTCTGCAATCTACTTTTGTGAGTTTCTCCAAGGGCTTGAGGTAGAGCTTGCCCCCTGTTCAAGAAGTCTCAGGCACAGCAAAGACTTCAAGCTCTTCTGCCCTCAGCACTGGGGACTGTGTGTTTTGTGCTGCAACAGAAGAAAAAGCAACCCGACGACGTCGACGCTGCCGACTCCGTGTCCTGACGGCACCGCAGAGGGCACCGTCGCAATGCCGCACTGCGACCCTGGTCTCACCGACGACACCTGCTGACGCCGCCACTGAGCCGCTGCTCGCACCACGACCTGTGGACACCGCACTCCGCACCGCCTCGCGACGACGAATTGGTATCCCAGACGATGCCGCTCCATGCCATAATCGACGCCGCTGCTTGCACCGTGGTTCGAGGGCACCACTCGTAAAGTTACACGACGCACCGCCCTCATCCCGCACCGCAGCCTTGGCCTACCGACGCCGGCACCATCGACTCCAGTTCGTCAGCCGACGACAGCGCTTCAGCAACGATGACGCCGCTGCATGCACCGCGACCTGTCAGCACCGCGACGAGCACCGCGTTCACTTCGCACTGCGACCCTGGTCTCACCGATGACGCCATCTGACGCCGCCACCGAGCCGCTGCTTGCACCGAGACCTGAGGGCACCGCAAGCCGCACCGCTGCACTTCGCACCGCAGCACCCAACGCCTGCCGACGCCACCACTCCTGACTTCAACAGAGAGGAGTTCGATCTGCAACGCGTGTGACTTCGAGGGCCCCGACGACTCCTGCACCGACCTCTGGAACCGACGCCTGCGGACGCCATGCTTTCGGAAGCTCAACAAGAGGTCACCGACGCCCTGCATTTCTAAAAGGTACTGTTTGCGGGTCTTCCCGACACCGTAGCTGGCCCGCGACGCCGCGGTCAGCCAGAACTGTTTGGATTTGTTTGCTCACAACGCCGTGATAGCCCCGGATGGAGCTATCGACATCAAGGAACTGTCTTTCAAGCATATTTTGATAACTGAAGTTTTTTAAGTACTGTATTGTGGATTTTTATCGTTTTTGGTCTTGTCTTAAGTATATAAAAATATTGGATATTTTTCTAAACTGGTGTGGTGTCCTTTTATAGTGCTTACACTGTATTACTGTTCGTTATGTGCAAATGCTTTACACACTGCCTCTAAGATAAGCCTGACTGCTCGTGCCAAGCTACCAAGGGGGTGAGCAGGGGTTATTTTAGGAGTGTAACTCCCTTATCCTGTCTAGGAAGAAGGGTCCCTATTTGGACAAAGGTGCAAACCCTTGCCAACTAGAGACCCCCATTTCTAACAATGGTGTGACGAGAACTCCCCTAGCCCCGTCAAATCATATTCCGTATTTTAGTAAGATTTGCAACTCTTGAGGGTGGGACATGTAGAAATAAAGACTATAACTAGAGTGACTTAAGTTAAGTTAGGTGCTCGTTGACGCTGAGAGAGAGACGAGTATGCTGCATCGAGAGAGAGCATCAAGATCATCATAGAGAGAGAGAGAGAGAGGCGAGAGCAGACTGGGAAGATTCAGATCCAAAACGACAGCCTGATTAGATTCAAAGATTGCGGAAGAATATCGAGGAGGGAGAGAGTGTAAGAGAGGGAATCGCGCTGGTGCGTCAGGTTTGTAGAGAAGTCTAGTAAGTATCAGCCCTGTCCTGATCCTGCCCTATAGTCTTTGTCTCCTGATTCTAAGTCAGGGGACCCCCACCAGTCCTTTGGCCAGAGCGGTGGTTTTCGGTCATCTCTATTAGGTAAATGTCATTCTGTCCTTAAAATTTGCATATTTCTTTGCAAATGTATGTTATTATGTGTCTTTTGTCTCTACATCTATCCACTCATGCATTGATTTTTGTTGAATGAGGTTGTGTAATTGAATGTATTTGCTAAATGAATTTTCTCTCTCTCCCATTGAAGAATGATGGAGTTTGCACTGTTAATCTATAATTGATGAGCGTTCAACTTTATGACTGAAATTTTAGATAAAGCTTATGAATCTTATTCAGAGTCTGTGGTTATTTCACTAAGAACTGTGAATTAGTTAAGAAATTGATAATATCACCATCAACTAACTCAACTAATGGTCCATCGACCAGAGGAAGAGTGTTGATTTGTGAAGATTAGTTAGGCATTGAAATGATATTTTAACCCGATTTATGGTTACAGGGAAATAACTAATCAGAACTTAAGTGAATTATATAACTTGACCCCCCAGCGGATTGACCAGGGAGTGTGGATGAGCATTTTGGATAAATGTATATGGGCCCATTGAAATATTCAGTTTCTGTGAAATATTCAACCCTGGCCTTCCGCTGGATCAGAGGCAGTGTCCAAAGCTTGAGCTGCCCAGGGAAGGCATTCCATGGGCGTTGCATGGGTGTTCCCACGCAACTCCAATGGTTTTTGACACATTCTCAGATTTACAATAACTTGTAATCCTGGGAATGCACCAAAATCTTACACCTTCTCTAGAGGGAATAGCTCTATTTCTCCTCGTTTCTCCTAGCAATGCAGAGACCCTTGCACCATGGTACGAGGATGCCTGCATTGAAGATAGGCAGCTAAAAGGGTGTCAGGGCAGGTGAAAGGACAGGAATGCACCATATTGCCTTAAATAGGGCGCATTCCTACCCTTTCCCTGTCATGCAGTGCAGTGCAACAAGGTGATTTGATGCACTGCACTGCGTGACTTGGCGATAAATATGGCCCTAAATACATAAGAGGCAAATGCATCCAAACCCTACCTAGCGAAGGTAGATCATTTACTATTTAATGCTTGTAAAAATGAAGGCAGCCATCAGTGTGCAAATATGTGTTTCTTTTCATACTGCATAACGGGGGATAGGAGCAGCAACTGACCTTATCTAGATCTAGTGGTTTGTATGTTGCAGTCACTGGCTAAGGCTGGTAGATGAATTCTGCAGGTATTGGCACAGATAAAGCTGGTGGCATTGCAGCTACTGACACTGTCATACACATATTCATGGCCATGCAATAGCAGTCACATGCACACAGGTCAGCTCTTCTCACAGCACACACCTTTGAAAAGGTTCTGAACACTGGGCAGCTAGATTACTTCCATTGGGTACAAAGTAGAGAGCGGAAGGCAAAGCACTCTCTTCTGGTACATCTGAGAACCATCTATGAAGGCCAAGCGACCCGTGTTAATTGTTTCCTGCCTATACTTGTGACAAGTCATTTCACTGCTCTTGTAATCCTGGTTGAATTAAAATTAAAAGTAAGCTCTGGCTTAAACTCAACCAAAGGTAACATGCAAATATATCCAATCAGACAACAGGGAGGCTGCAAAAAATCTGAAGTCTATATTCAGCAATTTAAACACATGCAATCCTGCACATGTCATATTCAGACACCAAATATTACTTAGGGAGCTCTTTTAGGCTGCTGATTTGAAGCCAGGGACCACTGAGCACTCCAGGGGTCGCAAGGCGCAAGCCAGGGATCGCAGCGGCTCACCCCTGGCTTTCCCTAGTTGAGTCTTTGCCTTTAAATATTGCACTGGTCGTGCGTTGTATGCAATATAACTGTCAGTGCAGAATTACACTGATATGGATGCAATCTAAGCAGGGCTTTAAGTGGGATTAAATAGGTGGCTTACTCTAAAAGAGGCTTGGACAAAGAAATATAACTAGGAATCTTTTCCAAGTGATGTGTCCTAAATAATTAAGGGCCTAGCTTAAAACACATAAACTAAAATCCTGTGCTTTGTGCCACTCGACCAGTATACTGGTGCCTCCCAGTGAACTTTCTGCTATTGCACCCAGAAATAGCACACAATAACGGACACATGCCTAAAACAAGTAAGATCTATTGGCTTTGCCAATGCATGTTAACAATAAAAGGTGAATAAGTAACAACAATAGTTTTGTTGTGAATAATTCGAATTGAAAATGTTTAAATTCTCAAAATATGAGACAGTCAACTAAACATTGCTAAGGTCTGTGAAAGGGATGGTGGTCTTCGGAGTATCGCAATCAGTCCCGTTCTCCCCTTCGCACCACATCTTTCTGAAATCCTCCATCTGCTTATCCCATGCCCAGGGGCGGCTCCTCCACAATCGCGGAGGAGCGTCACCCCACTGGCTCAGAGCCAGCAAGTGAAAAATAAAACGATATTCTATCATCGTTTTATTTTTCACCTGCTGGCTGAGTCAGCGTGCATAGGGAGGGGCCGGGCCGGGGCCATGGAAGGAGGGAGGAGGACTGGTTTGTGCACTTCTAAGTACGCATGTGTGTTTGGCCGTCTTAGGCCGGCCAAACACACATGCGCACTTGGGTTTCTCCAACCGGGCTGTAGTCAGTCAGTCAAACATTTTTTTTATTGGATGGTTAATTAAAACCTTGAGAATATAAAACATTTAAAAGGCATGTTATACAAAGAACGATAAAGAAAAAAAAAAATTGTGGGGCAATCTAACACAGACAGACAGATCTATTACTGTTAGATTAGAGGCGTTGCAATTGTTAAAACTCAGTTGCAAGACAGTCAGAATATAAAGTGCTTATTGTCCATAGTGCAGAGAGTTGACAGTCGGCAATCGTCTCTGGGCTTTGTTGTATTTTTTTTTAAGAAGATCCTGCACTGCTTTAAAGAATTTGCCTATTTTTTCCAGTTTGAAGAGGACCATGGTGCTAAAAATCCAGCTCATGGCATTGTTGCATGTTCTTCTGCCATTAAGTAAGTGGACCAAGGACTATTTTTAGTTTTGAAAATGTTCTGAAGGATAAATTTCAGGGTGCAGGGCATAGCTGAGATGCATCTATAATAGTATTTTAGAAAGGTCCCCATACCGGCCCATTTAATGCCCTCCAGGCCAAAATCAAGTCTCACCAGAGATCCCCTGGTGTTATAAGGCAACCTAAACACTCTTTTGTAGACTTTTAGATGTAGTATTTCCATAGTTTTGATGAGTTAGCCCAGGAAGGCCTCGCTGCCGTAAGTGATTGCAGATGGTCATACGGCCTTGAGCACTTTTCGAATTGGGGCTGAAGTGAGGCTTTCGAGGGCAGAGTGCAGTTGGCAGAGTCTGGTGGTAATTAGTCCAGCCTTATCCTTTAGGCGAGTCAAATGTGTTTTAGGTGCACAGTTTGCTGAGAACCATATGCCCAGATAGTAATAGGATTTTGCTCCTGTTATTTTTAAGGGGTTACCAGTTACAATTTATTTGCTTGTGCATTCCTCCGAATGATATCACCTTTTTTTTCCAGGCGTTTACTATCCTCTTATTTGCCGTGTTGTATGTGTGAAGGGCGTTTAGGGCTCTCTGGATTCCTATTTTTGAGTTGTCAAGCAGGGCAATCTCGTCCACGTACTGCAATATTGTGATCTTAGTTGTTCCTATTTTTGGGGGAATTAAATTGGCATTGTTTAATGCCAGAGACATGTGTGCTGTGTATAGGTTAAACAGCATTGGAGCTAGGACGTATCCTAGCTTTAGCCCTTGGTAAGTGTTGATCTTCCTGGTTAACGCGGTGTCTGATAGCTTGACCCTCACCCAAGTTGATGAATACAATGATATGATGGCACTAAGCAGTTCGCTTGGGATACCCCACACCTAGAGTTTGCTCCATAGAATGCCCCTATCCACCAGGTCGAATGCCGACGTATAATCCACAAAGCATGCATAAAGGGCTGAAGTCTTCTGGCTGTTCGCCTGATGGGCGAAGTAAGATAGAGTGACTATGTTATCCAGTGTGGAGGAGTTAGGTCTAAAGTCTGTTAGGCAAAATGGAATTATTGCATTTGTTGTTGCCCATGTCTCAAGGTCTTTTAAAATAGCAGAGGCGTAGATCTTGGTCTCAATGTCCAATAAGGCAATCAGTGTTAGACCCGCAAAATGGAACTCCTCAGAACCGGAATGCTGCTCAAATTGGTCCACCTCCTGACATCTCCAACTCTATGATTTTATATATACATAGAGTAGTGAAGTGGTCAAGCGAGGGATGGGGAATAAGGAAAGGGACTGCAGGGAAATGGAAGCTGTGGAAGAAACAACACAAAGAATGAGTAAGGCACACAACCCCAGTCTACTCTCTGTAAGTCTCACTAAGAACATGGAGATATATACCTTAAAACATATAGTCACAATGTCCTACGTGACCGTACTCCAAAACTATAATCATCGGTTCATTTCTTCCTGCTAGATCCTACTAAAATAAGAACACGGGGAATTAGCACCATCCTACATGCAGCTTACATTCAAACCATACTACTAAAGTAATGTAAAACACCATACATTCTACATACCGCATACAGGGAGATGAAAGGACAGTTTATAAGGATCCAAGTCTTGTCAATTATGAATACATACTCCTGTACTCATGGTAATGTTATTTGCAAAGAGACCATAAATATATTCTTTATCAAGGAAGTCCAATGCACCTCTTCACGTTCACAATGAACGCTAATTCACAAGATCCAATGAAATAACTGAAGATAGCAAGTTACTTGCCCAAACAAAAAAAGGTACCGGAAACAATGGTTACGTAACCTAGTTTCAAACAGTAAGTTCAAACGGTAGAAATTAAATTACCTTTCAGCCCAGAAGCCTTTTTTAACAGCAAGAGAAAACAAAAAGAACGGCTGTGAAGAGAATCATTGACTCCGTTGGTGCAGCTCAGTTTTTCCCCCCTCCTGCACTGGAGTTATTGCGAGACCACAATACCTCTATGAAGAATCCTCGAGGTCACTGGCCGTGGACGCGGTGAAGAAGCTTTGTCATAACCGTGCGTGTGAGCAGAGCCCTGCAAACACACGCCGGATTTCTCTGCAAATACACGGAAGAGGACCCTTCCTCCCTGTGCAGACTTTAGCGAAACACAATACCCGATCAGCCGATACGGGTCTCTGAGTTCAACCGGAACGAAAATTACGCATGCCGGGTACGAGCGTCAGCCGTCATAAATACCCATGAGCCTCGTCCTAACATCATGGGAAACGTAGTTCTCCTCATGTCGGTCAGTCGCGATGTGGTAGGCGCTTCGGCCCGCTGTTCCTGACAGTACGCCCCCCTCCCAAGTGCCTCTTTGCACCTGGCTTGGCAGGGTGGGCAGCATGGAAGGCGCAAATCGCCACAGGGGCATGGATATTCAGAACAGGCTCCCAAGAATCATCCTCCGAGGAGTATCCCTTCCATAAGACCAGATACCACAACTGACCCTTTCTATATTTAGAATCCAAAATGCGACGCACTTTGTATTCCAGGTGCCCATCACGAATAACAGGGGGAACAGCTCTCCTCCTCGCAGGTTTCAGAAGGCTGCAGTGGAACACCGGATGGATCCTCAAGGTGTTAGGCAATCGGAGCCTATAGGCGACTGGATTGATCTGTTTTAGCACGGTGTAAGGACCTATAAACCTGGGGTGGAAAATGCTGCGTACTCTGAAGCAAATATTTTTAGTAGACAACTACACCTTGTCCCCTGGTTTGTACTCGGGTCCATCTCTCCGATGCCGATCCGCCCACTTTTTGTATTGTTGTTTATCCCGGATGAGGTGGGCTCGGACCCTCTGATGGATGGAGTGAATTTTCCATATGCGACTCCTCACCTCTGGTTGGTCATCGAGGTCGCTGGGCAAGGATATCGGCAAGATTTTTGCATTGAATCCATTGTTTGCGAAAAAAGGTGATCCTCCTAAGGAGCTGTGCCAAGAATTGTTATAAGCTAGTTCTGCCAACCATAACAAAGAGATCCAGGACTCTTCAGCCTCCTTAGCATAGCAACGCAAATACTTCTTTAGGGTTTGGTTAAGCCTTTTAGTCTGGCCATCCGTTTGCGGATGGAAGCTGGTGGACAACGCAGGAGAAACTTGTAGAGCTTTGCACCACATCCGCCAAAAACGAGCTATGAACTGGGGCCCTCGGTCTGTAACTATGGTATTTCGTAGGCCGTGTAATCGCACTACATGTTCGAGCAGTAGTTGAGCCGTCTGTCCTGCTGTTGGTAAGTTAGTACAAGGAATGAAATGCCCCATCTTGGTGAGGCCGTCCACCACTACCAGAATAGCTGTTTTGCCTTGATCGTTAGGTAGGCCTGTAATGAAATCCATGCTGATGTTCTGCCATGGTTGTGTGGGAGTTGGCATAGGCACTAATTTTCCTTTTGCTTTGACGGTTTCTTTTTGGACCTAGCACAGACCTCACATTCCGCTACCCAAGACTTCACGTCTTTGGTTAGAGTGTCCCACCAGAAGTGTCATTGTATCAGTTGTATAGTTTTTTTACTACCCTGATGCCCTGCAAGGATGGAACTATGGCACCAGTTGAACGCTTTACGTTGGATCGTTTTGGACGGCAGATAGAGTTTGTGGTCAAAAAAGGGCAGGCCTTGTTTTATGCTTCTCTGAGCATGTACACCCACCCATTGATTCCAGGTATCTGCTGAGTGAACTTTCTTTACTTCTTCCAAGAAGTTATTCACGGTCACTGCACACAATACTCTTGAGGGGGCTATAATGGCATCATTATGTGTTCTCCGAGGGAGGCTGTCTATGCCCTGTCTCAACAAGGTGTCCGCTTTTCTGTTCTCTGCCCCAGGTCTGAACGTGATGACAAAATCGTATTCTGTAAAGAAAAGCATCCACCTCATTTGCCTCTGCGACAGCTGTCTAGCTGTCTTCATGTACTGAAGGTTTCTGTGATCGGTATATACCGTTGTTTGATGTATTGACCCCCACAGATATTGTCTCCATTCCTGAAACGCCTTTTTAATGGCTAGCAGCTCTTTTTCTGCAATTGTGTAGTTGAGTTCTGCCGCGCTGAGTTTCTTGGACATATAGGCCACAGGGTGTAGTTGTCCTGTCTGTTTATCTCTTTGAGAAAGCACAGCCCCTATAGTCACATCTGAGGCATCTGCTTCTACTATGGGGAGATCGGTTTGTGGGTGTCTCAGAACGTGAGCTGTAGTAAATGCCTTTTTTAGGAGTATAAAGACCTCCCCTGCATCGCTGGTCCAAACCAAGGGTTCTCATTTTCTTAGCAGTCTCGTAATAGGAGCTACCACATGTGAAAAGTGCATGATGAATCTACGGTAGTAGTTAGCGAATCCTAGAAAGCTCTGTACATCATGCACATTGGTCAGAACGGGCCATTCCTGAACCGCTTTCACCTTTCTTTCTGTCACACACAGTCCTGATGGACACAACATCACTCCTAAAAACTCAACTTCATACACATGGAAGTCGCATTTACTCAACTTACAAAAAAAGGAGTATTCTCTTAATTTCTGCAACACCAAAAGAACGTGACGCCCATGCACTGTTTCATTCTCAGAATAGACTAGGATGTCGTATATGTATACCACCACAAAGGTGTCGATGTATTTTTTTAGTACATCGTTTAAAAAATACTGAAAGGCCGCAGGGGCGTTGCACAGCCCAGACGGCATGACAGTATATTCAAACAACCCATAACGGGTTTTGAAGGCGGTCTTCCACTCATCCCCCTCTCTAATCCTAATCAAATGGTAGGCACCCCTCAAATCAAGTTTGGTATAAATCGTAGCCTCTTTCACTTGGTCCAAGAGCACTGAAACTAGAGGAAGGGGGTATCTATTTTTAACCGTATTCTGGTTTAACATGCGATAATCGATGCACGTTCTTAAATCCCCATTTGCTTTTGATATAAAAAAAAGGGGAGAGGCTGCCGGGGACCGAGAGGGGCGAATAAACCCATTTTCAAGATAATGGTCTAAGTAGTCTCTCAGATGCTTGTTTCGGATACCGATAAAGCATACACTCTGCAGGATGGCAGAGTGGCCCCTGTTATCAGATCTATCTGACAGTCATAGACTCTATGGGGAGGAAGCTTTTCTGCCTGGATTACACTGAATACATCCTGATATTGAGCATACTCTGAGGGTAACACTACAGACTTTTCCGCTGCTGTGGCAAGACACCAGGAGTGTGCCAGTGCGCTGACTTGGGAGATATCATTCTTCATACAGGTAGATTTGCACTCCTCCGATAGGAAGTGCACGGATTTCTCTCTCCAATTTATGGTAGGGTTGTGGTGCCACAACCAAGGCATACCCAAAATAATCTCATACTGCGGGGCGACGATAATATTTATGGATAGTCTAACTGTCTCTGTCTGTTCTGTCACCGGCCCAGATGTCAAAGGTTTTCCATCGACCGCTAACACTTTCTCGGGAACTTCTCTGATAACTCTGGTCAATGCAAGTTCCTGAACCAACCCTTGATCGATAAAGTTGCCTGTGGCCCCAGAGTCAATGATTACTGTCACTGAGTGAGAAGACTCCATAACTTTCAGCTCCATTGGAACCAAAATGTGAGCTTCTGTCTCCCTTCCCTCAGATGCCGATAAAGAAGGTACTTTCCATTTAACTTCTTCTTCATCTGGTTCCGGAAAAACAAGTAAGTTGTTCTCGGTTGGTTCGGTTTTCTTTTGCAGAACTGAGACTGCTACCCTCTTCCCTGATGTGAGGTTGTTAAAGGATTTAGGCCTGGAAGGGCATTCAAGTACGAAGTGCCCCTTCTTCCCGCAGTACATTCACTGCCCATTTGCCCTACGTGCTTCTCTTTCTTCTTTAGAGAGAGGAGATCTGATTGCTCCCACTTCCATAGGCTCGGCACCTGGTTCAGATTCCACAAAAGGTTTCCTAACCCCCTTATCATATCTGTGTCTCCACCGCTCACTTCTTCTCTTCTGCCCCCCTCTTTCAGATAATTTATGATACAACCTGAGAGTAAGGTTCATTAAGTCAGTGCAGTTAGTGGGTTGAGGATCGATCTGAGCGAGGATGTCCTTCATGTCGTCTCTTAAACCCTGATAATATAAAGACATCCTTTTTTCTTCAGGTCATACTGTCTCTGCTACAAGGCGGTTAAATTATGTTAAATAGGTTACCAGATCCCTCTTCCCCTGCTTTAACTCTTAAAACTCATAACGCTTCTGACATGGAATGTGGCTGGGCTATCAAGACTATTAAATTCAGAAACCGCGAAATCATTGTTAATGGCATCTGATGTACTCTTTCTACAAGAAACGTGGTCATTAACTCCACCAACAATCACTGGCTTCCAAGGGGTCCATCAAGCAGCAAAGAAAAAAAACTTCTTTGGGAGGAGGCCTGTCAATCTATCTTAATCTCAACCTGAAACTAATGATAACAAAAATTCCATCTCAAGACAAGATGCTTTAAGTGCTCGCATTGGAGAAACTTAAGACAACAGCCTCCCGAATTAAGATGTATGAATTTTGAGATTCCTATGCCCCATTCCTCAGGAATAGACTTACATTCCAGTATAGCTTCTGCCAGTGGGTTTGTTTTAAATGTTAAGACTGTGGCTTCCTTCCTGTTACTGCACTCCAGGGTATATTTGAACTCTACACTCAGGATGTCCTCAGACTCAATTTTCAACTTTTTGGGGATGGCCTGAAACAGCCTTAATAAATTGGAGTGATTCAGGACATCCAGGCTCCCCTCTGAAGGGTAGTATGGAGTGAGGACCAGCTTAGTCGGTCGGTCCTCGCCCGAACATTTTTCAGTTTGTCCTTCATTGCGAGTTTGGGCTAGGGGGAAAAGTTCATTGGAGGTTGGTCTTATCCTGTAGCGCAGAGTTGATGTTCCTTGTGGATCAACATTTTCTTCTACAGATGAGTTAACTTCCTGCGGAGCTTCTATCGGCACCCAGCCAGATGATTGCTGAGCCGTCTGTGTACGGGTGATAGACAATGAAGGTGGAAATAAGGGGCTTTGGGCTAAGGTGGAACTTGAATTTTGCTTGAGTGGAGCGATAGCTAGAGTCACGGTGCCGTGGGATAAAGGTGCAGTCGACTGCACTGATTCTGGTTCTTTCGTCTTGTTTCCTCTATTTCTGGGCAGAGTTTCCTTCTGGTCTTGCATAGTTGATTGTTGCAACCCCTGTAGATGTGTTCCTGGTGCAGTAAGTAATATTGCTAAGCTTTGTGCCATAATAGAGTTTGTGTTTGACTTAGATAGAGTGGGTGGTGAAGCCAGAGTTACATGGAGTGGGGAAGCAATCGATTGGGTAGGTTTTTATTTGTTGTTCTCTTTTCCACTGCCTTTGAACATTGGCTATACGCTGGACAAGTTGTTGTAGGGTGTTTTTTGCTTAGGTGGCAGCTGATTTGAGAAACGTACTTTCTTGGCTTTACTTCTGGCCTTCTTTTATCTTTTTCTTTGCTCTTTTTGATAAGGCGACGGACCATTGGTTTTCTCCAGGTGTTGTTCTACCATTAAAATGATCGTGAAAAGTTTTATCCTTCACTTCTAGAACCGGTTCCTGCACTAAGGGAGGTTGGGAGACTCCCTTAGTGTAGTTTCCGGCCAGAGTGTGCGGAGAAGATTTTGAGAGAACTTTCATTGTTGACGTTGTGCCCGGCAGTGAAGATGTTAATGAAGTTACCTTACCAGCAGGCTCCTATATGCAGGTCGCTCTGTTGGTTTTGGATCAGGCCTCCTAAGGGTGCTTCTTACTTGTAGTTGTAAGGCCGATTTCATGTCCGTTATCATTAGGTTCAGGGCGTCTGGCAGGGTACACAATTTCTCTGCAATCTGATGGCAGGTGCATGAGGGGCAAGGGATTTGTGTGCCTCCAGCATTTTTTTATCTCTCTGCCAGGGAGCTGACTTTTTCCTCTATTTTTAGTATTGAGATGGCCTCAGTCAGTCAGTCAGATGGCCAAAGCTTGAATTAAATCAAGTTGCAGTTCCAATTTGTCAGACTGCCATGTCAGGGCATTTACTGGGGTGGCTAAAGTGGCATTTTTGGAAGCTAATAGGTTGTCTTGTTCGTTGTTATTTTTAGTGTTTTTGTTGGCAGATGATATAAGGTTTACCAGGATACTCGTGCTCCACTTGGAGCTATGATCTGGTAATGGTTGGAGCACTTGCTGCTGAATTGCTTCCTCTAGCTCTATGATATTTGTTTTGTTTTGATCCTTGTCACAAAGCAGAGCCCCAAATAGGCCCTGGCCTACGTCAGTTCTCCATTGACTCCATTTAACGACTTCAGGATCTACTTGTTCAGGTGACCTACGATTAAAGCCTACTGTGCCATGTTGTCCTTTGCCACCTTTTTTCTCCTAATGGCTGTGGATCTGAGCAGCCGTAGTTGTATTGTTTGTTTTAAGCGGGGTTTGGGCCTTCAACAGGCTGTCCGTAGAGGTTGAAAGGCAGGTTGTAATGTAGGTAGCATTTTCGCCTTTTTGGTCTTTTCCCATGGCGTTAGTTGGTAGCTCAATTTCTGCCAACATGCTATCCGAAGGGCTTTCCGACGATATTTCTATTAGAGTGCTAATTAGTGATTGCTGATGCACCTGGTTGTGTCTACTGTTTTCTCTGTGGGAGGTGTTATGAGGGACATTATATCTGCAGTGGGGGCTGGTGTAGCCTCTGACCCTCCGTTGAGATCCCTTTTCCTGATTGAGTCAGGAGCTTGTAGATGGACTTGTTGAGGTTGTTTTTTATAGAAATAATCAGCTATTGATATTTTCTTGCCGTTTCTTGAATACCACCAGTGCTAGTAGAGCTGGCCTTTTTTCTGTCCTTGCGGTCCTTTGCTATGGATGTGGACATAGATGTTATTGTTAAAGTAATGGGAGCGGGTTCGCAAGCTGCGTCTTTAGTGGATTTGATGGCTTCTAGGGTCTCCGAAGTTGGTATGCCTGTCTTATTGAGATTGCGGCTGGTTATGGCACTATAAGATAGAGGTGTACGTAATTCGTCCTCAATAATCATCAGCGTGCCAATCGCTTCAGGTGGTTTTTGATCTGGGCTCTTATGTCTTGGCGTTTTTACGCCTTTCTTTTTGCCGTGGCATTGGCACGTCGTTGATGGAATATTCTATGTGATAATTTCCATCCCTGGAGGAAAGGATATGCCCTCCTAGTTACATCTTGACTGGGGGTCTTGACTGCCCTATAATGATATCAACTACTCTGGATGGACTGGGCTTCAGGTGAAGACATTCAGGCAGAATTTAGAGGTTTGGCTACAGTGAAATGCATCAAACAGGTGTCGAACAGCCGGGTTTGGGAAACAGCACAGACTCCCTGTCTTGAGCAGAGCATCAAAGCAGCCCGCACAGGCCAATCCCCGCTCTGCTCTCATAGCATGAGAGCAGCGCAGGGATTGCAGAGGGACTCTGTGATGCTGTCCCAGTGTCTGCTGGGACCAGGAAGAATACCGAGGCGTGATGCGATGCGGGAGGCGACCGGCAGCTTCCGGTAAGTTACTTTTAAAAAATATATATTTTATTAACCCCCCACACTCTCCCTCCCCCTCTGCCCCCGCATCCTCTCCACTCACCCCACCACTTTTTGTTTTGGGGCGGCCACCACTGCCCATGCCTCATCTTTTTCCTCTTCAGAATGTACAAGCTTGCATCTCTATCACCTCACCACCCCCTCACACACACCGCACACCACTCACTTGCAAACACTGCATTTTCTTTCACTTTCACCCTGTCAATATTCTCACTGCTTTGTACCTTCTTCATATACTTTCCCATAGAATAATTATAACAGAAGGAGCATCTGACCCTTGTGCTGTGTGTTCTGCAGAGAGGCCAAGGACTGGATGAGCATGTGTCCTAAACACCTTTATGATCCACTGACAGCAACTGTGATAAACTCGCCCTACCTTCAGCTTGGAATTCAGAACTCTCGTTTGTGTTTATTATAAACATTCACCTGCAACCTCTACTCTCCCAGACACTAAGAGGCATCTCAGTTCATAGTATGTGCTATGTGTTGCATAAAAAAACTGTAGAAGCACAATAGCCTGGAAACAGCAAATATTCTTAGGGAATGCATGATTATATAAAACATGCGAATTGTAAACTGGGACTGTGTAGCTGGCATGGTTTACTTTAATATTTTTAAAGTGATTGTTGAGAAATTAGTGTTTTTTCCTGTTAAAGTTAAGGAGATCAACATAGGGCTTGTTGAGGAACAGTTTCCATTAATTGCTGCCAGTTCCAAGACCCGGCAGGACCCATCCCAATTAAAGCCCTAAATCTATGTATTGTAGTCCCATATCAGTAAGTTGCACAGTATTAGCGTCCTATCTAAATCATTTCCCTTTTGGCACTTTAACACTATCAATTGTGAGCATCATTGGGAGTGGTCTGACAATGTTATGTTTAAAGGGGAATTTACTATAGATTGTTTCATTGTAACGTGTCTTTCCTTTCATCAGTGGAAGCTCAGATATGAGTGGTTTTTCGTGAGAATTTGTAGAACCGCAGCGTCTACCTGAGCCTTAATTGTATGTTGTGATTTTTCTGGGGGGGAAACAATGCTTTTGTTTTAGGATTCTAGGGAGTAATTGAATGCTATGCAAATTGAGTGGATAGGAAGCATTAACAAATTAAAGCAAGAGTCCAAGCATAGAGAAAGTGGCAGAACCCCCCCATTGCCCTAAAAATCTTGAAGAACTGAGGATGAGCATCAGCTACGCACTAAGCCTGGGTAGAGTTCGCGGAGTTCCGCTATATGACACTCTGCGAAATGCAAAAAAAACTCTGCTGTGCTACGCGGAGCTCCGCAAGCAGCGCAGTGCGTTAGATAAATGACGTTTGCGGTGATTTTCAGCGCCAGGTGTTTGTCCGTACTGTGCAATCATCGCGAACGGCACCATGCACAGCGCAGGCGGGTGCTGCTTCCTTTCTGCCGCTCGAGTAGATTTTTTACTCGAGCAGCAGCTTTCTCAACATGAACTGACCCCTCGCAATGAGAAATCCGACCGCACGTGTTGAGAAATCTCGCCGGGAGGTTGATTTTCCGTACTCGCCAACTTCACGTTGACGATCGTGAATGAGGAAAAATCTCGCCGGGAGGTGGATTTTCCTCGTTCGCCAACTTCAGGTTGACGAGCGAGGAAAAAAACTCCGAGCTCCGCGTAACGCAGAGTGCGGAAAACTCCGCAAACCGCACGAGCGGAGCGGAGTTTATCGCCCAGACTTACTACGCACCAGTAGTATCTGAACTTGTGTCCTTCTACAGTAAGGTTTAAAATAATATGGATGGCATGCCTCTTAGGATGGGAACATTTAAAAAGCAGTACATTTCACCAACTTGATATTGAAGCTACACAGTCTCTTCTTAAGCTGGGAAAAACAAATGGTGAGAAAAATAGTCAGACCGAAAGTCCTGCTTCCTTAAATTTCTTTATGTGTATTTTGTTAAAATACATTTTATACTAATTTTTTTAATATCAAGTTTTAAATATTGTACTATGTAAAAATCATCAAAAAATATTGTTAATTCAAATTTATTGTGGTACAGAACTTCATTTTCAAGAATATTGTTTATTTGGCACATGTATTGTTCTCAAGAGTATTGTCGTTTTTAACAGCGTTTTCTTTAATAAAGTTGTAAAAATATTGTTTAAAAAAAAAAAATGTAATATGTTCTGATTAACATTATTTTTAGGTGTTACTATTGTTAGTATAATTGTTAATAATTTTTTAGTAAATTGCTTGTAATTATGAGTGTTATAATAATGTATTTGTAAATGTAATTAGTTATTATAGTGTACTGGTGGGTTGTTGGCTTTGTCGGGGAATAGGGTGGGAAGTTAATTAAAGTATAAATAATCTAAATGTAATGGTAATTTTTTTTTATTCTTTATTTAATTGAGTATTAATTATGTTAACTGTTAATTGTTACATTATGTTTATTTTAATATATATTTTTATTGTATTGTGGGAACAGGGTGGGAAGGCAAGTAAAATATAAACGAGTTACATTTATTGATAATTCTTCTTTCCAATTAATTGTTTAATACATAATTGTAATTGTTTAATTGTTACATTATTTCGTATCTTAATTTGTCATTTTTAATATATATTTTAATGGTACTAATAGTAGTAAGCTATATTTAGTAGAGGATTGTTGGGTTTGTAGAGGAATAGGCTGGGCAGTTATATAGTAGTAAGCTATATTTAGTAGAGGATTGTTGGGTTTGTAGAGGAATAGGCTGGGCAGTTAAGTGAATTAAAGAAATATGAATGTTGATTTTAGTTTTAATTTTAATTAAGTATAAAATTAAATATTCATTATGTAGATGAATACAATTTTAATGTTGTTTAATGTTTCAGATTTTTTTTTTTTAATATGTGTATTTTAATGTATGTTTATTGTGAATTTATTTTTTCTACTATGTTATTTTTGGTAGTGGTATAGGGTGGGAAGATTTCTAAGTTATAGTATTTGCTGCATTCATTAGTTTTTTACGTTATGGCATATTTGATAATTGATTATGTATAATTTTACTGTTTTTATGTTAAACATTTTGTGTTTTTAATAATTAATTAATTTAATTGTATGTCTTGTTGAAATTTTGTATTTGAATTTTTTTTTACTATTTTAAATAAAATAATTCGGTATTTATTTTAAAACTTTGCATTTTTTGTAGTTAGGCAAGTGAATGTTACTGTATTTTTTATTTTTAAAATATTTCCTTTATGATTTACAAACTTTTCCTATTTTTATCACATAATATAGTATTTATTTTTTATATGTACTATAATTTTCCAAAGTCCAACATTTTTCCATACTGTTGCTTACACTGGTATGGGAATAGTAAATTTAACTCTTTCAAAGTCCAACGCTTCCCATATTGTTGCTTAGACTGGAGTCTGAATAGTCCCCAAAAAACCTACATATAGTATAAGAACTCAGATCAGTCCTTGGTTCAATGAGATATTGACCCATGCAAAGAAAGATTGCAAGGGTCTGGAACGCGCCTGGAGACGCTCCTACGACCCAGCCCAAAAAGTTCAATATCGATCTGCCATCAAAGCCTACCACAAACTTATTCGGAAGTCCAGGGCCGATTACTTTACACTTAGAATTAAAAGAAGCAGTAACCCTGCGAAAAGTATCTTCTCTCTTGTTAATGATCTGCGGAAACCGATCACGGTAGCAGAACCCACCATCTTTCGAACACTCAGTGCGATGATCTGGCAAACTACTTTACTAGTAAGGTAGAGAATATCTACAAAAACTTCCCTGCCACTACTGGCTATGTGAGCCGGAAGCCACAGACGAAAACCCTAGGCTCCTCTCTTCTTTCCTTCCCTCCACTATCTTACACAGAGTTTTGTACTCTTAGCAGTAAAATTAAATCGGGCTCACCAGCTGATCCACTCAAGCCAGACCAGTTCCAGAAATTCCAAGAACACCTTCTACCGGTCTGCTGTGAGCTGTTAAATCTGTCACTGTCGACGGCACTGACACCCACCCCATGGAAACATGTCAAAGTTATCCCTCTGTTAAAAAAAACCCTCTCTGGATATAGCTTAACCAGAAAACTTTTGCCCCATTTCCTTGCTTCCCTTCCTGGCTAAAACTACGGCATCTTACGTCAACTCTATTCTAACCAAATTTGTGGAGTCCAATGATATCCTGGACTCTTCTCAGAATGGCTTTAGATCCCACCACAGTACTGAATCCACTTTGTTGGCGGTCACTGAACATCTGCGAGGCTCTTTAGATGAGGGCAACACCTCTGCCCTGATCCTACTCGATCTAAGTGCTGCATTTGACACAGTATCTCATGAGATCCTGTTGCGGCGCTTACAGAAGATAGGTGTTGCTGGTGCTGCCTTAAACTGGTTCAGGTCATTTCTCTGTGGGAGATCTTTTCAGGTTGTTGCCCCCCCTTATTGTTCACAGGGACACACCGTACGCCATGGAGTTCCCCAGGGATCGGCGCTGAGCCCCACGCTATTTAACATGGACATACAACCTCTTGCCGTAGTGGCGAAAGATAGGGGGCTGTCACTAGTATCCCATGCTGACAACACTCAGCTTGTGGTCTCCTTTTCCAACAACTCTAGCCAGAGTCTGACCAAGTTTCGCGACGATATGATGGCCGTCGCGGACTGGATGTCGGATAACTGACTGCAGCTTAATGCCAGTAAATCGAAGATTCTCCTTTTAGGAAGAGATACCCATATATGGGACGATCAGTGGTGGCCCCCATCGCTAGGGCCAGCCCCCCTGCCCAAAGAGGCCATAAAAAATCTTGGTGTCTGGGTAGACAGTGCATTGTCCTATGAAGCACAGACGAAATCAGTGGCGGGTGTCTGCTTTGGACTTTTACGAGGACTTAAGCCTTTACTTGGGTTCTTTGACCCACAAACGTGCTAGATCATTATCCAGGCCACTATACTTTCTAGACTGGATTATTGCAATTCTCTGTATCTGGGCACAAACAAATCTGTGATCCAACGTCTTCAGAGGGCTCAAAATGCCGCAGTGCGAGCTTTGTTCGCACTCCCTAAATTTTGCTCAGTTTCTAAACTCAGTCTTAAAATACACTGGCTTCCGGACAAGAGAATCCACTTTAAGACACTGTGCATTGCTCACAGAATCCTAACCTCTCAAGCGCCCCTATCTTATCCAATCTACTACTACACCGTGAGCTGTGCTCTGCGGACCTCCACCTGGCTTGTGTTCCCCGAGTCAGAAGAGCAAGAGGGGGAGGGCGATTGTTCCGTGTGAAGGCAGCAGCCATCTGGAACGCACTCCCAGTGACTATCGGGAGCATCCAGGATCACTGGGCTTTCAGAAAGGCCGTGAAGACTTGGTTTTTCCCAGCCTAATCCCTTGCCCTATCTCTCCTCCGCATTCTGATCTGGAACTAGCACTGGGATGCCTCGTTGCTGGGGCAGCCATGTGCTCTATGAATCTATTAACATAACATAACATAAACCTAACCACTCCAATGTCCAACACTTTTCCTACTGTTGCTTAGAGTATTTTTTTAATATTTAATTTAACACTTTTTATATTAGTTCTTTAATTTTTTTGCAGTTTTAGATATTTAGAAATCTTTATATTTATTCAGCATAATGCTTTAGGATTAACTGTGTTTCGTCACATTTCAAAATACACAGGCACCTGCCTTCATCTATGGGCCCACAGTGAAAACTGAGCAGCAACCAATGTAATTCAGCAAGAAGGCACATAGCATAAATTCTCCAACCCACACCCTAGCTACATAGCTAAAAAGGAGCATCAAGAAAAACAAACTGAGAGAAGGAAAAAGAGAGGGAAAAAACTTGATAACCAAACACCAAATCCCCAGCATCCCTCCTCCGGTCCCCTCTCCCTCCCAGGGATGACCTCCCATGTGTTATTAACATGCCTTATCAGGCTAACTGAAACTAAAAGCTGTCTCTAAATCTGGGTCAGCCCTGTCTCTAGGTTTGAGGAGTTTTGGGGCTCATCGCCGAAATCCTAGGAACATGTAAATATTTGATGCATGTAACCTCTAAAACCTCTGTCGACAGTGTGCTTAAGCAGGGTTTTCAAGTGATTGTAAGCTTTCTCTTCTGCCATTGAGACCCAATGGAATCTTCTCCATCCCTAAAATGTACTAAACATGGCCTAACCAGTTTCTATAAGTAGGTGGAGCCTCTTTACCCAAATGGCTCAGGGTAGTCTGCTTGGCTGCCCCTAACAAGAGGGATATCTGCCGACCTCCGATTGAATATAAAAGGTAAGAGAGGCAATCTGCTAGCCCCCAGGATAATGTAGGCAGGAAACCGGAGCAACTCAATCCCATACATTCAGTCTACCTCATCTAAAATGCCTGTCCAATATTTTTGAAATTTAGGACAATTCATAGCAATTGGAGGAGGGACACCAGAGTTGTCACAGTTCCTCCAGCAGGGGTTGCTTCTTGAACGGGCCCACCTGTGCACCCTTTTGGGCATATAGTACCAATATGTCACAATTTTAATGAGTGGTTCCATCATGGATATGCTTAAGGTGCCCAACAGAAGCCTTGCTAAAACTTCGGCCCACTCTTTATCTGTAAACTGTCACTCAATGTCTGCCTCCCATGGTGGTTGGTCTGCTGTTCATGCCCTGGAAGGCTTGGAATTAAGGGCTTTGTAAATTTCAGATGTTAGTCGCCAGTCATCCATCTTGAGAAGAATCCATTTCTCAAAGGCAGTGATATGTCTGGAGGACTTCGATTTCACCGCTCTATGAGTTACATAATGGTTTACCTGAAGATAGCATAGCCTCTCCAAATTGGTAAGGCATATTCCCTCCGGATTTGGTCAAACAGCTTAGTGCTCTGGTGGTCAAAAAAATCACCCACTCTCTTGCAATTACCCTGATGCCATTCGAGAAACACGGATTGGTCCATATCCGGGGAAAAATTCAGATTTCCCATTATGGGAGAAAGAATGGATGGGTGCGTAAGAGGAAAGATTTTTTCAAAGCATAACCGTGTCATGCGTTGTACGTTTAATATGGGATGAGTAGATGCCCCGTGATTAGGATCTTCTAGATAGCCAAGGAGTCTTAGAGATAAGATTGCCCACAATTGTTTGATCAATAAAGCACCAGGAATTTTCCATGGCTTTCCGTCCCCATTCCACCATATGTAAGTTGAGCTGCATGATAGTAATTTATGGTATGTGGGGCCCGAGGCCTCCCTCAGACATGGGGACATACATTGTAGTCTTCAACAGCCTAGCTATCTTGTCCCCGCAAATACAATTTTTGATGGTGCTCTGAATTTCATTCAGTACTCCTGGCGGCCGGCCGCAAGGGAAGAGATTTTGATAAGTATAAGAATCTAGGCAACACAGACATTTTAACAATGGGAATGTGCCCCTTCCACGAGAGGTTACCAGTGTGTCACTTAGGAAGCTCAGCTCGAAGTGTTTAAAGAAGTTCCACGTAGTTTACCTGGACAGTGCCCTCTAAATTAGGGTAAAGCTTGACTCCCAGGTGAGTAATATATTCCTTGGCCCAAGCCAAAGGATACTGTTCACTTAGTTTGTGCATTAGCCCAGATGAAAGAAAGAGGTTCAACAGCTGGGACAACTGGGGATACATTTTTAACCTTGCGACGCGGTCAATTCTAGCCAGCTTATGCAGGAGAGGTAGAAGCGAACATTCTGGGTCAGACAAGGTTAAAGCATGTCATCCGCATGCAGTCAGATTTTATGCTCCTCCCTGCCTAGATGCACCCCTTGATATTGCTGTTCCCTCTGATCACGCTTGCCAATGGCTCCATGTAGAGAGTACTCAAAAGAAGGCTCGGGGCAACTCTGCCTGGTTCCCCTTTCAATATGCAGTGAGTCAGTTGCTTTTCTGTCACCATGACTCTTGCCACAGGCTTTGCATATATACTATGTATCCATGTTCTGAATTTATGTCCTTGCCCATATTGTTCAAGAGCACGCCATACGAATGACTAATGGACCCTGTCGAACACCTTTTCTGCATTGGCAGCGAGAAACAATGCTTGAGTACGGGACCTATGTACCTCATCTATCAAGTGTAGGGCACGCTTCATGTTATCAGCCGCGTTCTGACCTGAAATAAACCTGACCTGGTTCAATGAGACCCTTCATGTAAGTGGCCAACCTCCCTGCCAATATTATAGAGAAAAGCTTAGCATCTACCTTCAGCAAGGAGATACGCCCGCATGATGAGCAGAGTGGGGGTTCTTTCCCAGGCTTGAGGATAACCACTATAGAGGCTTCGCGCATGGTGTCTGAGACAGCAAGATTTGTGGCAGAGGCATTATAAAGGAGAGTAAGAATCACAGTGAATATAGTGCAATAGGATTCATAAAATAGCCCTGTGAAGCCGTAGGGCCAGGGGCCTTCTGCAGTTTCAGCAGTGCTATCGCGGAAATTAACTCTGCTGTCTTTATCAGATTCTCTAAGACCTCAGTTTGGGCCGGCGGCAGAGATGAAAATGCAGTGCTGCCATTGCAGTCAACCATGGCCTTCTTGTCGCTCTGCTCCATCATGTATAAGGATGTATAGAAGTCACAGAACTCCCTGTGGATGCCAGTGTCTTCCCCACCAAATATCCTATTTTTGCTCAGACAGAGTTTGTTTAATATTTACTATATTTGGTAATCATTTTTTATATATTGCGGTTTTTTATTACTCACGTTTGCAAATATATTACAAAATTATTATTAACATGTAAAAATATTTTTTTATTTAGTTTATAGTATAAATAAATAAACCTAATGATTATGGGCCCGATTCACAAAAGTAATCTGAGGCAAAATCCTAACTTTACGACTTTCGGTATTCACAAAGGGTATTTAGGAGTAGTAAAGTTAGGATTTTGTCTCAGTTAAACTTAAGTTTTACTTAAGTTAAACTTAAGACCATAAGTGTGACATCGTCAGCGGAAAGAGTTGGAATCGGTAAATCAGCTAGGAGGCTGTGAGAATAGTATGTCCCAAATGCATTGGCAATATCCTGTGGATCTCGCAAATAGGCCCCGTCGTCAGAGCTTACGGCAGTCACCCACCGGCTCTCCCCCTTGCGTCTCCCCAGCCATCAAAGACATTTCCGCACTTTGTCCCTTATTTCATATACACGATGTTGCGTTGCTCGATGTCTGGCTTTGGCTGCTTCATTTGTGAGGTCTTTATATTCCCACTGTTTGAGGCTCAAAATGTGTCTAATATCTCCAATCGCATCCACCAACAGGTTAGCTTCAAGGTCCAGGATGTCTCGTTCAAGCTTCTCTATTGCAGCTCTCTTATCCTGTTTATGTCCCACTACTAAGAAGAGGGCCTGTCCTTTAATAACAGTTTTATAGGCCTCCCAAAGGGTCTGCGAGGACTCAACTGAGGACTAATTTTCTTTAAAGCATAGTTCTGCAGCTTTCACCAGACCCCTTCCCACACCCGGGATTTTAAGATACCAGTGACTTACTGTAATAGTCCTTCTTGTCTGTGATTTACCCAAAGTGTATCTTGCGCATAGTGGGGAATGATCCGAGATTCCCCTCGCCAAGTGGCGCACCTCTCGGACACTGGGGCCAATGTTAGGATAAAGTCAATACAGGAGAGAAGCTCCCATGGGCCCCAGAGTGAAACGTGGAGTGTTGTGCAGTGGGGTGGAAGGTGGGGTGGAAGGTCCGCCAAACATCAACTAAACCCATTGCGGAGATAAAGTCTGCACAGCGGGTGCGTGAACGATTTGGGTGCCTCAGGGGCAAGCGGTCTCTGTTGTCACACAATGCCATGTTAAGGTCCCCCCCAATGAGGCGCTCTCCTGCAGGGAATTCAAGCAGGAGACTGCCCAAGTCAGGGAGGGTGGTGCCGTGCATAGCCGGCGAAACATATGCCATTAGGATATTAATCGTTTTCCCTTCCCACATGCCCGAGAGGGCTGCATACCTGCCCATAGTGTCAGACCAGATTTTATTGATGGTGAGAGGGAACTGTTTCCTAATTAGAATGCCCGTACCCCTGGAGCCAGAAGTGAATACAGCATGGACCACCATTTTATATCCCCAATGGTCTAGAGCCCTCCAAGTATTGCCCATGAGGTGCGTTTCCTGTAAAAGGACCACGTCGGGAGAATGTCTTTTGATGTATTGGAGCACAACCCCACGTTTAATCTTGTCCCCAAAACCATTTATGTTGCAGGACAACAATCGCACTTCAGAAGTGATCGTATTAGTCACCATAACATTTTAGTACCGTAAACTGTCTGTCATTGTCTGTCCAATCGGGTACACCCAAAGGCCTGGGCAAGAATTTACCACGTACATTTAACCAAACCATTCCGTTCACTGTGGTGTAAGAAAACTGGTGTCAATCAGGCAAAGTAGCCCAAAGAATTAAACCAACAAGAAAACCCCCCTCCCAACCCAACCCACCCCACATAATAATCTGTAAATACCACATGAAAACTACTAAGAACAAAACCCCCCTCCCTGGATGACAGACCTAGAACTTCCCGCCTCCCCAACCAAACAAGAAGACATGACCCACCCCCATCACCCACCACCCATCCCCATAATGAAAAACGTAATGTTACCAAGAGTTCCATAGGATGATAAAGCGACCCAGAAAGGCTGGCCATCACAAGCCCCCGATCACAGTGCAGGCCCTCAAACAAAGGAGGAGGAGGGTGGGGGAGGGGAGAGAGAGAAGACCTGTCCCTCAAGAACATCGTAGTCTGGTTTACATCCTGCGACCAAAACATAGGGATACACAAGTCCATTGCCAATGTACTTTGTCACAATTCCTCCACTGTTGACGCAGGAATCGAAGTTGAAAATTAACAACTGTGAATCCGGTAGAAAGAATTACGTTGGTTGTCGCAGCAGTGAATCCCCCTCCTGCTGGTTGTCGTGTCTTGTATTCTTCTCACCGGAGGTCTCAGAGCGCAATCCCCACTGCTCCTGCCGCGCCTTGGGGTCAGAGCCCCCCCCATCTGCCATCCCTCAAGCCACTCTCGGGTCTCTTCAGGGGTCGCCAAGAACCACGTTTTCCCTTGAGATTCAACCCACAACTTCTCTGGAAAGAGCATTGAGTACTTCACCCCTTTATCTCTTAAGGCCTTCTTGACCTCCAGGAAGCTGTGCCATTGCTTTTGAACTTTCAATGTGAAATCAGGGAATAATGTTATATTGGCATTGTCAAAAGTCACTGGAGGGGCACTACGAGCTGTCTGAAGCACCACGTCACAGTCCTGAAAATTGAAGAAGCGAGCAAGAATCGGTCATGGTGGGTCCCCGGTCTACGTCACCCACCTGGGACTCTGTGAGCCCTCTCCAGGGAAAAATATTTTGAGAAGCCACGGGGTTGTAAGTTCTTAAGAATGAGATCTTCTACGAATAAGTCTGTTACGGGCCCCTCTGCCTGTTCAGTGACTCCAAGAATATGTACGTTGCTGCGCCTAAACCTGCCTTCATAATCTTCAAGCCTAGCTTCCAGAATTTTACTTGCAGCTTGTAGTTCAGTCACCAGCAGCTTTAGGACACTGGAATCCTGGCGAAGACTCGTCATCGAGGCTTCCTCTTCCTTGACTCTTGTACACATATTCCGGATGTTAGAACTGGGGGTCTCTAGTTGGCAATGGTATGCACCTTTGTCCAAATAGGGACCCTTGCTTCTAGTCAGGGTAAGGGGGCTACACTCCTAAAATAACCCCTGCTCACCCCCTTGGTAGCTTGGCACCAGCAGGCAGGCTTATCTCAGAGGCAGTGTGTAAAGCATTTGTGAACACATACAGTAATACAGTGGAAACACTACAAATGGACACTACACAGGTTTTATAAAAGTAAGTAATCTTTATATAGACTTAACACAAGACCCAAACGACAAAAATCCACAATACAGGCTTTAAGAAAATGACTTTAAAATGGTAGAAAAATAGCTTAGTTCAATGTAGATGGTAAATGCGACATGTTTCTCACAAAGTACCTTGGATGCGTAATGCAAAACAAACAAAAGGTTCACAGGGAGGATGATGCGTCGGTTCCTTGCTTCGGGGGAGGCGATGCGTCTGCTCCTCAATGCTTGCGCAAAGTAGGGGATGCGTCTGTTCCTTACCGGAGAGGAGGCGATGCGTCGATCTCGTATGTGTTCCGGTTACGATGCGACGAGCTGGCGCCTCGATGCGATGCGACGATCATGTGCGATGCGACAAGATGGCGTCTTTGATGCGATGCGACGACGTGAAGGTGATGCGTGCATGCCCAAAGGCCGTGCGGCGAAGTCGGTAACTTCTTGAGCCGCGACAGGCCCTGCGACACGCTTCTCCGGTGATGCGACGGCGATCCTTGCGGTGGCGACACGCTTCTCCGGCGATGCGACGGCAACAGCTGTGACACGCTTCTTCTCGTTGGGTCACGCTTCCAGCTCCCAACAATACGCAGGCTTCTGCAGTCAGAATTCCCAGCAAGGAAATTCAGGGGGGAGCTGGTGGTGAAGTCTTGTATCCCTGAGACTTCAGCAGGAGGCAAGCACACTTCAAGCCCTTGGAGATTCTTCTTCAAGATGATGAAAGTTCAGTAAAAGTTCCTTCTCCTTTCCTTGGCAAATAAGTAACCACTGCAGGCCAACCCCAGAAAATTGCACAATGGCACAGGGGCAGTCAAATCCTTCAGCTTCCTTGGTTCTTCTCCTTGGCAAGGGTTCGTCTTGATTCCCAGAAGTGATCTAAAGTTCTGGGGTCTGGGTCCCCACATTTATACTCAAAAGTCCTTTGTCTCTGAAGGCAGAGAGTGTCTGTGCCTGACCAAAACCAGTTCTGTGCAGCTTCCTGGCAGGAGGTGGAGACAGCATTGTTGAAAGCAGACCTGGCCCAGGTAGCTGAAAGGAAATCTCCTCCCCCTACTCTCTATTCTATGAAGGTTCAGGTCAGTGAAAGGAAATCTCCGCCCCCTACTCTCTATTCTATGAGGGTCCTATTCAGCCCAGCCCTGACCCATCAGACTGCTGGAGCCAAGGCCCTCTCCAGCCCCCTGTCACACACAAACCAGACAGTGAATACACAAACCTAGCAGAGGCACACTGGAAGGTTAGGCAAGAAAATACCTACTTTCTAAAAGTGGTATTTTCAAACACAGAATGTAAAAGTCACCCACACTAAAAGATGTATTTTAACATTCTGAGTTCAGGCATACTAAATTTGTTTTTCTATCTTGTTCCTAGGGTCAGTTAGGATTATAAGATGTTATAATCAAACTGCCCATTCTGGCCTATGGGAACAGATAGCCTTGCACTAGTGAAAAACGAAATTGGCTGTAATTCACTATCAGGACATGCCACACACATCAGGGCATGTCCTACCTTTACATACAATGCACCCTGCCCTTGGGCCTACCTTAGGGGTGACTGATATGTAGAAAAGGGAAGGTTTAGGGACTGGCAAGTGGGTGCACTTGCCAAGTCAGCATGGCAGTCCCAGACTGCACACAGGCTCTGCAATGGCAGGCCTGAGCCACATTTTACAGGCTGCTTCTGTGGGTGGCACAATCAGTGCTGCAAGCCCACCAGCAGCATTTGATTTACAGGCCCTGGGCACACATGGTGTACTGTACTAGGGTCTGACAAGTAAATCAAAGAAGCCAATCATGGAGTCACTAATTCATACAACAATTTACAACAGGGAGCACTTGCCCTTTGGCACTGAACAGGAGTGGCAAAGTGCCCAAAGCATCTAAACCAGCAAAACATAGGAAAAACACAGGAGGCAACAGCAAAAAAAATGGAAGGCAGACCCATGCCAATGGTGCCAGGTCTAACACATGTCCCCAAGCGTAAAAGAAGAGGCCTCCTACTTGTTAGGTGCGGTTCCTTAAAGTAGGGAAAAACAAATCAATGTGAAGATTTAACCCCTTCCATGCGTCGGACGCGGGGGAGCCGTCCGACGCATAAGTTCTCATGTGCGTCGGACGGCTCCTGCGCGTCCGACGCCATTGCAGAAGAAATCCCTCTGGTGCAGGCACCAGAGGGATTTCTTTTATTCCCCCAAAGCCTCGGGAGCTGGGGAAGAGCTTCCCCAGCTCCCGAGGCTCCCCCGTTTCTGTGAAATGACGATCAGCGCGCATGTCGCGCTGACGTCATTTCACAGAAATCAAACTGAAATGAGCCTTTAGGCTCATTTCAGTTTCACTTTGTACGTGCTCAGGGGGCTATCTCAGCCCCCTGAGCACGTAGAAAGACGGGAGAGGTATCATTGGAAAGGGGAGAATCTCCTCTTTCCAATGGTACCCCTCACCAGTGGATCCCTGCTTGGGGATTGCCCCAGGAAGGCGATCCCCAAGCAGGGATCCACCCACTAGACACCAGGGAGGGGGGAGCAAGTGCCTAAAAAAAATCCCTGGCGTTTAGTGGGTTTTCTGCCCCCCAGGGGGGGCAGAAAGACTGAATTTGGCCACATTTGTTGGGGGAGCAAAGGCCCTTGCCCAAGGGTCCCTTGGGCAAGGGCCTTTGGCCAAATTCAGTCTTTCTGCCCCCTGGGGGGGCAGAAAGCCCACTAAACGCCAGGGATTTTTTTAGGCACTTGTTTATGGGGTGGGGGCTGCCCAAAACAGGCATTCAATGCCCCCCCGCCACAATGACAGCCTTTCTGCCCCCGGGGGGGGCAGAAAGCCCACTAGACGCCAGGGATTTTTTTTATGGGAAATTTTAATTAGGGTGGGGGTTGCCCAAAACGGGCATGCCAATGCCCCCACCCCCCCCCCTGCCACAATTACAGCCTTTCCTCCCCCCCTGGGGGAAGATGGGGCAGTAGCCCCCAATCTGCCCCCCGGGGGGGGCAGAAAGCCCACTAGACACCAGGGATTTTTTTTTGGGCAATTTAATTAGGGTGGGGGCTGCCCAAAACGGGCATGCCAATGTGTACTAGGTAAAGAAGTCCAAATGTAGGCAGAGTGGTAGGTTCCAAGATGTAATTTATTATATCCAGTTCCAGGTAAGTAGAAAAGGTAGATAGTAGGTAAGATGGTAATAAGTAGTAACCCCACCAGGAGCAGCCTCCCTGCTGCTCACCCTCTCACCTTCAACTGACACCCTAACCAAGACCACACATCAACATTCCATGACATCACCCTACATTCTACAGTCATTCAGGCTGAACAGAAGGGAGAGTATTGGTGCAAAGAAAGAAGGAGAGAAATCACGCTACAACATATCCTCTTTCTTTACATCAACAAACGAAATGTACAGAAGAAAGGAACATGAAATAGAAAAAGTCTAAGAAGAAAATTCAACAATTGAAAGAAAATGAAACAGGATAAAAGATAGCAAGAGGTACTATCTTAAACGCAATAATACAGTGGCAAGAAAATGCAAAAATACAAAGGCAAGAAAATGCAATGCAATAATAAAACGGCATAAAATGCAATAATACAATAACAAGAAATTGAAAATGCAATGCACTAATAAAACAGCATAAAAATGCAATAATACAATAGCAAGAAGTTGCAATAATACAATGGCACGCACACCATCCCCTTTTCTCTCAAAGAGAAGGAACAACCCAAAAACAAAACGTATGCCAAGAAACCACAAGTAGAAACATAAAGCTGCGCTGAAATGCATAAAAAACGTACAACACTCGTACGCCTGACGTCTCAGGCACCCCTACAATCCGTGAATCCCATCACCGGCAAACCAAAATAGAAGTAGAGAAGGAAGAGCCAAAAAGCAAACAGCGAACCAGCGCTGCAAACATGACAGAACCAAACACGGAACATAGAAAAAGTACGTACGTGGTAGCATACCCACTAAGCAACAAGCACTGTGATACAAAAGTACACAGCACCCCCACACAAGAAAGAAAACGCAGCAAGTAACTGGGATACACTCACCCACCAAAACAGCATAAAATGAGCTGGGATGCACTCACCCACGAAAACAAAATAAAGTGAACTGGGATGCACTCACCCATGAAACAGAATGCAAAGTAATGGGATACACTCACCCATGGACCAGAATAAACTGTACTGGGATACACACACCCAAGAAACCGAATAAAAATGTACTAGGATACACTCACCCAAGAAAACAGAATAAAAAGTAATGGGATACACTCACCCATAAAAACAGAAGAAAATGTACTGGGATACACTCACCCATGAAAACATCTGAAGTTATACTGAGATGCACTCACACACGAAACAGAATGAAATCGCACCAATTAAGCTGTAACGTGTAACTAAATTACACAAGTAAAACCACGGAACGTAACACATTCATAAATGTAGCATAAGGGTGCACAAAATCAAGCAAAAATAATATACATGCACCAACAAGTAACAACGATATCACAAAATGAAGACTAATACTCCAGTGAGCGATATCTCACCCGAAGTGAAGTACAGTCTCACACGCCGCAGGAAAGAAACAGTAATCACAGCAACAACAGCCTCGGGCTGCACCAGGGACAGCATGTTCGTTGAAATAAACACATGGTGAGGAAATGTTCCTTCACGGTTAACCCTGAGGGCATAAGCTTCACACATGTTCGTAGAATAAAATGCACAGGCATGAAATGAGAAAATGTACCTTTGCGGTAATCCCAAGCAGTAAGCGCAACACAAATATCCAAAGATGAATATGCACAGCCATGCGAGGACGTGGAAGTCGCAAGAGGCAAACAGCACGACTGCCGGTGGTCAAGAATGCCAATGAAGTCTTTACATGTTCAAAATGCTTTGTATTGTATTAGTTGTGCAGATTGAAAGCAAAAGAAGAAAGCTCCTTTACCGAAGGAAACGGGGTTGGCAAGGGTTACCTCACAATGTAGAGTGCAGAATGGAAGTGAAGCACCAAACCGAAGATGGCGGCACGCTTCTACGACGTGCTTGCAGGGTGGCACTCGGTGCGCTTGTGCACCAAAACGTCCAGAACAGCCAGGAGCGTCGAGGAAGAGCAGACGTCACAATGAATCCCATGGAAGAATAGTTGGACACAGGTAAGGCAGCGCGTGTCCAGTGTATACGCGCTGCGGGCAGCTCGAGCTGAATTTTGAATGTCGCAGAGCGGTTGAACCGACAGAAGTTGTGAGATAGTACTGTCACAAGTAAAAACGAAAATAGCTCACCTTTCCCTGCACACAAAGTGGACATTCCTGTCGAAAACACCAGCGCCACGGAAACGCTGACGAAAAACTTGTAAAGAATAGTCTAAGCGGGCACAAAGAAAAATGGTTGAGATTTACATGTGCTACACGGCAAAGACGGGTGGGTCAACATTTCTCGCAGGTCAAGTGTGAGAAGTAGAATCCGGCATGCTAGGGTTAGAGTCAGACCAGGTAGAAGCTCTGAAAATCAACTCCCCTTGACTCGTCACTCTTGCGGGAAACTCCACGTACAGGAGGCACTCACCAAGCGTAGGAGAACAGGAAAACCTCCACCAAGGCAGCAAGACAGGAACAGCACATTCAAAGCAGAAGGACAGGGAACTCTCCCAAGGCAACAGGGTAGGGACATTAGTGTTCCAAGGTAGCAGAGTAGGTAGATGGAAAACGTAAGAGAGACTGGCACTCACAGGTTGTGGCGACTGATGGAGTGGTCACTGGTGGGGCTCAGGGTGCCAGCCTCTTCATGTTCCATTGCAATTTCCTTAGGTTCAGTTGAAGTTACTTTAATCCAATCAAGTGGCACACGCAGGTTCGTCCTTGATAAATCGTCGCCAAAATGTACTAGGTAAAGAAGTCCAAATGTAGGCAGAGTGGTAGGTTCCAAGATGTAATTTATTATATCCAGTTCCAGGTAAGTAGAAAAGGTAGATAGTAAGTAAGATGGTAATAAATAGTAGCCCCACCAGGAGCAGCCTCCCTGCTGCTCAGCCTGTCACCTTCAACTGACACTCTAACCAAGACCACACATCAACATTCCATGACATCATCCTACATTCTACAGTCATTCGGGCTGAACAGAAGGGAGAATATTGGTGCAAAGAAAGAAGGAGAGAAATCATGCTACAACACACTGCCCCCACCCCCTGCCACAATTACAGCCTTTCTGCCCCCCCTGGGGGGCAAAAAGCCCGGGATTTTTTTTTGGGCAATTTGAATTTGGGTGGGGGCTGCCCAAAATGGGCATGCCAATGCCCCCACCCCGCAACAATTGCAGTCTTTCTGCCCCCCCTGGGGAGCAGATGGGGGCAGAAAGCCCACTAGAAACCAGGGATTTTTTTGGGGCAATTTTAATTAGGGTGGGGGCTGCCCAAAACGGGCATGCCAATGCCCCCACCCCCGCAACAATTGCAGTCTTTCTGCCCCCCCTGGGGAGCAGATGGGGGCAGAAAGCCCACTAGAAACCAGGGATTTTTTTGGGGCAATTTTAATTAGGGTGGGGGCTGCCCAAAACGGGCATGCCAATGCCCCCACCCCCGCAACAATTGCAGTCTTTCTGCCCCCCCTGGGGAGCAGATGGGGGCAGAAAGCCCACTAGAAACCAGGGATTTTTTTTGCCAATTTGAATCAGGGGTGGGGGCTGCCCAAAACGGGCATGCCAATGTCCCCACACCCTGCCCGCAAAATATCCAGTCTTTCTGCCCCCCTGGGGGGCATATGGGGGCGGTAGCCTCCAATCTGCCCCCCCATGGGGCAGAAAGCCCACTAGAAACCAGGGATTTTTTTTTTATTCGTGTAGGGGTTGGGGCTGCCCAAAATGGGCATGACAATACCCCCACCCCCCCAGAGAAATTCCAGTCTTTCTGCCTCACCGGGGGGGCAGATGGGGGCATTAGCCTCTGATCTGCCCCCGGGGGGGCAGAAAGCCCACAAGGCGCCAGCAATTACGCTGGCTTTTTTTATGCGTGGGGGTGGGGGCTACCCAGAATGGGCATACCAATGCCCCCACCCCCACAAAAAATAGCCACAATCTTTCTGCCCCCCCGATACCCCCCCAGGGCGGCAGAAAGCCCACTAGGCACCGACTTTTTGTTAGCAATGTGCCTACCTGTCGATTTTGGGCCCTAGCGCAGCTGGCACATAGGGAAACCTAGCAAACCTGTACATTTTTGAAAACTAGACACCAAGGGGAATCCAGGAGGGGGTGACTTGTCTGGCTCTCACCAGGTTCTGTTACCCAGAATCCCTTGCAAACCTCAAAATTTGCCCAAAAAAACACATTTTCCTCACATTTCTGTGGTGGAAAGTCCTGGAATCTGCGTGGATCCACAAAATTCCACACGCCCCGTGTTCCCCAAAGTATTGTGAGAAAAATGGTACCTCACTTGTGTGGGTAGGCCTAGTGCCCGCAACAGGAAACGGCCCAAAACACAACGTGGACACACCACATTTTCACAGTGAAAACTGACCCTTTTTTGCAAAGTGCCTAGCTGTAGATTTTGAACCCTAGCTCTGCCGGCACCAAGGGAAACCTAGCAAACCTATACATTTTTTAAAACTAGACACCCAGGGGAATCCAGTATGGGGTGACTTGTCTGGCTCTCACCAGGTTCTGTTACCCAGAATCCCTTGCAAACCTCAAAATTTGCCCCAAAAAACACATTTTCCTCACATTTCTGTGGTGGAAAGTTCTGGAATATGTGTGGATCCACAGAATTCCACCCAGCCCGCATTCCCCAAAGTCTTCCGAGAAAAATGGTACCTCACTTGTGTGGATGGGTCAAGTACCCGCGACAGGCAAGGGCCCAAAACCTATTGAGGTGACTTCAAAATTACCTATCACAAAACAACCTGGTTTTGCAAAGGGGGGTCCCATGAGTTTTTGTCCCCGGGCTCGGCGGCCATCTTGGGAAACCTACCAAACCCACACATTTCTGAAACCTAGACACCCTGGGGAGTCCAGCAAGGTATGGCTTGTGTGGGTCCCCCAACATTTCCCTACCGAGAATCTGCAAACCTCAAATTTAGCTGAAAAAATCACTTTTTTCTCAAATTTCTGTGTGGGAAAGTTCTGGAATCTACGTGGATCCACAAATTTCCTACCACCCAACGTTCCCCCCGGTCTCCCGATAAAAATAATACCTCACTCGCATGGGTGGGTCAAGTACCCGCGACAGGCAAGGGCCCAAAACATATTGAGGAGACATCAAAATGACCTATCACAAAACAACCTGGTTGTGCAAGGGGGGGTCACCTGGGCTTTTGGCCCCGGGCTCAGCGGCCATCTTGGAAAACTACCAAACCCACACATTTCTGAAAACTAGACACCCGGGGGAGTCCAGCGAGATATGGCTTGCGTGGATCCCCCAACGTTTTCCTACCCAGAATGCCCTGCAGCGCTGTGGGGTAGGACATTTGTGCCGCCACGGTGATTCCACACAAAAATATGTGGAAAATGTGTTTTTTTCAGCTAAATTTGAGGTTTGCAGGGGATTCTGGGTAGGGAAACGTTGGGGGATCCACGCAAGCCATACCTCATTGGATTCCCCAGGGTGTCTAGTTTTCAGAAATGTGTGGTTTTGATAGGATTGCCTAGATGGCGGCGAGCCTGGGGCCAAAACCCCAGGTGCCTCCCCCAAAACCAGGTAGTTTTGTTATAGGTAATTTTGAAGTCTCCAATGTACAATTTGGGCCATTTCCTGTTGCAACCACTATGCCTACCCACACAAGTGAGGTACCATTTTTATCGGGAGACCTGGGGGAACGCTGGGTGGTAGGAAATTTGTGTCATTACGGTGATCCTACAACTTTCCCACAAAGAAATGTGAGAAAAAACTGTTTTTTTTTCAACAAAATTTGAGGTTTGCAGGGGATTCTGGGTAGGGAAATGTTGGGGGACCCACGCAAGCCATACCTTGATGGACTCCCCTGGGTGTCTAGTTTTCAGAAATGTGTGGGTTTGGTAGGTTTCACTAGGTGGCTGCCGAGCCCGGGGCCAAAAACTCCTGGGTCCCCCCTTGCAAAACCAGGTTGTTTTGTCATAGGTAATTTTGATGTTGCCTCAATAGGTTTTGGGCCCTTGCCTGTCGCAGATACATGACCGACCCACGCGAGTGAGGTACCATTTTTATCGGGAGACCTGGGGGAACGCTGGGTGGTAGGAAATTTGTGTCGGCCCGGTGATCCTACAACTTTCCCACAAAGAAATGTGAGAAAAACAGATTTTTTTCAACAAAATGTGAGGTTTGCAGGGGATTCTGGGTAGGGAAATGTTGGGGGACCCACGCAAGCCATACCTTGATGGACTCCCCTGGGTGTCTAGTTTTCAGAATGTGTGGGTTTGGTAGGTTTCCCTAGATGGCCGCCGAGCCCGGGGCCAAAAACTCATGGGACACCCCCTTGCAAAACCAGGTTGTTTTGTGATAGGTAATTTTGAAGTCGCCTCAATAGGTTTTGAGCCCTTGCCTGTCGCGGGTACTTGACCCACCCACACAAGTGAGGTACCATTTTTCTCGGAAGACTTTGTGGAATGCGGGCTGGGTGGAATTTTGTGGATCCACACAGATTCCAGAACTTTCCACCACAGAAATGTGAGGAAAATGTGTTTTTTTGGGCAAATTTTGAGGTTTGCAAGGGATTCTGGGTAACAGAACCTGGTGAGAGCCAGACAAGTCACCCCATCCTGGATTTCCCTGGGTGTCTAGTTTTCAAAAATGCATAGGTTTGCTAGGTTTCCCTAGGTGCCGGCAGAGCTAGGGTTCAAAATCTACAGCTAGGCACTTTGCAAAAAAGGGTCATTTTTCACTGTGAAAATGTGGTGTGTCCACGTTGTGTTTTGGGCTGTTTCCTGTCGCGGGCACAAGGCCTACCCACACAAGTGAGGTACCATTTTTCTCGGAAGACTTTGGGGAATGCGGGTTGGGTGGAATTTTGTGGATCCACGCAAATTCCAGAACTTTCCACCACAGAAATGTGAGGAAAATGTGTTTTTTTTTACATATTTTGAGGTTTGCAAGGGATTCTGGGTAACAGAACCTGGTGAGAGCCAGTCAAGTCACCCCATCCTCGATTCCCCTGGATGTTTGGTTTTCAAACATGTATAGGTTTTCTAGCTTTCCCTATGTGCCAGCAGAGCTAGGGTTCAAAATCTACAGCTAGGCACTTTACAAAATAGTTTCAGTTTTCACTGTAAAATGTGGTGTGTCCACGTTGCGTTTTGGGCCGTTTCCTGTCGCAGGCACTATGCCTACCCACACAAGTGAGGTACTATTTTTCTCGGAAGACTTTGGGGAATGCGGGGTGGGTGGAATTTTGTGGATCCACGCAGATTCCAGAACTTTCCAACACAGAAATGTGAGGAAAATGTGTTTTTTTGGACAAATTTTGAGGTTTGCAAGGGATTCTGGGTAACAGAACCTGGTGAGAGCCAGTCAAGTCACCCCATCCTCGATTCCCCTGGGTGTCTAGTTTTCAAAAATGTATATGTTTGCTAGGTTTCCCTAGGTGCCGGCAGAGCTAGGGTTCAAAATCTACAGCTAGGCACTCTGCAAAAAAAGGGTCAGTTTTCACTGTGAAAATGTGGTGTGTCCACATTGCATTTTGGGCCGTTTCCTGTCGCGGGCACTAGGCCTACCCACACAAGTGAGGTACCATTTTTCTCGGAAGCCTTTGGGAAACGTGGGGTGGGTAGAATTTTGTGGATCCACACAGATTCCAGAACTTTCCACCACAGAAATGTGAGGAAAATGTGGTTTTTTTTGGACAAATGTTTAGGTTTGCAAGGGATTCTGGGTAACAGAACCTGGTGGGAGCCAGTCAAGTCAACCCATCCTGGATTTCCCTGGGTGTCTAGTTTTTAAAAATGTATAGGTTTGCTAGGTTTCCCTAGGTGCCGGCAGAGCTAGGGTTCAAAATCTAAAGGTAGGCACTTTGCAAAAAAAGAGTCAGTTTTCACTGTGAAAATGTGGTGTGTCCACATTGCGTTTTGAGCCATTTCCTGTCGTGGGCACTAGGCCTACCCACACAAGTGAGGTACCATTTTTCTCGGAAAACTTTGAGGAACGCCGAGTGGGTGGAATTTTGTGGATCTACGCAGATTCCAGAACTTTCCACCACCGAAATGTGAGGAAAATGTGTTTTTTTGACAAATTTGTAGGTTTGCAAGGGATTCTGGGTAACAGAACCTGGTGAGAGCCAGTCAAGTCAACCCATCCTAGATTCCCCTGGGTGTCTAGTTTTAAAAAATGTATAGGTTTGCTAGGTTTCCCTAGGTGCACTCAGAGTTAGGTTTCAAAATCTACAGCTAGGCACTTTGCAAAAAAAGGATCCATTTTCACTGTGAAAATGTGGTGTGTCCATGTTGTGTTTTGGGCCTTTTCCTGTCGCGGGCACTAGGCCTACCCACACAAGTGAGGTACCATTTTTCTCGGAAGACTTGGGGAACGCGGGTTGGGTGGAATTTTGTGGATCCTTGCAGATTCCAGAACTTTCCACCACAGAAATGTGAGGAAAATGTGGTTTTTGGGGCAAATTTTGAGGTTTGCAAGGGATTCTGGGTAACAGAACCTGGTGAGAGCCAGACAAGTCACCCCATCCTGGATTCCCCTGGGTGTCTAGTTTTCAAAAATGTATAGGTTTGCTAGGTTTCCCTAGGTGCAGTACGAGTTAGGGTTCAAAATCTACAGCTAGGCACTTTGCAAAAAAAGGGTCAGTTTTCACTGTGAAAATGTGGTGTGTCCACGTTGTGTTTTGGGCCGTTTCCTGTCGCGGGCACTAGGCCTACCCACACAAGTGAGGCACCATTTTTCTTGGAAGACTTTGGGGAACGCGGGGTGGGTAGAATTTTGTGGATCCACACAGATTCCAGAACTTTCCCCCACAGAAATGTGAGGAAAATGTTTTTTTTTTTGGACAAATGTTTAGGTTTGCAAGGGATTCTGGGTAACAGAACCTGGTGGGAGCCAGTCAAGTCACCCCAGCCTGGATTCCCCTTGTTGTCTAGTTTTCAAAAATGTATAGGTTTGCTAGGTTTCCCTAGGTGCAGTCAGAGTTAGGGTTCAAAATCTACAGCTAGGCACTTTGCAAAAAAAGGGTCCGTTTTCACTGTGAAAATATGGTGTGTCCACGTTGTGTTTTGGGCCGTTTCCTGTCGCGGGTACTAGGCCTACCCACACAAGTGAGGTACCATTTTTCTCGGAAGACTTTGGGGAACGCGGGGTGGGTGGAATTTTGTGGATCCACACAGATTCCAGAACTTTCCACCAAGAAATGTGAGGAAAATGTGTTTTTTTGGACACATTTTTAGGTTTGCAAGGGATTCTGGGTAACACAACCTGGTGAGAGCCAGTCAAGTCACCCCATTCTAGATTCCCCTGGGTGTCTAGTTTTCAAAAATGTATAGGTTTGCTAGGTTTCCCTAGGTGCTGGCAGAGTTAGGGTTCAAAATCTAGAGCTAGGCGCTTTGCAAAAAAAGGGTCCCTTTTCACTGTGAAAATGTGGAGTGTCCAGGTTGCGTTTTGGGCCATTTCCTGTCACGGGCCCTAGGCCTACCCACACAAGTGAGGTACCATTTATCTCGGAAGACTTTGGGGAACGCGGGGTGGGTAGAATTTTGTGGATCCACGCACATTCCAGAACTTTCCACCACAGAAATGTGAGGAAAATGTGTTTTTTGGGACACATTTTGAGGTTTGCAAGGGATTCTGGGTAACAGAACCTGGTGAGAGCCAGTCAAGTCACCCCATCCTGGATTCCCCTCGGTGTCTAGTTTTCAAAAATGTATATGTTTGCTAGGTTTCCCTAGGTGCCGGCAGAGCTAGGGTTCAAAATCTACAGCTAGGCACTTTGCAAAAAAAGGGTCAGTTTTCACTGTGAAAATGTGGTGTATCCACGTTGCGTTTTGGGCCGTTTCCTGTCACGGGCACTAGGCCTACCCACACAAGTGAGGTACCATTTTTCTCGAAAGACTTTGGGGAACGTGGGGTGGGTAGAATTTTGTGGATCCACGCAGATTCCAGAACTTTCCACCACAGAAATGTGAGGAAAATGTGGAGTTTTTTGGACAAATTTTTAGGTTTGCAAGGGATTCTCGGTAACAGAACCTGGTGGGAGCCAGTCAAGTCACCCCATCCTGGATTTCCCTGGGTGTCTAGTTTTTAAAAATGTATAGGTTTGCTAGGTTTCCCTAGGTGCCGGCAGAGCTAGGGTTCAAAATCTAAAGGTAGGCACTTTGCAAAAAAAGAGTCAGTTTTCACTGTGAAAATGTGGTGTGTCCACATTGCGTTTTGGGCCATTTACTGTTGCGGGCACTAGGCCTACCCACAGAAGTGAGGTACCATTTTTCTCGGAAGACTTTGGGGAACGCCGAGTGGGTGGAATTTTGTGGATCTACGCAGATTCCAGAACTTTCTACCACAGAAATGTGAGGAAAATGTGTTTTTTTGACAAATTTGTAGGTTTGCAAGGGATTTTGGGTAACAGAACCTGGTGAGAGCCAGTCAAGTCACCCCATCCTGGATTCCCCTGGGTGTCTAGTTTTCAAAAATGTATAGGTTTGCTAGGTTTCCCTAGGTGCAGTCAGAGTTAGGTTTCAAAATCTACAGCTAGGCACTTTGCAAAAAAAGGGTCCATTTTCACTGTGATAATGTGGTGTGTCCATGTTGTGTTTTGGGCCGTTTCCTGTTACGGGCACTAGGCCTACCCACACAAGTGAGGTACCATTTTTCTCGGAAGACTTGGGGAACGCGGGGTGGGTGGAATTTTGTGGATCCTTGCAGATTCCAGAACTTTCCACCACAGAAATGTGAGGAAAATGTGGTTTTTGGGGCAAATTTTGAGGTTTGCAAGGGATTCTGGGTAACAGAACCTGGTGAGAGCCAGACAAGTCACCCCATCCTGGATTCCCCTGGGTGTCTAGTTTTCAAAAATGTATAGGTTTGCTAGGTTTCCCTAGGTGCAGTCAGAGTTAGGGTTCAAAATCTCCAGCTAGGCACTTTGCAAAAAAAGGGTCCGTTTTCACTGTGAAAATGTGGTGTGGCCACGTTGTGTTTTGGGCCGTTTCCTGTCGCGGGCACTAGGCCTACCCACACAAGTGAGGTACCATTTTTCTCAGAAGACTTTGGGGAACACGGGGTGGGTGGAATTTTGTGGATCCACACAGATTCCAGAACTTTCCACCACAGAAATGTGAGGAAAATGTGTTTTTTTGGACAAATTTTTAGGTTTGCAAGGGATTCTGGGTAACAGAACCTGGTGAGAGCCAGTCAAGTCACCCCATTCTGGATTCCCCTGGGTGTCTAGTTTTCAAAAATGTATAGGTTTGCTAGGTTTCCCTAGGTGCAGTCAGATTTAGGGTTCAAAATCTACAGCTAGGCACTTTGCAAAAAAAGGGTCCCTTTTCACTGTGAAAATGTGGTGTGTCCATGTTGCGTTTTGGGCCATTTCCTGTCACGGGCCCTAGGCCTACCCACACAAGTGAGGCACCATTTATCTCGGAAGACTTTGGGGAACGCAAGGTGGGTAGAATTTTGTGGATCCACACAGATTCCAGAACTTTCCACCACAGAAATGTGAGGAAAATGTGTTTTTTTGGACAAATTTTTAGGTTTGCAAGGGATTCTGGGTAACAGAACCTGGTGAGAGCCAGTCAAGTCACCCCAGCCTGGATTCCCCTGGGTGTCTAGTTTTCAGAAATGTATAGGTTTGCTAGGTTTCCCTAGGTGCTGGCAGAGTTAGGGTTCAAAATCTAGAGCTAGGCACTTTGCAAAAAAAGGGTCCGTTTTCACTGGGAAAATGTGGTGTGTCCACGTTGCGTTTTGGGCCGTTTCCTGTCGCGGGCACTAGGCCTACCCACACAAGTGAGGTACCATTTTTCTCGGAAGACTTTAAACGCAGGGTTGGGGAAATTTTGTGGATCCACGCATATTCCAGAACTTTACACCACAGAAATGTGAGGAAAATGTGGTTTTTTTTTACAAATTTTTAGGTTTGCAAGGGATTCTGGGTAATAGAACCTGATGAGAGCCAGTTAAGTCACCCCATCCTGGATTCCCTTGGGTGTCTAGTTTTCAAAAATGTATAGGTTTGCTAGGTTTCCCTAGGTGCTGGCAGAGTTAGGGTTCAAAATCTAGAGCTAGGCACTTTGCACAAAAAGGGTCCGTTTTCACTGGGAAAATGTGGTGGAGGGAGGAGACATAAGGATCTTTATCGTCAGTCTTCTTAGTGAGCTACACCCAGATATAGACAGACAAATCTTAGAGGACGACATACAAAGAGTTCATCGGGAGCCTTTCTTCAAAAGACCTGGGAAAAGAAATCCAAGAAGAATCTTGGTTAACTTTAAAACTTATGTACTGAAGGAAAAGATCCTTGCAGGTTGTCTAAAAACAGGAGAGTATAATAAAGGGGATTGGACATTCCGTATTAAATCAGATATTTCGAGTGCTACACAGGACAGACAGTGGGAGTTGGGGAAATCGATGCAAGAATTGAGAAGTTTGGGTGCAACAGCTAATTTACGATTCCCTGCTACCCTGAAGGTAATGTGGAACAACAAAATGTCCAATTTTAAGGACCCCGCAGAAGCAAATGCCCTGGTTGCCCAGATTAAAAGTACATCTAAATGAGAAATGTTAACATCGTGCCTGGATGGAGACAGAGTCCGAATTTAGAGGTATTTAGGTATATCTCTAGTATTAAGGGAGGGTTCCCCAGGGTGGGTGGTCAGAAAGGGAGGGAGGGATTGGGGCACAAATAAAATGCAAAAATTCAATAAAATCTACACAGGGTGGGGGAGCAAATGGGAAAAAAAGAAAAAAATTGTCCTCATTTATAGATAGTCGATCATTCCAAACTGGCCTAGATAAGCTCGCGTTTTTAAATAAAAGTAACCAACAGAGGATATATTATGATAAACGCAGATAGGACAGGGAAAGAAAAGAGCATGAAAATAATGTCATGGAATGTAAATGGCCTTAGGGTCGCTACTAGAAGAAACAAAATTCTAGAATACTTAAGACTTTCAGATAGCAACGTGATTTTTTTACAAGAAACGCACTTGCTTAAAGAGGAATGGATCTCGATTTTAAAAAGCCAAAAATGGATAGAACATTGCATTTATACTACGCAGTCAAGCACAGTAAAAGGGGTCGCGTTGTTGTTCAAAAAAACCGCTCAAGCTATGCTTGGGGACTATACGGTTGACCCTCTGGGTAGATGGGTAATCGCCAGTTAGAATTAATGGAATTTGGCTGACTTACGTGGGGTATTACGGTCCAAATTTGGATGACCCGGCCGCATTATATATTATACTTCTCCAACTAACCAACACAAATGACCCTATTATATTTGGGGGAGATTTTAATTTGTGTTTAGATCCCAGGCGAGATTCAACTTCAAAGGGAGCTGGGGTAAAAACACAGAAGATGAGAGTAGCCTTGAGGCAGTTAATGTTAGATCTAGGGTTAGTAGATATTTGGAGAGAGATGAGTTACAAGACAAAAACATCCGGCGGTAATTTTACATTTCACAACAAGAAATGTGCCCATCGTTCCAGAATTGATTTTTTTCTGGTTGACGTTGCTACATGTAAAAAGACCATTAAGGTTAGCCACGTCCCAGAACATATGTCCGACCATTCTGCGGTTGTATTAGAGATAGCTATGGTTGATAACTTGTTCCCTCGTAGATGGACTTTAAATCGCACACTGCTTTTAGAAAATACAGTAGTTGATAAACTAAAAATAGTAACCAAAGAGTTTTTTAATTTAACCTTAATTCAGCTCCCCTTCATGTGGTATGGGATTCATATAAGGCATATCTGAGAGGGATTCTAACAACGATATCTATCTCTCAATCTAAGAGGGGGAGGGAGGAAATTAGAAATTTAGAAGCAGATATACATTTATATCAGGAAGAGCTTGGCAAAGCCCCGGGGAATCTGGATATCATAAGAAATTTAACAGCGGCAAAACATAAGCTTACAGATTACCTTGAAGTAATAATTAAAAGAAAATGGGAAGCTAGTAGACTATCTCATCATGAATACGGGGAAGGGTGTGGTAAACTCCTCGCGTGGAAAACTAAAGCCGACCAATCCAGAAATTGGTTAAAGGAACTTCGCTGTCAAATTACTGGCAACATTATTAGCGATGATTCAGGGATCGAAGATGCTTTTGTTCATTTCTATGAAAATCTATATACAGAAGAACTGGTAGTAAAAGAAGATTATATAGATAGTTTTCTTTCTGAGGTAGATCTCCCCTCTATTCAAGGTAACGAACAAAGGCATCTAAGTCATCCTATAACTCTGGAGGAGATTGTTCAAACTATCAGTGCATTAAAAAAGGGGAAAGCGGCTGGCCCTGACTCCATTCCAAATGAGATTTATGTCATTCTAAGGGAAGAACTTTCCCCTTTTTTTCTTCAGCTGTTTAATGCAGCTTTTATAGAGGGTCAAGACCTTCCTACTTCATGGGAAGAAGCAACCATAACTATCCTATTAAAACCTAACAAAAATCCAAGATCCTGTGAATCGTACAGGCCTATTTCACTTCTAAATAGCGATCACAAATTATACACTCAAATCATAACTAAACGCCTGGACAAGGTAACAGGATCATTAATACACCTAGATCAGAAGGGATTTATGAAAGGGAGACAGCTCTGTGAACTAACGCATAATTTAATCGGAGCAATAGACATGGCACAAACATATAAGACACCACTTGCTATAATGACCATCGATGCGGCTAAAGCATTCGACCGAGTCAGTTGGTCCTTTTTATTTAAAGTTTGTCAAAGGTTTAATTTAGGGGAAACATTCTTAACAGCCATAAAAGCAATATATAAAAATCCATCAGCAAAAATTCTTATTAATGGTAATCTAACAAGATCAATAAAAATAGGTAGAGGAACTAGACAGGGCTGTCCCCTTTCTCCCCTTCTCTTCAATATATACATTGAGCCTCTTGCATGTAAACTAAGAGCCTGTCAGAACATCACTCCTTTTGAATGCAATGGATGGGGAAAAATAATTGGACTTTATGCTGACGATCTTATAAATTACACAGGTGATCTAGAACAATCGCTGCCGGCAATTTGGGAGGAATTGGAGGATTTCGGGAGGGTGTCAGGATATCTGATTAATCAACAAAAAACAGAGTTGATGAAATGGAATATTAATTTTAGGAGTGATCTTATAAAGAAAGAAATCAGATATCTTGGCATTCAAATAGTCCATAACATCGACAAGATAACGCAGATTAATTTTGAAAAAGTTACAAAAATGGTTAAACTACAGCTGCAATCCTGGGGTGCGCTCTCACTTTCCTTTCTGGGTAAATCAAATCTATTAAAGATGTCAATCCTTCCGAAGTATACTTTTCTGTTCAATACTATTCCGCTAGAATTCCCAAAGGCCTATTTTAAGAAGATACAAGGAATCTTTTCTAGTTTTATTTGGGGAAACAAAAGTCCAAGAATAGCTCTAAAAAAGCTTAGAAGAAAGAAAGCACTTGGAGGCATTGCTACTCCAGACATATATTTGTATTACTGTGCTTTTCATCTAAAGAATTTTCGACAGCTGTCAATGGAAAGCTCAGTTTTCTCGCCACTATTTAAAGCCCTTACGGCTAGCTTTTCTCATCAAGCAGAGTACTTTCTTCTAAAATTTGGCCACCCAAAATATTTCAAGAAGGTGAGACTAAAGATTTTAGTAGCAGCAATTAAGCTTTGGTCTCAGGTGAGACGTCTCTTAAAGATTCCATATTACAACGATGCAACACCGATTTGGGACTCTCCTGGCACTCCGGCATGTATGGAGGACGCTCTTGCTGCTGCTCTTCGGTTATGTGGTATCCATACATGGGGACAACTTATTGTGGATACAGAACTAATATCATGGCCACACTTCTCTGCGATTTGTGAACACTCGGTTTCGAAATTCAAATACTACCAACTGTTAAGTTGGGTAAAATCTTTAAGGAGCGAGTTGGAAGGGAAAACGGATTTGGGGTTAAAAATCTGCACAAATCAAAAAATATCAAGAGAAGTTGCAGAATGGTATTGGCTGTTGGTCCAAGGCAGAGAAGACACGCAACTCTTATTTACAAAGATTTGGAAGAAGGACCTGCCGGATGATCTCCCGGATGATAATCTTGAAAAATTGGGGCAAGTATCTATGTCACTTTTATGGTCATGCGTGAATTCTGCACCTTTAAAAAAGAACCATCTCTTCACAGTATATAAAGCATATTGGACACCACAGAAGCTATCAAGAATTGGATGCCGAGAGATCAAGAAATGCCCGAAATGTGGAGAAGATAGAGCAAATGAGGTGCATATGTTTTGGTGCTGCCCGACAATATATTCCTTCTGGCAGAAAGTGGGTAAGACCATATCTAGAATTTTGGGCCAAGAGATAAAATTAACTATACCGTCAATTATTTTTGGGGTAATACCAGGGGATATAGATGGCCGAACCTTAACAAAAAATTATAAAGCCCTTTTTTTATACTTATTTTATTAGCTCGGAGAGAACTTTGTATTAAATGGATTTTACCCTGTCCTCCTATGGAAGAAGAATGGATTTATTCCATTCAGAGGGTATCTGCACTAGATCGATCTAGTAAACAGCTCAAGAAAACCAGTTTTTGGGAAATTTGGGATAAATGGGTGGAGAAGTCAGTGTAGTATACACTGCGATGAATATTATGTCACCCATATACATGTAGAACGTTTTATCTTTTTTCACTTCTCTTTCATTTCTTTTATTCTTCCCCTATCATTATGTTTATATGGTCCAATGATTAAGAATATGCTAAAGAGGTTGCTAGGTGGTAGGTCCACCGGTATCTCAGAAAGGGAAAGCACCTGTTTGAAATATCAAGACTAGGTGTTACCTCCTTACCAGAAGCTAAATTTGTTAACCCGGAGATAAAAGTTATCTTTCTCTCCCTTGTGGAGTGACTGGGGATAAACAACATCTTGATAGCTTGGTTTGGTTGATAGACTCCTTTCTTGAACTTAAAGCATATTGTGTATAAATGAGGAAAAAAAAAAAAAAAAAAGAAAAGAAAATGTGGTGTGTCCACGTTGCGTTTTGGGCCGTTTCCTGTCGCGGGCACTAGGCCTACCCACACAAGTGAGGTACCATTTTTCTCGGAAGACTTTGGGAAACGCAGGGTGGGGGAAATGTTGTGGATCCACGCATATTCCAGAACTTTACACCACAGAAATGTGAGGAAAATGTGGGTTTTTTTTACACATTTTTAGGTTTGCAAGGGATTCTGGGTAATAGAACCTGGTGAGAGCCAGTCAAGTCACCCCATCCTGGATTCCCTTGGGTATCTAGTTTTAAAAAATGTATAGGTTTGCTAGGCTTTCCTAGGTGCCGGCAGAGCTAGGGTTCAAAATCTACAGCTAGGCACTTTACAAAAAAAGGGTCAGTTTTCACTGTAAAAATAAAGTGTGTCAACGTTGCGTTTTGAGCCGTTTCCTGTCGCGGGCACTAGGCGTACCCACACAAGTGAGGTACCATGTTTATCGGGAGACTTAGAGTAACACAGAATTGTAGAGCAACTGTTATTACCTATTGACTTTCGATGCATTTCTGCCTTCCAAATGAAAGACAATGTGTAAAAAAGAAGTCATTTTGAAAAATTACCTATAATTCTCATGCTAGTATGGGTACTCACAATTTTGGAAATGTGCAAATATCTACTGTTTCTAAACTCTATATTTTGTTCCAATTTCAGAAATACATAGGTGTCTTTCATACCGATTTTTCCATGTATATATTTTCCCAAATTAATTGCTATATACCCGGTATATAATAAAAAAACCATTGCAAGATGCTGCTCAGTTATTGGCTCTGGGTTTGTCGGGTTCTTGGTGAACCTACAAGTCCTATATATCCCCAAAACCAGAAAGGTCCAGCGGAAGTATCGGTGTATTGCTTTCAAACAGCTGTCATAGTTAGAAGAAGTTACAGGTGAAAACGTTGACACAAAAGACTGTTTTTTTCAACTAATTTTCAATTTTTCCTATATTCAACGGTTAGTTTCTATAAAGAAACCTTGAAGGATCTACACAAATGACCCCTTTCTGAATTCAGAATTTTGTCTACTTTTCTAAAATGTATAGCTTTCTAGGATCCATTATTGCTTTCATACCCATTTCTACCATTAACTGGAAAGAGGTTGAAAGCACAAAAAATAGCAAAAATAGGCTATGTCCCAGAAAAATGCCAAAACTGTGTAAAACATGTTGCTTTTCTGACAGAAATGTCTGCTTGTCCCTGAAAGCTAGGAAGATGGTGATTTCAGCACCACAACCCCTTTTTTGATACCATTTGCAGGGAAAAAAACAGACGCTTTCATCTGTAGCCCTTTTTCCCATTTTTCCCCCAAAAAACAAAATTTAGCTGTATTTTGGTTAATTTCTGGGTTCCCTCCAGGGGAATCCCCAAACCCTGGGTACCTTTAGAATCCCCATGATGTTGGAAAAAAAGGACGCAAATTTGGAATGGATACCCTATGTGGTCAAAAAGTTACAGGGGCCTAAGCGCGAACTACCCCAAATAGCCAAAAAAAGGCTTAGCAGAGGGGGGAAAAGGCCTAGCAGCGAAGGGGTTAAGGCAACCATTCATAATATAATAGTAAACAATAATGTATAAACAATGAAGAACGGAAAGAACCAAGGCAACTATAACTGTTTATCAAAAGTACAAAAATGTCATTTATTTTAATTCTTAACAGTTGGACAGTCTATAATATACATACACTCGCTTTCATGTCCATCAATCATACTTCCATGCATACTCAAATCAGTTTAAAAACATATTTAGGATAGTAACATTTTCCATAACATTGATAAATGGGTACAATGTAATAAAAATGAATTTAATTGAAACACAGTGGCACAAAAACAAATGACTGGTGGTAGTCTATGCGCGTTTTGGCACACACGGGTGCCTTCGTCAGGAGAGAGGCCACAGTTGGAACATATGAGAATGCTGTGAATAGAAAATAATAATAATTGCCTTATATGATTTAGGGGTACTTTCCAAAAGACATAAACATCAATATTTAAATAATCAACCAAATCCTTTTGCATTGAAATGAAAGAAAGAAGTACACAAAGTGATTACTGAGGCACTATGTAACAAGGTGTTTTGTATATGAAGAAGGATTGAATAAGATTTATAAGAAGGATTATAGTGCAGAATCACCCAGTGTGGATAGTCAGAGAGAATAGTGAAACCATAGATAGAACCCATTCGTCATCTGCTCATGACTAGAGCCTATGTGTCAGGGGTTAGTAATAGAATCATTTTAGTCCTGAATATTACCTACTTAAAGCGGTTACGATAACTAGTCCTGCACTGGGATGACGTAAAAAGGGGGGTACCAATCTTATTATATTTTTCTGAGCTTGAACACGTGTCCCCTCCAGCTGAAATGTGGGGAGAACTACCCTACCTCTTGGGAGTTCTCATCACTAAGGCGGAAAAATCTGGACAGACCTTCAGCATTGGCGTGTTCTGTACCAGGGCGGTGTTCCACTGTGAAGCCATTCCCTGTAGGAAAATGGACCACCTTAACAGCTTTGGGTTCTCACCCCTCATCTGCATCAACCATCTGAGGGGCCTGTGGTCTGTCTGAACCCGGAAGTGAGTCCCAAACAAGTATGGTCTCAACTTCTTCAGTGACCAGACCACAGCAAATGCCTCACGCTCAATTGCACTCCACCTCTGTTCCCGTGGAAGTAACCTCCTACTGATGAAGACTACAGGTTGGTCTAGGCCCTCCTCATTTATCTGTGAAAGAACAGCCCCCACACCATGCTCTGAAGTGTCTGTTTGTACAATGAACTCTTTAGCGAAGTTGGGCGCCAGGAGCACAGGTGCCGTGCACATGGCAGTCTTCAGGGCATCAAAAGCTTTCTGACAGGTGTCAGTCCAGTTCACTTTCTTGGGCTGCTTCCTGGAAGTCAGCTCTGTCAAGGGTGCAACAATGTTGCCATACCCCTTGACAAACCTCCTGTAATACCCAGTAGGTCCTAAAAAGGCTCTCACCTCTGTCTGGGTCTTGGGGGGCTCACAAGCCAGGATGGTATCAATCTTGGGCTGTAGGGGCGCCACCTGGCCGCTCCCAACCTGGTGTCCCAAGTACACCACGGAACCCTGCCCAATCTGGCACTTACTCGCCTTGATCGTTAGGCCCGCCCTCCGCAGTGCCATCAACACTTCCCAGAGGTGGCGCAGATGTTCTTCCCAACTGGCGCTGAACACTGCGATGTCATCCAGGTAGGCGGCACTGAAATCCTCCAGTCCAGCCAACACCTGGTTGACCAACCTCTGAAAGGTGACAGGGGCATTCTTCATCCCAAAGGGCATAACCCGGAATTGGTAGTGCCCGTCTGGTGTGGAGAATGCTGACCTCTCTTTGGCCCCATCGGTTAAGGTGATCTGCCAGTACCCAGACGTCAAATCAAACGTACTGAGGTACCGGACAGCCCCTAGCCGATCAATGAGCTCATCAGCTCTGGGGATGGGGTGCGCGTCAGTCTTGGTGACTGAATTGAGTCCTCGGTAGTCCACACAGAACCGGAGTTCGGGTGTGGCACCAGGCGCGGCAGCCTTTGGGACCAAAACCACTGGGCTGGCCCAAGGGCTGTTAGAGGACTCAATCACCCCTAAGGCAAACATCTTGGAGACCTCCTCCTTGATGCAAGCTCTGACGTTATCAGTCACTCTGTAAGTTTTGTGCTTAACAGGAGTACTGTCCCCAGTGTCTACATCATGGACGCACCAATCAGTGACACTGGGAGTCAGGGAGAACAGATCAGGAAATTGTCTCAACAGTTGGCGACAATCATTCTGCTGCTCAGGGGTCAGGGAGGCAGAGAGGTACACACCATCCACTGACCCATCTTGCTCTTTTGCACACAGGAGGTCAGGAAGAGGCTCAGTCTCCTCTTCTATTCCAGCATCTGTGGCTAGGAGCATGCCCACTTCTGACCTCTCCAAGTGGGGCTTTTGGCGGTTGACATGCAGGACCCGAAAAGGGTTCCTAGGAGTCCGCAAGTCCACCAAGTAGGTGACATCACTCTTGCGCTCCACCACCTCAAATGGTCCGGTCCACTTATCCTGGAGTGCACAAGGCTCCACGGGGGCCATGACCCACACTTTCTGACCAGGCTGAAGCTCAATCAGAGTGGCATTCTGATCGTACCACCGCTTCATTTCCTCCTGGCTGGCTTCCAGATTTGCCTGAGCGAGTTGCCTGAAACGCCGGGTTTGGTTTCTGAAGGCCAGCATGTAGCTATATACATCCTGGGGAGGTTTCCTGGGAGCTTTCTCCCAGCTTTCCTTTACCAAACTCAGAGGTCCTCTTACCGGGTGACCATAGAGCAGTTCAAAGGGGCTGAACCCTAGGGACTTCTGTGGCACCTCGCGGTAAGCAAAAAGAAGACATGGCAAGAGGACGTCCCACTTACGCCTCATAGGTTCCTCAAGACCCATAATCAGGCCTTTGAGGGTCCTGTTGAATCTCTCAACCAGCCCATTACTTTGGGGGTGGTAAGGAGTGGTGAACTTGTATGTTACACCGCACTCCTGCCACAGGGACTTCATATCCTTGGATATGAAGTTAGTACCACGGTCTGATACCACCTCTCTGGGGAACCCCACACAGGAGAAAATCCCCATCAGTGCACGTCCCACCACGGGGGCCGTCACTGTCCTGAGTGGGATGGCTTCCGGGTAGCATGGTCCACCAAGACCAGGATAAACCTGTTGCCCATGGCTGTCTTGGGGTCCAGAGGCCCCACAATGTCAATGCCCACCCGGTCAAAGGGGGTACTGACCACAGGGAATGGTTGGAGAGGAGCCTTGTGCTTCCTTCCACTTTTACCACTTGCCTGGCAAGTCTGGCAAGTCCTGCAATGAGTATCTGAACTCTTGCGCATTTGAGGCCAATGAAAGTGGGTAACAAGCCTTTCAAAGGTCTTGTTCTGCCCCAAATGCCCTGCCAAAGGCACATCATGAGCCAAACCCAGTAGGAAGGCTCTGAAGCGTTGGGGTACCACTAGCACACGGGCTGACCCAGGCTCAGCAACCTTAGGCTCGCTATACAGGAGACCAATCTCCCAGTAGATCCAATGTGATCCAGACTGATCACCTGCTGCCTGGTTTGTGGCCTGTTGCCGCAAACCCTCAAGAGAAGGGCACTTCTTCTGCTCTTCACAGAATTCCTCCCTGGAGGGTCCTCCTTCTTGCTGCCAATGGGTGAGCTCAGGCAGGTCCCCCAGTTCAGCCACTTGCTCCCCTATAGGTTCCAGGGCATCCCCCTCAAGGTCTGCCTCATCCTGGACCGTGGGAACTGTGGGGGCCAGTTTCCCACGCCCCCTACCTCTTCTCTTTAAGGCAGATACCTGGGCCATGCTTTCAGGCTCCAGGTCCTCTTAAACACCCTTACTGGCTGCCATAGACCGAGTGGTCACACACGCCCACTCAGGCAGACCCAACATTTCCAAATGAGACCTTCTCTCCACCTTAGCCCAAGGGGAGTTCTCTAAATCATTGCCCAACAGACAATCAACAGGCATGGCTGGCCTCACAGCTACTTGAAGGGTACCTGAGACCCCCCCACTCAAAGGGAACCTGAGCCACCTCACATTGGCTCTCTGAGTTGTCTGCGGCAACTACACGGAAGAATGCATGGGGGATCACCTGCTCCTTGGACACCAGCCGACAACTGCCAGCTGTCACACTGGCCCGGTGTCTCTCAGAGCCTCCACCCTATGGCCATTGATGGTCACCCAATGCCTGTATTTCTTAGTGTTATCACGCAGCTGGGTCCTAGGGACCATCTCACAATCTCCTAAAGAGACAAGGGACATTTCTGCGGGACCCCACCCACCTTGGGCACTTATCTCCTCCCCCCCAGGGCTACACTTGCCATCTGACAGGGTGGTGCACTAGGTGGTGCATTGGGATCCCTCTTGGGACCATACCAACAGTGGCCCACTTGACCACACTTAAAACATGTAGGGGGGCCCCTGTGAACAGGTTTACCTGTCGGGGCCTCTGGCTTCTTCTGAGGGGGAGGCTTGGAACCCTTCCCTTGGTTCCCGTGGGGATTACTTTGGGGTCCTTTCTGGAACTCCCTCTGTTTACCCTTGTCCCCCCCACTCTTCTGCTGGGGACCCTGCCCACCTTTGGCGAAGTCTCCCACATGACCCAGCGGTCCGCCTCCTCAGCAAGCTTCCTAGGGTTAGTTAGCTTGCTATCAATAAGGTGCTGGCGTAGCTCTGGAAAACAATTACCAGACAAGTGCTCCCATGCAAACAAATCATAGAGCTCCTCAAAAGTACTCACTTTGCTACCCTTCACCCAACCATCCATAGCTCTGCAAAAGAAAGATACATATTCCACCCAGGTAGTTGCCTCCAATTTCTTACAATTCCTAAACCTCTGTCTATAGAGCTCTGGGGTCAACCCATACCTGGCCATCAGGGCTTCCTTCATGTGGGCATAAGACATCCTATTCTCACTGGGCAGGTCTAACAAAGTATCCCTCCCATCACTAACAAAGCGGCCCCACAACCCCGCTCCCCAATCTTTCTCAGGGACCGGTGGGCCAACATTGCCATCTCATAGGCTGCAAACCACTGCCCAATATCTTCATGCTTATGGAAATCCTTAATGACATCCTTGGGGAAATATACTCTTCCTTCTGCAGGCACAGATGGTGCGCTGCCACCAGAGGGATTAATTTCTAAGCTTCTAGCTTTGATCTCCAATTCCCTCAACAATCTTTCATGCTCTAATTGCACTTTCTATTTTTCCAAGGCTAACTTGTTATTCTCAAGCTCCAGCTTCTTATTCTCTAGGTCCTTTTGACCCTCCATCTTGAGTTTGGCTAGCTCCATTTTATGCATTCTATTTCTCTCCCTATCCTCCAGCTCTCCTGGGGACAGGCCTTCGGAAGAAACACTGCTGCCTGGCAGGGAAGGTACTCTCCCCCTGGCTGGACCCAATGGACCATCTAGCTGCCCATCTGTATCCTCATCCTCCTCCACAGGCTCTTCCACATGCTCAGAGGCATTTCTAGCTTCCAACCAGGCCCTCAGCGCCTTTTGGAACTCATCCTTCTTGGTGAGGCCTTGAGTAGCAACTTTAAATTTTCTACAGAAGTGTTTCAGCTGTTTCACAGTGTAGGTATCCACCCTTTCTTCCTCAAAATCTAGATCCATAGATGCGTTGGATGCTGGTTTGCTCATGGCAAGAAGAATTGGTAGTCTTTAGCAAAAAAAAAAAACAGCTCCAAGGAAAAAATTCTACCAAAATGTATGTGGTTGCGTTTGGTCTGCACTCACTAGTAGTGTACACCAATTACTGTATATGAGTCACAAATGCAAGTCCAGATCCTCACCGCTGACCACCAATGTTAGAACTGGTGGTCTCTAGTTGGCAATGGTATGCACCTTTGTCCAAATAGGGACCCTTGCTTCTAGTCAGGGTAAGGGGGCTACACTCCTAAAATAACCCCTGCTCACCCCCTTGGTAGCTTGGCACGAGCAGGCAGGCTTATCTCAGAGGCAGTGTGTAAAGCATTTGTGAACACATACAGTAATACAGTGGAAACACTACAAATGGACACTACACAGGTTTTATAAAAATTAGTAATCTTTATATAGACTTAACACAAGACCCAAACGACAAAAATCCACAATACAGTATTTAAGAAAATGACTTTAAAATGGTAGAAAAATAGCTTAGTTCAATGTAGATGGTAACTGAGACATGTTTCTCACAAAGTACCTTGGATGCGTAACGCAAAACAAACAAAAGGTTCGCAGGGAGGATGATGCGTCGGTTCCTTGCTTCGGGGGAGGCGATGCGTCTGCTCCTCAATGCTTGCGCAAAGTAGGGGATGCGTCTGTTCCTTACCGGAGAGGAGGCGATGCGTAGATCTCGTACTGCGTTCCGGTTACGAAGCGACGAGCTGGGGCCGCGATGCGACGATCCGGTGCCATGCGACTATATGGCGTCTTTGATGCGATGCGACGACGTGAAGGTGATGCGTGCACGCCTGACAGCCGTGCGGCGAACTCGGTAACTTCTTGAGCCGCGACAAGCCCTGCGACACGCTTTTCCGGTGATGCGACGGCGACCCTTGCGGTGGCGACACGCTTCTCCGGCGATGCGACGGCAACAGCTGCAACACGCTTCTTCTCGATGAGTCGCGCTTCCAGCTCCCAACAATACGCAGGCTTCTGCAGACAGAATTCCCAGCAAGGAAATTCAGGGGGGAGCTGGTGGTGAAGTCTTGTATCCCTGAGACTTCAGCAGGAGGCAAGCACACTTCAAGCCCTTGGAGATTCTTCTTCAAGATGATGAAAGTTCAATAAAAGTTCCTTCTCCTTTCCTTGGCAAATAAGTAACCACTGCAGGCCAACCCCAGAAAATAGCACAATGGCACAGGGGCAGTCAAATCCTTCAGCTTCCTTGGTTCTTCTCCTTGGCAAAGGTTCGTCTTGATTCCCAGAAGTGATCTAAAGTTCTGGGTCCTCACATTTATACTCAAAAATCCTTTGTCTCTGAAGGCAGAGAGTGTCTGTGCCTGACCAAAACCAGTTCTGTACAGCTTCTTGGCAGGAGGTGGAGACAGCATTGTTGAAAGCAGACCTGGCCCAGGTAGCTGAAAGGAAATCTCCTCCCCCTACTCTCTATTCTATGAAGGCTCAGGTCAGTGAAAGGAAATCTCCGCCCCCTACTCTCTATTCTATGAGGGTCCTATTCAGCCCAGCCCTGACCCATCAGACTGCTGGAGCCAAGGCCCTCTCCAGCCCCCTGTCACTCACAAACCAGACAGTGAATACACAAACCTAGCAGAGGCACACTGGAAGGTTAGGCAAGAAAATACCTACTTTCTAAAAGTGGTATTTTCAAACACAGAATGTAAAAGTCACCCACACTAAAAGATGTATTTTAACATTCTGAGTTCAGGCATACTAAATTCATTATTCTATCTTGTTCCTAGGGTCAGTTAGGATTATAAGATGTTATAATCAAACTGCCCATTCTGGCCTATGGGAACAGATAGCCTTGCACCTAGTGAAAAACGAAATTGGCTGTAATTCACTATCAGGACATGCCACACACATCAGGGCATGTCCTACCTTTACATACAATGCACCCTGCCCTTGGGCCTACCTTAGGGGTGACTGATATGTAGAAAGGGAAGGTTTAGGGACTGGCAAGTGGGTGCACTTGCCAAGTCAGCATGGCAGTCCCAGACTGCACACAGGCTCTGCAATGGCAGGCCTGAGCCACATTTTACAGGCTGCTTCTGTGGGTGGAACAATCAGTGCTGCAAGCCCACCAGCAGCATTTGATTTACAGGCCCTGGGCACACATGGTGCACTGTACTAGGGTCTGACAAGTAAATCAAATAAGCCAATCATGGAGTCACTAATTCATACAACAATTTACAACAAGGAGCACTTGCACTTTGGCATTGAACAGCAGTGGCAAAGTGCCCAAAGCATCTAAACCAGCAAAACATAGGGAAAACACAGGAGGCAACAGCAAAAAAAATGGAAGGGAGACCCACGCCAATGGTGCCAGGTCTAACACCGGAGATCTGTGCGAACCAGCGAGACCTCCATTGTCACCGAGTCGATGTGGGCCTCCAGAGCCAATCGCAACCCATGGATGGCTGCCATAATGCCATGTAGTGTCAGGGTGTCCTTCTCTGGGGGTGGTTAGCCCCACGGATGGCGGCTGCTCTTGGGAGTTCTCTGGTGCGTCCGGAACCTTAGGGAGCATGAATTTATCCAGTTTAGTTTGGTGGGAGCTCAGCATTCTAGAAAGCTGGGTGGGGGGTGGTGGGACCCGGGGGGGCTAATGGGTCACTCGCCGCCGCCTGTCTGTGGGCATACACTGGAATCCTACGTGACCTATCAGGTTTATCTCCACACATGCACCACCCACACCACCCCTCTACCACACCCCTGGCACTTCCTCTACAAGCTGACACAAAGCCCCGATGGAAGCCGGTCCCAGCCCACACTGGGCCCAGCGCGGAGGCAGGTGGCAGGTGGGGCCCCAGCTAGACGGCCACACTCTCAGTACACTGCGGGGGGTCAATCCCAGTATAGGAATCGAGCACCGGCACAGAATTCAGTGTGTGCTCTCCAATGGGCCAGGAATAGTGTCCACAGCCTCAACACAGACTCCCCCCTGGGTCCTCATACCGTCTCAATATTAAAATTGCGCTGGCAGGGTGGCTCATCCCTCCACAGTATTGAGTGTTTACTCTCGTTCGTGTGCTTAATTGGGTAGAATGTCAATTTAAAACAGTCCGCCTCAGTCCGTTCAATGGGTTGCCAACGCCACTGTATATTCAACGGTGATGCGTCCACACACTGCTTGTCCTGCAGGCATTCAAGGCATCTCCTCAGGCTGGGTGTCAAGCACCAGGAGTGCTCGCTGTGCGGTGCAGCAGCATTTGAAATCAGGCAGCCGTTGGGGAAAATAAACTCTTCGCCCCCTCATGTGAAAGGCGAGGTGGCACAGGACTGCTTACTCTGCCGCCAGTCAGTGGGGCCACCACCACTCGCAGCTAGGAGCGGCAGGGGGTGCAGCGCTCTTCAGCACCCTTGTCACATTGCAGGCCGAAATCAAGGGCAGGGCTCCGCCTCACCGTCCGGGCCTCAGCATCGAATCGCCTTCAGTCAGAGCCAGAGCGCAGCTCCAAACGGGTCCCTGGCATCCCCAAGCGCCAGCAGTCACAAGTATGTACAGGATTGTGGTGAGGGGCGGATATGTTGACGGATTTTAGGGGATTGGGTGGGTAGGCTTTGGAGCCGCTCTAGGAAACAGAAATCTTCATCGATGGCTGGCCACCCGTCCTTGGCAAGTAGTTTTAATTGTCAAGTCGAAGTGATGGTAAACTGAACACACAGGCCCTTCAATGGCATGCCTGAGACAGGTTTGCAAGGCTACTTGTGTGGGTGGCACAATCAGTGCTGCAGGCCCACTAGTAGCATATAGTTTACAGGTCCTGGGTATGCGGTAAACCACTTTATAAGGGACTTACAAGTAAATTAAATATGCCAATTGGGTATACTCCAATGTTACCATGTTTAGAGGAGAAGCACATGCACTTTAGCACTGGTCAGCAGGGGCAAAGTGCTCAGAGTCCTAAAGCCAACAAAAAGAAACAGTAAAAACAGGAGGTAAGCAGGCAAAACGTTTGAGAGTAGACCACCTTAAGGATGACAGGTCTAACAGTATCCAAAAGCAGTGAGCTACATGATCAGCAGCTGACGATGGATGGAAGGCTTTTTGTGTATACATAGAATGTTGACTCTGCTCCCGCGACCTTACAGGGCCAAACCCCTTACTGATTCCTCTATGTAACCGTGGCACAGACATTGTGTATGTTCCTGCTGATGTTTGTTGTTGTGTTCCAATGTTTTTATAGGCAAAGCAAATTATCCCATGAGGACAATGTATGCCCTGTGAGTGCCCACCAAGGACATATCGCTCACTAGGATATATGCAATTCTTAAATTCTGAACTTAGTTTCAACATGTTGTTGCCTCACTCATTTCTGTTCATCTCCTTCGCAACCTCTAAATGTAAATCTCGGTCTGTTTTGTTGCTATGTACCAATTGTTACTATCTGAAGCATTTCTGTTAGACAGGGTGCACATTCTAGGTAAATACATCACTGGTAGCAGTCAGCCTCCTAAACTTGAAGATTTTGTCCCCACCCCAAAACAGTCCTATTTGCAGTGGTTGATATTTTACAAGGGCCCAAAGGGCAAAATATACTGTTCCTACGTGACATCATTGATACTTGAATTAGCGATGCCAGGAATAATGTCATGATGTAATCTGTGATGTCATGTGTAAATTACTGTGTGATGTTCTAAATTTCGAGAAAAGCTGTATTCTTCAACATTATATGCATTCTTGATTGGCTGAAACAATAGATGTAATTACTATTCCTCATAAAAAACTTTAAAAATACATTTGCAGTATTATTTGTTCGAAGAAATAACACTTTGACAGTGGTCAAAGTGTAAAGTGGTCAAAGTGTAAAGGTTTTTTGAGAGGTCTCCTAAAATATATATTTAAAAAGCTGGAACTTGGGTGGTTGAGGGTGATTGAGGGGGTCTCTATAGCTATGAGGAATTTGCTCAAAGCTGCATGATTAAATATATCTGCTACTGTTGGCATGTGGAGTCTATTAGTAAAGCATTTCAAGTTTTGTGGTTAGTACATGTGCACCTATTACATGTGATATTCACTCCACTTATTCCACTGGTATTACCACATATACACATTTCACACAATAGTTTGTAAGGGTAGGTGAATGTTAATGAGCGTTTTTCCATGACTTTGTTGTTACCAATTAAAGCTATTTGTCAGTGTAAAGTGTGACTGACAGGGTGCTTAAAGCTAGGTGGGGGTCACTTGAGTGACCGCCAGCAGTATGTCTGGAGGTACCACAGAATTGGGAAATAGGGAAAACCATGATACATATGCAAAGGTGGCCCATCCCTCTCCCTATCAGCCCATTGACCAGAATTACTGACTTCACACTCAGTAGTCAGCCACATTACTCCTTGTGATTTCATTGATAAAGTAACATTATGATTTTACCAGTGTACCACTCGGTCACTATCAAAAAACAGAAATGAGCAAGCATTGTGGACAAGCACAGATGAAAAGAGGAGATTCCTTGCTTCCACAAAGCACTGCCTGCAGTCCATTATCTTCAGCCGGATGTGGCAGGGTGATAATCCAGTAGAAGAGCCACTGGACACCAGTGTTTCCTTAAGAAATTATGAAAGGGTTACTTACCCATCACTGATATTGGAGTCACTGAGAGTCTGTTCCAACTGCAAATTAGTTTGATGAAATTGCAAATGGATATCTTTGATACACATGTATATTTTAGCCAGACAACACCGCAGGTTAAATGTCTAAAATGAATATGGGATACAGGGGGAGATTTACAAAAAAGTTGTGCAATGCAGCGCAGCCCCCCCGGGAGGCTGCGCTGCGTTGTGCGTCAGGGAGGGAGCAGGGGAGCGCCATATCTTCAAAGACATGGCTCTCTCCTCCCCTTTTCTTTGCGCCGGCGCTGATTACAGCTACCGTGCGCCATGCACACACCTTAGCGCCGCAGCGCTAGGGTGTGTGCATGAGTCCAGCATAGGTTTTGTACAGGAAGGGTACCCTTCCTGTACAAAATACTATGCTCGACACAAGGGAAAGCTTTTCCCACTTTGTATGCGTGCTGCACAGTGCAGCACGCATGCAAAGTGGGAAAAGAAGGAGAAAATGAAAGCATTTCTCCTTCCTTGCGCCCTAGTTGAAAAGGGCGCAGTTTTCTCACGCTAAACCCAATCTACTGTTTTTAGTAAATTGGGTTTAGTATGAGAAACCTTGGGTGGTTGCATGGGAACGCCCATGCACCACCCTTGGTACACCCCCATAGCGCAAAGTAACGCGAAGCAGCGCAATGCACTGCTTCGCATTACTTTTACGTTATTTCCAGCGCTAAACAAGTTTAGCGCTGGAAAGTAAATTACAAAAAAAAGATTTTCCGTCATTTTGCGTCACTTTTGTGACGCAAACACAGTGCAAAAGCTTAGTAAATCTCCCCCACAGTGTTCTGTGCCTGATTCAAGCTTGTTTGCAATATCATGTCATTTTGAGAAGGGTTTGTAATGTGGCACAGGAGCTCTTTGCCCAGTGGAGTTCTAATAGTGCCCTGAAATTACCTAAGCGACAAGTTGCCATGCTGGCATACCCAACCCAACCTGTATTTCATTCCTTGTGTTTTTAAAAGGGATCTCAACACTTGGGCTTTTTGGCCTCACTCGTATTTGACTGGGCTAAGACATATGCACAGTAAGGGTTCACATGCTGTTCATCCGTCTTTCTTACAATTCCTGTTGTTGTTCACAGCAGACAATTGACCACAAAACAACAATGTTTGGATAAAGTAAGGACTGAGGCTAAGGTATTGCAGTCCATTGTCCAAGGAATGTGTCAGAAGAAAGAAGTGTGAACATCTTTGACCTTGGGAAATGGGCTTTATGCCCGGAAACTAACACAATGGTATTGTGTTGGCAGCCAGAGTAGGAGTAGGCAGTGGCCCAAGGCACAACTGCTTTGCTCCCCCCAATGTTTTACTAAACTGTAAATGTGTTTCTTTTTTTTAAAGCAGCACTGAATTCTTTAAGGAACATGGGCTGGTTAAAAAAGTAAACGATTCACGTTTGGGAATGGAAACGCATAACAGTCACACTGTGCCCATTCCAGGAACCGTACCATACTTGTGTACCTGCATTACTACACACAGCCAACAGTCATTGTATTTTTGTGGTGGTTGTTGACCGCAGTTTTATTACTCATTACATGCGTCATATTTGTACAACTCCCCTGGACACCTTCCTGGGGCCGGGGGTCATAAATCATTATCATGCATTATCACAAATTGGGTATCACTCAGTGTCATTTGGACATCATAAATCATGGGTCATAAATCATCGGGTATCATAAATCATTCTGCCGCAATCGGCCATTATTTTGTTGTCATAAATCACTCTGCCTGATCATCATAAATCAGCAGCCATAAATCGTGGTCATAAATCATCGGGATGTCATAAATCATTCTGTCACAAACCTGTCATCATTTTGTTGTCATAAATCATTCTGCATGGGCATCATAAATCATCAGCCATAAATTATCAGCTGGCCGGATGATTGGGGGGCGTGGTTATGGCGCGAAGCGGAATGGCTGCCTCTTGAGGGAGCTCCGCACGCCGGACCTGAAATCGGCAAATACCATCCTTCATGACCGCCTGAGATGCCGGAACGACAACTACAGTAGTGCCACCCACCACAGGACAGGATCGGGGGTCCTTCTGGCCACATCGAGGCGGTGGTACCGACAAAATCGGCGAGGTTTGATCGCACCCGCCCGTCAGGAAAATGGCGCCTGCTCGAGTCCCCGGTGCCGGGAGGCTCCACTGCTAACTGGGTTCGGGGCGCCGCACACACACCGGAGTTTCCATCACGGTGAACGCCACGCGGCGACCCGAGAGACGACATCTGATGGAGGAGGCAAGACCGTCGCACCGGAGCAGCGACTGAGGACGCCGTGAGCTGTGGCCGCGGCGCCTTAACACCTGGAGCCCTGAGAACGGCGTGGGGCGAGCGGCGCCCGGCTGGATCCTGCTGAGGGTCGTACCTCGACTGCGGTGAGTGGGACAAGATCTGCGCTCTGGCCGGATTGTGGCTTGGCCTGCGGGGTGCGTTCCCGGCGCCTCTGCTGCCCTGCGTGGTGGTGCTTGGGGAGGCCTAGGCGGGCGGCCTACATAGGGCGCGGAGGCGCGAGGCTGCTCGTACTTGCTTGGGCGGGGATCGCGTGGGCTCACCTCCTGTGGCGCAGGGACACCGGCGGGTGATTTCTGGGCTGCGGGGCAGGGGACCCCGTGTACTCCTCGGCGCCAGTGTGACACCCAGGGCGGCCTTGCGGAGACGGAGGCGCTGCTGTGGCGATTCCTGGCGGCGGACCGGTGCTTCTGCGGAAGACAGCCTTTCCTCGATGGTGCTGCTCGCCCCAGCCCATTGTGACAAGTTGCACCCTAGGGCGAGTGGGCGCGGCCCCGGTGGCCTGGAGGGCTTTGGCCTTGTAGAAGTGGAGAGTAGCGCATATTATTCTGCTTCGAGGTAGCTACCACTATGGGAAAGACTGACCCTAAGCAGCCGAAGCTCCAGTTCGACAACAAGCGCAGTACACGAGCGAGCGAAGCCATGGGGGACCACCCTGGGTCGCAGGGGGCCTCCGGGTCCATGGATGAGTCGGCGGATGATACCCGGACCATCCTGCTCGAATTGCGGACCGGGATGAAATCTATTGACAGTAAAATAGATGCGATGGCAGCTGGTCTCGATGTTGTTAAAAAGAAAGTGGAGAAACACGAGCACAGGCTAGATGTCCTTGAAAACAGGCTATCAGACACGCACGACTCGCAGGCGGAATCTCGAACTCAAATTTTGCATATGGAAAAGACCCTGGAGGTTATCAAAGCCAAAAATGAGGATTTGGAGGCGCGCTCGAGGCGCAATAACCTCTGCATACTGGGCCTGTCGGAATCCACTCCCATTGCCAGAATGGAACCATTCATCGATGGTCTGCTGCGGGACCTGTTCGGGCCCGTGCTATCCACGGTTATGATTGTGGAGTGGGCGCACCGATCGCTCGGCCCTAGGCCTAAACCAGGAGCGCCGGCCCGCCAGATCATAGCCCGCCTGTTGAACTATGCAGACAGAGACGCTATCCTGAGGGAGGCCAGGGTCAAGGCCCCTATAAACTACAATGGGGACAATCTGTCCTTTTTCCCAGACTACACACCAACGGTGCAGGCGGCGCGAAGGGAATTTGTGCCAGTCAAGAAGTTGCTGCAGACGGCATCGGTGCCATATGCCATGCTGTACCCGGCCAAACTCAAAATTACCCATGAGGGTCAGGCGCATTTTTTCACAGACTCACGCTCTGCTCTAAAGTTCTCCAAAAACATCTGTAAGACTGGACGTCGGCAGCACGAGACGGAGAACCCTTCCGCCTCCTCGGCGCTGGATGACACGGATTAGCGATTCCTCTCGGTTGCTGATGGCATGTACCGCGACAGCTCAGAAGTCTAGGAGCTGGAGGCACTTGTCGAACTGCCTCTGCATAGATGGGGTGCTACGTGCAATGACTGGTTCCTGCCTATTGTTAACATATGTTTATATGTAGTTGTATGCCACTGTTCAGGCACACCGCCGTGGTTGGTGACCACATTACTAGTTCATGGCACACGGGTGCGTCACATAATTGAAGTCCGGCACGTCTCACTATGGTGGGACTGTTCGCTGCTGTCTCCTCTTCCCCAGTGGGTGATCCCCTTTTGTTGAGCAAATATGTGTGCAGGGGTCAATGTGTGGGAGGGAGGGTGGTATCGTTCTCGACCTAATTGGGAGGTTGGAGTGGATGGGGGGAGGGGGGAGCATAGTTGGGGATATGTGTCTTATTATTTTTGCCCAAGTTATGCCCTGATGTTGGTTGGAGTGAGAGCTGATGGCTGCGATGTGCTGATTGCGTGTGCTACTGGCCCTGCCCTTCTGCTGCTGGCTGTGCAGTATGCCTGGTTGACTATAGATTCACAGTTCGACTATGGGTGAGCGCTACCGGTTGTTGACCTGGAACATACGGGGCCTCAACTCTCCCAAGAAAACACGACAGGTTCTGGCCTATCTGACCCGCCATGATGTCCACGTTGCCTTATTACAGGAAACACACCTCACTAACCATTCGGCACACAGTGTGGTGGGACGATGGGCGGGGTTTAAGCTGGCGTCATCCTTCTCTTCTTATGCCAGAGGCACGATAATACTGGTTAAACGGGGAGTGCCATTCGTGGTTGCCCGGACTCATACTGATGAAGGGGGACGATGCGCGATGGTGCAAGGGACGCTGGGGGGATCTCTAGTCACTATCATCAATATGTATGGACGTATTGCTGACGACCCTGAGTGCTTCCTGCAGATGTATGCTAAATTGAGGGCCTGGCCTGAGGCAAGTATCTTGTGGGGGGGAGATCTGAACACTTACCTGAATCCTGACATGGATAAGTCCAATCCACTATCACACCGAACTCCCAGAGTGGCCCGCTGTGTGCAGAGTGCTGTGACAGAATTTAGATTGAGTGATATCTGGAGGGTGCGCAATGCCACGGTGCGGGAGGGTACACATGCGATGCCTTTGCACAACACCTGGTCGCGCCTTGATTATTGGTTACTGGGGGGGACGCGACTGACTGGGTACTAGGGGTTGACCATCTGCCGCGGACCCCATCGGACCACAATCCAGTTCAGTTAGACTTACAGATCCCGACGGCCATGCGCCGCCCCTTTACGTGGCGGTTCCGCTCGGAGGCATTGCTGGATCCGGTTAATGAGGCCGCGGTACGAAAAGCAATTGAAGAATATTTTGAACTTAACAAGGGCACTGTGGACACCGTCTCCACGCTGTGGGAAGCCTTTAAGGCCACTATCAGGGGGGTGTGCATTAGTACTACGGCAGGCATATTGAGGGATATTCGGGAGCGGCTGCGCCAGACGGAGGCTGCTCTTCGGGTGCTGCAACATGGTTACGAGGCGGCCCCATCGGCTGATACCCTGGCTCTTATACATGAGTTAATTCTCGAGTACGATACTTTGGCTGACACAGAGGTGCGGAACCTCACACGCAGACATACAGCATGCAGATATGGAGAGGGCGGGAGGCCTGGCCATGTACCCGCTAACAAGATCAGGAATCGCATGGAACAGCCTCCGATCGATAAGATCACGGACTCAAACGGGGGGGAGCACTATCACCCCCTTGCCATCACCAAGCAATTCCGCGACTTTTATGCTGAGCTGTATGAGTCCAAGGGGGAAGCGTCCACAGCTGAACTCGAAGGGTACTTGGCGGATGTGGCATGTGCCTGGCTCTCGGATGCGCATAGGGACTATCTCAATCTACCCGTCACTGTCGAGGAAGTCAAGACTGCTATACTAGCCCTTTCTAATGGCAAGGCACCGGGGCCCGACGGCCTTACGGCTGAATTTTACAAAGCCTATGCTGATTTATTAGCTCCATATCTATTGGAGATGTATGCTGAGGCCCATGAGTCGGGGACGCTGCCCCCTTCGCTGCGACAGGCGTTAATTATTACATTACTGAAAAAGGACAAACCTCCTGATCAATGTGACTCCTATCGTCCGCTGTCACTGATAAATATAGATGCTAAGGTGCTGGCCAAGATTTTGACGGTCCGACTGCAACCACTGATGCAGTGCCTGGTGCTACCCGACCAATCAGGTTTCATACCCGATAGATCTACCTCACACAATCTCCGGACAATTTTCTCCATGTTTCACATCCTGGAGCCTAGCATGTCGGCTGCGGCGGTCATGCCGGACGCGGCCATAGCTTTGGATTCGGTCGAGTGGAATTATATGTTTTTTATACTACGGCGCATGGGTTTTCCACCTCTATTTTTACAATGGATAGCGGTGCTCTATGCGGGTCCCTCCGCAAGGGTGCGCGTTGGGGGGTTGACATCCGACCCGTTTGCTATCCGGCGGGGCACTCGACAGGGCTGTCCGTTGTCCCCGTTGCTTTTTGCTCTTATACTCGAACCCCTGGCGTGTGTCATGAGGCAGCGTCATAGGGAGACGGCACTGAATTTTAACTACCGCCCGGTCGCCATCTCGCTATATGCGGACGACATGGTGCTTTTGTCCGAGAGCCAGCTAGGTACCTAGCACAGTTGCTGAGGGAATACGTGCGCTTTGGTCACCTATCGGGCCTACTGGTGAACTGGGATAAGTCCATTATCATCCCACTGACGGAGTCCATGACACAGCCTGATATGGAGTTTCCCTTGATGTGGTCAGCGGACCCCGTAAAATATCTAGGGGTTTGGATCCACCGACACCCGGACAGGGTGGTGCGCGAGAATTATGGGAGGGCGCAAGTCAAGTTGGAACAACAAGTGGATGTGTGGGTGGGCCTGCCGCTCTCATTGGCGGATCGTATCGCACTTATGGTGCTGTGGTCCTGCCACAGTATCTGTACTTATTCACTAACATCCCTATTCTCCTGTCGAAAGGATTTTTTACTACACTCCATGGTACGCTGCTCCGGCTGGTCTGGGGGGGCAAGAGTGCCCGTGTGAGATGGTCGGTGCTCACCAGCGATTATGGCAAGGGTGGTTTTGGGGCGCCGGATTTTTACGTCTATTATCTTTGTGCACAAGCTCAATACGCATTTTATTGGGTGAGACCCCACGCCTACACACCACATGTTGCGGTGGAAGAAGGAGATGCCTCTCCAATACCATTGCATAGCGTGTTCACACATAGGGCACGAGGGATTCCAAAAAAGGAGATAAACACAGTGAGCACGACTGTAGCTGCCTGGCAGGAGGTGGGGAGACTTGCGCTCAAGCTGCCGCTGTATGCTCCAGCTCTGCGTATAGCACATCATGCAGCGCTGTCGGTCACTCGCGAAGCCCCATCGATGCGACTGCTTGGGGAGGCGGGCTTCCAGCGGATGCAGGATCTCTACCCTGAAGGGTCATTTGTCACAACAGACGACTTGCAATATATAAGCAATCAGACACTGTCGTTCAGCTTCGCTATGCACAGACTCAGGCATGCGGTCAGGGCTCACTATGATACCTACCCCTTGGAGCCTCCCACGCTGATGTCCCTGCAGTTCGTGCTCACTACTCCCACCAATAAAAAACTGCTATCCCGCTTATATAGGATGGTCCGGGATTAATGCCCGGGTCCGCCTGACAGGAGTTGGGAGCGATGGAGTGCCTGTCTGCCTGAGCCCATATCTGAGAAAGATTGGACATATGTGTGCGAATTGACGGGTACTCGTGTCATGAATGGAAACCTACGCATTATACATTTTAAATATTTGCATCAAGTGTACCACACCCCTGCCCGCCTCCTGCGATTTGGATTGAGAGAGTCCGATGCATGTGTGCGATGTGGTCAGGGAAACGCTGACTTTTTACATCTTGCTTGGGGATGTGGGAGGGTGGCCGATTTCTGGGAAGCTGTGGTGCGCGCAGTGAAGAATATGGCTGCGATTGAATTACAATGCACTCCGTTGGTCTGTCTCTTGTGCTGTGTGCCCCATATTCGGGGCGTGATTGGTAGATTCGTGAGGCTGGCCCTGCTCATGGCCGCACGGCGAGTGGCAATCACATGGGGAGGGCGGCGAGTGCCGAAAGTCGACCATTGAATACAGGACTTGGTCTATTGTAAAGACAACCTAGAGACATACGCGGAGGGTCTGCCTACCATCTCAAGGCCGAAGGACATTTGGGGACCCTTGAGGCTCTACCTACTTTCCAAAGCAGCTGAGGCTGAGTAGCCTGTGTTGTACTGGGTGCTCTTGGGAGGGCGGGGTGCGGCTAGCAGGGGGGCTACGAGTAAATAGGCGAGCAGCCGCTCTGTGGCTCTGATATGTATCAGGATGATTGTTGAGGGTGAATGGGGGCTTTTAGTTGTTTTGTTTTTATAATTTGATGTATGTAGGTTTCGATGATGATGAAGGAGGGAAATGTATGATTATGTATATGCATTAGTTGTATTTTTGTGTATTGTATTCTTTTTGGTTATTTTGTCTGTATTGTATTGTGGTGTCCTTTTGTTTTGAAAATCTATTAAAAAAAAAATTTAAAAAAATTATCGGCTGGCCATAAATCCCTGGTTTGTCTTTTGCTCATTTGCATCTCCTAGGGTCGTAAATCACCCTGACAGCTCGTAGATTGTTCTTTGTTGTTTTCCACGCCCCTTGCGTGTGGGGGGTAGCCTTTCCCCGGAGTTAGGCCCCAACTGGCTACCTTGCTAGTCTCTTTTGTGCCCTGCCGTCTGGCGGGGGCTGGGCTGCGAGTGCCGTCTCCGTTTTCTACCCCGATTTTTGTCAGGCGTACTCACCCAGCTGTGTGGGAAACCCAGAGTGAGTGGCCCTCCTTCTACACACCGCCCTGTCGGTGTGTTTCCATAACCAAACCAATACACCTTTTGTTTCCGTCCCTTTTTGGTTGGATTTGCGCTCTCTTTGCGCTATCTTCGTGTGGGGGTAGCTTCTTCCCGGAGTTAGGCCCCAGCTCTCTACCTTGTTAGACTCTTTTGCGCCCTGCCCTCCGGCGGGGGCTGGGCTGCGAGTGCTGTCTCTGTTTGCTGCCCCCTTTTGTTAGACCACTTCACTTAGCCGTGAGGCATCCCAAAGGGAGTGGCACCACTTCACTTAGCCGTGAGGCATCCCAAAGTGAGTGGCCTTACTCCTACACACCGCCCGGTGTGTCTCCATAGCCAACCATTGTACCATTAGTTCTTTTCGTCCCTGTCAGCACTGCGACGCTGCTGTTGTAGGTGTGGGTGGGTGGGACTCGAAATTCGCTGGCGCCGCTCCCCCAGCTCCCTGATGTAAAGGTGAGCTGCCCAGGTGGAGCATCGCCTTATATCACCTCCCCCCTTCCTCTCCTCCCTTTGTTCTTGGAAGGGGGGGGAGAGGGCCTCGGGCGCGTTTCGCCGGGCGGCGCAAACCAGCACAAACCGGATCCATTCCTTGTGGGCTCTGGCGGCTGTTATGGCGCCGGCCCTCGAGGCCTCCTTCGGGGGCGGCCTTTGCTAGGAATGCTGGTTTCTGTTTCTTGCAGGCCACAATGCCTGTGTTTGAAGCCGTCACAGGGGTCACACAACTAATATTCATTAGGCAGGTTGTTGTACGACCCACTGCAACTGGGGATTTTCCTATGCAATCTGTTAGTTGTCACATAATAACATTTAAGACTGATTAGAACCACTTTTTGCGACCTGTCTTATGGTATATTTAGCCCCTCATTTTCCAATCAGCATTTTGCTTTCCAGATACATAAGTACGATGAAGAACAAGAACTGCCAGGTTTTTCCAGTCTGACCGAGTATGCACACCAACTCTACTTTCTTTGATCTTTCACCTCTTTATAATCTGTGTTGGTCTATGCTGTTTTGAATTGTATATCCCCATAAATCCAGTAGGGTGAATGTTCCATAAGCTCAAATTATTGTCCCAATTCTTTTTCCATTTTATGATGAGCTGTTGTGGAAGTATGCCTTATGTAACACGTGAAGCACACAAAAGATGATGGGGGAATGCTTGCAATAAGTCTAACCATTGGCAATTACTCGGGAGGATCCTGGTCTGGCAGTTCGGGCTGGACTGTTCCCACTGGAGCAGGGTCAAGGCTGATTTGCATATGGCTGGTTCCAAACTGAGGTGGCATGGTGGGAAAAAATAATGGATTGGCATGAGGCCCGAGCAATTGTAATGGCTGAGATTAGTTCAAGCATTCCATCCATCACTTTTGTTTTTGATGCCCTAAGTGTGATAGGTATGCCCAGAAATGGGCCCTGTGCTCACTGTGCACCTGGAATCAAGTTATACCTGGCTGATGAGTCTAGAATAAGGGCAAAACTAGTCCTGGGATGCTTGTTTTCAGGTTCAGGGAGGACCTGACTTGGCAGTGCAGTCTGCACTGTTCTCATTGAAGCAGGGTCAATACTGATTTGCATTGGGCTGCGTCCAAACAGAGGTGGCATCGTAGGCAAAAAGCGATGGGCTGGGATGTGGCCTGAGTGATCACCAGTGCTGAGCTTCATTCAAGCATTACATCCAACATTTTTTTTGATGCCATAAGTGTGATGGGTATGCCCAGATGTTGTTCCCGTGCTCACTGTGCCACTGGAAACAAGCTATACTTTGCTGATGATCCCCATAATATGGTCGAAACTGGTCCTGGGTTGCTGTGTTCTAGTTCAGGGAGTACCTGGCCTAGAAGTTTGGACCGGACTGTTTCCATTGAAATAGGGTCATGGCTGATGTGTATAAGGCCATGTGGAAACTGAGGTGGCATGGTGGGCGAGAAACGATGGATTAGGATGCGCCTGAGTGATTGCCAGTAGCTGAGATTAATTCAAGCATTCCATCCATCACTTTGTTTTTTGATGCCCTAAGTGTTACTGGTATGTCCAGACATGGGTCCCATGCTCACTGTGCCACTGGAATCAAGCTATACCTGGCTGATGAGCCCATAATAAGGGCAAATATAGTCCTGGGTTGCTTGTGTTCCAGTTCAGGTAAAGGACCTGCCTTGGTAGTTCAAGCTGGACACTATCTATTGGAGCAGGCTCGAGGCTGATTTGCAAATGGCTGGGTCCATACTGAGGTGGAATGATGCATCCCAAACGATCCTGAGTGGCTGAATTTAATTGAAGCTTTCTATCCATCATTTTGTTTTTTGATGGCCTAAATGTGACGGGTATGCACAGACTGGGGTCTTGTGCTCACTGTGCGACTGGAATCAAGCTATACCTGGCTGATGAGCCCACAATAAGGCTAAAACTTGTGCCGGGTTTTTCTGTGTTCCGGTTCAGGGGGAACCTTCCCTGGAAGTTGAGACTGGACTGTTTCCATTGAAACAGGGTCATGGCTGATTTGCATAGGGCTAGGTTGAAACTGAGGTGGTATGGTGGGTAAAAAACAATGGATTGGGGTGCGGACTGAGCAATCACCAGTGGCTGAGATGAATTTAAGCATTCTATCCATTACTTTATTTTTTGATGCCCTAAGTGTGATGGGTATTTCCAGACGTGGGTCCCATGCTCCCTGTGCCACTGGGATCAAGCCATGCCTGACTGATGACCCAATAATGAGGGCTAAACCAGTGTGTTCCAGTTCAGGGAGGACCTGGCCTAGCAGTTCGGGCGGGATTGCTCCCATTAGAGTAGGGTCAAGGCTGATTTGCATATGGCTAGGTCAAACTGAGGTGTCATGGTGGACAAAAAACGATGGGTTGAGATGCGGCCCGAGCAATCACCTGTGGCTAAAACGAATTCAGGCATTACATCCATCACTTTGTTTTTTGATGGCCCTCATGTAACATATGATTATCTATCTACACATAGTGGACTGCAGATGTATATCGAAGTCTTCACCCCTTATAATGATGGTAATCTATGCTAACTTGTGACTTTTGATGGGTATGCACCATTTTACTATTGGCCTTGGGAGAGGTGCGTGGAAGGTTGAATGTTGGAGAAGACCAGTAAAGTATTTCAAGAGACCCGGGTCGTGGGCTTACTGTGTCATGTTTCCAAATCAGATTTCAGACTCTTGGGGCCGGATTTATCAAGCCCTTCTGTTGCCCTTGAGTCAAGCAAGGTGACACAATGCAACACAAAGGCTTAAGTCGTATTTAGAAGTGTTTGAATGAGTACAAGTAATCAAAAGCGTTCCTTGGTATCAATACCAATTTATTTTATTTTGTTTCAGGGTGGCGTGAAGGACAATCAATATCCTCAAAATAGGATGTGAACAGCTGATAGCCAACACGTGTTTCGCCCCATTACAGTAGCCAAAGGGCCTGGGGCTTCTTCAGGGCGTTTGCGGTCATGTATGGTTATATAGAGGGAAGTTGGGCCATGTACACCAGACGGACCGATGCTCATGTGTAGGGAAGGACTCAACTTCCCTCTATATAACCATACGTGACCGCAAACGCCCTGAAGAAGCCCCAGGCCCTTTGGCTACTGTAATGGGGCGAAACACGTGTTGGCTATCAGCTGTTCACATCCTATTTTGAGGATATTGATTGTCCTTCACGCCACCCTGAAACAAAATAAAATAAATTGGTATTGATACCAAGGAACGCTTGATTACTTGTACTCATTCAAACACTTCTAAATACGTTTGAACTATAATGGGGATGGGGTTTCCTCATTGTTGGGAATGAGTACAGTTCTTCAGATTAACTCTATTAGTAGTGGTGTGCCAAGACCTCGGTCCTTTTTTCCCCTACCTCTGATCACAAAGGCTTAAGTCACCTTGTGTGGCTCTTGGTTGCTTCGTAAATCCAGAGTACTGAAAGGCAGTGCAAATCGCTGACTTGCGTTACTCTGCTTTGGGACGGTGTTCCATAGTAGAGTGTGGTTGTTCCCACGCATCCACCCATAGATTTTGGCACAATTCCTGATTTACTAAGGTAAGTAAACCTGGGATTGCATCAAAATGGTACACCATGCCAACAGAGGTGTAACAAGGAGAATATGTTTATTTCTCGTTGTTATTCCCTATTTCTATGTGTTCTGCATTCTGCAGCACACATAGAAAGAGGAAAATGCCTCTGAGGATTGTTTTTGTGCAGGAAAGTGTCCCTTTCTGCAGCAAAAGAATCCTGCCTTTAATGCAGGCACCCATGCACTATGGCGCAAGGGTGCATGAGTTGGCTCAAGAGGTCACACGGTGCATCATGGCAGGGAAAAAGCAGGAAAGCACCATATGTTAGTAAATGTGGTGCATTCCTGCTCCATTTGACACAGTGCAGCAAAGCAAGTTGTCTTGCTGCGTTTCGTTGTGTCAAATCTTAGTAAATCAGGGCCCAATACCGTAGGGCAGACCCAGTTGGATTCTCACCAAAACAAAGGCTATGAAATGCATGCAGGACTTGTTAACATGCAGTATACTGAGTGTCAGACTCTTGTTCTGTGCATATATAGGATAAAGGTTTACCTAGTTCTTCTTTCTGTTTCTCCATACCTCAGATATCAATGAGTGCTTCATTGCATCCACATGCCCCAAGCGGTCCATATGTGTTAACACTTTTGGCAGCTTCTATTGCATCTGTAAAGCTGGATTTGCTGTGGCTTCTGGAGAAATAAACTTTACCAACTACTCGTTGTCATGTGACGGTAAGGAGTCCCCTTTGGAAACTGAATTCTACATGCTATAATTTTCAGTATGAGATGTCATTTTTCTGCTCCTAGGCCCCTCATTACGTGTCATGTAATTTCACCCAAAGATACCTCGCGGTGTAATTGCACCACTTACCATTACAATTGTCTCTGGGACCAGAATTATCGGGTATGCAAACTCTGGATACAATAATTCTGGGCTCAGAGACACTGGACCTGTCGTTACTGCTGCAGGGGAGGGGCTGCAGGTAGTATCACTACCCGGGCTCCATCCGACCTCTGCAGTAGTATGGGGGGAGCAGACAGTGCTCTCACCTTGGACAGAGTGAAGCTCACAGTAGCTCCCTGTCTAACCCCCAGTCTAGGCAGGTTCTTTTCCAGACACTTTCCACCTGCTCAGAGCTTGTGGCAATGTCTGCAGTTTTCTCTCCAGAATTGGGGAAACCATGCAGAAAAGGACCCAGTAGATTTTGATGCAGGAATACCAGCCGAAAACTGGGTTTTCTGACTCTCTGGTATCCATGCACCAAGGTAAACCAAACTTGTAATGATGGTGTAAATGTAAAGTCAGAGAATATTTATCCTGCCAGGTTGAAGGCTATTTGGCCTTTATTCTATGATATAAGGAAGTGAAAATGTCTCTCTTTCAATGATGCTTCACCCTAGCCTATTTTCTCTCCTTTTTGTGCCTGTGTAAGAAATTGGGCTATTAGTTTAGGTGGTAAGTACCCACCTCAAGTAACAATCACTATCCTTGTCAGGGTGAACTCTTAAAATCACTCAATTAACCTGAGCTCAACCCTCTGGTAGCTATGGTTCAGTGCTGACATGTTTAACTTGGAGGCAATGTGTAAATTATTTATGTATTACATAAACAAAATAAAGTCACAATGCATCTTTTGACGTGGTTTCCCCTGTCTTTTGCCTCTGACCTCCGCTTTTTGACTGTGTGCTGCATTTTATTTTTGGTGGTGTTAGGACTCTGGGCACTTTAGCACTGCTGACCAGTGCTAAAGTGCAAGGGCTTCCTCTCTAAAATGTAATGGTAATTTGGTTTCTCCATCATTGGCATATTTGATTTACTAGTAAGTACCTAGGACAGTGCACCATGTGGGCACAGGACCTTTAAATCAAATGCTACTAGTCGGCCTGCAACACTGATTGTGTCACCCAAATGAGTAGCCTTGCAAACATGTCTCAGACCTGCCAGTGTAGTCTCTGTGTGTGCAGTTTTAAATTGTCATTTCAACCTGGCAAATGCACCCACTTGCCAGGCCCAAACCTTCCTTTTTATTACATGTAAGGCACCCCTAAGGTAGTCCCATGGGCAGGATGCACTGCATTTGAAAGGTAGGACATGTACTGTTGTGTTTTACATGCCCTGCTAATGAAATACTGCTGAATTCATTTTTCACTACAGCAAGACCTATTTCTCCCATAGCTCAGTATTGAAGCTGCCTTGTAACATCTTACAAGTGTATCTGCCAATTGGGAGCTGATAGAAAATTGGAGTTTAGAATTTCTGGACTCACAATTTAAAAACACATCTTTTAGTGAAGCTGTTTTTTAAATTGCAGGTCTGAAAATGCCACTTTTAGAAAGTTGGCATTTTCTTATTTTAACCACTCTGTGCCTCTGCCTGTCCCCGGATACACATCTGGGTTAGGATGACAGTTGGGCTGCTTATGCAGTCACTCTAGACAGTCACACAAAGGGAGCTGAGGTGTGCCCTTCATATCCCGATGGCCCATCACCAGGCTGATGGGCCTTCCTGAGCTAAAGTGGTGGGAGGAGTTGACACTGACACCTGAATAGCGCTGTGCCAGTCCTCACACAAAAAAGTCTCCAACCCCTGTAATATGTCTGGAGCCAGGGTAGGGACAGGCAGGGACTTGTGCACTACAAAGACTGTTCTTTGAATTTTGCCCACTTCAAAGGCTTACATGGGTAGAAGTACAGGACCGGTGACACCATATACTCTGAAAACTTCTAGGTTGAGGACATTCTGCCACGATGAAGAGCTGGATAAGCAGTCAGGAGGGACTGCCAGTTTGCTTTGCTGTGTCGGCCTGCTGCTTGCTGCTTCTGTCCTGGGAGTTAAAGGACTGGACTTTAATTTCTACACCCTGCTTCCAAGGTTCTTGCCTCCAGTTAAGTAGTCTCAGGGCCCTCAAAGACTTCACCTGTTCTTGCTAGCAGTACTTGGGCTCTTCTGCAGACTGTCCTGTCTTGCCAAGTGGTGCCAAATCCAGTTCCTGGGTTCTTGGAGTCAAGTAGTTTGCGCTGCAACCGAAGAAAAGTAACCCCAATGTAGTCCTCAACGTCGCTGCCTACACCGGAGCCGAGGGCACCGCTCGTGAAGAGTAGGACACACTGCCCCAAATTACACTGCAGCCCCAGTTGCCAACGACAGCAACTTTTACACCTTCCCCGGTTTAGCTCTACATATGATCACCACCACTGTTATGTTTCATATAGAGGCCCTAATATAGACATGTTCATATATGCCTGAATATAGACATAATCGTATAGGCCCTATTATGGTCATAATCGTATATGCCCTATTATTGTCATGATCTCCTATGTCCTTATATAGGCATGATCTTTCACCTACATTAGTTCCCTACAGTACACAACGAACACTGAGGGTTGAACGTTATCTAGTCTGTGGTTTGAACACTGAAGGGTTTTCCCGAACACAGGCCTACAATGTACTCATAAATTATGCATGAGCATTCACCAGCTACATCTCCTGCATAATGTGTATGTACAAAGTTCACCCCTGACGTCTTCCTCATGTCTAACAAAGACCAATACACACCATACTGAGGGACGAGACACTTTAGGGTATAAATACACCGCATCTTGCCATGGTAGGATAGAGGGAACCGAGACTTCCATCCCGACACACTGACCAGAGACGCTGAGGCTCCTGCATGCAGTCGCTCCAGCTGACAGCGGTCTAACACAGCCCTTGCGGGGTGTCCAACTCGAGACCAGGACGGGGTCCCACACTCTCTCTATTCAGGTAATGGGGTTCGACTAAATCCTAGAGGGATTCTTGGCTCTTAGGCTTTTAGACCTACACACATGCTAGGTACACTTAGATAAATCTAGTTAGGCATTGTAGGAGTATGCACACTTTTATAATGCATTTTATATATTCATGTATGTAACCATTATTATTGCAATATGGTAGAATTGTACTATCCTTTCACTTTTATCGTACTGCTGATAATATATCTCTGCTATTGTCTGCTGGTTGTTGCAGCACATATATTCTACACTAGAATAACAACTGTTCAATAAATACTTATTGAAACGCCCAGACTGTTTATTCTGTGTAACTCTCTGAGACAAACCGAACAAGCACGAGTGACTGAGCGAAAAGTAGTACATTGTTTCCACGATTCTGAGGGATCAGGGTTGTCATGGTCTAAGGTTGCCAGAAACTAATCTCTCCCCGATAAGGGGAGATTCTAGTGGCAATGTGAGCTAGCTAATGCAAAACAGGCTAACATACGCGGTGGGGGTGCACAGAGCCAGTCTGCCACCAAGCCCACAGTTTATGTAATCCAAACACGCAGGTCCTGCATGGGTACTATAGGAACTACACAACACCACCATCGATTCCTCCCACCTCCAGCCTACTTCAGCAGAATACACATACATTTTAAGTGCTACACGCGACAATATGCGCGCAGTCCCTTGATCTTTGATCTCGTTATGCCTCCATGTGATAGGTTGTTCCTCCCTCGCCAGTGTGCGAGTATCTTGGACATCAAGTTTGGGGTCTTCCCCCATCCCCTTCTAGGTGAGTCCGCCCAGAGTTCTGTCTGGATTACTTGCCAGGGGACACTGCTGCAGCGGTAGCACTTTACCTGCTCCCGCAGGACGATCCCATAGCCCTGGGCACATTACTGCAGCGTGGTTCTGCCACATATAACGCATGATCCTTTTTTGAATATGTCTGCATGTCTTTGAATCTTCACCACAGGTTTGGAGCTCCACCCATGTTTTAATACTCTATTCTTGCTACTATGCCATGTTTTTTGGGGGTCTACAACTCCTCCAGCCTGCTATGATTGTGATTATTTACCCCTGTATTTTTACCTCTCTCTTTCCCTCCAGGTGTTGGATTACGACACAAGTCCAGATCATAGGGGACGGAATCTCTTAGTACACCTATTGACCGTCCCCATTAGAGTAGATGAGGATCCCGGTCCTGATTAAATGCCATAGATCCTACTGGATATCTCGGGCATGAAACATGTCGACCATTTCCACCATTCACACATCACTTTGAGCTGCAGCAGGTGTAATTTTCCTCACCAGCCACAACTTTTATAGTTGGTTGTTTTTAACCACAGCATCGGTATCCAACGAATAAAATTGTTTTTGGAATCCCATAGCTATTTTTAGACGCATTTTTTCCACTCCCACTCCTACTCATCTTGCACACGCCCGCACCTCTTTTTGGCTTCACGTCGGCAACCAGAGAAGAACTCCGGCAAAGAGCCCCCCTGCGGGGCCCATTGGGCATTGCAGCGCAGGCCCAACGAGGAGTTGCCCTATGATGAAGCATGACACCCCCAGGGTGTGTGAGGGCACTTGCTCCTTATAGGAGCTATCCCACTTTCGGATCTCTTTCTACACCTGGAACACCCAGTTTCCTGGCTCCCCCGTCCCTTTCCTCTCCCTACCCTCCCTAGGAACTGCATACTACTTGTTTCACCATCATTACCAGGGGCGTGTATGCTGGACCTACCAAGCCCCCGTCCCTCCCTTTGAGAATACCCCCACAGTTAGGCCCAGTAATTCCTCCTTTCCTGTGGCCCTCTTAAAGGGGTTCTAATAATTGGCGGTAAAAAAGGGTCTGAACGTTTAGGAGTCCAGGATGTGACTTTAAAGAGTCTAGGGCATGAACACTAAGGAAGCCATTTCCAATTCAGGCTAGTGGCACAATAAGACCAGTTTTTTCACAAAGAGGTCCAGATTTAGAAAACTCTCACACAATGCATCGTAGCACCCAACAATGCTGCACTGCATTTTATGAGAGGGAGAGAGAAGGACAGCACCATATCTACAGAGATATGACACTTTCCTCCTCTCTCCCTTGTGCTGGCGCACAATCAGGCTGCCGAGCATCACAAATACCTTTGCACCATAGTGCAACTGTGTCTGCATGAGCCTAGTATAGGTTTTGTGTTGGAAGGGTTCCCTTTCAGCACAAAATGCTATGCCTAGACAAACTGTAAAACTTTTTCTACTTTGTATGAGAGATGTACAATGCAGCACGCATGCAAAGTCGCAAAAGAAAGGAGAAATAAAAGTAGTTCTCCTTTTAATGTGGCATTATTTTTTGGCGAAAAACCCTTTCTATTATTGTTAATGGATAGGGTTTCATGTCAAAAAGCATAGGCGGTTGCATAGAAATCCCCTATGTACTACCCATGTAACTCCCCTCAGACTAATGCAAAGCAGCACTTTGCACTGCTTTGTGTTACATTTAGTCAATTTTGCAGTGCTAAACAAGTTTTGCCCTGGAAAGTAAATCCAACAAAAAGATTTTGTGCAAGGTTGCATTACTTTTGTGATGCAAATCCAGTACAAACGTTTTGTAAATCTGGCCCAAAGTCTGCACACATAAATAATGGAGAACACAGAGTTGGGAGTAGACCTTAGCACCATATCTGCAGATCAGTTGAAGGATCTAGGATGGACAGAGTGTGAAAAACTCCAAAGGAGCATGGACAGAAATGTCCATGTTTGTTTAATTAGTTACCCGTTTGATAGTTTGGGTGCAAGGGAGGAAGCTGTGGTAGACTCGGGGGAAAGAACCATGTTGGGAACCCAGGATGAGGGCGCTGTAGAGTCAGCCTCTAGTGTCCTGTTAGCACAGATCTATCCCACACACACACACTGTTCCCTAATGCACTTTCCGGTGATTCCCCAATATGCACACCTACTCTAATTTCTAGGTTACCACTGTCACCAATTCCAATAGTAAATTCTTTGGGTGGGCTGAGTCTAGGGTAGAGACCCTAAAATAGCAATTGGCTCTAAAAGGCATTGACAAAGCTAGTAGCGGTAAACAGTCATCTTGCTATTGTGTTTCAAATACTACAATATCTCCTGCACTTTTTTGCGAGATGTAACTTGACATGACAGAACATAATGGCCATCTTTAAAGAATAACAAATAATATTTTTTTTACTTTCAAGATGGTTGGCACACTGCGTGATGCAACGTGGTGTGATTCAATATGACCGACATCTTGAAAGTATAGAAACTAATATTTGTATACTTTCAACAGGGCCACCGCGTTATGCCACACAGGGTAGCAGCCATCCTGAAAATATAAACAATGTTATTTGCTATATTTTTTTATTTAACATTCCTATTATCAGGTATACAGAAAATGCACAACAAAAATAACTTACATACTGAAAAGCCAGTATCTAGCTCCATTTTATTAACGCTCTACTTGAGAGGTCACATAAAACATATAAAACAGGTAATGTGCATCATAAAAACCATTATGCAACAAGCTGTGGTCCCCTCTCCTGCCTTCATCTCTGAGTCCCCCAGTACTGATAATAGATCAATATCATTATTTGCTATATTTTCAAGATGGCCGGTCCACTGCGTCACACTTTTTTGCATCACACGACATGCTGGCCATCTTCAAAGTATGCCGAATGCTTATTTGAGTTGTTCAGTTACCTCTATTGGCTTTGCTAATTCTGGTGCAATTTTAAAACCACTGGCGAACCCAATAGTGATGACAATAACAACATTGGCAGTGCAATTCGTTTTATGATGGTTTTGGCTTGAGCCACTTTATGCTTGCTGGAACATTATTTGTGGTAATTTAATTTAGCACCACCTTCGTTGACGAGCCAGTCTTGTAGACCCAGAGATAGGCTGGGATGTCCCTTTTATTAGTCTTAAGGTGATGCAACCTCGATTTTATGATACGCTTGATCCCATGATCTGTGTACTATATATATGAAGTTCTTCTGCCCAAAGGTCTTACTCTACCTCGACCTACTTTGGATTACAACAAAGTAAAAAGTTTATTTTCGAAGCGAGTTTCGGCTCCCTCTCATCCCTGCTTACTTTAAGAAAAATGTGACTAGTCTGTCAGTGTGTCGATTCACTCGTGTATATTTACTCTTACACCTAGTTATAGCGCTACACTTTTTGGCTATTTATTTCTGAGTGTAGATTTACACCTAGGTGTAGAGAAACATGTCTGCACCTGCTCAAATCAAGGGGTGGAGCTTCCTACAAAAGGATTTACAAACATAACGCTACTATTAGCAATGTTTCACATCTAGGTGAGATCTCTGCCGCCGAGGTGAAGATCTCTCTGTAGGAGTGGATATACGGAAAGTCATTAAAGTTTATTATTCTTTAAAAAATATTATTGTATAATACAAATATAAATTAACTTAAAAAATTCATAATTAACCTAGAACTAAAAATATAAATTGTTACAGCACGTTGACTTAGCAAATTAAATGTGGATTAAATAATTATTCATATAAAATATATTAATATAATTTACAAATATTTGTAAACAATAAATTTTAAAAATCCCTATATATTTGATTTATTTCTTAGATACCAGAGTGTCAATTGACAACAACTAGGTGATGACAGCCCTCTTCCATGAAAGTACTGTTAGCAATACCCTTCTCTATGTAGAGAGTAGCCACCCTGGCAATCTAAAATGGATTATCCCATTTGGAGAAATGTTACAAGTAGGGGTGGGCAGAATATTTCGTTCTGTCCACCAAATTGTCAGAATTCCTCTAATCGCAGCGTGGCAGAATTGTTTCTTAAGTGCAAATCCAGAAAGGTAAGTTGGCAAGCGCCAGATTTGACGTTCCCTTATGTGATTTACAGTCGCTAGAAGGGCATCGGATAAGGTTTTTATGGCATTCGTGATCATTTGCAGTCAGAAGGCTGCAGCTCAAGTAGAAAATCTACTCGAGAGCCAGCAAAATTGACTCGAGTCGCTGCTTGGAATGCGCTACCGGCGCTAAATCACAGCATGAGAAGCGCAACGTGTCTCTTTTTCCCCTTTGGTGGAATCTCGAGGAGTTTTTATGTAACTCTGTGGAATTCCACAGAGTAAAATTCCACGAGTTCCGCCCACCCCTATTTACAAGCTAAACATAATTGTAGCAATGAAGAGCGTTTTGCTCATGAGGAGTATTGCATGATTGTTTGATTTAGGAAAGGGGTTATCCATCATGGGTAATGGACAGAGCAGTGCACAGAGTATCCCAGAAGGACAGATATGATTTAGTTCATCCAAGTAACACTGTGTGGAAGGAGGTTGAAAATATTAGATTCATTACATCTTTTAATTTACAGACCTCTGAAGTTAGGAAATTGTTTTAGAGACACTGGCATATGCTACTTTCAGATTTGGCCTTGGGTAAAATGATCAAGACTGACCCAAGTATAACATATAGGAGGAATAGATCTCTAAAAAATAGACGTATGAGGAATGAATTACCTATTGATACAATGACCAACAACACACCGATTGCTGGATATTTTAATTGTAACAGCTGTAAGGTTGTAAAAACAGTGTCAGTGTATACAGATGATAAACCACATTCTAAGAAGCTTTCCATATTAAATCATTTTTGAACATCAATTCTAATTTATTGTATACGTGCTAGTATACACCTGTGACAAGTAATTTATTGGGAGTACAATACACCCAGCTAAAAAGCATATTCGAAAGCATTTGAGGGCCATCACACACAACAACAGTTTATATCCGGTGGCAAGACATTTTCAGCAGTTTCATAACAGCAATCCCAGTCTACCCAGAAGTTTTGGAATAGATCGCTTATAACAAAGGTTAAGGGGTGGTAACAGGCAATCGGCATTTTGAAGGTCAGAATCAAGATATTCCATTGAATTTGACACAAAATATTTGTCAGGGTTGAACACAGAGGAAGAAATACGTATTGTTTTAAACAATGTGTTTTATGATATACTTGTTTTATGGTTTAGATATCTTTTGGTTTGGAGATGGTTATGACAGGTTTAACAACAAAAATCGTGGCCATTTTGAGTAAATAATTTCTTCTTAGAGCTTTGATGGAAGTATTACTATATACTTATTATGTCATTATTTTTTAACTCTGCTGTCCAAAAAGGCAGAATGTATTGCATATTAATGGCAGACTTTTTTGTTGGTATTTTTGTTTTTAGACTGAAGTCTACTGAGGCATGATAGGTTGCATTTGATTTAATTCCTTACTTCTGTTGCGTATAATGGTGCCCTATTACTCAATAATGATGAATGATATATGCTATATGATATTATTCACTTGTGGTTCCAGAATTATTTATGGATTGATTTCCAGTATTGTATTTTGTTGTGGAATTAATTTCCTAGAAGAATTAATTAGTTTCTGATTACCAATGCTTATTTTTATCTCCATTTCAAGATGCCGCTTAAGTGAACTATGAACTACTGGTGTTTAATGATGTCAGTGTGTTGTTTACGTCAATTGTTGCTGTACGTGTTTGTTTGAAACGTTGAACCTACCCATAAAAAACGTTTAACCAAAACATTTTGGGTAACATGGGGTTCTAGCTATTCATTGAATCAATATATATAATTTGGCAGAAACAAAGATCTTGGTCCAGAAAGTGTGCTTTTTGTGAGTAGTTGTAATTCCATTCAGTAGTTGTCAAGAAATGTAAAAAATATAGATATTTCATGTCGAGGGCATGCAGAGCCGACAGATCTCCAGTTAAGATCTGATTGGCTGCCACTACATCAACAAATTTGTGCTGGCAGCTATTTTAGGACTTGGGGACTCAATCACTGTCCTGTTTAAAAGTGTAAAAAAGTCCTATAAAGGGGCACGGTAGTGATTGCCTGCCCCCCTCGGTTTGGTGGGGGGGCCAAAGGAACAGCACCAGGGGCCAAAAATGATTTTGTAAATTTTTTTACAGCGCATTTGTAGTAACATTTTTAAAAAAAGGGCAGACTCCCACACTTTAAAAAACAAACCCCCCAAGGGTGGACAAAGGTCCGGGGGTGTCGGAATCTATTTTATAGGGGGATGTGGCCTCCCTCCCTGAGCCTCCATGGGGCCCTGGGGACCCCATCCCCTGGGGCTGATTGATAATTAAAGGGAAGAGAGGCATGCCAACCCCCTCCTTGAGCTTCTTTGAGGCCCCAGGGACCCCTTGGGCCAATGGTAATTAAAGGAGAGGGGGCCTGCAGGCCCCTCACTGAGTATCATTGAGGCCCCAGGTACCCCATCCCATGTGGCCAATAAGTTATTAAAAGGGAAGGGGGCACACAGAAGTCTTTTTTGCTACCACCTGGCAGGAGCAAAAAGCTGCTCCCGCCAGGTGGGAGCACAGAAGTTTTTCCCTGCTCATACTCTTGCCGGCAGAGAAACATAGAATTACTCCAGCCCAACGGGACTAGGATGAAAAGCTCCTCCCACCTTGTACAGGGGAACAGTGGTGTCGGGGGTTGTGGGGCTCCCCCCACAGCTCACAACATAATAAAGGTTGTGGGGTGGCCTGGGTGGACACAGGGGCACCACAGATTTTTTTTTAAGTGTTGCCGGTTCCTGCAAGTAATGGAACTGCTTGCAGGGAGCAGGCGAGCAGTGGCTGCCCTTGGGCTCCCCCTGTGACCCACAACAAAAAATCATGAATTTATTAATTAATTAATCTGTGGGTGTCCTGAGTGGGACCAAGACACCGACAAAACAAAATTTACAACATGAAAAAGTAAATAATAAATGAGCGGCAGGAGCTCTTCACTTATTATTTATTGCTCCTAGCAAGGAGCAACCCATAATGCCCTACATGGGCTAATTTACATATATTTTATTGCTGGTGGTGTCCCAATCTGGGCAAGGCGCCACCTGCATGTTTTTTTAAGTATTGTGGGGGGGAGGGCTGCAGGGTGTGCAGCAATCGCCTACGAAAACATGAAAAAAACGAACACAAGGGGTCCGATTCACAAAGGTAATCTGAGACAAAAGTCTAACTTTACCACTTTCGGTATTCACTGAGGTAATTTATGAGTAGTATCTTTTCGTCTGCGTTTACGTAGCATCTTTACCGGGCGGAATCTCCGCACTCGGGCTGGAATCTCCGCAGTCAGGGCGGAATCTCCACAGTCAGAGTGGAATCTTCGCACTCAGGCCGGATGAAGTGTAATCACATACACCTGCAGTCAATTGACACCACCTGCAAGACCTGCACTACAAACCAAGCAAAAGCAGCACACAATCAAGGCCCAAGTTTGGCCACACAGAGTACCTGCATGCTTGCTCTGTGCCTTGCCTCATAAATGCTACCCCAGAGGACGAAGAAAAACTATTCTGAGGAGGAGACCCCCATGATACTGGAGTTCATTGTGAGGCACCACAAAAGGCATCATGGTCCCACCCCCCACCCCCCCAGCAGCACCAGTGCCACACAGAAGGCAAACCTATGGCAGCATTTAGTCACTGCAGTCACAGTGCTGGGGGAGGATGTCTGCACTGTAATTGACATTAAGAAGAAGCGGCAGGACGAGAAGAGGTAGGTGAAGGAGAAGTACGCCAGGGTAGAGGTGGCCAGAGTTATCCCTGGTGTTCAATCTGGACCCCGCCTCCTTCTCACCCCACTAGAGAAGGATGTCCTCAACACCAAAAAAATCCCACGAGCTCCATGGGCTGCCTGTGAGTGATGTCCGCAATGTGGTGCCAGGTAAATGTGATGAAAATAGCAAAGATATGAAATGACTATTGTCTGCGTTGCACTACAATTGTGACTATGGATAGTGTCCCAAGTATGTGCAAAAAGCATGGTGAGTCAGAGCCTCATGTGTCTCCTTATGTACATTGTGCTACAAGTCTCAGAATCCTTTGTGATGGAAATGGAAAATCCCATTTCCTCAGTCCCAAACATGGGTCCAGCCTTGCTGGTGTATTTACCCAACGGTGTATTTACCTAACACTGGTAAATGACAATAAACAATGTGTCCCTTCCACTTAGCATTACTGTTAGCATGTAGATACAGTGATGAAATTTGTGACAAGTTGCAAATGCACATTTATTGATTGCTGACTTTTCTGTGTTCGCCTCTATTGCCACATGCAGTCTGAGTTCAGCCATCCACTGAAGAAGAGGTCCCTGCATCTGCTGGGAGGCAACGACATGAGCCACAGCAGTCCATACCATCATCACAAACGGGTTTGTAAAATTGGCCAGGAGAGGGTCCAAAATCCTACATTGTTAGCAGTCAACCCATGGACATATTACGTACATTCCATCAACAGTGCCAGATCTGTGAACTGAACTCAGAAATCTAGTGCATCACATGTGGCAACTGGAATGTTAACTGACAACACATATATCTTTGTAGGCCCAGTGACGTTGTCCAGGAATCCAGTCCCCACAGCAACATCTGCTACAAGGTCGGGTGTGACATTTGGTCAGGAACCACACACTGGGCGGATGCGGGACCCTGATAAGTAAACCCAAGAATGATGTACCCGAATGCTTGTGCTCCTAAAATGTGGATTTAATGTTCGCAGTATGTTGTGTGTGTCTAACATCACTGTTATCATTCATCTCAATCTGCCCACATGTGGCACATTACAGTATACCACATCACACCATGTTGGCTAGTGAAAGGATGACTCAAAATGTATGGCAAGTGAGTGCAGTACGTACATAATTGACTATACTCCCATCCCGGGGTGTGTAAGGCATCCTGGCTGCAGCAGTCAAACCCACTCGCATCTGTCCGTCACGTAAGCATGCCCTATAGTGTTCCAAATTATGGATTTCAAAAACATTCACAAGGTCAAAATGCTTGGGGAAGAACTTTACCAGATTTAGCCCCTTCTGCATAGCTTATGTAGTTGGTGTGTAAAAAGTTCCATACATAATCAGTCAGTGATGTGTGTGTCACATGTGCCTGATTACATATAAATTGTGCAGATCATTAAGTATGGTGTCACTTCCTTCTCAAGCTGCTGGATCGAAGAGCACATCTCTGTTACATATACAACCAGCTAGGTTCAGCAGCTGACATCATGGGGAATCTCAAATCACAGACTGTGGCTGGAGCTGATGAGTTTGCTTTTGCATTGTACATCTCCATTCAACACCTCAGTGCTACGGTGTGAGCTGTCAAGATTAGGTGTACCCAAACCAGGTCACATGTGCATCATCCTTTGTTGCAATGTTTATTTTAATCAACCCTTTTGTTGCACCACATAATATACTAGGTCAATTACTTATCCTGTTGCAACCTCGTTCTTCCAGGTGCTGAGGACAATAAGGCCATTGGACATTCCACCAGTGGCAGACGACGGGCAATTGAAGGGAAGAACCCACTTCTCTTACAAGCAGCTATTTCAGCTGCCAGTAATGCGCAAGAGGAGGAGGAGGAAGTAGAGGAGGAGGTGGAAGATTTGGAGGAGGATGAAGACTATCTGACCCTTCATGCAGAGGATAAGGAGTCAGATTCCCTGACGATCATATTAGGTCCACTGGGCAAAACATCAAAGGCCACCCCAGCTCCGCACAGCAAAGTGCCCCATATTCCAACCCTCAGGATTGGCTGTTCTCAGCAATGCGCTAACCAGACACAGCTCTCATATACCCCAGCACAGCCATCACTCCCTCACATCCCTCACATCCAGGACAGACGTGGTGGTTCCCCTACACACTCCTTGCAATACAGTGCATACCAGGCATTCTCTCCCCCATCTGAGGGACCTACCACCCCCGTTGCAGTGCAGGTATCCCCTGGGCACCAATCTCCTCCCCACAGCCTACAACCTGCCCTCCTACCCCCGCTGGTGGGCCTGAAGGTCGTATCCACGCCAGTCTCATGCAGAGGGGGCTAGCAGGTGGCCATGGTGGCCAGTGGGAGGAGTTCTTCCAACCGCAGGTTGATGTGAGGCAGGACATTAGTGCCATAGGGGCTACTCTGTCAGACATGCCAGAGGCACTGCAGGACATGCGCCAAATCCCTCAGGTGGTAGACAGACTGACCCAGGTGGTGGATAGGATGGATAAATCTTGGCAAGACATGTCCAAGAAAATAAATTACATCATATCCATCCATAGAGAAGAGAGTGCAAGACACCATGCCTTGGCCATGAAGATGATCGAGGGCATGCTGAAACTGATCCAAAGTTTCCCTTCAAGGTCAACGCAGGAAGAAGAGCCTATACATCATACCCACCCACCTGTACCACAACCTGCACAGGCTCTCCGCAAACGTTCACAGCCACCACCACCCTTGCACCCTCCCCCCACTGCACATCCACCATCACACCCTGTCCTGGCACTTCCCCCACCTGTACAGACACCATCACCCCCTGTTCAGGCACCTCCCCAACCTGTACAGCCACCATCACCCCCTGTCCAGGCACTTCTGCCACTTGTACAGCCACCATCAGCCCCTGTCCAGGCACCTCCCCCACCCGTACAGGTAGATGCACCACACCAACCTGCACCTCAGCAACAACACAGCAAAAGCACTTACTCACAGCGATCATCACCACCACATTTGCGAAGTCGCAAGCAAGATCCCTCATGATCACTGAAAAACATGTTATCCACAATATATGTAAATAAAAAATAAATTTCCTCACAAGTCAAGACTAAGTTGTGTATTATGTTTTTCATGGTCAATTGTTTACCCTTGTGGTAGCCTAGAGATGTGACGATGAATGTGTGTGAGTGAGACATGTAAAAGTGTTATCCCATCTGTGTAACAAGCTATCATGTGCAAAGCAATTAACTACTCTCAAGGTATATGTCCATACTTTGAACACAGCATTTACAATGAAGTAAACAAGATAGAGATAGTTTGATCCAAAATAAAACTTTATGTATCACAGAATGGTTTTTAAAAAACAAATATGCAAAAAACAGTCCATTTGGAAAGGAGAAAGGAAATCAACTAATGTTCTTCAAATGGAATGGACAAGAGGACTTGGAGGGGGTTGGGCAACATAAATAAAGCACGTCAGGGGAACCAGTCTATATACAAGGGGAAAAGAAAATGTCCAAAATCAAGTTATCGTTCAGTAAGTCAACTGTCCTCCTGGTCATCCTCTTTTTGCATGATGTGAGATCCTCTGAGTCGGATGCAGGCTCCTGACTGGCCGGTGCAGTACCAGACACCACATGGGGTTGGAACATACGAGGGTTATGGGGGGAAACAGTGTGTGATGACATACAGGGTGACACATTGAGGGTGGTTTGGGAGGGACGTTGAGCAAGGGCAGACAACATGGCTGCACCCAAGGAAGTGATACTAGCATTGAGGGTGGCCATCGATCTTGCATGTTCCTCTCGGAACATATACAGCTCATCACATAGCTGCAGTATGACCTGAGAGGACATGTCTGGCTACCCCTCACGTGCCTCCATCACTTCCTGGGATGCAGCCACAGGAGTGACAATACAGGGAGGAGTTTGGGTCTGACATGAGGAGTGTGGTGGGTCGGAGTCAGAGCCTTCCCTCAGATTTCCCTGGCATCCAGTTAGAGGGGAACTAGTGGCAGGGGATGCAGCTGGAGGCCCCAATAGAATGGAGTCAGGGAGGGGTTGGTGGCAGGCCCAGGTTTTGATGGGACCTGCACTGGGGAGACCTCGGCAAATGAAAGGTCTTGATTGTCAGGGGGGGAGACGATTTCCTCCCTCCCCTGGCCCGAGATGTCCGATTCATAGTCCCCCCCATAATGTCCTCAGCTTCCACCCTGTAGCGCTCAATGTTAGTTCTGCCTCTGTCCGGGTAGGCGCATTACCCCTGCCTTCAGATGTTGTGTGTCCCTCCTCCTCTTCCTATTCAGTGCTGGAAAGAGGCCGTGGCTGCCGCTGCCCCGAGGATGTCCTGTTCTGCCCCTGGTCCTGTTGGTCTTGGTCCTGTTCTGCCCCTGGTCCTGATCCTGTTGGTCTTGGCCAGCTGGGCCCACTGAAATAGAAAGAAGACAAAACATTATGTAGTTGTAGTACATGTCAGAACAACACATAACTACATGAAGAAAATGCAGACTTTGTTCTCCTTTGATCTCAATATCCAATTAGAAGTGACTTGGAGCCTAAAGTATGTGTACGTTTGCTGTGATGTGCTGATTTGACTCACACATTGACATATTTCTTGAATTTAGATGGTATACATTTCTGTACTGACCAATCCTCACCTTTAGCCAGTGGCGGCTCGCAGAGGTAACGCCGTGGGGCGGTGAGGCAGGGTGGGGTAGTGGAGTCCAACATACGACGGCAGGTATTTATTTACGTTCACCTTTGCCGTCGTATGTCGGACTCCACTACCCCCCCACCCAAACCTGCCCCCGCCCCGCCTCACCGCCCACGGCGTTACCTCTGCGAGCTGCCACTGCCTTTAGCATTCTTGTAATCTGTGTTTCCTGTCATTGTTACAAAGTCATCTTCGAATGCCAGTCTATAAAATGAGATGAGAAACAGTCAGGATGGATTTATGCACACCTAAGCATGTTTCTGAGATGATCCTGCGATGTGTAGTCTCAGCAGTCTTACACTTACTAACAAATGTCATCAGCTGTGTAGCATTGTATGACACAACACAAATGCTGATTTGGGTATACCTATCCAAAAAGGGCTTTGATATTAGCTTTGCTAAGAGGTGAATCTAATTATTTGATATTCCCTAGCAACAACAGACACTCTAGTGCCACATTTAGCCTTTTAAGACTGCTTAGTTGGTGCTGTACCCTGGTCAACACATGTGGCAAGATGTTACAGCAACCTTGACTGGACAAATGCCAAACGAGCTACTGTTGGGAACACATGTGTATGTGGCCCCCCTTGGAGAAGTTGGTATCACTTTAGAGTGAGACAAGGATCTCAAAGTCTGTCTTTACTCCATGGCCCATGATTATGGGCCAGATGTACGACCATAGCATTTTGCGACTCGCAAATTGCAAAGAATTGCGAGTCACAAAATGCTATGTACAACAGTGTCTGAGACACTGTTTGTGATTCCCAATGGGTTCGCAAATTGCATGCCTCACGAATATTAATGAGGCTGTCGCGATTTGCGACCCCATTGGGAATGGCTGGCACTCCCAGGGATGGTGGCCTGCTTGGGTCAGCAGACCTTCATGGTAGGGACTGCTTTTAAATAAAGCATTTAAAAAAATTTTTTTAATGGATTTAAAAAATTAAAAAAACTTTCCTGTTTAATTTTTTAAGGGCAGACAGTGGTACCTGGGACCACTGCCTGCCCTTAAAAAATATTTGCGCATGCATTCACAAAGGGGAAGGGGACCCCTGGGGACCCCTTCCAGTTTGCGAGTGCTTTACCACCCATCTGAGAAGGGTGGTAAACTGCGAGTGTTTTGCACCTGCAATTGCGGTTGCAAAACATTGATACATAGGTTTTGGAGTCGCTATTAGGAAGGGACGCCCTTGGAACGCCCCTTCCTAATAGCGAGTCGCTAACCCTGTTTTGCGAGTCGCAAATTGTTTGCGACTCGCAATATAGGGTTGGTACATGGGCCACATGTTTTTTGCAGTCGCAAACGGGCCTAAAACCCCTTTGCGACCGCAAAAAACAGTTGTACATCTGGCCCTATCTGTCTTATTCTGAACCCAGAATCACAAAAGGCATGCAAGGTACAGCATCCAACAATCAAAGGCCTCTCATCCACACACTGGACAGTGTCTGTGCCATTCCTTACCCAATGCACACAGCAGTTATAAGGCCCTTGGTTCACCAGTAATGGTGCTGCCAGTGCTGTTTTTCATACAAATTCACGTGCAAGGGTAATTTCCCCAGGTGGCTTCCAAACACTACAGGTCCCAGAATGCTCAGTGCATCCTATGTGCTACAATGAGGCTTTGGCCTTAAAATGACTGCTACATTTGCACAGATTACGTGAAAGGAGACTTGAGACACCTGATGGTACAGCTCTGTCATCCCTCACATACTGTCAGACACATATTGCAGTTAATGCGCTTCCCAGCTCTCTGCTGCTCATGCTCCTCCAGCTGAGCATGGAGGGTCGGCCAGGCTGCCCTCAGGACCCTCCTGTACAGTGGCGAGAGGCGGGGCCGGTGCACATGGGGCTGAGAGGACTGGCCCAATATTTCCTGGACCTTTAACTGGGCCCAGCATTTCAGCTACTCCCAGCGCTTACGGCATGTCCTGGCCCGCTGGTCATAGACGCCCACTGCACTGCAGAGCTCCGCAATGGTGGCCCAGATTCTGGTGCGAACTGCATTGCTCAGCTGGTCCTCTGCCACCCCCCCCCACAGATGAGGGTACTTCTCTAGCACCCCCTCAGCTAATTTGTCCAATTCCCTTTCGCTGAAAGGGGGTGCTTTCTCCTCAAGTCCCTCAGCCATGTTCGGGGAAGTTTGGTTTTACAGAGCAGCAGGATGGCAGAAGATCTTATATGGTGCTGAGGATGACTCAGAATGAACTGAAAATGGCTGTCAGCAACTTCCTGTGATGTATTTTCTGCCTAGCATTTCCTGTGGGTCATTTCCTGTTTGAAATTGTTGGGTTCCGGCCCGCTTTCGGAATCTCCGGCCCGGGTGCGTACTCTCCGCATGCAGAGCGGAGACCGCACATACGGAGCGGAGACTCCGAAAACAGGCCGGACCCCAATTATTTCAAAGAAGAACATTAGGAAATTGAGATAAATGTAATGGCAGGGCATGAAAATCAGTTTGGGAAGGGAAGAGGGTGTGGCCAGACACTACATCGCAGAAAGGTTTCCCACTTTGCATCATGGTACATTCAGTCCACAATTTGCGCTCCCTTCAGTATTGACTGTTGTGTTACACCAAAGTCAGGGGAAGCAGTGCTGTGTATCCCCAGACACATAGGGCCTGATTCACAAAGGGCCTCATCACTCATGGTGGAGACCCCTCAGTCGTGGGGGAGTCGTTGCAGTTGGGGGCAATTCCTCCACTATGAGATTGTGGAGTCCCTTTGTAAATCAGGCCCCCATTATCAAAAGGTCTTGGAAGGTCTCACACATGCACAGACATTTCATCCCCTGAGGCAATGGAGTCCTTAGAGACATTGTCAACACTAATTGCTGACATGTGCACATGACATATTGGATGGGCAATCTTTTGACTCCTGTCAACAGCTGTTATTTACATACTTTGAGTGTGGCTTGCAAAGTAGTCTCGGGATGGAATTTATGGACAGAGCGTTAAATGTCCAACTATCATCATTGACAATAGACTGCAAACCACATGCTGTCTGTAACACAACAGGTTGTTCAGGTGAAAAAAGGGCCAACTAGCTGATCACGGACTCGCATACCCTGCCCTCTGTTCTGTGCAATGGCCCGGTTGCCGGATTCAGACCTAGCTGAGGGTCCAGAGGTATGTGTAAGCCTAGACTTAAGGCTATGTTGTGAAAGACACAACAGGCAACTATGATATTTCACACAACTTCAGGGGAGTACAGCCGCACCCCCCTGTACGGTCAAGACATCTTAATCGTGGCTTTAGGAGAACAAAAGTGAGGTCTATGATGGCTCGAGTACTATGTGTGCCCCATTGTACCTACACTGAGGTACAGTGGCTGCACGTCTGTATTGTGTGAGGAGTTGAGGAGAGAGTGCATAGCCAGCCTCATCTAAGGAGGGAAATTAGGGAACTTGTTTACATGTCCCTCTTGCATCTATACAGTACATGATATATACTATGGTACATGCAGTGTCTGTTGAGGCTGTGTATGTGGCATGATGATTTTTGTTGTAAAATGGTTGTTTATGTGGCATAGCATTTATACATGACATTTATACATATCATATCACACTTGTGTTGTGCTTGGTACTTACCCAGTAGCCGCATGTTGCCAAATTCTCCCGCTGCCATCCACCGGGCAAGAGGTGACCTGCGGAATACAAAGCTGACATGGGTATTGCCTGGAAACACTGCATGCACATCAATGAATCTACCACTGGGATCACAGACACCCAGCACATTGATAGAATGCCATCGGTGTCTGTTGCAGAAGATGTGTGCAATTGGGTGAGGTGGCTGGAGTGCCACATGGGTACAATCAATTGCACCCAGAACATGTGGGAAGCAGGAAATGAGGTAGAAATCCAGCCGCGGCCCATGCAGGTAAGAGCGGTGGGGCGGTGGGGCTGGGTGGGGGTGATTTCGATGGAAGATGATGAGGGAAAATTAAATAAATAATTAATTTTCCCTCATCATCGTCCGTCAAAATCCCCCCCACCTGGTCCCACCGCCCCATGGCTCCTACCTGCACAGGCCGCGGCTTTAGAAATCACTAGCTATCCTTTGCCTTCTGGCCAGTGTTTGGGGCATTCGAATGTGGAGATGAGCTCTCCTATTGATGCAGCTCAGTACCTGATGCAAGCATCGGGACTGGCTTGCCTGAGAGATACCCACAGGGTCACTAGAGACCCTTTTCAATGATCCCGTAGCAATGAAATGGAGAGCTGCAAGGATCTTGACATAAGCTGGGATAGCTTGGGAGCAACAGGTCACAGAGTCAAGTTCCTGCTCCCACTCACAAATCCTCTCCAAGATGACATCTGGAGGGAAACGGTATCTGGCCCTGACTAGGCCTGGGCAGTAAACTCCACTACGCCGGCGGAGTTTACAGAGTTTTGGACACTCCATGCTCCACTTGGAGCATGGAGTTCAGGAAAAACTCTGCCTCCACCATGTAGCACAGTTTACTGGCGCCGGCAAATCAGGCCAACCCCACTACTGCATGCAATTGTTTGTTTACACCTCAAGAATGATCATTTGACTATGTGGTGTTACCTTACATTACACCCTCTGGTAGCGCCCAGCTGCAGCCTGAGCCCTGCTGTCCTCTTCAGCGGAGCTCCGCACCCCGGAAATACAAAAGTACTGCAGAGGTCTGGAGGAAGGACTCCTGGGGTCAGCGTCTCAGGCAGCTCTGCTCCAGCACTCCCGCTTTCAGCTAGTAGGGACTAGGGATCCCTGCTCCAGGCCATCACACAGCACCTCTTCCCCAGCCGCCAGGATGCCACGATTCCAAGGCAAGGTAAAGCTGGTGTGTGTACGGGTAAGGCCCTCTGTGGGACCCAGCTGAGCCTGCTGCTGGCCGCTGCACAGGCAATGGCGGGTCCAGGGTGCTACCCCGGGTCTCTCAGAATGTCTAAGTAGAACTTTGTAATGTGTGGTATTTTTCTTGGATTCATACAATGTGGTGTTTTTTCTCATAAATGAGGAGCCGGCAGAGCTGCCCAGAGTAGGCAAGTGTAGAAGCGAGGCGGTGTACCATTGGTTACGGAGGGAGGGCGATATGTACTGACCTAAGAAGAAGAATGTAGGCACTTTCAGTGGGGGGCAGTCGCTCATGGTTGGAGGGGCAGAAAACTGGGAAAGAGGGCAAACAGTGGTGAAAGAGGCAGGGAGCTGGCACAGAGGCACTGCTGGAAGAGAAACTGCTGATAATTAGGCATCAGTGCTCTGTCATAGGGGCAGAGAGTAGGTGCTGTTTGAGAGAGCAGCTACTGGTGGTAAGTGGCCTGGAGAAAGTCCTGAGAAGCAAAGCAGAGAGAGTTCATAGTCAAAGGAGGGGGAACAGTTCTTGGTGGTCAGTGGCTAGGGGAAGGCAGCAGTGTTTGTTTATTACGCCAAGCAGGCACCATGGGTAGGAGGCAGTGGAAGGCACTAGTGTTAATGATAGTGCAGCAGGCACTAGTTAGGAGGCAGCAGACGGCACTATTGTTTATGATAGTGTAGCTGGCTCTACTGGCCAGGAAAAAGCCATTGAGAGTAGGATGGCATCACGGGTAAACCAGCTGACGGTCGGATGACATCACCGCAGTGAACAACAAACATTGCAAACAAACACCCCTGTGTGCACCAGAGAAAGGTGTGAAGGGAATACGTGGGGTTTGGGAGCTTCTAGCAGGCACTGGTAGTTGGGAGGGCGATTCAGCTCCTATGGAGGGCTGGAATTCAACCCATCACGGAATATCGTGGAGTCTTTGCGTGACTCCGCGGAATTCCATGGAGTAGAACTCAGCGAGCTCTGCCCACCCCTAGCCCTGACATCTTGGCTGGGCAGAACAAATAGGTTTATACTTTGTCTGAAAATCGTCTCCACTCTCCTCCACTTCCTCAAATCTTCCTGTAGCATGGCACGGGGCAGAGCAACAAACACATTCAGCGACATGTTGAAAGGTCTGAAAGGGTTTGTATGTGGCAGCTCTGCTTTATGTTTGCTGCAGGGCTGGGATTGGCTGTTGGGCTGAGGAGTTTCAGCTGGAGTGGGGGGATGGTAAGCACTTACACAAGTGTTTATGATTAAAGGCAAAGTCAATCCGGCCCGACTGCGGAGATTCCGGCCCGACTGCGGAGATTCTGCCTGACTGTGGAGATTCCGCCCCGAGTACGGATGTAAAGCTACTACTCGTAAATGACCTCTGTGAATACTGAAAGTCATTAAGTTAGGCTTTTGTCTCAGATCAACTTTGTGAATCAGGCCCTATGTTTCCTGGGGGTCTTTAACATGGCCCAAGGGAAATGTATTGACAATTTTAAGAATTCCCAGAGCTGGAGCTTTTACTCTTCAGCTTGAGAATACAGGGACCCCTTGTCATTGGTTTTATAGTTTCATTATGTGGCCTGGGGAGTGTAAAAAAAAGACATATACATTTAAAAAATATTTTTTTTTTTACTATAAATGCTTTATTAAAATGTTTATTGACAGAACCAACAGGCTTGTATTTTATATATTAATAGTAACTTACATTAAAAAAACTCTAGGAATTCAATAAAAAAAACAAAGGTTAAATTGACAGTTATAGTTAGATATTAAAAAGGCTTTATAAATTTACTGAAAAAAACAAAGGTTAAAGGAAAGTTATAGTTTAGTGAAATGTAAACGATCAAAACGAATGAACTTCACCAGTTATAGGTATCGTGCCCTAAAGTAACTATATCTCATGCCCTGGCCAATCACTGCCTAAATATCTCGCAAATTACATCACTCATGATATGTTCTATGACATCACTGATAACATCACTGACATCATTTTTTTTTTGTCCTCATTTATAGATAAGTGGATAATCTTAGGCAAGCCAATGGTTTATTCTTGGTTCCCCAGACAAGGGTAACGGTACCGTCTGATTACTTGGACACTCCGGGGATCCAACTAAACCTGCTGCAAAGATCCTAGGGAAGGTATTTAGTGGAGAGGTATGACAACCTACCCAAGATCATATCCCTTCCTCAAATCTCACTTATTTCATAATCATTGGACTTTATAAGTATTGTGAATTTTCAGGATATTATATTATCAAGATTATTAACCCACCCATCCCAAGTCCCCCAAATTCTAATTTGTTTTCTCGAGGAACTAGCAACATCCAATCTATGGATTAGTTTCACCGAAGCAACCCAATCTGGTATTACTGGGGGTTGAGAGGAAATCCATTTTAAACACATTTCCCTCCTTGCAAGAAGAATTAACAAAAATAACAGCGATGCTTGTGAGTTAGAGAGCTTATAGCTGGCACCCTCCTCTGGGAGGACCCCAAAAATGATCAAAATCAGGCTTACCTTAATCTCTTGCCCCAAGACCTCCGAAACAGTCTTACCGATATTGTGCCAGAAGCCCTGGATAGGAGAACACTGCCAGAACATGTGCAAGTCGTCCGCATCACCCGAGGCACACTTCAGGCAGACCTTCCGCCCTTCACCTCCCAATTTTGAAAGTTTCTTCGGAGTCCAGTATGCCCTATGGAGTGTAAACATATGATTTCTCCTGAGATGGGCAGCTTTAACCACATTCCATAAAGTGCGCATCGATACTTGCCCTAAGTGTGTTACGTTGGACGAAGGCAGGTCTCTTCTCCAGGACTCCTCCATGGGTACTAGTGGCGGCTCCCCCTTAACCAAAAGCCAATACCATTTGGAGACCTCTTTACGTTGATGGATGGGGCCTCGTAGGATATTCTCATGTTCTTCATTTACCTCCCCCTCCTTATCCAACTTAACGGCCCAACTGGATAGCTGATAAAACTTAAATCTTGAGAGTCTTTGATTCGTGATGTTACAGAGTACCTCCCATGGAAGAAGTTTATTATCTTGCAGCAATTGACCCCATTTCAGAATACCTTCTTCCAGTAAAGGAATCGATAAACTATCTTTGATGCACACAGGAGTGCCTGGAGAGTTCCAGATGGGAGTGCCCGCGCTATAATATGGAATCTTAAGAATCTTCCTGGCATAGTACCAAACTTCACAAGCAGATCTTAGGACCTTAAGTTTGATTTTTTCAAGGTATTTTGGGTGTCCAAACTTAAACAAACAGCCATCGCCGCCCTGAGGAGTGTTTTTGGATATCACTTGGAACACAGGAGGAAAGCAAGAGGAGTTAAACAAGATGGACCTTACGTTCTTTAATTAAAAGGCATAACAATAGAAACGAAAGTCAGGGCTAGCTATACCCCCCTCTAACTTTGCACATCACAACTTCCTCCATGCAATCCTCACCCCCTTGTTGGACCAGAGAAAACTAGTTATAACCCCTTGCAAATCTTTCAAGAATGAGTGATCAAAGGATAAAGGGATCATATAAAAATGAATGTAAATTTCGGCAGGATTGAAATTTTGATCAAGTTAAAGCGGCCCAGGATAGACAGTGGAAGACTGCTCCAAGATCTTAATAATGCGTCCGCCTCTTTCCTTTTTAAGTCGAGATTTACTTGGGCTAGTTTAGTGATATTTTGTGTGATTTGTATGCCTAAATATCGGATTTGCTGTTTAACTGTTACGTTGCTTGGTTGTGTATTCCACGACATCATTTCTGTTTTTTGGGCATTAATTAAGTAACCAGAAACCCTCCCAAAACTCATCAGGATTTTCTCCATATTAGGCAGGATAGCGGAGGAGTCCCTAGTAAAGATCATCAAATCGTACATGTATATCGCGACTATTTTTTCCCATCCCTCCCATCCAAATGGGGCAACGATATGACTAGTCCTAATACTACAAGCCAAGGGTTCTATATATAGATCAAAAAGTAAAGGGGAGAGAGGGCACCCCTGTCTCGTCTCCCGCTCCAACTTAATCGACTTAGTCAAGTTACCATTAACAATGAACCTGACTGTGGGGGTTTTATAGATGTTACTAATAGCTCTGACAAAGTGATCCCCCAACCCAAAGGTTTGAATCATATAGCGTAAAACGGGCCAATTCACCCTGTCAAACGCCTTGGCTGCATCAAATGCAAAAATCGTGAGGGGTAGACTATTGGTAGAGGTGATGTCAATCGCACCAATCAATTCATGCGTTAAATCATGAAGTTGACGGCCCCTAATGAACCCCTTTTGATCAGGATGAATCAAAGTACTCATTACAGGGTTCAACCTCCCCGCTAAAATTTGCGCAAAGATTTTATAATCGCAATTCAGCAGGGAGATGGGCCTATATGACTCGCATTTTCTTGAGTCTTTATTTGGCTTTAAAATGTAATCAAGGAGACAGCAGCCTCATCCCAGGACCTAGGGATTGGGTTATTATCTGAGAAGATCCTGTCGAGCAGGACCACAAGGACAGGAGCAATCTCCTCAATCAAAGCCACATAGAATTCATTGGGGATGCCATCTGTCCCGGCGGTGCTACCTCTTTTTAGATGTTTCATCACGGTCTTAAGTTTTAAGTTCTGCCAAAGAAATATTCCGATTCAGCAGACTAGTTTGATCTTCTGCGAGGGATGGTAGGGATATACCCTCGATATATTTTTTAATTTGAGACTCTGAGACCACTAGGTCCTCTGTGTATAAATCCTGAAAAAAACCTTCAAAAACCTGTTCTATTTTAGAGTTATCTGAGGAAATCTCGTCTGAGTCTACAATAATTACCTCTTTAATTATATTTCTAGTCTGGTTTATCCGGGACTTCCAGGCAAGGAGCTTCCCGCATCCCTCACCATATTCTTTTTTTTATTTTATTTTTTTTATTTCTTTTAATCCTCATTCGCCACCAACCTCACTTCAGTTCGCACTCAAGATGTCTATACCCATACTCAGCAAGCTGAGAAAAGTAGGCAATTAAGAGTGGAGACCCGCCTACAGGTACCAAGACTTGGGTGCTAGTGAAGAACCAGCTGAGATAACTCTTCCACCAAGCTCCGAGAGCTAGATGACACTCGTCGTAAAACTTCCAGGAGAAGACTGGGAGTAACCGACATAGCCCGAAGTGTATTGAGGCAGCATAATCATAGGACTCAAACAGAAAAAAAAACGAAAAAAAAACTAATCAATCGACTCTGAGTCCAGTCTAAGTTGCAGCAAGTCCCAAAATGCTTTCTTCTTCTTACTGCAAGCTCTAGCTAAGTCTAGCTTGGAGACCGCCAAGACTGAAGTCAACCAGTCTGAGAAAAAGGGGGAGGTGGATTCTGTCCATCTTTTGCAAATTTGTCTCCTTGCTAGCAGGATAGCATAAAAAAGCAACGATCTAGCAGGGCTCATAACTTGATCTACAAAGCCAAAAATAATCAAAGATAAGTCGATATGGATTGGACGTCCCAAAGTGCTTGCCAAGAAATTACCGACACTATCCCAAAAAGTAGCCAAGGCAGGGCATTCTTTAAACATATGAATGTCAGAAGCTGAGGCCAGCCCACATTTCTTGCAGCTCACCGGTGGGCCATTAGTGATTTTGGAGAGTCTAAGGGGAGAGAAATAGGCCCTGTGAATGGTGAACAGGTGGTTCCTTTTCAGCCATGCCGGTTTTACTACGTCATATAAGATCTTGCAAGAATTCTGCCATAAATAGTCGCAGTCTTGTGCAGGTAAGGACCACCCCACAGTTCCTCAGCCAGTTTGAATTCGCCATCCACGGATTCGAATATGGCTTGATACCAAAAAGAAACCTCCTTCCTCCCAGGGGGCCTAGCCACCAGCTGATGTTCTAAAAAGCTACCACTCCCTATTGGGTTCTTATGATTTAATTGCGATTGGGCCCAGCTTTTCAGCTGGAAATATTTAAACCTAGAGAGGCCTGCTCCGACTTTGTCTTTAAGTTGTTCCCATGAAACAAGGATACCGTCGGAGACCAGGTCCCCCCAGACCGCCAGCCCGGCTTCTCTCAGGGGCTCCGCCAGCCTATCCCTTAAACACTCCGGGCACCAGGAGAATCGCAGAGGGGAGCCAGGCTGGAAAAGTAACAAAGCGCAGCCATGCCCCTCAGTTTGGCCCAAGTTTTAGCAAAACCCTGAAGAACCTTCAACTTAACCTTTTTAAAAAACTTTGGGTCCCCAAATTTAAACATAAATCCCTCCTCTGGTAAGTTGGCGTCTCTAAGCATGGCTAGAAACATCCCCCCCGCACCAATATTAACAGACATTTTCAAAAGCATACGCGAGTGTGTAAATTGAAAGGCCCAAGCATAGATCTGGAGATCCGGCTCACCATATTCGTAATTAGGTAATTTGCTAGCTTCCCATTTTTTCCTGGTAATGTCGTCTAAGTGGTCTATGAGCACCTGTCTCTTAGCTGTAACCTCTCTGCTTTCCTCCCCGCGCAATTGCATATCTTGGTGAGATTTACTTTCGCTCCTTGACCTGGAAATATCATCTTCCAATTTTTTAATCATCACTCTGCCCTCCTTATGTTTCTTAGCTGCCAAACTTATTACACTACCTGTAATAAATGCCTTATAGGCATCCCATATTACCTGCAATGAAGCCGAATCTTTGTTAATTTAAAAAAAGGATAGTGTTTCTTTCTTCAATTGCGAGATTATTAGAGGGTCTAGGAGTAAGGTTCTATCAAAAGTCCACCTTTTAGTTAAGACAACTCCCAGCATTTGTAACTCTAGGACTACAGCAGAGTGATCAGAGAGGTGCTCCGGGACATGCGTTGCAGAAGTAATGCAATTCAACAGTCTGCCTTCTACCAGGAAGAAATCAATCCTGGAAAAGTGCCCATGTTTTTTATTATGGAATGTAAAGTCCGAGGGGCCGCCCACTCCCTTGTATTTCTTCCTCCAGATATCTATCAAGCCTAAGTCTTTCATCAACACTTTAATGAAAGAGCCCATCTTTGTGGACACTACCCTTCCCCCTTTAGACCTATCAAGAACGGGATTCAAAAGAATATTAAAATCACCCCCCTTGATGATAGGAAAGTTGGATTGAATCAGGTGACTGTAAATAATATTTAGAGGCCCATCATCATCTATATTCGGACCATAATACCCTACAAGGGTAAGCCACTCATTTTGGATTTTGACATCGGCAATAATCCATCGCCCCTTGATGTCTGCCTTAACATCCCCTAGTGTTGCTTTAGCCGAGTGCTTGAAAATCAAGGCCACTCCTTTGGTATAGCATGTTTGGTGTGTGTGAATGGAGCATTCGATCCATCTCTGCTTAGATCGGATAGCCTCCCATTCGTCAGAGGTTAAATGTGTTTCTTGGAGGATGATAATGTCATACTTCGATTGACTCAGATATTGGAGGATTTTCCTCTGTCTGCCCAAAACTCTAATTCCATTAACGTTCCACGTTAAAATTTTTATTGATGTTAAAGGCGGCATTAAGATTTTATCCGGCCCACCATTACAGATATTACAGGTGTTACAGGCAGCCAGCAGTTTTCTTGCTCAAGGTCTACTCCATTTTTATTTACAATATCCTTAAAGTTAAGTAAATGAGGACTTTTTTTTATTTTTTCCCTATTATGCTCCCCACCCAGTGAAAACCAAAAATAACTTTCTCCAGCTGTGACACCCACCCCTCCCAAGGGAACCCTCCCTGACGATGCCCTGGTCCTGATGATAAACCACCCAGTGGAGCTCACACCCTCCTCCGGAAGAACGTAAACAGAGAAAGAAAGTATAGTTTTATCCCTGAGCCTTGATTTGATCTATAAAGATCCCTACCTCCTTAGGGTCTTTAAAGTTAAACATTTTATTCTTCCACAGTACTTTCAGAAGAGCGGGGAACCTCAATTGGACTGTTGCACCTAGGGATCTTAGTGTTGGGATAGACTTCCCCAGTTCCCATTGTCTATCCTGCGTAATTCTGGAAAGGTCTGACCCAGTCTCCCATGGTGAAACAGCTGGCTTTGAGTGCCTCGGATAGTACGCGCTCTTTTAATAGGAAAGTTTTAAAGTTAACTAAGATTCTCCTAGGGGTTTTCCTATTTGGATTTTTTGAAAACGGATCTCTGTGGATTCTCTGAATATCGGCCTCAAGATCTAGGGAATCAATGGTTGGGATAAGCTCTTTTAAGAGGCCTATAAAAAAACTTTTAATGTTATCACCCCCCAAACCCTCTGGGACATTAAGAACTTTAATGTTGTTTAGTCTGCAGATGTTCTCAAGAGATTCAATTTTGTCCAGGATAGATTTTTCGCCACTTTTAATGTTTGAATCTCAACTCGGTTGGCCTCTACTTCCTTATTCAGAGCCTCTTTAGAGGCCTCCATCACACAAATTCTCTCCGTAATTGCAGATATTTTCACCTCTAGAGCTTCACAGGTGACTTGTATTTTTGCCTGATTTTTTTCTGTGATGGCAAACTTACTCCTAATCTCTGAGGATAACCCCTCTAACATCTTCATCAGCTCCGATTGGTTGGCACTATTCGGTTTCAGAGGGACCTCAAGAGTGGATCGCACAGGGTACTGGCCAATCTCCTCGGGGAGGTTGGCGAGGTCGCTATCGCAGTCCCCAAACACCTGATACCTATTTGAAGTTGGAAGGTTCAAATGAGCTGCCTGTGCAGCCGAGACGTTATCACATTTAGGGTTCATTGTCACTTCCGGGGTTTTATCAGGGGGGCTCACAACTTGATATGACTCCACCATTTCCAACCGGGGTACACCAGCTAGCTGAATTTTAGGATGCACCTTAAAGTATGATCTAAGGGTCGGGGTAATTCTCACTTGGGACAGTTCCTTTCGCTGTCGTGCCGCTGGGGTTGGAGGAGGTAAATGAAAATTTTTGGGGTTAGGAAGTATCTTTCCCCCTGCCTTCCTGCCAGATTTTTTTGACACAATTCTGCCAAAGGCAGGAGCCGGAGGAACAGTGGTGGAATTACCTATGGATTTTGAAGAACTGAAGATTTTATTTCTTAAAGCGTACCTACTAGGGACCTCCACCTCCTTCACATCTGCTATACTACCAATGCCCGTAGTCTGAGGCGGTGGGCCCGTGGCATCAGTATTAAAATCAGAGGTGGTATTGCTTAGAGATGAGCTGAGAGGGTCCCCCTGACTCTCTTGTTTATTTTTCCCTGCCCCTCTCTTCCGAGGGGTCTTTCGTGATGAAAGCAGATCGCCGCCAAGTGCTCCTTTAGAACATCTAGGGCTCATGTGCAAAGTGGAAGAAGAGACTGTTGGAATGACTACCGAGTGTGGCTTAATAATGTTAATGCCGCTAGCAGGTTTGCAGGATAACAAAGATACCAGTACTCCTTCAAACCGAGTGTCATCTCCCCCAACACCATCTACACTCGAGTTAGTATATCGGGGCACTCGGCAGCAACTAACTCTGCCTGGAGTGCCCCGGAAGGAGATCCCTGCGGCCGCCTGTCTTTCAAGATGAACGCCGGTTGCAGCCTGAAGCAGCCGACCCCGACAATGCACGGGCCGGCTCGTGTACACCCCGGGCCAGTCTTCAACACCACTACAGACCCCCCGTGCCTCCAAGCCACCAGCCCTTCCCCAAAACCACCCGCGGTCCCGTACTCAGCAACAGACGGCTGGCAGCGAGCGGGGGCAAGCATCTCACCAAACTGGATATCGTCAAAAAGCTCCTTCCAGACCAGCAGGACCAGACGGCCGTCTCCGCAGGGAATGGGCGATGAGAAAAAGAAGAAACGCCGAAAACCCAGCAGGCGAAAAGCAGGTAAGAAGGCGCCTTCTCCAGTAGAGTCAATTGGAAGGCTCAGGGATGTTAAGCAGCAGTTTCCGGAGGAGCGTGAAGAGAGCTCGCAGCAGGTCTAACCTGCCGCCATGTTCCCCCCAAGCCAACATCGCTGACATCATTGATAACAACACTGTTTATGGAGGGGACGTAAGTTCTAGTTACTTTAGGGCATGGGGTACAGTTACTTGAGATAACTATCATTAGTGAATTTTATTGGTTTTGTTTGTTTGAATTTCACCTAAGTATAATGTCCTTCTAACCTTTGTTTATTTCAGTGTTTATATGTGTATGTGTATATATATATATATATATATATTCACTGAAAAAACCACAGGTTTCAGGGACGTTATATTTAGTTGGACATTTCACTTGTAGAAAACCAGAGAAATTCAGACATTATAGTTAGTTGAGCTAACTATAACTCGCGCCCCCGCAATGCACTGCTCATGACGTTGCATATTACATCATTCATGACATGGTCAGTGACATCACTGATGACATCACTGATGACATCTCAAATGACATCACTGCTGACATCATCCAGTGACTGTGTTTCTGTAAAGTTTAAATATGTTTTATATATATATATATATATTTGCCAAGGGGTATTGAGGAATGAGTGGGTGTATAAGTGTCTGAATGGATGATTTAGTAGGTGCGTGACTGACTGTATAAGTGAGTGATTAAACGTGTCTTACTGAATGCAGGGGTTAGTGACTAAACTGTGTGAATGACTGCATCAGTCTGTCAGTTGGTGTGTAAGTGTCTGCATGGGTTGGTGAGTACCTACATGAGTATCTATATGGGTTACTGATTGGTTGTCTGACTATCTGTATGTGTGCCTGAGTGTCTGTGTGGGTGGGTGGGGGGTGTGTGACTCTGTGCATAGATGTGTGAATGGGTGATTCACTGGGTGTATGGGTTCATGAGTGCATCTGTGAAGGGCTGTATGGGTGGATGAGTGTGTGTATGGGTGTGTTGGTGAGTGAATGGATATCTCACTGGTACATGTGTGAGTAACTACATAAGTGAAAGGCAGCATATATGAGTGTTGGAGTATATAAATGACTATATGTGAGAGAGAGTGATTGTGAGAGTGCCTGTATGGATGATTGTGTGCTTGTATCAGTGATTGTATAAGACAGTAAGTATGTGTTAGTATCTGTATGAATAAG